>JAMGYZ010000027.1:265000-865000 GCA_024713785.1 Morchella sp. 2018-W45 | reverse complement strand
TACCCTGAAGGCCCTTGACAACCTCTTGGCCCAAGCCCCAAAAGACCCTCACATTCTCGTACCCCTCGAATCTCATAAATATCTATACCTCCTTAGTGAACCCGACGCTTCCAAGTTACCTCCCCATCGATAAGACTATGATCTGTCTATTGACATCCAAGATGGAAAGACTGTACCCTTCAGACCTATGTATGGAATGACACGGATGGAATTACAGGCGCTCAGAGATTCTTCAGCGGAATATTTATATAATGGACGAATTTGACATAGCACCTCCCCCGCTGGCTCTCCAGTATTATTTGTCAAGAAGGCTGACGGCTCCCTCCGACTCTGTGTTGACTATAGAAAGTTGAACGCGGTAACGGTTAAGAATCAACACCCCCTGCCATTGACACCAGGGACCTTCATGGGTATTTCTTCGGCCAAGTATTTTACCAAGTTAGACCTCCGCAATGGCTATCATCAATTGAGAATCAGGATAGGAGATGAATGGAAGATGGCATTTCGCACTCGCTATGGTCATTTTGAATACACCGTTATGCCCTTTGGACTCACCAATGCTCCCGCTGCATTTCAATATTGGGTTAACAACATTTTACGCCCTTACCTAGATCATTTTGCTACCGCTTACCTCGACGATATCCTCATCTATTCGACCACATTTGAAGAACATAAGGAACATGTAGACAAGGTTCTCCGAATACTTGATCAGAACCAGGTTCATCTCAAGCCCGTGAAGTGTGAATGGCATGTTAAGGAAACTATGTACCTCGGATTTGTGCTCACACCAGAAGGAATTATAATGGACGAAGCAAAGGTCACGACCATTAGGAATTGAGATACCTCAATCTGTCTGAAAGACGTACAGGAATTTTTAGGATTTGCAAACTTCTATCGACGATTTATTTATGCATACTGAAGGGTAGTATCTCCCCTGACCGCCTTAACTAAGACGGGAATAGTGTTCAGATGGACGGATAAAACAGAGAAGGCATTTCAAGATCTTATAATTACGTTTACCACAGCACCCATCCCCTGACACTTTGACCCAAACAAAGAGATTATAGTGGAAACAGATGCCTCCGAATATGTCTCAGCCGCCATTATATCACAAAGTGATAATGAGGGAATTCTTCACCCTGTTGCCTTCTTTTCCAAGAAACATACACCGGCGGAATGCAATTATGAGATATATGATAAAGAGCTTTTGGCAATTATTCGAGGATTTGAAGAATGGCGCTACTTTCTGGAAACCGCCTCGTATCCTATCAAGGTCCTAACAGATCATAGGAATCTGGAAAATTTTATGTCAACCAAGCTGTTAAATAGTGGGCAAACCCGCTGGTCAGAATTCCTATCTCGCTTCGACTTAGTTATCCAATTTCGTCTAGGAAAGCAAGGAGAGAAGCCGGATGCTCTTACGAGACGATCAGGGGATCTCCTTAAGGAAGGGGATGAACGTCCCGCATATCAGTATCAGACTGTATTGAAGAGAAAAAATTGGGATATTAAGCTAAGTTTGTTGGCGAGTTCTTTGGCAAATGAACCTGCTAAAGGAACGCCGACTGTCCAAGAGTGATTTTTAAAAGCTTACCAAAATGATACTTTCTCAAACAAGGTCCTCACTATGTTGAAGGACGGAACAAAGCAATCGAAGCAAATTTCACTGGCCGAATGCGCAGAAAATGAAGATGGACTCCTGCTTTACCGTCGCAAACTCTTCCTACCAGAACACGAAGAATTACAGCTCAGACTCCTCCAAGAATATCACGATAAACCATCAGCAGGACACCTGAGTAGGGAAAAGACACTTGAGTTACTCAGTCGCGATTATCATTGGCCCAATATGCGAAGATATACAGACCGCTATGTTATGAATTGCCATGTTTGTCACCAAAGCAAAGCAAACCGCAATGCACCCCAACGAGTACTTCGTCCTCCTTCAGTCCCCAAGGCACCATGGACGGACATCCCAATGGACTTTGTTATAGGACTACCTTTTAGTAATAATTATAACGCCATTCTCGTCATCGGTCGTCGTTGATCGCCTTACAAAGATGAGACATTTTATCCCATGCACCGGAGAATCATGAGCTAGAGATGTCGCCGGAATGTATTTGGAGAACGTTTGGAAACTACACGGCCTTCCGGAAAAGATTGTTTCGGACCGCAGTATCCAGTTTACCTCTGATTTTTGGAAATCACTCTGAGAACGCCTCGAAATTTCCCCCCGCTATTCCACTGCCTTCCATCCACAGACTGACGGTCAAAACGAATGGATTAATGCCATTATGGAATAATACCTTCGAAGTTATGTGGATTATCAATAGGATGATTGCACTACCTATCTTGCCATGGCCGAGTTCGCCACTAATAATCATGTTTCCGAGTCAACCAAACTCTCTCCTTTTGAAGCAAATGACGGACGCCACCCTCGAATGAATTTTGGCCCGCTACGGCATGGTATTACTACTAATGAGAACCAAGCCAATACCATGACAAGGGATATGTCAGAAGTGTTTGAGTTTCTTTGCGCAGAAATGTTTAGAGCCCAACGAATTCAGGAGGAGTTAGCCAATGCCAGTCGGATTCCTGCACCTCGCTATGCGGTTGGCGACAGGGTATGACTGTCGACCCGGAACTTGTTGACTAAACGGCCCTCAAAGAAGTTGGATTGGAAACAAGTCGAACCTTATTCAATATCACTAATTGTGAGCCCCTATGCCTACGAGCTTACGTTGCTGCCGTCGATGAAGGTGCACCCAGTATTCCATGTTTCATTACTCTCATCCACTATCAACGACCCAGTCCCGGGACAAGTGTTACTGCCCCCGCCCCCAATTGAGATTGAAGGAGAACAGGAGTGAGAAGTGAATGCTATTTTGGATTCTCGGAAGCGATGTGGAACCCTTGAGTATTTGGTTCGGTATACCTGTTTTGATGAGCTGTCCTGGCAACCCTACAGCGACTTAGATAATTCCCCCGAGTTGATTGAAAGGCTTTCACGAACGATACCCACGCAAGCCTAAGAGGACTTAGGCTTTAGAAGGGGACCTGACATCTATCACAGCGTAAAGCACGATTTAGCGATATTGCGGGAAGAGGGATTAGTTAGGGATGTTCGTGGGTTCCTTGGGTTTCCGTATCAGGGGTTCAGTTCGGAGATAACAGTTTGGGGATAGGAGATAGGGTCGGGTCCGGAGTTATGGGTTTTGAGGGATTCTATGAGGTCCTGTATAGGGATGCTTGAGTTAGTCATTGGTTTAGTTATGTGAGATATATATAGAGGCTTTGTCCTCGCTTGTAGATAGTTTCTTTCCTTTCCTTTTCTCTTCACGCAATCTTCCTATTCTAGGAGCTTGTAGTCCTTTTAGAATACACCTCTTGATCTCTAGTCCCAACGGTTCAAACCCCCGTAAAGGGAGTTATCTGCCATAGTCCCGCCTCGTCCTTAGTTACCCCTACTCTTCCTCAACCTACCTCGCCGCACATACTTCCCGTCTTGCCCCACCAAACCTCGGTAGTGTACTTTGGCTCGCTTCGCCCTGTTCCCCGCTTGATTCCGTGATAACAGAGCATATCATTAACCCAATGTTGAAACGCAGCGGGTGCATTGGTTAGACCGAAGGGCATAACTGTATATTCAAAATGTCCATAGCCGGTCCGGAATGCTATCTTCCATTCGTTTCCTTCTCGGATTCTCAGTTGATGGTACCCGTTGCGTAAATCCAACTTAGTAAAGTACTTCGCTGAGGAAATACCCATAAAGGTTTCTGGGGTCAATGGTAATGGGTGACGATTCTTAACCGTTACTCCATTCAATTTTCGGTAGTCAACACATAAACGAAGGTAGTCACCGGCCTTTTTGATGAACAACACAGGGGACCTGGCGGGGGAGGTGCTATGGCGAATGCGTCCTTTAGCAAAATATTCTGCCAGATAGTCCCTTAAGACCTGTAATTCCAACCGTATCATTCCATATATGGGTCCGAAGGGTACTGTCTTGCCATCCTAGATATCAATGGACAAGTCCTATTCGGGTCTGTACGGGAGTAGGTCGGGGACGTCAGGTTCATTAAGAAGGTGAAGGAAAGCGTGGTATTCAGTTGAGATGAGAGTCTGGGGATTTCTGTAAGGTTTGGCGAGTAAATCATCTAGGTCCTTGAAGGTGGTTGAATATATTTACATCCCTTTCCTTCTCTTGTTTACCAATCGATGAAAGGTATAAGATTTAATAACCGAAATATTGGTAACAGGCCTCACAAGGGATTCAATCGAAATTCCCTTAGCAATCACCTTTGTCTGGTTAACAGATCAAAGGGTTCGGCAGGTTGGAGAATCGATGTGTATCTCATTATCGGCGTGGTGGATCATTATTGCATGTCTGCGCATCCAGGGAAGGCCCATGACAATTGAATAGTGTCCAAGTTGGGTTACGAAAAAGGTAGTGTCTTCTTTGTGGCCGTTTATGTTCAGGTTGAGAATAACCTTGTGGGTAACCTTTACTAACACGATAGGTCTACCATCGATTACGTCTATGTAGCGGGGAACTTGGAGGGGAATAGTGTTGAAATTATGGTGGCATACGAAGTCTTGGTCTTTACAAGCGTATCCTGAGGTGCCAGTATCAATGAGGGCATATGATGGGATAGAAGAATCTTTATTTTGTGAAATTGAACACGTTACAACTAATTGATCCCCATCCATATCCTCCTCTGAAATTGAAAACCCGGAAAGCGAAAGTTTAAACTAATCCTTAAACCGCCCCTGGAGTGAGCCACTCAATCCAGGGAAAAATCTTTCAATGCCTCATCGCTGGAGGCTTCTTCATTCTCTTCATTTTTAACACCAACCCTGGCTCTCCTTATCCTGGAGACTGGGTTCCTGGGAGCCGGCGCTTGTGGGCATTCCCTAACTAGGTGTCCTCTTTGACTGCAGGAAAAACATATATTTTTTACACGATGGGCCTCTCTTTCCTGAGAGTCCGGGTGGCCACATCCAAACGATAGATCCATAGGGGCCACTCTTGCAGGCGTATGGAACGGGTGAGCAGCAGATGGATTGGGGCGAGCGGAGGCTTGGTAATGAGGAACGGGTAGAGCGGGGGCCTGGTAGCGTGATGCGGGGGCAGCAGGGGTCTAGTAACGGGGAGCGGGTGGAACTGGGGTAACGTAGTAAGGTGTAGGGTGAGCGGGTGCAGCAGGAGTTTGGTAGCGAGTGCGATAACGAGCAGTGAGCATCTGCTGCTTGTTGTCAAGACATTGGAGAATATTTGTGAATTTGTGTACTGTGGTGGGAGTCTCCTGATGTACCATGAGCTTAGTGAGCTCCTCATTCAGACCTTCCATAAAAGCCTTCACATTGGCTATCTTTCCCATCTCAGCCTCCACAGCATGCGTTGAAACTCGGCAAAATATTCTGAGAAGGGGCGGTTGAGTTGTCTGATTCTCCTGAGGGTGCGATGGGTGGTACCCACCTGGTTGGGGTCTCCAACGGCTATATTTAAAATTTCAAAAAACCTTCCCATAGACGGGAAGTTGATTCCGGTGGTGGTAATATAATGCATAAACTGGTCGGCGGCGGGTCCTTCCAAACGAGAGATAGCGTAGGTCAACTGGTTCTGGAGGGTGCGATACTGATCGGCATTGCCCAAAAGCTTGAGTTTCAACATATTTTGGAACTGAGGGAGTCCCTTCCGGTTGCCTCGGTATTTCTCCGTGTCTGGGAATTTCTCTGACCTTTCGGTCTTGGGTTCCTGGGTATGCATGAGGCCTTCTAATAGGCAGTTGCGGCGACGTGGAGAGGGTGGAGGGAGAGGTTCAGCTGCTGGTGGCAGAGGTGGACGTGCGGCCTGGGCAGCCAGCTCTGCTTGTGCGGCTTGGGTTGCTTAATTTGCCATGGTAACTTGGTTCTGGAGATTAGTCACTTGTGCTTCCAGGATGGAGATCTGCCTTCCCAAGTCTTGATTTTCCCTTCCTAGCTCTTTGATCCTCTTCGTCCATTCTTCCTTTGCTCCATCTGCATCCTCCTCTTCCTGTGCAAGGTTTTCTTTGTCCTGTAGGAGGCCTAGTTGACACCTCTTGATCATGTGGAAAATCTTTACATTTTCGGGATGGCTTCCTTCGGGGGGGTTGGGATTGGTTGTAAAAAGGGTTTCTAGCTCATTGGCGAGCTCTTTTTAGTTAAAGGGTTCAGTTTCCATCGAGGCGGTGGACATGGTCAAGGTTCTTTAATATCGGGCTTGGACGTGTTATAGGTTGGCGTTGGAGACGCAACCTTAGTATCACGGAGCGAAACGAGGACGATGGCAGAATTCGGCAAGGTATAATACCAGGGCGGGGACAAGACAAGGCGAGGTATAACGAGGCGAAGGTGGGGTTGACGGGATTTTATACTAGGGTAACGAGGGAGAGGAAACGAGGCGAAGAAGAAGGCAAACACCATGGGAGTACTTGAAGTCCTCTAGGGGATATCAAGTGCGTCGTAACGATGACTAGATTTTCCTAAGTCCATATTGCTCTAGTTTGACAGGAAGGTTGCGTGAAGAAGAAAGAAGGGAAAGAGAAGTCCTACTAGCGAGGTAGAGAACTCCCTATATATAGCCCTGAAATCCCCTTGCTGACTCATCCCGTAGAACTCTACAGGACCCCAAGGAAATTCTTCTATTAGAAATACATGCATGTCGTTGACTCATACAAACCCTATTACAGAAGCTCATAGAACCACCTAGAAAACCCTGACTAATCCTTCTTCCCGCAACACCGCTCAGTACGCTCCACACTGTGATAGATATGTAGGATCATTGTTCGAGTAAAAAGTGCATTCATCATGAGTAACTAATACAACAGGTCATTGACCAGTTGACGTCCATATATTTGCTGGACTATATATCATTCCCCCTTCTTCGTTCTATTGTATCAACTGTGGCTTAATTGCCTCTAAAAAAGGCAGATATTTCTGATTTCTTTACATCAAAACATCTCCTCTTTCATGTCCATCTTTATAAAGTTCCTTCCGTACTTGTTTCCAGTCATAACCGAGACGGTGAAGCCATGTAACCACTGACCTACTGGTAAGGCTCCATGTATTTTCATCTTGATTAAGGTGTTGTAATTTCAGTAACGTTTCATGGATTTTTTGTATCGTATCAGCATCGATATTGCTTTTGTTTGAATTGTCATCTGCGGGTTCTTTTGCAATGTTTCTGCAATTACCAACCACAAAATTTGGGAGTCCTTGTGAAGATATATTGAAATTATTGATAGTAAGCCATTCCCTAACGGCCAATAAAGTACCTTGGTCCTCTAACATGTCCCAGATTTTAGCGGAAGTGCGTCCTCTTTTCCTTGGTATAATATAACGTTCCCTAACCCAATCCCTCTCTGTTATCTGAGTCGTATTTTCAAACTTTGTACCTCCCTGGTAGCCATCTCCTACTTGAACTGCCAACTTTACACGTCCAATAACATGATTAACCCGTTGAGTATTCATAAACTGGAAGACCTGGTGGTAGCGAGTAAAGTCCTGTCCTATTGGGCATTGCTTTCAGCTGAGTACTTTCTTCATATCCCGAATAGCTGTATCTAAGTAAGCAAGTAGCATTTATTATTAGATTGATTATATTTACTTACCCGCATCAAGTAACGTTTGGTATATGGTAACGGGATATGATGGGAAAGTGGGACAACTACAGGCAAGGACCATGACCTACCTGTGAGTAACAGCTAGCGTATAGGAGAATTCCAAACTACAGGAGAAGATAGAGAGATTAGAAGGCAGAGAATATTATATATTGTTATGTATACGAAATATCAAAATGCTTCCTGGCGCCCTACCACTATCACATCCCCTATACCTCCATCATCACCGTCCTCTGGTTCGCTCATGCTCTCCTCTGACTCTGTCTCATTCTCCTCCAAATGCTCAGACTCGCTACTCTCCACTGCTACTTGCTTGATGGATGTTCTTTTGCGTGGTACTTTGGCTTTGGCTTTGACTCTCTTCGTTTGATCTGCTAACTCTCTCTCGTTTCTAAGACGTACTAGATCCTGTATGGAAACCACACGGGCTCTAGATAGTACTTGGCGGTCTTGAGTAGGCTTTTTGGGCCTTTTGGATACTTGTTCCCTGAGTTGTTGATGCCGGAATACCTCCACATTAAGATTTGCATCCGCTTTCTCTCCAAACTTTACTATCTTTTTTATACCAACTCTGACTCTTTGGGACCGTGGGGTTTCTGATTGTATGAGTCCTAAGAGTTCTCTCCCTAACCGGTTGACCTGTCTACCAGTCTTTGGCGTAGTGGGTAAGTGCGTTTGAGGTGGTAAAGGATTATCTTGGAGAATACTTCTGGCCGGTACCCGTAATACCTTCCTTGAATTGAGTGGATATATTCCGGTTGCTTCAAATGCAGTTTTGATCGCCCCTGCACTATATGATTGCTTTCTAGCGTCAATCAATAGTCTGAAATACATTAGTAGTTATACTGGTTGTATTTTATATAAATATACATACTTGAAGAATTCCACTTTATTAACTGTTCTGAGACCATGACTAGTCCATTTATCCAGTTCAGCTGAGTAGTAGCGTTGTAATTGAGCAAATAGACCAATATCCAGAGGCTGGAGAATATGGCTGGTATGAGAAGGAAGACATAGGATAATGATATCATGTTCGATAGCGTATATCAAGAAATCAGGGCTGGTGTGGGAATTATGACCATCCAGGATTAAGAGACGGGTTCCTCCGTTAGCCCTAGATTCTATTAGCATGTTTTATATTATGAATGGACATACTAACATTTCCTTATTCTGTTTGTCAAATACTTCTTTGATGTATTCTACACCCAGTTCGTTATCTGTCCATCCCTTACTCGATATTGCAAAGATTGCCGACTCTTTTACATCAACATGAGTATACCAGCCAGTGATATGTGATTTTCCTTGATGTATAATCATCGGTTCCAGCAATCCTCCAGTAGCTAATACCCCTTCAATTACTGTCACAAAGTTTCTGCTTCCATCCTGTACCAATCTCGGATTCTTCCTCACTCTACGGTAGATTACCCGACATTTAGGTGCATGCCCTATTAAAAACCCCTTCTCATCAATATTCCATATATTATTTGGTTGGATATTGTGCTCTCTAACAACCTTTTCCAGCTACGGACATATAAGTATATTTTTTATAACAATAGAGGTAATGGACATACAAGCTGAAAGAAATATGCTAAAACCTTCGGGTTTTCAGCAGTTGCTCGCTATCTATCAATTCGAGTAGCCATTTCACTAGCAAGTATAGGGTGGCAGTTGAGAAATCTGGATATCCAATGCTTTCCTGGTTCTTTTTTATGTTCGATAGGTTGCATATGAAGTGCTAAAGCCTTTACATAGGGCAACTTTAACGGGTTGCCCCAGCTATCCAGCTTCAAGCAAAGTCACACAATAGCTTCCTCTTGTTCAGGTGTAAGTAGAGAGCTCTCAGGATGGGACTGGGATCGTGGTTGTGCCCCCTTAAGTCTTCGGCTAAGGGTATTGATTGTGACATCATATTCAGCTGCAGCGGCTCTCATAGTGCTGAACCTTCCTGAATTGAAGTCCCTTATTGCCGCCTGAATGTTGTCCTCCTTCCTGTTGATGATATCTCTTTGCTTGTATTTTGGCATTTTGTTGTCTGGTGGTTAACGGAATTGCCATCAACCCCGCAGCTGACACTGAAGTGGTTCCCTATTACCCTGTCTTGTCCCGTTACCCCGTACCAAACGTTATCATAAGCCTGAGATCGCTATTTTGTTTCAATCCTACAGCTACTGACCGCTTGATAATTGCCTTTTTCACCATTGAATTATCTCCAAATGAATCGACCCAATTCAATAAAGGACATGCTAGTGCAGGTAGCACGATCCCAGGTTTCAAACTAAGAATTGATGAACCACTACCTCGTTTCGACTTGGTTAAGGTAGGTAAATCCTCTGTTTTCAAACTTTGATGAAGGGAACCACCTAGATTGATTCTGAATTGGGTGCTTGCTAACTCCCTTTCTAGTGCACGGTTTCATTGCTTCCACTTTGCTTGTCTTGATATTGTGTTGACCGTGACCAATTGTGGCCACTTGGGAGACCTCTGATCCAATACTAACCCCGTGTTACTCTGTATGCGCAAGTAAGCTTCTGTGATTATCTTTAAGTCCGCTCTCATACTAACCTTGATCTCCATGTCTTCTTCTAGAGCTACCTCTTTCAGTTCCAAGCGGTCCCATTCTTCTGAAACCATCTCAGTTCATGGGTGATTGGGGCTTCTTGTTGTGTGTTGTGTCGCTAGACAGCCCTCGCTTAGCTGAGAGGCTGGAGTGGGCACTGTGGCTCTCCACCTGAGGGATCCAGCCAATCACTTCATGCTATGCGCATGGTTAACACCCTACCCGTACAACGCTTCTTCCACCATATGGCTATCCATGTGGCTTTGTGAGATGGGAATCTTATATGTTCCCTTATCCAACCACTGTAAGGATGCCGGAGGGGCCCACAGGCCCTACCTGCGCTTCCCACGCGCGTAGGCCCAAGGGACCTAATTTGCAGGTTGCAATGGCAGCACCCTTTAGGGTCAGGATAGCTTGGTTGTTGGGTTGCAGGGGTTGAAGACCGGGGTCAAATTTCTCGTATGGCTCTACCCGATAGTTATATTGTGCGGTGGCCACCGAGTAGGCGAGGTTACTGATACTTACATTGACAAATAGGATCCGCGTCGGTCTGGGTGGATCGATTTCTGGCCTGTTTTTGTTTGGCGCCTGGTGTCCGGCCAGGTTATCTGTTTGCCGCTCATCCGCGAGGTTCTTCTTCTTAGTGGTAGTGTATCTGTACTCGTCACCATGTTTGTTTTGCGGGTGAACGCCGGGTGACCACGCCAAGTGGTTAGAATCCTCAAAAGGTTATGTAAGGTAGGTACATGTAAATGATGTATACAGTCTAGCTCTAGCCATAGTAGGATTTCCGGCCTATTGCCGACCAGTCCTCGTATCCCTGCACTTCTGCTGCCCGGTACGTGGCCACTGAAGAGTATATATACGAGGCGAATCCCCCCTCCCTTCCACCTTTCGATTTCACCCCATCCCATTACAACCCACAACACAGTGAAAGCTTGCTATAACGGTAAACTCGGGACCGGAATTTTGTACCGTTATCGAGAGATTACCCTTATATCAGAGGTGCTGCAGCTGAAGGCCGGGCAAGAAAGACCGAGAAGTACTACCGTTAAAGGGATATTACCCTTATAGAAGGTACAGTGATAGCAAGCCTTCGCTGTACATACAAAGCTAACAATATCTAACGATACCACGACAGCATGTCACAGCCCCTTGGGCAGCAGATATTTCGACAACCTAGTTCACCAGCACGTCAATGCGACCATGGGTGAGGTCTCAAGGGTTCCCACTCTACCGCTGGCTGGGCAAGGCCACATCATCATTCTATTCCTCCAATAGATCGAAGCTACCATCTAGCAGATGCAAGGCGATATCCAGCATATCCTTGCGGAGTAGGTGAACCCTTGCCCACCGGGTATCCTCGTAACTAATCCGTAAGCCATTCCAGACAGGACTTGCTACCGATCAAGCTGTTCCACAGCGGGGCCCGCGACCACGAGCCAATGAAGTATCCACAGGGAGTGCCGATCGGGTAACCCCTGTTGCCGGATACGAAGGCCTCGCTCTCACTGATGACGGGTAGGTTCACCGGTCAAGGTGGTGTTATCCAATGCTTACGGATTGATAGTTGCCGAGTGGCAGGCGGCTGCCGCTCACTTAGGATTACCCGCACTGCCAGGAGATCCCTTGGTCGGCGAAAGACGCAGACAAATCGCGGAGTGCCTAGGAGCGCCTGTGAGTTGGCGAGTTACCAGGGTGGCGGTGAGTGACGTCACGCATCGTAGGAAGAAGGGATGAACAGAGAGCGTGGGCAACGAAAAAGATGTAACCCGGCTTTTGTAATTAGATACATGTAGTTGGTGTGGGATTTCTTCTCCGCTCAACGCTAGAAAACAAAGTCATCTCAAAACGTTGAACAAACACCGTGAGTTTTATCAAATAATTTTTTTGTTTTAATATATATACTAAGGGCCTGTTCGGATAGTCTGATAATCACGATTATTAACGGTAATCCGACAGATCACAGAGTTTTTGATTATTGTAATAAGTAGAGGTGTTCGGGTGAATGAATGATCTATATTCTCCAACCTCTGCTTATTCAAATAATCTGCCAAGAAAATAATTAGCTCGAGAGGTGTTTATTTTCTCTTCTCCTCAATGACATCAAGCTTCTCAGCTGTGTGACATTGCGGTTTACTAGTGAGAGATTATCCTCAAGTTCTGCTTATTTGAATTACTTCACCCACTCATTGATAATCGACACTTTGGAATAATCCATCAATATAATCCGTGCCGGTCCAAACGGGCCCTAAATCAACATTGTTGTGATGTCTCGCTTGGCCAGCAATGCCTGACTTCGCCGTTATTGCAGAGGACCCAAAACGATGTCTCTCACAAGAATGCATCGCCATCGAGACCTTAACACAGGACGTCACGACTTTAACACAGAACATCAACGCAGGGTTTGATTTGATGGATGCTCGTTTGAATTAGATGGATGCTCGTTTTGAGTCGATGGATGCTCGATTAGTTTCGATGGATGCTCGTCTGCAGCTTTTCGGTAACGCGAGTTACATGTGTTTTTAGGTGTTATCCTGTTGTAGCCAATACTGTTATTCTGCGGCAGCGACCGAAAACGCGGGGACACTGGTGCTTTTATTGACACAGGAAGTTTGATTGGGTTCGGCTTTCATCTATTCCTTTTGTCTCGTTCTGGAGAGTCTTCTTCATTTGCTCGGTTAGCCTGAGCTATGGTTCAGGATTGGTCAACACTACTACCTCTTGCATTTAGAGTTGAATACAACCCATCTTGCCATCCAGGAGCCTGACATTTATTGCGCCATACATACATGTGCTGAGTATTTACACAGCTACAGCCACCTGTCCGCTCTCCTGCCCCCTACAGAAACAAGAAGTTGGGGTTTGCGGAGCTTTGGAAGCTCATGAGACGGCGGCCCCTCTTTGATGGGTGACGGGGCGGGAACTTCCGGTCAGCCGGTGCTGTAGAGTTCGCTTTGCAAGCGGGGGTGGGGGCGTAGATGAAGGCATGGAAATGAAGCCGTAGAGATGAAGGGTGTGCCCACATGGGACCGTGGAGATGGAGAAGCTACCGAGCTAAAGCCGCAGCGATGAAAGCGTAGAGATAGAGGCGTGGAGATGAAGATGGGAATGTATCGATGGAGGTGTAGGGGTGGGGATGGAGGCGTAGAGGTAAAGCTATAGAGGTGGAGGTGTCGAAGGTAATTACGTCTGATAATAATATGTGGGCTAGGGGTATAGTAGTATGGGCCGTCAGGGCACCCTCCCGGCGGTGCAAGCGGCTAGTCCACATGCGGGTGGGCCGGTCTAGCGTTGGCCGCGCTGGCGCTAACAGGGACAAAAGATGACAGGTTTGCAAGTGGGGGCTATGGCCTAGTTGCCTAAGTCTGATTTAATTGCAGCAGCTTCAGGTTCGGATCCCCCACTTTTCTAACAAAAATAGTAAGCTTTGGGCGGGTGGCCCATGTAAGTCTTTTGTCCTGGCCGGATAACATTTTTTTTGCTTGGATATGGCGTACGGCGGGGGCGGGGGGGTATTTTTCTTTCGGGCCCGTGGTAAGGCTCCGTTGGGTTTTCAGGATCAAGAGGGCGGGATAGAATGAATCTGCAACGACGACTCAATCTTGGTGTTATGGTGTGTGATAGGGAGAAACATACTCGCTTGCATACACTAGAGGATCTCCAGCTAATGTACCGAGAGAGATATCATGGCCGCGCAACTCATTACTCCTAAGAGGCATCAGGTTCCTGGCTCTGGAAGAGCCCTGATATACAGGATTCCCCTTAGGTGGAACTGTGGAACTAGTGTAACAATAGGTGTATAATTGATAGTTTACGAGCGTACATCTGGAACTGCTAGAACTAGTTCCACGCTCCATAGAGTATCACTCGGCGGGGCATGATGCGGTAGTTTTGTAGTAGTAATAAATATATAGTATGAGGACTTTGTTCCTTTAACAATATTGAGTACAAAGGGGGTGCCTTATATAGACATATTAGAAAGGTCACATATATGTATACCGGACATATAGTCCTAGGTAGTCTCGTTCCCACACCCAATCGGTATTTCTTTATGTGGTGTGCTCAATACTGGTGTGGACTAATACATAAAATACTACATCTCCAGCCACACCAAAATGGGGGATGGGCACGAGACTAAGTCATAGGCACAATGGTTTACAATAGGTAGCCACACCTCAAAGAGGTATAGTGGCACTGCGGGGTCTCCTACCCGAGGGGCCCCCCGGCACGTAGCCCCTAGAGAGCATATATAGGAGGCGAACCCCCCTTCGCTTCCGTTCCCCTCCATCCCCGTAAAACCCACACTCGGGACGAAAGGACACACTCTGCTCAAACAAATACATACAAAGCCCACAATATCCTGCGATATCACCACAGAATGTCACAGCTTCTAGTGCAGCAACAGGGCTTTGGTCCTCAGCCCAATTTTCAAAATTTCATCTAGGGCCTGAACACAGCGATGAACGAGGCTGCGTTGATTCTCAACGTTCCCTTGGTTGGGCAGGCAGACCAGGTTATCCAATTGCTTCAACGGATAGAGGCTAGACTCGCGACGATCGAGGCTAAGTAGGTAAACCTGGTTGATTCTTGAACCTCGAACCTCACTAACTTTAAATCGTAGACTAGATTTGTAGCCTACACAGCTGTTCAACAGTGCAGCCCATGAGTCCGAGCCTTTGATTTATTCGCCAGGCGTTACAGTCGTACATCCTCCGCTACCAGTCAATCGGAGAGATCATGACAAGTAAGTTTACCGGTTATAATGCTATTCCGAGGCTAACAGATGGATAGTTGCCAAGTGCCAGGCGGCTGCCGCTCACTTGGTATTACCCCGCACTGCCAGGAGATCCCTTGGTCGGCGAAAGGCGCAGACAAATCGCGGAGTACTAGGAGCGCTTGTGCGTTGACGAGTTACCGGGTGGCGATGGATGACGTCACGCATCGTAGGAAGGGATGGATGGGGAGCATTGGCGGCGGGAAAGGTGTTAATCGGCTTTTGTAATTAGATGGTGTGGGATTTCTTCTCCACTCAACACCACAAAACAAAGTCATCTCAAAACGCCAAATAAACACCGTGGGTTTTATCAAATCATTTCGTTTAATCTATATACTAAATTAGCATTGATGTCATGTCTCGCTTAGACGCTGCTGGGGGCCAACAAATGCCTGACTTCGCCGCTATTGCAGAATACCTAAACGATGTCTCTCACAAGCATGCATCACTGGCTATTCATTTTGAATGAGAGATATCCCCGCTTTCCATGCTGGTGCACGCATACTCGAAGCCATCGGGGCCTTAACACAGGACGTCGCGTCTTTAACACAGAACGCCAACGGAGGGTTCGATTCGATGGATGCTCGTCTAGTTTCGATCTCGATAACGCAAGTTGCATGTGTTTTTAGGTGTTGTGCTGTTATGGCCGATACTGTTATTCTGCGGCAGCGACCGAGAACGCGAGGTTACTGATACCTTTATTGACACAGGAAGTCTGATTGGGTTGGGTTTTCATCTACTCCTTTTCCAGTGAACTGACTACTCTATTCTGAGAATTCTTGTAGATGTAGCTATGCAGAAACTTGCATTGTCTGATGCAGACCCTAAGCCGATACACCCGCTTATGATATACTGATGCTTGGTATCCGACAACAAAGGAATTGACCTACTTGCGCATATGGAGCCAGATGCGTGACTTCATGCACCCTAACTATGCGAAAACCACGTTGTGGGGCGCTGCAGAACCTCTCTATTCTACAGAATCTAAATAGTATGAGCCGCCAGAGCACGTTACGGGCTAGGCTAGTCCACATGCGGGTGAACCGGGCTAGCGTCTACCGCGGTGGTGGCTAAGAAGCACAAAGGATGTCGGGTTTGCAAGTGGGGGCTATGGCCTAGTTGCCTAAGTCTGATTTAATTGCAGCAGCTTCAGGTTCGGATCCCCCACTTTTCTAACAAAAATAGTAAGCTTTGGGCGGGTGGCCCTTGTAAGTCTTTTGTCCTGGCTAGATAATATTTTTTCTGCTTGGGCATGGTTCTGCGGACAGGCCGCGGGGGCTATGCCCGGCGTGTGCATCCCGCCGAGTGGTGCAGTGGTGTTGGGGAGCGTGCTGCGGTGCCGCAGTTGGGCTAACGCGCGGAGCTGTTGCGGGGTGGTTTCTTCCATCGGTGTGTGGTTGGATCACGGAATGTCACTCTTTTACTGATTGGGGTTTCAGAAGCTCATGAGACGGCGGCCCCGCTTTGGTGGGTGACGGGAACTTTACAGTCGGTACTGTGGAGTTTGCCCTGGCTAGGCCGAGCTCCATCATCATGCAGCACACCACCCGGCGGGATTCGCCTTCACCATTTTATTCGATGTAAATAGCATGAGCGTCAGGGTACGTTACTGGTACTATAGGCAACTAGCCCACATGCGGGTGAACCGGGCTAGCGTCTGCCGCGGTGGTGGTAAGAGGGACAAAAGATGTCAGGTCTGCAAGTGGGGGGCTAGCCTAGTTGCCTAGGTCTGGCATCTAATTGTCAACATGTATAATTCTCTTATGGGTGGAGTGGACATTGCCGGTCAAGACGGAGCTACTGGCCTACACAACCTCGGGTCTCTAGAAACTGGCTCCCTTTATTTTTCTGGTTATTAGACACAGCAATTGTCAACGCGTATCTTTTATATAGGTCTATTGGTATTAAATATGGTGTTTTGGTAAATGGCGTAGGGGAGGTTTTGAACACGAATGCTGTAGGTTCATCACGACCGGAACCGTAGAATGAGGTATAATCTAGATTAGATTATGATCAAGGGGGGACCGGTGAAGCGGGGGGCGTAGCTCAGTGGCGCAGCCACTTCACGTCCCTAGGGGCTCCGGGCACTGGCACTTTGGGCGTGGTGATATGGTTCCCCTTAGGGACTTTGAACTGTGGAACTATTGTAACAATAGCTATAGGCGTATAATAGAAAGTTGACGAACGTACATCTGGAACTGCTGGAACCAGTTCCACGCTCTATAGAGTATCACTCGGTAGAGCATGATATGGTAGCCGCGCCTCAAAGTGGCATAGTGGCAACGGAGAGTATCACCCCGAAGAAATACCCGGCATAGTAGTCAGAGATAGTATATAGAGAAGTGAATCCCCCTTCCCTTCTCTTTCTCCCCGCTACAACTCACACTCGGGACGAAAGGACACACACTTTGCTCATAGCAACACATACGAGGTCCACACTATCCAGCGATATCACGACAGGATGGCACAAGCTCTGGGACAAGAACTTAGCTTGGGCCCATAGCCCAACTTCGGCAACTTAGTCCAGCATGTCAATGCTGCTATGGGTGAGGTCTCAAAGATTCCCAATCTGCCGTCGGAGAACTCACTTATAGCAACATTGACGTGCTGGACTAAGTTGTTGAAGTTGGGCTGGGCCTAGGTTAGGTTCTTGTCCCAGAGCTTGTGCCATCCTGTCGTGATATCGCTGGATAGTGTTGACTTCGTATGTGTTGCTGTGAGCAAGGTGTGTGTCCTTTCGTCCTGGGTGTGGGATGTAGGCTGCCGTTCGCTGGGCAAGGCGATGTCATCATTCAGTTACTCCAACAGATCCAAGGTACCATCCAGCAGATGCAAGGCGATATCCAGCGGATGCAAGGCAATATCCAGCATATACGTGGGGGGTAGGTAAACCCTTACCCATCGGGTACCCTCGTAACTAATCCGTAAGCGATTCCAGACAGGACATGCTACCGATCAAGCTGCCCAACAGCGGGGTGCGCGACCACGAGCCCACCAAGCACCCACAAGGAGTGCCGGCTCTCAATCATGACGGGTAGGTTCACCTGTCAAAGTGCTGTTACCCAATGCTTACGGATTGATAGTTGCCGAGTGTGACGCGGCTGCCGCCCATTTGGACTCCTCCCACTTCCAGCGGATGGCTTGGCGGGCGATAGGCGTATCCAGGTCGCGGGGCACCTAGGTGTCCCTTTGGGTTGACGATGGATGGAGCCATTCTAGGTTACTAGGTGCTAGGTTAGGGATAAGGGTCGAGGGGTGAGCACTTACCTCTACACGCGACTTGAGTGAGCGCGGAAGTATACTGATACTTGTGATTTAGTATTATTTCTGCGTGTGCCCAATGCAGCTGTTGGTTCCACTACTACTTCTTGTGTTTAGATTTGAATACAAGGAGATTATGATCTATCTTGGTGAAGGCCAGGTGACCACGCCAAGTGATTGGATTATCTCTAATATTATGTAGAAAAGGAGACCCGTCGAAGACGGGGGGCGCAGCCAGTGGGCGAACCTTTCCTAGGAACTAGGAGCGTGAGATATAAGATCCCCTTAGGGACGTAGAACTGTGAAACTAGTCAAACAATAGGCGTATAATAGGGAGTTTACGAGCGTACATCTGGGACGAGTTCCACGCTCTATAGAGTATCACTCAGTTGAGCATGGTGTGGGTGCCGCACCGGTGCCACCCTGAATTCAGACTACTCAGCTCGAGATAATCCTATGTATCTCCCACGCTCTCATGGCTCTCCCGTCATAGTGTAGAATGTCTATGGCTTCCAGGGCTTTTCTTGGAGCTTCGCTCCTTTATTCTGTCTATAACCCTAACCCTGGTAATGAGTGATATGTCATGGTGCCCCCGCCTCTGAGTGATGGTCCGTGAGGCAATAAATACTAACGGTTTTTTGTGATTGGTCTCGCTAATCTACGCATTTAGGCGGAGGTGGGCGAACATCGCAATACTACTAGAACTGGATTTGCAATAAGAAGCCTGGGCGCATATTAGCGTCTAAACAACGCCGCCGTCTCGTAAAGAGTATTCAGGTCTTAAAACAACGCGCGTGTACAGGGCTGCAAACCACCCCGACGAGACACCTGTCAGTAGAGAAAGCATCTTAGAAAGCCTAACCAACCATATTACAAGGCGGCTTAGCACAAATAAAAGATTAACAGCGTACGGAATCACAGAATGGCCTGCAAAAACTGCCGACTGCCTACAGCTTCTTCGGCACCTACAAATAACCATTCAATTCCTTCTTTCTGAGTAAATTCATCTCCTCCCCCACAGCAACCAGAATCTGTGCTAACAGGCTGATAAGACAGCGAAACCATAATCATCGCCGATAACTGCGGAACATCCTCCGATGTTCTAGGTAGAGATATATCAACATGCGCGTGATCCTCCGAGATGCGTGACTGTCTGTGGCACTGGGTATGCAGCGGCACCCCGTTCCGGTATTCGCCTAGCATCTTGTTATAGCCTAGAGGTGCAGTACACGAAGTGCCATCATTAGTAGAAATTAATCATATCCGAGCCAGAAATGTTAGTTGTGGTGTTCCTCAGCCACTTTTTCTGATATTTGGGAAACCGTTATCACAGTTTCAAGGGCTTCGGGCTTGTCAACAGAGACTTACATCTACGTTTCCTGCCACGGCACACCCAATATCCCGGAACAGATGACATAAAAATAACTTAGAGGCGCCCCCCTTTCTACATTAGGCCAAGGATGTACCCCCTTGTCCGGGTATTGATAGGGGGAATTGAATCCAGCGCCGGAGGTTCTCAGTAACCAGGGCATTCATATCGCCATTCTTTACTCGCCAATTATATAGTCGACACTTATAAATTAAACTAGGAAGACCACGCTTTTAGAAACATCATGAGGTATCCCTAACAGAAGCGACAGTAGAATATATGTCGGTTTTCATTAACATATTGTATCCCTGGGACCCTCGTCGTGGATAGGTTTTGCTTGAACGAATTAGAAACAGCCTCGGAAGATGCCTTTCAAATCAGACGTTAGAGATCCATTGCGCTACTCTCACAAACCACCACACGAGGCTAAAGGGGGATACTACCGACATGGAAGTTGGGCCCTAGGAAGTGCTCCTATCCCATCGGCTGTAAAAGGTGTTCCCTGGTTTAACCGTGTACCAAATCCTTTGGCATATGTACGCACTTGGCAACCATATTTGTAAAGGATTTATATTGTTAGATAGAACTATATCATCATTACCTTACTATGTGGTTGGTTCCACTTTATACCGGATAATTACAAGTGCCTCCCCCAGTATATATACCTACAAAGCCGGGGTCCTCTCCTCCCCTCCTACAACAGAAATAAAATAAATACTCTAGACAATAACCACCATAACTTCATTGATTCTTGACGGTTTATTTCGGGAATCGGATCATTTTAAAGCCTAGATTCCCCTTCATCATACTGTCACCTCAGATATATGCAACAATCCCGCTCTGACTCGTAGCTAAAGCTAATGTGCCCGTAGCGAGCACCCCAGTACCCCTTCAGGAGTTGACTCTACCTGCCTCCTATGGATAAGGGAACACTACGCCCATGGTCGGGAAGCATTTCATAGGTACCGGAATTAACTCCATAATCGATACCTTTTTAATTTTTACTTTCTTCACAATTGAATCAAGAGGATTTAGAGAGACTCCATTGCCTTAAGTATTACTCGGTTCCGAAGCACGCGTGTGGTACTACCTCTCTCCTCTCTACTTTACCAGCGGTACCTGATCTCACTCCCATGGCTGGGAATCACTCTACTTATAAGGCTTTCAATCGGTTGCCACCTTCGTTGCATCATTTAGAGGGGTCAGGAAGGAAAGATAGTGGTGTTTCACCATCTTCAGTTTTCAATTTCTTCTGGACAGGCAGGATCTTCGAGACTATTTCTTTCAATACCAACACATATGCAGACTCCAATGCAAGGAGTACCTGTTGGCAAGCTCCGGAATGGACTGGAAACAGGTGGCAGCACGAGATATCAAGATCTGGTTAGGGATGTGTATACATATGGGCCTTTTTACTTCATTATCGATTGAGGATTATTGAAAACCTGATGGACTTCACGCCACCAATCCTTTTACTAAGTATATAACTTTCAACCGGTTCCAACAAATAAACCGCTACTTGCACGTGTCTGCAATTGATATACCAAAGCATGCTCCAGGTCCTATTGGTAAAAGATTATGGCATGGGAAAGTCGACCCATTATTGGACCAGCTTAGGGACGCCTCGCAATCTATAAGAGTACCATTTTCCAATATTAGTATTGGTGGGGCAATGATTAGATGTACAGGCTGCTTGGTTGACACGTACAAGATGCCTTGTAAGCCAATCGAAAGAGGTTTCAAGTTCCATTGCCTGGCAGACCATGGTTACGTGTGGGACCTTTTGCCTACTTCCAACCGAGCAGGACCCGACCCTGTACTACACCAGGTCCAACAGTCACTGGTAATGTGATGTTTCATTTGGCCAGTCAACTACCTAAGTGAAAAACCTGGCATATCTACCTCGATAATTACTATACAAGCGTTCCGCTGCTTGTTGCGCTACGTACGTAGTCGACTCGGCATTGGAGCTTTCTGCACAGCTAGACCCGTTCTAAAGATCTTCCTCCTATTTTAGCTGTTTCTAATAAGGATGTCGGAAAAGTACCATACCACCTTGAAGCAGGTGCTGTCGTTCAGGATGTCGGAGTCCTTCTCTAGTTTAATAATGCGCCCGTGACAATAATGACAACTATTAATCCTCTCATGGGTAAGGACATAGGGGTTTTGGAAGAGTGCAATCGACCACGCCTCAAAAGCACCAATCAAAAGAGAGCGCTACCTGAATTTGGAGATCAAGTTAGGGAAGATCCTGATATTCCTGTAGCATTCAATGACTACAATCACAATATGGGGGGCACGGATATTGCTAATCAATATCGATCCTACTATGACAGCCAATTGATAATTTTTGGCACCTGGTTTCCCATTTCTGGGGGGGTAACCGGCACCTCTCTCATTAGTTCCTTTATTGTGTTCCAGAGTTTGAAAGCAGTTCATGATATCTCGCGTAAAGGATTTTGCCTATATTCTGACCCAAATCGGAACGCTGCCTATTGGACTGGCGTTTCGGTATGGCACAACCTATTCACCAATGGGTATCATAACAGGAATGAGTGGCCCGTCTATGGAGAGTGGGTAAAGAGGGGCCGATTCAATGATACTTTGGATATGAAATGTATTGAGCTACGCTACTATACTACTAAAAGAGACAATAAGGTACAACCTATGGAGGAAATATAGGTGCGCTGCTAAATACGTGATTATGAGAATAAGATATGATATATAAATGCATTGAGGAAAACAATAAGGACATTAGACCTTCCTTGCCCGTACTTTCCTCGAGTTATCTGTACTATTCAATCTTTTCCTCTTACCTCCTGCTTCTCTCTCAACCTGCTCAATGCCCTCTACTCTACTCCCTTCATTCCTCGCACTTGCTGTATCAATTACAAGGGGATCGATAGAATGATCTTGAATGACAGCAGATTGATTTGTACTATGTGAGGGGATTATATTAGACCGGAGATAAATAGAATCAAACAAAAAATGATCCTCTACTACCTGTATTAGTAATTGACTTGAAAGAGTATAGGATATAAATATACCATCTGGAGACCCGTGAATTATTTCTTCATCTGATCCTTCAGTATCTGTAGCTCCACCATCCGAGTCATCAGAGAATGGCAGGAGATCATCGTCTTCATTATTGCATTTCTTCTGCTTGCCTTTCCCAGTAGAATGACAATTAATACTACAAAGGGATTTAGACTTAAAGCAAGGGCGGCGCTGGGTCCTGCATTCGGATTTGCAGCTACAGTGTGTGGTACCCTAAATGAAGTTAGAAGAGTTAGGAAAATGGCAAAAGGTAAATACTAACCTTTTGATATCGTTGATTATCTATACACTTCGAAGCTTTTCTAATTGATATTGATTGAGACCCAGCACCTTTTTGGAGTTTAAAAGATACTGTGTCTGGTATTGACTCCAACTCACCTGGCGCACATGATCTATTGATTATCCCATACTCTGACAATAATGTAAATGGGTTTTCGGAGTTGAACGCTCCTAGAATCCGGCATATCAATCGTTTGATACTGGTAGAGAGCCTATCAGCCCTCGGAATCCTTAGAGTCACCATATAACCTGTTTTAAAGTTTGGTATTTTCGATTTTTGTAGATCTCTACGGATCATTAAGCTTCTAGCTTTTGAGGTAGATGCTCTCACCTCTCTATAAAAAGAATCCCTAAATACTTCGGGTACGAATATTGCATCTGATTCACGTGGTGCAGGCCCAGGGATTATCAACAACTGTGGATCGATTGGAATATCTGCGGAGCCATGAAAATTACTGAAACTATAAGATAATTATTACTTTAATCACTATGATTGGAAGTCAAGGATAGCTGATTCTACATACGTAATATACTCCTTTGGGACTGAAGTAGTTGTACGTTCAGTAGGGATCAGTCTCTGCCCATATGGTCGTTGCTCAAACACAATTTCAAATGGTGCTTTCCGAGTAACCGAATAGCGTTGAGTATTCATAGCCAATATAGTTTCAGTAAGTCCTTTTGACCATTCCATAGACTGATCATCTTGCATCCAAGCTCCGAGTTTGTCCTTCAATACACTGTTTCCTTGTTCGACAAGACCTTGGCTTTGTGGATGACGTGAACGGCCGTTAATAATCTAAATTATGGTCAATCAACAATATGTATCATAAGATAGTTAAAGGATATACCTGAATCCCATACTCCCTTAATAGAATCAATAGTGTTCCTTTAAATTCCGATCCATTATCACACTGTAGTATCTGAGGAGGTCCAAGATGAGGGATCCAGATTGTAAATACTTGACAGACACTCTCACTATGCTTTGTTTCCATAGGATAAGCTTGTGAGTATTTGCTGAAGTGGTCTTTGATATGACAAATCCACTTATATATTCCGTCTGGATGTGATGTCATGTCAATTAAATCTACTTGGATACACTCGAAGAGTTTAGTAACCACAATCGGTTTTATTGGGGCAGTCCTTGTCTGTGTCCTCTTGGTCACACATGTAGAGCAGTGGTTCAAGATCCATTCAATTTCCTACCGAGTAATACTATAATAGTCTTGATCCAACTTCACAAAGGTCTTTCTTCTACCAGCATGACCAAGATTGATATGAGCCTTAATCACCAGATCTAAGACATCCAAATCTGTAATCACAAGCATACTATTCCCATTCTTCCGTCTTGCCCTCACTGCACCATCCACAAGCTCATATTTTACTTTTACTTCATGTTTTGGCCTCCGCCCTTGCTCACCTTCCAACTGAGATATCCCTAACAAGACTTCCCGACACCTTTGCAGCTTATCAGGTTTAGGACGAGAACGGTTCCTGTTGGCAGGACTGAGTAAACGAAGATACCATACTCTTTTTGCTGCATCCGAAAATGGAAATTGAAATGTTGAATCCGATTCAGAAGGTAAGCCAGTACCTGAAGCCGCTCGAAACATTTTAGCAGATCGATTGAAATATTTTATCAATAATTAAAGGATTACCATTCAACTGGATCGTGTAGTCTGAATAGCAAGGACAAGTACCCAAATGCGGAATCATCGCCTCTATATACCTTTAGGAAAAGGATAAATCCAGCAGTATAACAGGTAGCATTTACCCAAAACAGACGATTCTGCTCTTCACACATACACAATATCTATGATATCATGACTCTACCTTATACGTCATCATTGTGACTCAAGTACTCTAATACTCGTATCTTACATGTACCTCTATGATTACGTCATTATATATAAAAAAATATCATAATGGGAATATGAGTAATTAGAACGATACATACCCGCAAATCAATTCTTTTAAGCAGAGTGGCAAAGCAAGTATATTGCTTCATCTGACTCAATTATGAGAGTATCACATATCAGTATCTGATATCAGATCTGTATCATACTATCACGGCTCCGTCTCCTGCACCTCGCCTTCCGCCAAGGCGCCTTCGGAACAGGGTTGTTGGATAGTATCGGTTGATGTCGGAAGTAGGGTGATGCGTTAGGAAGGAGCTCAAGTAATAGAATGTAAGCGCTAGGAGAATTGGGCAGTAACGGGGTAGAACTGGGGTTATCGGGATTAGTATAGGTGGTACGGGAGTGAAGGAGTTTCTATGGGATTCCATGGTATGAGTCATCGGTGCGGGGGAATAGTTGTATATATAGTGTTCGTTCTTTCCTTTCCTATGTTTCTGCCTCTTTAGGCAACATCTTCTTTCTGTTAGCAATACAATACTTTGGCTTCGGCCCTCCTGTTTCCGCATCGTCCGTGAACCTGAACCTGAACCTGAACCTGTCTCGCCTCGGATGTCTCCTGAGCCGACCCCGTCCCCGTCTCTGTTCCTGAACCTACCCCACTTCACCCTTGACTCGACCCCGTCCCATTAGACATACTCTCGTCTCTTGTCATTGTTGATACAGAACATAAAAAGCAAGATTTCCGGGTTGGTATTGTGAGCCCATACGTTGTATACGATGTATGGGTAACCCAAATGACAGAGGGTGCCCGCCCGTGGATAGGTTGGAATATCTGTTGACATCAATTCAATGGGAAGGCCTGTATTCGAACGTCCATCAATAGGGAGTGACGGGCAAACGGGTCAGAACACCTACAGGTAGCATGGGATTAAGTCCTGGAGGTTGCTGGTGGGGATCTTGCAGTTCCCGTTTAGTTGGCAAAGAGACGTACTTTGGCTGAAATAACCCAAAATATTGTCAAAAAAATCAAATATGTCACTAAATCCACCACCCTACCTTTCAGAGGTGATGGAGAACACCTCCCAGGGGTATTCGGGGCTAGGGATGACTGTTGGCTCTGTAGATTCAAGCTCAAACAGGCCAGAGATAATGGTACAGGAGGAAGGACTTTAAGGACCCAATGGAGATGTTCTACTTGTAAATTCACCTTATGTCTCATGGTTTCACGCAATTGTTTCACACAATTCCACAGAATACACGAGCCAGTGTCTCTATATTCTTTCGATTTAATTTAAATTTTAAGGATTCTTTTCTTCTGGTTGTGACGCCATCATAATTGGGTACATGAGTGACCCGGATCCATCTACGGTTGATGGGATAGCTAGCAATATATACGGAATAGCTATCAAGAGCTTCGGTAAAACAACACGGGTCCCAAGGAGTGACGGGGTGAGGTTGGAGTAGGTTAATCATATGGAAGTAGATATCTCTCGAGAGCCTCTCGAATCCCTTTACGCTAATATTTAACAATAATGTTCTGAGGGGTCAGGGCTTTTGTTCTCTAATTTCGTCTGTCACGGCCTAGAAATCACTAGAAGACCGTAAAACCAATTCTTTATCACGGTAATCATGAGATTACAATGGTAGAATGAATGGGGGGACAGCAGATTCCAAAATGTTGTCTCCCCTCCCCCCGCGCCGCCCCGTCAAAGGCCCAGCAGTAGGAACCCACCACACCAGCACGTTGGAGCAAATGTGGCCCCCGGATATGTCTGGGTACGGATCCCAATACCTCAGTCACCTACTGACTCCAGAATACGGTGGATACCCTATGACAGCAAACAAGTACTCTTGCCTCTTAAACGACTAACTAAATAGGCCAAGCAGTTGCATCACGGTTTGTCACTCGGTACATCGAGTGACCAACTATGATGTCTGATTTAAGATATTCTCAGAAATACGTTAGCGTAGGAGCTTTCAACGTTAAGCGATTAGTCTATTAGCGATCTTATGGTTTCAAGTAACTCATTTCGCTGCTGGGGCTCACCGGCGGAGGTGTGGTCAGCGCCTATTGCATTCGCGTCCAAGGTTGCAGGCCCCTGCGGCAAAGACGGCGATTAAATTCAGTTGAACGGTAAATAAACCCGCCTATATACATCATGAAAAGCTTCCACAAGATACTTTCATTAATTGTAATTTGATTAATCGCCTAGAAGGGGGAAGAAAGAATTGGGCGCCGAGGTTATGAATGGTAAGAAACGCCTAATCAATCTTGCGCCGTGAAGCTCACTCATATCGCCCGATATATGGTACTCATTATATATATTGCCAAAGGCCACCAGCTCTTCTCCTATTGTCACACTTGAGAGTAGGACGAAGGATATCGAATCAACTCACTACCGATTTGAGTAATAATACTCACAACCAGACATAATTGGGACCGGATGGCTCAATTAAGGGTGAATTAGAGACGCATGTATGAAGAAATAGGCGTTAGGAAAATCCATAAGTTTTCAGGGTTAGGGCTAGGACTTAACAGATATCAAACACGCCCGGCTTCCGTCTCTACACCGTCTATAAAGGGCGTGCCTAACAGGTAAACTCAACTGAAAAATCCGACTCCCCCCAACCCCAAAATCACACCTAACGATGTGTTTCTGGGCCCTTCATTCTTCACGCGGGTTTTGTTGTCGTGCCTCAACGATACCCGGGTCAGGTCCTGACCCTTTGGGAATCTCTTCCCCAAACAATTCAGAAACCACAGATCTTCCTGCAAGCCGTGGCCCTTGGCAACCCCCAAATAACCCGCGGTTTTGCGGTATATCATACCCTTACGTTTACTCACAATCTCTTTCTTGGCCCTAGTATCCATTTTGATGAACTTCTCTTACGTATACTAGAACATATTGAAAATATATTAGCAGAGGCAGGACCTAAAAGATTGCATAACCAAACCAAAATGACACCACTGGGCCCGGAAGCCCCAAGGATTACGCATGGCCTTGATATTGATATGAGATAAGGTAAGTTCTCGGGCTGGGCTACTTTAGCTACCCGTCACACCTAAACAAGCAAGTAGAGATATAAGTCCTATTGCCTGACCTACTTAACCTTGTATCATGCCCGACTGCGCAGGGTTAGCACATGTGTCGACATTCGCTAATATACTCTCCGCTATGAGTCCAGCTCTGGGCACCCACCGTGCGCCGATTAAACACTCTCGAGGTCCTCTGCGTCCCTGCGAAACACTATGTCGATCTTTACTATCTACCACCGACGGAAGCATTAGGGGGCCTAAACCAGTAGACTGGGCTCGGGAATCCTTACCTGCGGCCTTCACCTGTAGAGCCGGGGGTAGAGCAGAAGTGTGCCGACCTGTCCTAAGAGTACATATTAGAGAGTATTAGCCACACGGTCGAGGCAATATCGTGGGAAAACCGGAGCTTGCAGTATACATGGTAGCAAGGTATCAAAATTGCAACCGCTACCCAGCAGGTCCACAACAATCATAATGGGATGTAAAACTGGGGGTGATTCTGTCCTAGACAAACGGACAAGCTAGTTTTTCAGAAAATCAAAGCCCATTATTGCATCCTTGAATCTGGGGGGGGACTCTCCACCTGTACAACCCGGGGAGGCCCGGGTTTGGCTTTGCTACCCTAAGCGACCGTGACTTCTAACACCTTACGCGTTTCACTTCCAGTAATATTATGCATCATCGCTGCTATAAATTCCTCAAAAATTTCAAATATCTTCAGCTGCCGGATGTAAAGTAGTATGGGCCGTCAGAGCGCCTTCCCGGCGTTACTGTCAGCTAGTCCGCATGCGGGTGGGCCGGGCTAGCGTTGGCCGCGCTGGCGCTAAGAGGGACAAAAGATGACAGGTTTGCAAGTGGGGGCTATGGCCTAGTTGCCTAAGTCTGATTTAATTGTAGCAGCTTCAGGTTCGGATCCCCCACTTCTCTAACAAATATAGTAAGCTTTGGGCGGGTGGCCCATGTAAGTCTTTTGTCCTGGCTAGATAATACTTTTTTTACTCGGGCGCGGCGCGGGGCGGTGGTGTTTGTTTCCCTTGCGGGCAGTTGCTAAGGCCATCTTACCTTACTTTCAAGAGCCGGTATAGAATAAATCTGCAACGACGACTCTATCTTGGTGTTATGGTCTGTGGTGAGGAGAAACATACTCGAGAGGGATTTCGTTACCGGCCACCTCATTACTCACCGCACCAGCACAACACAAGCCTCAATTGGTGGAATGAGATATGTTCTGTCCTCCTACCTACCACCTAACAGAACCGATACTGTCACTATCCGTCTTGCCATTCAGGAGCCTGACATTTATTGCAATACATACTACTTAAGCATTTATACAGCTTCCCACCACCTGTCCGCTCTGCTGCCACATACACAAACAAGAAGTTGAGGTTTTCGGAACTTTGGAAGCCCTTTGATGGGTGACGGGATCTTTAGGCCAGTCGGTGCTGTAGAGTTCGCTCCGGCGGCTTCGAGTTCCACCATTATGCAGGACACCACCGGCGGGATCCGCCTGACCGCTCTGTTACCCGTGAAGAAGGTCTTTTTACTTTGTGCCCGACTTGCTTAGTCAAGTTGCTTGAAAACCAGGAAGCTTATGCTTGGATACCATCAGACAGCTTTATCACAATGTGTTAATTGGCTTCTAAGACATATGGCGCGACTCATCCTAAAGGTGATCTACCCGTATCTCAGCTGGAACAATGTTAGCCACTCCGGTTGCACGTTGCTCGTGGACCAATGAGTGCCTTTATTCCAGCTACTTCACGGCTGAAAATTGAATCCTGGCTTTAGGTTTGCAATGTAGGGGTATAAATGGGTATAATACTGTGCCACTTCACCAAGTCCTGGCGTAGTGCAAATTCAATTTCTTATAACTTTTTAACAAGGCGAGATATCGAAAACCTGCGAAATGAAAGTATTTATCATACCAACCCTACAATTTGATTCCACAAACCTTTGATATCTTGCCTGGCTGAAAAAATATAAGTGACGCAATTTCTGTCACCTTTAAGCTGCATTGCATCACAAGTTGAAAGAGTGGGCTCTTTTAAAAGACTTTAAAGACCTAGGGATGACTGGCGTTATTCACTGGAGAGATAAACTAAAAATCACTGCCCTTTGAAAAATATTGGGGATTTATCAACTGTCCTATACTGAAAATATGCCAACCATCTAGTGCTATAATGGCTACAAACACACGCACTCTCTCAAATATTCCCTGTCAAATGTTCTGACGGATTGATCTACCACCTACAGACCATTGGAATCCGAAAGGAAAAGCTCTCTTCTCCGAGAGAGCTTGGAGATCCCGCCAACCCTCTTCTATCGTACTTCGCTCAGCATTCCAATATCCTGTGTGTGAATTAACAGGTGACGGGAAATAGTTTAATCAAACAATGTAATCCTGTTATGACGTACTGGGCTAGGGCTTTGCATATATATTACGTTCTCTGGACTTCTTTAGGCATTTACATCTTTTTCCCTCACCGCTTGGGTCTCAATACAGAAAAGATGTCTTTCCTGTGGACATTCACACATGCTTGTATGCGTCTGAAACTACAATTTATTTCAATTGCGCACCACCACTATTGGAAGAGTATTTAGGAAGATGTAAACAACTTTCGTTCCGAGGGGGGTGGAGTAATTGCCCTGTTATTCCCGTAGCAATAGTCACAATATCTCTCAATATTGCTTTGATTTCCCGCATTTCCTCTCTACAGGAATCTCCAAATTCTCACCCCCGCCAATGCTCTCTCTTGTAAGATCGGAAGAAAGTGCAGAGAGATTGCTAATTGATACGGGGAACGAGTGTCTGTAGAAGCGTTGGATGTTGAATTACTCGTATTGACAGTTGAACTGGCAGTAGGTATCGGGATACTCGGCTATGAGCTTCGTTGACTGCCGCTAATGGCAGGTTCCATCAATGATACAGAGCTGTTTTCTAAACGCCGGGTCTTTTTTTGATATACCTATATTTTCCTAGCTCGATCCCTACGTTTTGGCCCTGCATCTATAGCATCCGAATTGGTTCCATCACAACTGAAACCTGCTTGCCCCGCTGTCATTGATTCATACAGAGTTAATATATTAGCCTTATTGAATATAGCAGATGCCCTATCCCCTTCATTGTCTTTGCTTTCTCCCTATTACTTAGTTCCTGTTCCCGTTCATCATTGATCCTTCTACTATCGTCTTGTATAAACTCTAGGCTTGCCGGAATAGTATGCGCTAATTGAATTATATTAGGAAATGATGTACTAATTTCAGAAAGCATTAAAAAAGAACCTTCGGACATTGTGAGGTCCCTTCGCTGCTTTTCCCGCCAGCTCGGCTTCACCAAGCAAGTCCAATACCTCTTCAAAAGTAAAACATTCCCTGAAAGCAATCAATCCTCTCAACTCATCCCTAAGTGTAGTCACCGCTATTCTCCTTCTTTGATAAAACCACCAGCCTGCAGTGTAACCAACACCTCGCTCCAAACATCCCCAATATTCCCATATCGGGCAGTAGGCCGTTTGGTCCTAACCCTTCCACAAAGAGCTTTGCATCTCCGGAAAATGGTAGACCCATCAAAACCATCCCATCGCATGGGACTGACTACCCTCACCACCTGGTAGCGCCCAGAGTTACGGTTACGCGAAACAAACCTCTACCATTCCCGCTACTAAGGAAACCAGGGGACCTAGAAAGGTCCATTCAGAAAGATTTAAGAGGGAGCTTGCTCGCTTTATACAGCCAGGCCCGGCCTGCCCATCCAGCCTGAAGTTGAACCAGTGTTCCCAACGGTCAGGTCCAGATTATAGATCTCTACAGATGACTTGGCAGTTCTTCCAGTCCCTGACCTTGCCAGGACTATAGATGAGGCGCCGGACCATAGAAATCAATGAGTCATGAGCGATCACTCGGTCCTGACAACTATACTGAATTACTGGTGCGGGAGAATTGATATGTTGAGCTCCTGGGCGGGATACGTGTGTGGGGGGACTGCCGACCCTTGTACACTATATAGATCAGTGCAAGGACCGCAGATATCTGTGCAGGACTGTAGATATCTGCATGGCAGCGCCACAACCTATACCAAGGTATAACCATATAATCCATACTATAGTCGGTAGTACATCCTAGCCCAATAGCCTGTAGTCGGTCACAGATGCCTGCTCAAGACCGACTACAGTCCGTATTCGGTCTGGTGGTTACCCCCAGGACCGACGGACTGCCCTGTTGGGAACACTGCCGGCGGGCCGTGGTTTTATGTTGCTGCTTTTTGGGGGGCGAATCTGTATTTTTATTTAGGGATGTGTTTGTATGCCATAGTCTAGTGTATGACTGCACGCGGGTAGTTAAGCCCGGAATGAACTAGCTTGATTACAAAAAAAGAAAAAAGTTATCTTAATGGTCGGGAGTCAGTAACAGGTCCGGCAAAGGTGCTGGGAACTTTACAAATCTCCATCACACTCTGGTGCAAATGCTCCATATTTCCTATACCACTTTGTAGTTGTTATTTACCGGGGCAGGGCTATGCCAAGCACCTTTTTGGGGTGTATGGAACAGCAGCGCAGTTCAAAGGTGCGAGCAACATACAAGTATAAAGATCCGCATGATCATGTAGGTGGCCCAGGCTTTAGTGTGTACCGGCTAGAATGGTCAACCTGTTGCTACCTTCAATTATTTTACTGGTTCTTTTTCAAACAACCCACAGCTCTTACCGTATCTGTGGCGATGCATATTACTCCAATTTGGAAGTCAGTTTGCAAATAACTCTCTTGCTTGACATTTGCCTCTAGTTAACATACAAAGAACAGCTCCAGCTGTTCTCTGTACGTCAACTAGTAACATTCTTTTAGAGATGTAAAAGCCAAACTCACAAACAAACAGTATACATGTACCTCTGGCAAACTTTGCCCCATCAACGCCAATGGGCTGTGTGGAGATATATGCTATGATACACAGAACTATTTCTGCTCAAACGCCCAAATTTGGCAACTTCCAACTCCTACTACATCTCCAAATGTTTTGACTATAACAGAAATACCTACCACCACAGCCACTGGCACAAGAACCTCAATGTTTATACTTCCGATTGTAACCTCAGCCACAACTGTGACTCAAGTTGTCAGAGATGGCAGGGGGATAGGATCCTATCGTTTATTCCAGAGTGACGCAATTCAAGGCATTAGCTCAACATAATTCCATTTAGATTCAAGCTAAATATAGTGAATTACCTTATATCTTGTGCTGCCAAAGCTATTTACTACATGCCTGTTTGTGACGGAGTAACCAGACGCAACATAACAGATAACAATGATGATGCAGCAGAACTCGAGAGACACAGCCAACACAACGAGAACACTCACGAGAAAGAGAAAAGGAATGACACCGGGTGGGCACAAACACAGGCACCGGTGAGGGCAAAGACAAGGGCAAAGGCAACATAAGCACAGAATAGGGAGAGTGAGGACCAGATGGACTTCAACGTAAACGATAAAATATACTACGAGCTTCGTGGTTTTACCGAAAGAAGGTTTCAGGGTAGTCGTGAGGTATGACTTGGTGAATAGGAGTATATTTCTATGTAATGAGATAACAGCAAGACGAAACAGGGAGAAAAGGAAAAAAAAGAACTAAAGGAAAGTTTTTCCGCAATATTTAATATCCTCCTCTGCCAGTCCTCTATGACTCATACTTCAATCCGTAGAATCCTATAAAAAAACACATTACCACCACACCTCGTATTCCTCCTCACCATTTTCTCTATTTATATTACAAATCCATCACGCCATCGAATCTCTCAAAATCTAATAACGACATCCTCACCTCATCTCCTCTCTTCCTCACTTAGCATTCCTCCATTAGTTATAATAGCTCTTCGATTACTGGACCCTCAGGACCAATGCCAAGACGCCGGGACACAGTTGCTCTTCGGTTAGACACCTCTTAGAATACAGTTCACAACTATTCACAATATTGAGATATCGTTTCTGCACTTGATGTCCCTATTACCCAGCAAGTACACAACAATCTATGCCATTTTCAAAATATATGCATCCGCAGAGGGATTACTGCTCCAACACCTTGATACACATTATGTTTTCCTTAGATAGATGGATGGGAGGAGCTCAATGCTGGTTGGGTCCACAACTCATTAAGGTAACTAGGGCCCCTCTTACAACACAGCTCCAATCTTCGCATAATAGATTACTAGTTGGCCTTTTGCTAGATGGGCAAAGAGCATTTCTCAAAATTGATGATTGGCTCAAAATCTCTAGTAATTCTGCATACGAGCGTATAAAACTAATAAATATCAAATGATTAACCTCTCTAGAAACCTAGATTCTGCCGAGTGAGAACAAGGTGCTTGATTTAGAAGTGATTTTAGCATAGGGTATAGAAAACGGTCTAGTTACTTAGCTCCACAAGATGGTGGGTTAGCGTTCCCATATAGGGTTTCGGAATCTGGGTAAGGATCTTACATCTTCCATACCGGGTAATGTAACTATATGACTGGCCGTCAATGTGGCATGATACAGAGATCCCGCTTCTATATTTTTCCACCTTTCACCACTTAATACCCTATTCGATTGTTCCGGTTTGGCCGAAAATATTGATTAATTATGTGACTTTATCAGCAAACTCAACTTGTGACTGGAGTCTCCCAGTAGTCCCCCGGGTCTCCTGAGAGTCTCCTGAGACTCCTGAATATTTTTTGAGTCTCCTGAAACCCAGGAGATATCAGGAGACAAATGAAGTCTTGCTGATGTACAGTAATTGAGCGTTGTCACCTTACAGGTGTGCCGTATCACTCGCATTTTACCGAATCTACTGGACATATGCGACTGATACTTATGCGGTAGTTGGCGCGGAATATCTCACCTCGCTTAAAGTATTAATATTAATACAGCTTAAACGCCTGTAAGAAAATGGTAAAACCCAGTTGGGAATGCCCAATAACCACACATTCAAGTATATAGCCTACCAGTTGGGTAGGTTTCATATGTCCATATAATACATATATCTTGATGTAGTACCAGCCTTGATCCTCATTTTTTCATTACTCTTTAGAAATATGACCTACAAACGAGTTCAAAGGAAAAAATCCTTAAAAGTAAAATTGACAAAACAAGAGAATGCAAGCCACCTATAAGTAATAATTAGTATTTGTCAGGAATCCGCAATAACGTATGTAGCGATGCAAATATAAGATATATGGCTGCGATAAACCATAACACGAAGAATGCAAATTCTCAGTCCCAGATTTTCTTCAAAATTACCTGACAGGCTTAACTTGTTGCAATGAGGTTGCACACATTGGCTTGCAGACAGAGCCCACCATTCCGGTCATGATTCCTAAATCCTAGCTTTGAAAACATGAATTGCCAAAATCAGAAGCCTCCATCTACCTCAATATTATGGAAATCATGTTGAAGGTATGCTATCTCTAGTAGTAATATTTTGACGGCTGGCTAACCTGAGTTTGCGACAGGATAAAACAGAGAGTACTACCTTCTGCGGTGAAAAGGACCTCTCCAAACAGCACTTTGTTAATTGTCTTATCATTGAGTTGCTGTCATCGGAAGTAAACTTTCATGGTTACACTTCGAATGTTACATCATCAGTCTATATTGAAAGGAATTTTGGAATCCCTAATTCCCTGTCTAATGGATACCTAGTGACTAAAATTGGCATCTCTTTGAATGCGACCCCATATAGTACGTTCATTGATCCTCACATGGGTATGAATATGCTAGCACTTTAGCTTCGAGATCAAACCAACTGTCTGTTTTAGATTGTGAGATTAGTACATTATCCATTTCACTCATAGACCAGAGAGGCAGAGGCGTGAAATTATGGCTTCTATTCCCTCCTACACAACAGAATAGATATATATGTATATAAGCGGCACAAAAACATAATAGAGAACGGTTCCATATGATTAAGCATAACTTACGCGGTTACCAATATGCTATTACCACACAACATATTGGGATATAAATCTCAGCAGACTGGCTCCACTATGTCTACACTATAACATCGGGGCTGCTTGTTGGCAGCAACTTCGCTCTACTTGAAACTATAGGTGTTTAGAGTGATCCTATGGTAGATGAGCCTCAATGGAACAGAAGCGTAAAGGACTTTACCGGAAGTATAGGAGCCTTTGCCCAAACTATATATCCTTTAATTGCAGATGAAAACAGTGCTACCTAAATCCGCAGCAGAGATGCTATTGGGGTACTACCCAAATCCGATATCCAGATGAGGTTGAAAGAAATGGGGCGTTGGCCAGCAGATCGATTAAACCTGTTAGCAAGGACATCAGAGAATCCAACAATGATATGTCTTTGCGGGCAAAGGCTCAATTCCAGACATGTTAGAACACATAGTGTGTTGGCTTACTCGGTAGTGTTGTAAACCATACTCAATGGATCCTGTGACTGTGAAACCACGTTTTATAACCAATCAATACGAATATATTTGTCTCTCTACCACAACGAGAAAAAGAGATTCGTAATCCCCATATTTGCCTTACCAACTACAACCGCAAATGCACGGGTGGGCCAGTATGTCATGCTACTTGATACAACGAAAGCTCAGGAAAAATGTCAAGAATAAATATCAGAAATAAAGATTTCTGGAGTTCTATATTAGACTAAAAGTACGCTCTTATCTGTATGTTCTGTTTGGGCTTATCCAATTGTTATGGTAGGAGGGGGTGTCTGAAAGCTTCATAGATACGACTGTACATATAGCCAATGAGAGAATTCGCGCCACGGCTGCCTACTACACCCTGACTACAACTCATCAAAGTAGATATACTGAAACATGCTAGTTCCCTCCGACTACCAAAAGTAAGAATATATTTAAGCCCTAACCAAAATAATACCTAAAGAATGTAAATGCTCCCTTATTGGGCGTGATACCTTAGATTGAAGCTCTCATTCTCCAGCAACTGTTGAACATATAGTGATTAATATGGTTACACTATGGCTAGTGATGCGTACTCACCATGCATACAGAGGTCAACCTACTCTTTTTGGAAAGCTTTAACTATCACTCTATTGTATATGTTATACATGGATGCAGAGAGTGAATCCCTAGCAGGGTCGTTATACATTTCGGTGGGTCGAATTCCGGATCCTGTTGATAGTATCTGATCATGGACTTCATGATATGTGGCCAGGTTGCCTGTCCATCAAGGTTAGCAGAAATACACCAGAGGCCATTCTTTGGACTTGCGTAAGCCACGCAAACTTTGCGACTACAGGTAGTACGCTGAGCACGCTTTTGAGTTTGGGGTGCTTCAGATCTTTTCGGGACGCTGTAGATGACAGAGAACGTAAATTCCTCATACAGAATAGCAATAGGTATAAATAGCTCGTATAGAAATAATCCCTCCTACCATTGTACATGTGTTCGGACAAGCGGCTGATGGTATTCTGTGGTGGTTCATCCAAGAATAACTTCATTAGGCTGGTCTGGACTTTGAAGTACTTCATATGTGCAAGAAATAATATATAGACTGGCACTCTGTCTATGGCTTTCTTCATATTGCTGCATATAGTATCATTTGCACCCTTAAGTAAAGATCGCAATTTCGTGACAATATCCATGTCCACCAATAATAACATGGGAATTTGTGATTAAACCTTAAAAATCAAGGCATTACCTACAAGTACATGGCACTAGCATGAAGTAAGTGAACGGGAACGGCTTGAGTGAGAGATAATAAAGTATGAGTTTTAGTTATTCATGAATAGTTGCAGGTACTAAAGGGCCAGATTTTTTAAAAACATGTACATTAGCACCAGTTTCCATAATAATATAAACATATATTTAGCTATTAATATTTCTATTATAGGACTTTTTTTGATTTTTAATATTTTTTTTTCTGTATGCTCTCATTGACATATGTTTTGATTAATCCTTATATTAGGAAATGATTTTAATACATGATAATATGTTTATAAGCGTTATTTTATTCAGTGAAAAACGTTGATGTGCATATAGGTCAGTACTCAAGCCTCTCCTGGCATAAGTGAATTTCACAAATAAAACTCTTGATTATTTCTCTATTTAATATATACATTTACTACCTGCTTACCTGCCTGTCTGCCTTCCTACCTACCTACAATGCCTGCTTGCTTCACTGCTTGATTGGGTGCTTGATTTGCTTGATTTGCTAGATTTGGTCCTGAATTGCTGGATTGGGTGATTCACTACCTGTTTCACTGATTAGCTCATGTCTGGACGATGAGATGTTCAATTGCAGCGGAGTTTTTGGGGGGGGAGCATAAATGAAAGCATAGAAATGAAGCCGTAGAGATGGAGGCGTAGAGGTGGAGGTGGAGGTGTAAAGATGGAGGTGTGGAGCTGAATGAAGAATGTGATATCTCAAAGTCCCCAGCCCTAACTCTGAATTGCTTACAGTTTTTAACAATTCTTTTCCTTCGTATATAATTCTCTTCTAAAAGACCCTTAATTATACTAAATTGGGCACCAAACATCATCTTTTTTACCCTTTTGGATTCAATTAATGGTATTTTCGAAATTAAATCTTTTTAAAATCATGCCGCAGTATTAGTGCTCAAAATTGTAATTATAGGAATATCCGAAATAGCGCTAAAGTATGTACACAAAATACATTGCACACTGCCTGAACCCGTTGTGGCATTGAACTGGTTAAGCTAATAATTTCCAATATACTGATTGTATCACACTCTTCTCGTATCGCTATATGCGAGTTTGCATTGGTCATGCATTAACGGACTCGGCGTTAGATTCTGTCCTTAATAGCCCGGTATACATTTTCCATAGGATTACAGTTCAGATAGACTAGTAGATAATAGTAGAGTAATTAATAAGTATATAGAAAGGGTTTACTAACTTAGCCAAGAACAGATATAGTTAAAAAATATTAGGCTTTTTTACAACTCTAGTAATGAACTTGACCCGATGAGGTGGTGCCTCATCCTACAAAGTATATATATATCCGGAATTTGAAACGCCTTGAGACCGAGATTGCTCCTTCCAGAATGTATGCAAATGGTGACGAACATTATATCAACAGTACTGTGTACCATAAATGGTAGCACCCATTCCTTCTTTTACCAAAACACTAAATGACTTTTGATATTACCGTAGAAGCAGCCCCGTACATTAATAGACTCTAATTCTCGGAATGTAAGAACGATACAGTCTTCGGAATACTCCTCTCCTGGTTGTCCTGCAACCCAAGTATTGCCTGCAAATTCAACTATCTTAAATGCTCACTCATCAGTCCAGATAACCCTTGTATAATCTCCCGTAGTCCAATCACTATGTTATCTGCCAATGTTAAACTGTTATGGGACGGGGTCGGAATACCAAAGGGAGACTGTAGACAAGGTCTACAAAGGGTCGGGGCACAGAACGAGGAGAGAACGGAAGGCCTGGTTGTTACTTGAGCAAGTGGAGGTAGCTGCAACGGCAGAATACAAGCGTACACACCTATGACATGAAAGAAGAGCAGAATGATATTTTAGATAAGAACTATAGAAAGAATCAGAAAGAAAATCCAGAACAGAAACCTAAAGGAAAAGGTTGATAACAGTAGGTTGCTTGAGGAGAGAAAAAAGAAAGGAACAAAGGAAATCTCAACTTTCATATATACAACTCCATACCATCGATTACTAATCCGTACCATGAAATCCCATAGAAATCTAAAGAGAAAAATACCAATACCCATAACCAATACCTATACTAAACCCCTATAAACACATTCCGAAGAAACCCGACATTATCACTAATCCTTCCTCCCATTCCCTAGTGTCCAAAATACAACGTGACATAAACACTTAATTTTAACGTTAACGGACAAGCTTGGCTTAACCCGAGCAACACGCCTCTGGTAACCTTCCTCTGCGAAAACAGGTCGTAATGTATGTTAACTAGCTAAAATTGATATCTCTTTGGCAATTTGTTTAAAAGGCTAACGACGGTGTGCTTAAGTTGCAATTGGATGATTGAAAAGTTGTTTGTGGAGAGAAGATGTGAGAATATGGGGATGGCCAGTACGCGTCTGTTGAAGTGGTGTAACAAAAAGTTGTTTACACATTTTGTAAACAGTAGATAGTGGTACTCCCAATTCAGTCCTAATTCTGCAGCAAAGTGCAATTGAGAGCTCAACCCCCATAGAAGATTTCAAGTTAGTGTATTCTGTTTAGGACATTTTCATAATTTTTCTTGCAAGCGATAAGAATTGTTATTGATAATAATAATTCCTATTAGAGGGGCCTCCCCTTTCTGCGGTTTTGTTACTTTCTAATCAATCGAAGAATAATTCGGGGTCATGCCTGATTTCCCAAAATTCTTTGGTTCGTAAAATCAAGTTTTATGGTACCCCATAGAATCCGTGTTGCCACAAGAGGATTTGATATAGTTTATGACCTTTTGCCGTTTGCTGCTTTCAATATCACCTGTCAACACCCTGCGGTTCGCTTACTTTATCCTAGAACCTTGTACATGTATGCAGAATACCATCCCAATATCGTAGGATTGAGGCAGGACGTCTGCACAGTGCCCTGCGCTTCATTTCTCGTAAAGAGATGTAGGTCTCCAATTTGAATACACCCTATCCAGAACCCATACATGAGGCTGTCACATGACTCTAAATATACTCTACTACTGGCAGCGTGGAAGGGAATAGCAAAAGGGGTGTTGAAGGTGTTGGATCTGAACATACTCTTTGAAGTAAGATCTTCTCGCTTTGGGTTAGTCGCCCATCACGGTAAAAGGAGTGGGGTGGCAAGATCATACCTTTGTGTGCCGCTATATTGGTACAGTCGTTCACGGGGTATGGACGAACACTGGGAAGGGATGAACAGGGGCCAGAATTTATGGCCAAACTCAATATGGCGGCCAAGAAAGCAGATCAGACATGTCATTCTTAACCACATACATCAAGTTTTCCACCTTTTGATTTTTTTTCTGACATCAGCCTCGTCCCTTTTCCTCTTTAATTCAGTGAGTATGTCACCTCTCTCAAGAATACAAGCTTCAGTGGAATTTTGTCTAAGACGGCGTGTGTCAGATTTAGCCTTCTCTGTCAACTGCATAATTTCTTTTCTCAGAAGCGCCTCCCCAGCTTCATGCATGGTTGATCTTGTCGAGCATTTCTCAGCGCCCATTTCGAGCTTTGTGAACAGACCCCGCTGCTTGATAGATCTAAGGCTGTTGCTGTTGATAGTGGCGAGACTTTTCACATACACATTATGGATAGAACGGGGTGAAGTAGGAGTTCTAGGCCGGTATGTAAGCATTTTGTAAGGTGTTTGGGATGCAGGTGGAAGTGGAGGTGGTAAATCTTATTGATTTTCTAGGAGAGGTTCCGGTAAAAATAGGGTATCCCAAATGGTGTTTGGATTGTATGGCCAATTTTCTGTAGCACAGAACCCAGATGCTATATTGGATTCTGTAAAAGCTTTGCTACGTGCTCTAGCTAATAAATTCGGAAAATTGTACTTATCAATCGTAGTTCTATGGAGTTTGACTTCCTGACTGTAGTACTTTTGAACTGCGAAGAAAACACCAGTGTCCAATGGCTGCAGGACATGTGACGTATGTGCAGGGAGACAGAAAGGGAGGATATTTTTGGTGAGACAAAACTCGATCAGGTCTGGTAAGAGATGAGATTCATATGCATCAAAGATTAACAATTTCCATTCGTAATGAGCCCTATTTATTTTATTAGTATAATTCATTTCAATTCAAATTATTTTCTTACCTTATAGCTGTTTCTGGCTCAAAAATCCTTTTTATATATTCAAAAAATATTTCTCCATTATTGTATCCCGTATCTGAATATCCATATCAAAACGTTGACTCTTTTTCCTCCTTATACCAATCTGCGAGATGGTTTTTGCCCTTATAGATTATCAGTGGAGTGAGTATGAAATAGTCAGCAGAAATGGCTTCTACTACTGTACATGTTTCTCGACTACGTTGAACTTTGAAAACAGGATTCTGGCGTATATTCCGGCATATCCTTTTGGTAATATCCCCGATTCCCATAATGAATCCTTTTTTGTCTAAATTGTAGGTGTTCCTCAATCCGATTTGATATTTATGTACTGCACATTTCAACTAGGAAAATCCATCAATAAAGATAAAATATCTTTGAATAAGAATAAATTCACCTTCCAAAAAAAATCATCCATAACGTCCCAACTATTTGCATTTGCTCGATTTGAGGAAATCGCTTTTGCTAAAACGTAGCGGCATTGAGGATGGCGATTAAGAAAGCTGTATATCCAATTACGTCCCAGAAATCTTGTTGGCTCTCGTTTATGCAATAGATGATGAGCTAGTTCGTAGAAGACAAGTCGATTGGCGGGGATGTTAAAGTCGTTTAAGAATAAAAGTCGCTCCACTAGGATGTGTTCTTCAGTTGGTGTAAGTACCTGAAGCTCGGCATGGACATTGGCAGCAGTCTTTTTCCCAGGAACCTTTATGTGCTGTAGAAGTGTACAATCATTTACCCCATACATTTTGGCAATTTGTAATACAACTGGTTTAGGATCCATATCTGGATTCGCAATATGCCATGCTAGGTCTGCATAATAGTGGTTGAGGGCAAGCGCAAGACGTTCATATTTGTTGTAGGAAAGGTTGTTGTCAACTTCAGGAATTTGGAAAGACATATTGATAGATGTGAGGCTTGATTATTTGCTGGAATACTGTATCTTGATGATCGGAATAATCTTATTTATTTTTACTTCGTTCTTCCGTTTGCTAAAGCTATCTATCCTTGCAACTCCTCCCAATGCTCGCATGTCTTTGCAACCCCATCCCTTAGCAACCCCAATTCTTGATATTGGTTGCGGCTGAACCCCTCCCTGTTCGTCTTCACCCAGTACTTGTCCTCAACCCGTGAACGACTGTAGCGTTGCTTGAACCGGCCATTATGAATCTCCGCTGGTAGATGCAAGAGAGACGCGGAGACTGGTCCGGTTTTGCTAGGAAGCGGAGCTAACCTCTTTAGTTACCCTCGCATGTCACCCAACCACGTGGCTAGTCCCTGAACAACACGAATTTTCTATATAGGTGGCTAGTTAGAGGCGGCTTTTGAGACCCGCAGAATCCAGTACCTCCCGTTTCACTAACAAAGCCCTTGACAAACTAAAACCACAAAAGCAATGTGCTCAGTGTCCTGGACTCTGCGCGTCTCGGCAGCCTAACGGGAGAGTTGTGGCGTACTGCTCCTACTAGCAATGGCCAGTTCGCGACTGGTTCAGTAATAGAGAACAGCGGTAAAGTATAGGAACCGGGGGGGGATTAGCCAGCTGCTCAGATCTGGTGTCGTGCTTAGTCAACTATGTAGGAAAGTGGCGCTAACCAGCTCTGTGTCTAAATATTTAGCTCTTGGCGGTGGGTTCTTGGTGCTTAGCCAACTACTCCCACTTCACCAAGCCGACCAACAAGGCCACATCATGTAGTTTCATATATGGGCTTCATCGGGCGACTAGAAGATCGGGGGCTTACATGGATGGCCGAGTTCTCAGTTCCCGCGACGTCCGGAAACACCAGCACTATGATAATCGACAACCTGCACGAAAAATAGTCCACCACGCCTGGTTTTGGTGATATTTACCTATCCGTTCCCCTCCTGTCTTTCTTTGCGCGCTCCAGGAGTGACCACTACTTGTGTTGTTGGGGGGGAGGTTTGGTCTTATACCAACTGCACCACGGACAACACCACCTGTAAAACATATTTCTATGAACCGAAAAAAACTCCAACGGCCTTGGCGCGGACTTTAGTAAGCAAAATTCCCCGGCGGATAAATCCATTTGGTTCGGAAGTACTGTTTTGCTCTGTGGTTTGTATTGGTTTACTATCTGTTTGGCCATACGAGCTATCACACTAGACTATAATAACTGTCTCATCATCGTATAGGTAAAGAGCAGTTTGCACCGCCAGCCCGCAGTCCTTTTGCAAATATTCCACACGAGTCCACCCGGCTTTGCAGGGTGTTCTATTGTTGTCAAATATGAATCGAACCCGAGCCGGCCACAACTGCAACCCTCACGTTCAGTAGGCTATACAGAAACACGGTCACCCTACTCTAATTCCGTCGCTATCGCTATCATGTGGCAGAAAGTCATACGGATAATATACAGTAGATTCAATAATGTGGTGTAATTACTTATCACTAACTCTATCTACCTACATGAGCGCACACCACCCTACACCCCACCGGTCTGTAGCATATCTCCAAGCCTTTCTCTTACTACTCTTTTGTCCTAGTGATCGTCTCAATAATCCTTTTTCCCTTTTCTTTCCTCCTATTTTCTTATGGTAATAAACAGGACCATCCGACCCACGAGAATAAAAAAGTACATAACACCTCAAACAACACGCCAACCACACGCCACCCAAGATCCACATCCTGTTCCTAGCAAAGCGGAAACAAGGCCTCTCCAACCCCCGCCACCGGAGTAACCTCCAAACATACCAACAAACCCACAAACACAGGAACCACCATCCTATCCTATCCCGCCACGGGTGAAAGCCCTCGTTGCAGTCTCTCCGGTGACGGCAGCGTGTGACCAGCGCAGAGTATAGCGGCCGCCTAGTCCCCCTGCGGGGACCTGCCTGGTTCGGCCAGACCAGGGAAGCGGGCTCACGGATCAGATGCGCGCCCAGTTGGACTGGGGGGCCTCGTTCGGCGGCCGGAAGAAGAACGTGAGGCGAATTCATTGACGCCCGAATGTGTGTCCGCCCGCGCTGCTTCGGCGCGGGGTGAACAGCCTCTGAGTGCCAGACTTGGGGGGGGGCCGTCGGCGTGGTGGAAGGTGCTCCACCGGGCAGGGTGGGGTGTCGCGAGTATTGCTTCGCGGAGCATATAGGGGGGAGGGGGACAGGAGCATCGGTCCCGTCTCATCCGTGGTTACTACGAGGTACGACCACGGAACCAGGTCGGGGTGGTACGAGTGGAGGGTACCGAACCCGTGAGTTAGGATCAGGTGGACCCTAAGAGAAGAAAAGATAAGGGGCCGTTCCGTTTGGTAAGAGCCACGGCTAAATAAAAGAAACCGAGTTCACAAGGGTAAAGACTGCATTTTGGCCTGAGCCACTAAATGCATCCCTGACGGGAAGGGGAAGAAGGAGAGTGAGCTGCGGAGGGAGAGAAACAGAAATGCAAAGCGGGTTGGGTGGTATATATGGCCCGATTGTCGTCCAAAGGATGGTGAGAGTCTGCCAGGGCGCGAGAGGGGTTCCGTGGTGCTACCAGCCGTGATCCATTGACGTCACGGTGACTCGGTAGATGTTTCCAGAAACCCGTCAGTGGTGTTGGAGTCAGTGTTGGTGTCTCAGAGATATCGGCGTTTGTATGCTGCTGCATACCCACCGCCTACAGCTACAGCTATGCGTGGAAGCAGGGGTGTCTAGATCGCGCGAGAATTCGTATGTAGCTGTCTACGAAGGCTCTGGGACTACTGTTGTTCACAGATATCAATAACGAGGTCCAGCCAGCGCTAGTTTGTTTGTTAATATTTGCCAAAAAGCTCCTCTCCGTCACACATAGTGTCCGTCACTACCCGGTGGGATGGTACTCGGGTGTAGGAAAATATGAAAGTGCGACACCCCGATGTGGTTTGGTTGGTCGGCTTGGCCAAGTTGAGAGGGTAGATGACTAGCCGAGAACACACCGCCAAGAGCTAAATATTTAGACACAGAGGCGGTTAGCGCCACTTCCTACCAAACCTGAGCAGGTTAATCCCCCCGCTGTTCCCTATTACTGGATCAACTTGCGGTTGCGAGCCTGCCACTGCGAGTCATTAGTATGGCAAAGAGGCGCTACTCCGCACAAATCTCCCCTCGCATTTCCTAGTTCTGGTTCTGTACCGGAGTATATCTCTCCGATGACACACCCCAGCTGGCGGGGCACGGTGGGGGTAGGTGGCAACCTAAGCTGGGCGTTCGCACAGCACGGCCCATGTCAGCTATCGTCAGTCAGTCCTGACGCTAGTAACCACCCCCTTCCCCATAGAGGGACGGAAAAAGGGTTTGTTTAACCGAGGGCCTATCTGCGCTATCTCGTGCTCTGGTTTGCTTTTACCTAGCCGGTGCAAGGGACTGGGGGATGCGGGCGGCAGTCTCAGCGAACAGTTACACAGCCATCTGAATTGCCTTTTATAGCGCGTATGCGAGAAGGTTAAGGGGGGCGTTTGTCAATGTGAGTCGCCGTTGAGGCGGATTATTGCAATATAGAGGTTGTGTTACGGGCGGGGCTCGGAGTACGAAGACGGGGGGGATTTATAACAGGAGCAGGGTCGGGCAGAGGGTCCACAGGGAGTCTCTGACTTCAACGTAGGCACGGAGACACCAGTAGATAACTCTGATCGCGGTCATCGACGGGGGGGGGCGGGGCGCGACAGAAAGCCAAGGTAGATAACCGAGGCAAGCAGGTTCAGGACACGGTGTTACCAAGGGGTACAACCGATGACGAGGATGCGGCAAAGTAAAGAACCAAGTATATATTTTATATAAGGTAGATAACCGAGGCAAGCAGGTTCAGGACACGGTATTACCAAGGGGTACAACTGATGACGAGGATGCGGCAAAGTAAAGAACCAAGTATATATTTTATATAGAGAAACAAGACAGGAACAAGGCGAACGGAAACCTAAAGAGAAAGGTTGATAACAGGAGGTTGCGTAAGGAAAGAAAAGAAAGAGACAAAGGAAAACCCTAGCTCATATATATACAGCTCCATACCATCGATTACTAATCCATACTACAGAACTCCATAGAAACCCAAGGAAAGAAACATTAGTCACCCCTATCCGATCCACATACTAAACCCCGATACATCGCTTCCGAAGAATCCCGACTAGATTATTAATTATTTCCCTGTATTCCCTAGCGTCCGGAATACGCCGTGACAGGTTGGTTGCCAATTTTCACAGATTTTTTCTCCTATAAAAATATCAAAATTGCCAATCTATATTGCAATATCCAAGTTGGTTGTCAACAGATTTTTTCTCGTATAAAAATATCAAAATTCTCAATCTGTAAGTTTGAGACATGGTTCGTAGGGAGTGCACAGACACAGGATGCAACCATCAAAAAAAAATTTTCAATATGTATGTTGGACTCGTAAATTTCCTAGTTTAACGATCTCCCTAGCTTTACACTGTATTGCCTTTGCATCCAACCTAAACGCTTCTGTACATTGTTGTAAAGGGATATCTCAGAAGTCACTGAGATATGGCTAATGCTAAGCGATAGTTCTGTAGCTTTTAAACTTATAATATTGTAGACCGAATTCCATTCGCTTGAGAGGATGATGATTCTCCTAAGACGACGGGAATCCCACTAGCTATTTATACATAATGAACTCCCTTAAACCCGTTAACTCCTCCAATAGCAAATCTCCCGCAATGCCTCCGCTACTGCTGCGACTTCCTACGAGGTGGGGTAACCCAAAGTTCATTTCAGAGGTGTGGTAGTGATTGCCGAGATATAACCGAACCCCGCTTCTGGGCGTACGTCATTCTTCCGTCGCGCTGTCATACCAGGACAATACCATTGTACTACCAGTACCGCACTTCCAGCAATCCTGTAACAATTGTTTACCACAACAGGTCCTCAATTCTTCAACACATACCAAACAGATAATCCTGATTGGCCTGAATAGCTGAATATTTTGAGTAAGTTCAACGAAACTACTCCAAATTTTATATTTAGACCCGTTGTTGAAGTTGAGGTTGCAAATTCTCAATTTTACGAGTTGGATTCGCAGCTTTCAAGTTCATCTATTTCTTCAACACAGATACCACCAAAATGCAAGAGAAAACAAGAAGGCGAGCCTGTATGGGGATTTGATTGAGAAATCATGGACAATAAGGAGAAAATCAATTCTGATTTTTATCATTTTGATAAAGCTACACTTCCTCCTTGGGAATCTATTCTCTCTGTATTCAAAAAATATTGACATACTCAATTATTTGATTTGTGACAACAAACAATTTCATTCGCTAGGATTAACAATGCAAATTGTTACCAAACAACCAAATCATATTGTTGGCCCTACGGATTTTACAAAAATTGGATGGGAAAAGATATTGAAGGAATAAAATTCAATAAGCGATGTAAATTCGAGAGAAATAATTAGCTTTGTTGTAATAGCAAATTATTCGGAGCTGTCTTCAATTGAGGATAGAATAGAAATGAGACCTAAATCAAAACAAAGCAGTAACAAGCGGGTATGATTAACTTCTAAAGCTAAAAATCTATTGAAGCTAAAAAAGTCTTAGACAGCAACCTTTGACCAGTTACAACAAGCTCGCTCACAGCCAGTTAATAAACACCTTGAAGCTTATACGAATATAAAGAAATTACAACAATGCAACAGATTGGAAGGCGGTAGGAAGTGTCCTCAAAGTAAAGAGGGGGAAACATTTATTACTATATCAACGTCTGGTTACCATCATCATTCCACTCATTCATCAATTTTTTTATGGGCAAAAAAAAATGGAAATAGTTGAATATACAGTACATCAACCTCCATGGAAACACATAGGATTTACTACTCCTACGAAGCACCGGAAATACACACCTTTGCCAACAAGCAAACCTAAAAAGATGACACTAAAGCTCAAACACAACAAACCAAACTCAATTATCACTCCTTCACCTTATCCATCATCAAGAGAACTATCGGCAATAGTAAATGAACCTTCCTCCTCTCCAAATATCTTTTCCGATATGGAGTCTTTTTCTATTCACGCTAGTCAATTACAGAATAATATTTCTTAAAAGCAATGTATATTAAGTGAACAAATCAGTCTGCTAACCTCTTTGAAATACTGTATATATTTACGTGCTCGATATTCAACACATTGGGCAAAGTTTAATGAAGCAGAAATTTTATTAAACGATTCTGGTTTTGTATTCAAGTTAGTTATCAAACAGGAAAATTTATATATTATTCCACTTTTATGCGTTTAAAGTGGAATTGCTTGTATATTAATTGATGAAGCTCAACAATATTATAATCATGTAAAGGCTAGGAGTGCTAGCACAACTATTATAGAGGATTCTGATGATGAACTTGAGATTATTAAATATATCCTGATCCTTTAAAAAATGTGTTTTCTTGAATGAGAGTAATAGAAACATAACATATACAAACAAATCGTTCATTTTGCCTTGTAGAATTGCTTCTCCAAATTCAATATGATGATGGGAAATCCATTTCTTCATCACACCAAATGCGATCTCAATCTGGTTGTAATCAGGTGAAAAGAGGGTAACATAACCAGTTTACAGCCAGCAGTTTGTATCAAATCCTTTGTCAATTCAGGTCGATGTATGTAACAATTGTCCATTACAATTACCAAATGTCATGCTAGTTAGGGATTACAATGCGGTAGTAGTGTATCTCCGACAAAGAAATAAAAAAGTACGGAATTAAAGCTTGCTTGAATAACGTCATAGAAAAGAAATCCTCCAAGGGTAAATGCCGGCAATATCAACAACTTTTCACCTTTAGGAAAAGGTAATGGATTCACAACTTTAACTCCAGTTGGTCCCTATATACTTTGTCGATCACCAACTCTTTCATCCGCAGAATTCTCATCACAAAGGAGAAACTGATATAGGGTAAAAGTTCCGATCTGATGGAGGTAGTAGGATATAAGCTTATCATTCCATTCTGATGCAGCTTTAATTGCTTATACAGAAGACAAAAATTTAGTGAAAGTAATTTTAAACAGGAAGAATTGCAAAAACAAATCACTTTTTTGTTCCATCGAACATGCCTCAAAGCCCGCCCTATTGTTGTTATCAAAAATGTTGTATCATACACAATCAATAACTCATAGTGAATTTTTTCAAAATAAAGCATTGATCGTTTTTCTAATAGAGATAATATCCATTGAAGGGTATTATCCTCTATAATCTGGGGCGGCTCCAAGTTCTGTGTAGTTTTAAGCACAGCTCCGTATAGAGATATCGGTTGTTGTACTCTGTGTATTCTCCTTATCGAAACTTCAGTATCATTGGCAATTTCAATTATTGGGTCTTCCTTTTCCAATTGTCAGATACATACTTCCAGCAATGCTTTAAAGCTTGATGTTGGTATCTCTGTCCCCACTCGTCGAATAAGAGCAAAAATTGATAAGCGAGTAGAAAAAAGGTAGCAACAGTTGAGGAACGCTATGTTCTATGAATTTGTTGATAATAAAAAAATAAGTGAAATTATAGATGAAGTATTTCCGATTTAAACCTATTGATCAAAACTGAAGTCCTGCCGAACTAAAGTTTCTATCACTGTATTCTTTGATTGCGATAAAAGGATGTGGTATTGCTGTGGTTGTTGTTGGAATTGGTGGAGGGCAGTTGTGGTCACTATATACCTCGTTTGCTAAAAGAACACTTGGCAACTTGAACTGTCTCAAACTTACTCATTTGGTATTTCAATTTTTTTTCCAAAACCACCACACCAGACCTCCGACGTAGAAAGCATAATATGTCTAAAACAAAAATTGTTTCTTTGTAAGGAATGCATAGTCAGAGGATGCAACTGTCAGAAAAGATTCTCCAGCATGTACTCTGGTATGAAGGTAAATGAGTAGAACGTGGTAGTAGTTCTCGGTATTAGCTCGGTGCTGGCTCAGCGCCGAGTTAAACAGGATGATAGAATAGAGTAGAGTATAGTACAAAACTATTACCGTGTAGCAGAACCATCAGCTGCAATCCTAACCCTTAATCTATTCGGCATGCTTCTAACTAATTCCTCCAACCGAGACTCTGTTATTCTATCCCAAATTACTTTAATTACCTCCTGCATTAACCCAATATCCTTGATTTTACCCCATGTCTGCCCCAATTCACATTCAATATTGGACCATGATGCTTCAATTAAATTCAAATCAGAAGACCGTGCTGGCCATTGCTAACTATTAATATTATTTTTTTTCCGCCAGGTTTTAGAATATTTTTGATGACCTGAAACACCATCTTCGATCACCTTTGCCTATCTATAATTTTTACAAGCTTTGTGCCCAAATGGAATTGGATTTATATTAAGGATTTTTCTTGCATAACTAGTGGAATCATTCGTTATCCTGTTTAATATGAAAAGCAAATCTTAGTCTAGTGTACCGCAGAACGCGCTTCATATCATCAATTCTTTCCAGCTAGAGCTATCTCTATCATCAATACAGTTGGCTTTGTCTTCTTTATATGCATTTCATATAACATAAGGACGGTGATGAAATCCGACAGTGGAAAAAAATGATTCATCAGACCATACAGTTCAAATTAATTCATTGTACAACTAATGAAGTCTATCCTGACACCACTGATTCCGTTTTGACCAATTTTGTAGGCGGACTTCAAACCTTTGAAGAGCGACACTTTTGCGATAACTAATTGATGAAATCATCCGACGCAGTAGATTGGCAGAGTAAGAGTATCCTACTTCATCTCTAATTTCTTCCCAACTCAAACGACGAGTCTCCTTATCATGTGCAACAAAATGACAGAGATTTTGTTATTCTCGGTTATTGAATACTGATAGTTGTCCTAGAAATTTAATATTAGTAAATTTATTAATAGTACTAATTTTAGGATCTCAAACATGTACCTGATCCCTCTCCATTTGCGGGAATACCAGTACGTTAAGTTTGAGAATACATTCTCCAACAGATACGAAAATTAACCTCTATTTTGTTTGCAATATTTATCCAAAGTAAAGGTAGGGTTGTGCTGTAACATAGAGTAATTATCCTCAACCCTTCATTACGGATTGTCTTCCTTCTTTTGATATTCTTTCTAAAATGATCTTTTCGGGTTCCTTTATTGATTTTGATGGTGTTTGACTTACAGCAAACGAAGCGAAAAGATATTTGACTGTGTGCTGAGCTAACGCGGAGAACCACCACCACATTCTACTCATTTACCTTTCACACTTTAGTACAAGGCTCTAGCTCAAGGTGGTCAGGCGGTCAGGGTCTATATTTGGAATCAGTTAAAACCACGAGGTCAAGAAGTACAGAACAACCCCCTCTAACTATTGAAGCCTGCAATTGGATTATGAGAAAAGCCAGTTTCCTTCAGACTATGTAATTAGAGTTCAAACGAAAACGAAGTTTTGATATGAAAAAAAATACTTGTATCAACGCTTGCCCAGTATTAATTACTTTGATATTTCTAAATATATAAAGGAAATAGAAATCCCGCCTCTAACCTGCACTCCCAATGTTGAACTCGAAAGTCAGCTATAGATTCCACTAGTAAATTTTCAACGCTTGTTATTTAATTATCATATAGTATTTACGCTAAAATTAAAGCTCCTAAGAAAATAAAACTTTCACCCTTTTAGAAAAATTAGTATTGAGTTTAGAATCTCTTTATAGACTATATTTAATATTTATCAACAACCCTCTAATCCATATAGTCACAAAATAAATAAACTTTCTATCATCACTCCAGTGATTAGATCAAAACTGGTTGAGAATGAAACCACTTCACAAGAAAATCAGTGCAAAATCTTGCTGCACATTAACAAATATTACTGGTGTCCCAATACTAATGAATAAACATATGATCAGCAAAACATATGCGAACAAAGGGTACCACCTAGGGGTTGCCTGTGTTAAACTATTTCTTTCAATCTCTACAAAGTTCCAAAGTCTGAAGTGGACTAATGGTATTTATGATTGAAGTATTACAGATTCTCAGAAGTCTATTGAGATATGTGAGTGTGCATTCAAGATCGATGGTTGAGCTAGAAGGATATAGATCACAAGAAAACTTGGAGAAGTATGTTTGAAGGATTTTTTAGTACCTAAATTCTAAAAAATACAAACTATAGTAGTATAGAGCTGTATCTATAATATATTTCATATATCCTACACGGACTTTGTTACTATAGATTATAAAACCCCACTTCTTCGCATTCTGGCACTAGTAATACCTGTCCCAAACTCAAACAGTTTTTCAATTAGAGTGCATATAGATCGTGCATATCAGAGAGCGAAGCGGGAGCGAATTGGAACAAGGACCAAATAAACCAAGTTACACAAATAAAGTAGAGCGCTGCCCCGGCTTCTTAACATTGGTCCCGATAATTCAGTAGTTGCAGTACAATTGTAGTGGATGCAGTTATCCTGAGCGAAGGTGGTGTAAAATGAAGCGGAGTTGTCGTCATTTGTTTCCATGGGTTTCGGTTGCAGAGTGGATTGGTAATGGGATTTACGCAAAATGGTTGGGAGGAATACGAGATATGGTTGTACTGAATTTCTATGAGTTTCCATGGACTGATCAGGAATAAGTCATATTGGACTGGCGGAGGTAGGTATTAAATAGTTAGGATAAATATTTTTCTTACTTTTTCTCTGTCTCGTTTTCCTGTTATCTTGCTATATAGTAATATACTCCTATTTATCAAGCCATAGTCTACGATTCTCCAGAAATCTCACTTTCATAAAGCAAGGAATCATAGTATATCTCATAGTTCACGTTGAGCTCTATCCGGTCCTCATACCCCTTACTCTTTGCTTCTCTTGCCTTTTTTCTCATCGGTGCCTATGCCTGTATCCAACATTGTCTTCACCCTTGTTATTATTCTTGTTGTACTGGCTACGCTCTTCGAGTCCTCCCCTATCATAATTGTCTTCCGGTATTTTACCTCTCGGTTACTCCGTTACGAGTATCTATTAACTAAATGAACCAGAATGTTGCATGAAGAAGAAAAAAAAAAGGAGACGTCCTACAAGCGAAGGAGAGATCTCTCCATATATAGTTCCAGCACTCCTTCAATTACTCATCTCATGGAAATTCATGGAACTAAAAGTAGGATCCCCAATCGGGAATACGTGCATACTGTTGACTAGTAGACACCCGTGTAACTAAAACTCATAGGATCTAACAGAATGTGGTCGAGTTCAGGATTATAGCAGGAGCAAGGTTGGACAGAGAGTCCATAAGGAGTATGTGATGGCGATGTGTAATCGAAGGTACCAATAAATGACTTTTTCCATGGTTATATGGTTTAGAGAAAAGACGGAGTTGGGTTGGAATACATTAGGATTGGAACAGGTTCAGATTTAAGGACGAGGTCAAGACAGAAGGGCCGAAGCCAAAGATATAGATTGCAAGTAGAAAGAAGACATTGCCTAGAGAGGCGAAGACTTAGGAAACAATGAGCACTATATATACAACTATTCCCTAACATGGATGACTTATACCATAGCATGCAGTCGAAACTCCTATACTCCCGCTTTGCCCATACATTACCAATACCCCTATTTCTACCCCGTTACTACCCAATTCTCCCTAACGCTTACATTCTATCACCTGAGCTTCTTCCTCACCTGTCATCCTATTTCCAACATCGACTGATACTATCTGACGATCGTATTCCGAAGAAGCCTTAGCGGGAGGCGGGGTGCAGGAGGCACATCCGTGATAATAGGGGATTCAATCTCTTCCAATGAAATTGCATTCTATTCTTTTTCGTTAGTAAATCCCAAAGCACTCTTAGTATTGCATCCTGGTAGCCTTCGCCTAGTTTCTCTCATAGTTAGTAATTTTCCAAGTTGGTGATGGTATAATCTAATTATAACAATGGTAGAGTTATACATATCGAGCGTACCGAGTCTTTCTTCCATAATTCTCCATATGTGTTCAATAGAATTATAGTCGGGTGAACTATGATGCCAAAGCCACATATATCCCAGAATAATAAGTTCTTCTAATACTTTTGTTTTAAATTTTGTAGGGTGTGATGGCTCTCTATTATGAATAATATAGACATAATCCAAAACTTCGCAATATTTTTGTTGCGAGAATGGATGAAGGTAAGGCTTCACAATATGTTAATAGTACCGAAGGACATTAATAGTATTTGCCCACTATTTGCATTTCTAACTACTAAATACCCCTTCGTTTGGTTTAAAAGTACTGATAATCGGTAAATACTTGTATAAAATTGTTAAAGAAATATATTTTACTGTATCTACACCCCCATACCATAATTGTTTCCTATTTTCAAAATTTTGATATTAAACAATCTTCGAGATATTGTTTCCCGGGTAGTCTAGTTAGCCATGTAACATTTGCAAATCTACCAAAACTGAAAGTGCATCTATCACTGCAAATAATCCTCCAGCAGTTAGCAATGATCAAGCCACAAATATTTTCTGCCCAATTCATATGCGTGATCTTTGCTTCAAGAGAGAGGAAAAGCTTCATATGAGCAACTTTCCTAACATATCCTACATCTGCAAATGCCTTCCTTAGTAGCCGTTGATTGGCTATAAAACCAGCATCTTTTGCAATCTGAATCAATAGTTTAAGCCAGTCTTCTAGTGAAGAAATGGCAGCTTCGATTAAGTGAAGACAAATAGGCATCATAAGGACTTATAGTGTTCCGATATAAGGACGTACAGGTGTAAATTGTTGCTGACACAAACCGTAAATAGTAGGAAGGGGTATAACAGGTTCTTTGCCTATCTCTCTGAAAGGCGATAGCACTGCACCTCGTGTTGTTCAAATCTTTTAGCGAATACTAAGGGATGATTCAGATCATTGCCAAACAGGACGAGAAGGTGAATTAGAACAAGAACAAGGGTTAGTTGAGAGCTCTGGGTTAGAAGTGTATTTGAGTGCAGAAACGGATATGATTGCAAGAAATGATATGATTGCAAGAAATGACATGATTGTAAGAGTCAGTGTGATGGTAGGCTTTAGGGTCATAGGGAGTTGATATTATTATACAGTCCCATCCGCAAAGCCTGGATACCCTGCAATCCTAAGATTGCAACATCCTAGCCTATGTAGAATAACCTTTCCCCATATTATCCAAAATACCTGTTTTGATTGCAATAGAGATATAACCAGCTGTTACGGAGCAACACAAAGACAACAAACAAGAGAGCCGAGGTACACAACCGAGGCAGGAACAGCGACGAGGACGGGGGGCGGTGACGAAGAAATTTAATCGAGGAGCAGAGTAGTAGGGCAGAAAGTCCAGATTCCCTCTCGGACAAAGTTATTTAAACGGAGATACCAATAGATGACACTTACGACAGTCATGAACTATAGTCCAAACGAAGCAAGGCGGGGCGAGGACAAAGCGAGACGAGGTCAAGACAAACAAGAGACGAAGACGAGGTGAGATACTATTAAGGACCCAAGTAGATCTTGGCAGAGACTATGGTTATGACGTTGTATATTCAGAACTAAAGACACACGAGACGAAACGGAACTAAACCGTAGGGTTGACAACAGGAAAAACACGTAAGAAAAGAAAGAGAAAGAAAAGAACAAAGGGAAGGTTCGTAGCAATATATATATACCCCTCCAAATCCCTGTACAATCATGACTCATAACATCGTATAACAGAAACTCATAGAAACTTCAAGAACCCAAAAGCAACCTTTCAACCGAAAGCCTATTTTCCAATATTCTCCTCCTCCACAAAGTCTGTGGTATGCCGTGATACCAGCCGCCTTTGTAAACTATGGTTTAATGTACAAGAAAATTGCATAACAAATGAAATTTAATTCTTCAGCAGTCGAGCATGTAGCCAAAAATTACTGGAAATGAGGCCATTTCCATGATGTCTTCCAATGTGGAAGACCAACTAAGATTACAAAAAAAAATCCAAAAAATAATGACAGCTATTGTTGACAAGAATTCAAGTGCATCTTTTTGTCAAATTACTGAACTAGTCTCCGAACCTTATATTGGCCCTGGCAATACTACCATCGGACATACTACTGTTGACAAAGTCATTCAACCATCAGGCTTTAAGTTGGTATTTCTATGGAAAAACCAGTTTTGAAATCATATCCAAAAGTAAAAAGATAAAGATGATGCCAGAAAAGAAAATATTGGAAATTATATAAGTGTCAGAGAAATTTGGTTAGATGAGGCTAAGGTAGAATATATGGCGTATCAACTAAGGTGAAAAATAAGAATTAGACCTGGACGAGATCTACAAGAAAAGAATTGAACTCCTAGTTTTAAATATGTATAAGTTTCTATAGGGTGATGGGCTGCGTATATTAATGGGAGAAACAAATTACTTATACTTATTCGGCAGCATACCGAAAAGAAGAGGACATCAAAATAGAACTGATTGGGTTCCAACAAAGATCAAAATGTGACAGAGATCAACAAACTTCATCTGGTACCTTTTATGCAATCAATAAGTATTAGCGTTGATATTCTAAAAGTAGTAGATGACAATGCCTGTTATCATACTGGTCTATACAATCACATTATCCATTTCATCTATGATATCAAGAAGGTGTCTTTGCCCCCTAATTTACCAGACCTCAATCCAATCTAGAATACTTAGTATTTTTTAAGTGTCGAACTTCAAGCATGATTCACCAACAATAGAAAAAGACTCTATAGTTAGATGGAATTGTGCGAGGTGATGCAGAAGGAGTGGAATAATATAAATCAAGAGTTATTGGACAACTAGGTATATCAGATGCCCAAAAATTGAGGCTGTGATTGCTGTAGGAGGTGATCATACAAAGGAGTAAAATGTTCTTCAATATGCAAATAGTTATCATTGGTGTTCTTGTGGTAGTCGTTGTTATCTGGCTGTCGCTATTGCTGTTTGGGCTTGACTTTGATGGGGTGATCAGGGGTACCAAGAGTATATGGAAACGACTATATGAACTGCTTCAAACGTAATTGTACGTATTAGTATATTTTGGAGAACCTGTTTGATTGATATTTAATGGAAGTTGTGTTCTCATTTATCTTCTGTAATAGAATGTCTTGAAAGTAGATTGGTAGATTATATTTTGATTACTTTTACTGTTAATTATTGAATTCGTAGTCGAATCTAGGCTCATACTTATAATCTTTAGTAAATATAATAATTATCTCAATTCGGTGACGAATCTTCAATGAGCTACCCTTCATACATATTATCCCAATTCCAAACAAAAAAAATTTGGTAAAAAGATCGTACTAGAACCCTAGTCAATTCCATCAACTGTTTCGCTTATCTCTTTACTCTGTCGAAAAATACCAACCCTTTTTCATGGGGACCGGTATGCAGCTAAGATGTAGGTAAGACAATTATGGATTGGTAAACTAGTCCTTGTAATATCACATTTAGTTAGGTTGTAGTGTGTGTTGATTTGTAGGACGTATTGAGCTGTAGCATGCTTTGAGCTGTATAGCTACAACAAACTACCGAAGGAATTCGCCTCAGAGAATAGTTAAAATGAGGTTGCATCTGGCTGTGGTGGCGCCAGCCATTTGATACATGGTGTAACTAGGTGTCCAAATAGATATGAGCAATCTTGGATTCTTGGCTACTACCCCTCAATCTTCCCTTGCTGTGCCACTATCCCTTAACCATTGACACATTCAACAATGATTACTTTTTATAAACAACATTTCAAACCAGCAGCCTACCCCTCAGCAATAGAAGTGTTAGACTGTCAGGTCTTCAACTTTGAACCTTTAAATATAAGCTGGGAGGTTTTTGGTAATAGTTCACTTAAGCGTAACTTGTTACTTGTCTAATCCATTTTTCTTTGATGATTTTAGCCAAACTGTCTCCTCACATTTAGTTGTTTAAGTTTTGCCATTTAGAAACTCGAAAGGTATTGGTATCTGATCCATATTGAAGATATTCCTAAGTCGATAGCTTCAAACTGCCTCAACCGTGTCACTCAATTCTTTTTCATTATCTGGTGGAATTCACTAGCAAGACTTCATTTGTCTCTTGATGTCCCCCGAGCCTCAAAAGACTCAAAAAATATCCGGAAGCCTCAGAAGACTCTCAGGAGACCCAGGAGACTATTGAGAGACTCCAATCACAAGTTGAGTTTGTTGATATTTATGAATTCTGTCGATTATAACAAGCCCAAGTTCGAATCGTATTGAAATAGTCTATTGGAAGTTGACTAGCTTTTATTTATAGTGAGTTAGAGTGAAGTTTTGTGTTATGAAAGAAACTCACAAAATCAACTATTAGAAAAACAAAAAAAATCATGATTATTTGGATGAGCCATAATCAATATTTGTTTACTAGTTTTCTTAAACAATGTCCTCCTGACAACCATTCCTGGATTCCGTCTTTGAAGAAATCTTTCATACAATATTTTCCCCATATTTCTCTATAAGTGTGGTTGATTGTTTCATAAATGTCGGTGAAAGCCTTGCATAACAAGTAGTTGAGCTTCGTCTTTTGTCCACCTACTTAGACCAGTTGCTGGAATTTGAAACCTGTTGGAAACTTTTGCCCTGGTAGGCTGTCGTGAACTTGTTAATTATTAGGAGGCGCAACGGGGACGAGGTCAGAACGGGCCAAGGCATAACACCAAAGGGAAGTGAGGGAAAGGCGGGAAAGATCAGGGGTTGGGAGGGAACGTGTTCTACTGTTATGGAGCGAAGACTTAAACGAGATGAAGGTAGTGACGAAAACTATGGAAGTGCCTAATGTGTGTATTGCTTAGATAATAGGAGGGTTGCGTGAAGAAGAAAGGAAAGAAAGAGAAATCCTATAAGCAAGGGAGAAAACTCTCTATATATAATCTCAGAATCTCTTCGCTGATTCATCTCATAGAACCCCATAGAACCGCAAGGAAATCCTTCTTTTAGAAATACATGCACACCGTTGACTCATAAAAACCCTGTAACAGAAACTCATAGAACATCATAGAAGACCCTGACTAATTCTTCTCCCACAATGTAACCAAGTACGCTTCACGCCGTGATGTTGGTCCTAATGGAATTTTGGTATGATGCCAATGGGATAATATCTTTAATTTAAATTTGACGGTATAAGATCTATTTGGATTTTTTATTAAACGAATAGTAGCAAGTTGTCTTCTAGCAACCATTCTCTATTTAGGTCCTGATCGTTTCTTTCGTCCAGCATACAATCTAGCAAGTTCAAGAGCTCGAATGAGTTGTAGAGTTCATTGTGAGGCAATTATTAATGAAGATTCAATGGTCCGAACATATTGTATATTTGATTGTATAGCATGGTTTGGACAGAGGCGTATTTTACATCCAGATGCAAACAGAATTTTCAGGAATATTTTCCATTTGGACTCATGTCTTACTAATCCAATGTCTCAAATGACATAATTGGCACCACACCTAAATCCAACCTCACCTTAACGGTCAACTAAAGCGAATTAATACGGTACTTCAGTTGCTGCAAACCATCAGACGTTACTAGCTCAAACCATAAAATGAAGATGGTGATACTTTGGACTGTGAAATTCGATGTTTAAATGATTTTTCAGTAGTGGACCCGGAGCCACCAGCAATCTTTGGTGGTGATCCTGATAGTGGTGTTTGTACAATCGGAGTTGGTGGAGAATGCGAACTATCAGATGCAGCTACAGAGTATGACTACCTTCTAATATCTATTGATTCTGATTCGTTTCGGGAGTTTGGGCTTTTGAAGTCAGTTCTATACTACACAGTCTCGTAACATACCACCATAATTGGATCAGAGCAGTCCATTAGTATTCTTTCAACTTATCGTTCCTGACAGCGCCTTTGATACCTCCGGCAAATCAGTATGCAGAATGTATCACAGAGTATGGCGGAGACAAGGACAGAACAAGTCAAGGTACATTACTCAGTTGAGGCGGAACAGGGCAAAGCAAGAAAGAAGGTAATCGATAACACAAAGATTGCAGAAGAGGTAGAGATTAGAGATAATATATCTCAAATTCATACTTGATGTTTGATCCGAACATCCCTGTACAGAAATCCATAGAATCTTCCAAGACTCTTATATCCAATCCTGAACAGATGTTATGCATTACTAGCCCATAATTCTTATTTAGGCCCCTGTGATTAAAAACCATCAAACATAGAGAACCCTAACTAATTCCCCCTCTCTCAACTCCTCTAGGCATCGCTCCATGCCATGATAGAATCGAAGGGAGAAAAGAATAAAACATCTGACAAAACTAAACGTCATTGGGTTTTAACGACAGGTTCCAAACTGATGATATGGTTTGGTATCTTGATCTTCATGGAGTTGGTTAAAACCAATAGGGTAAATTGATACTGAAAGACTAATAGTTAAAACTATTCCGAACCTATATAGTATATGAGTCTGAATTGCTTCCAGCAATTTAAGCATTACTTCCGTCGTTCTCCACCAGTATTTGACAAAAATTCCTCAAGTGTTCCTTCAGCTACCAGTGAAAAACAGACAATAACCATTGCAAAATGATACTCAGAGATGGAACTACTTAATCAAGTTCTACGTGTTGCATTACTAGAATATTTATTGTCCTCTAGTGAGGTGTCAATTGATGAGATGATGGTACAGTTTACAGGACAATCAAGGCATACTGTAAAGCCATTGAATAAACCAATTAGTCAAGGCTAGAAATCATTTGCAGTATGCTGTCAAAGATTCATATACAGTTTTTAATACAATTCTCAAACTCAAAAGATTGCGGAAGTGGAAAAGCTTCTTGATAATTATATTATATTCTGTTCGGTTATTAAACATGCAAAAAAATTTCCTTACTTGACTCATCATTTCAATATTTATATGTACCACCATTTTACGACTGTACTTTTGTTCCCATATCTACCTACTTTCTGGATTGGTGCTTGTGGTACCAAATAGCAAACCTTGAAATATTTCCTTACTGAATTAGCTAGAAGGAAGATGTCAAAAGAGAAAAAACCCTTATAAAATATATTAGAAGGGAAGGTAATTGGAAATGTTTTAGCATTGATATGAATGGACAACAACTTTATTCTTTTATTTACTATGATATATGAACCGAAAGGACTAGCTAATTATATAGCATATCTTCTATATTGTCCTGTACCTTCAGGTGCAGGTGCAAAGATAGTATGAGCAGTATTGGGCGATAATCATACCCGATGGCTTCTTATTCCTACCATTATTAACATGTGCAATTATTTTATTGGCAGTGTTGATATCCCGGATCAGGGGAGAAGTTACTGGCCTAAACAATTGAGAGTATATCGGTAATAGTTACCTCTTTTTTTTTGGTGACTTGATACAGCAATTAGGGATATATTCTGACTCCATTGTACTGTCAAACTTGGAGGAGGTGTTCTTGAGGAAGACTTGATAGAACATCATCAATTCTACGAAACCCTATCAAAACAATTGATTGCAGCAGTGGCTTCTCATCCAGAGTTATTCAAACTCTCCTTTCTGGACTGAAGCATTGTGGAACTATAGGCAATCTATTATCACCTACCTGTCTTTTACCTGGAAACTATGAAAAAATTAAATTACCTCCTCATAATGGGAGAATTGGATACTGTACCTACTACCTTCATCAGCAAGATTTTACAAATCCCAGGAGATTACAGGGGTCTCAGGAGATTCAGGAGACTGTCAGGAGACTCAGGAGACTCCAGTCACAAATGGTAAAGCTTGCTGATGTTTGAGAACCCAACCAGACCCACCCAGGTGCACGGAAGGGTTCCACTAGCAGATTTTTTAGTACCGTCCTTAACATTTTCAATACTTCTTAATGTTGTAGAGAAGGCTCAGGCAAAGGAGCTGCTCAAATCCGATCTTTTAGTTCCTTTTGGAAGACAAATCTCTGTAACCGCTACTTTGATTTATACAATAGCAAATCTATGCAAAATTGAAGCGTCACAAGGTCATGGAGTCGCTGGATAGCAGGTCGTGGAATCGAGTCAAGTTCGTGCAGGCCCTATAGTAGCCTGGTTTAAGTTTATAAGTTGATTGGTTATCTTTATTTTTTATTTCCTTTCAGTTATCTCATTTCTATACAGTAACAACTATCCAGTTGTGAAATCAAATATTCAGTATTTTCTTCGGTTGTAACATTGACAGGAGGTTTAGGTGAAACATGGCTAAACATACGCAACCACACATCTTTTGGCCCCCACTGAAAAGGGTCAGCATTAGCATAGTAAGGGATAAGCAGTAGGATGATCTTTCTCGCTTCCTTGCTTTGCAGAGCCAAGCCGTCTGACCACTTTTTGCCAGAGCCTTGTACAGCTTGAAACCGGAGACCCCTTCCTTTTCACCAGAGATTTGCGTGTTAGGTGTTCGAGTGACTATGGGGGTCATATGTTCTTGGCTACCTCCTTACTCCTGTTTCGAAACACAACCGCTATGACATACCGGACCCAATCTACCCTTACCAGTTTATGGGGGGTTGCTTGGCTCATCTGTAGCAGATACCAGATACCGTTCTAAGTGTGAAAATAAAGAATTCAACGACCAACACGCATCTGGTATCGGCCACCTTAGTTTAATTATATGGGCCATTGACACAGAAACTACAGTTACAACTGCGAATAACCAAATAAGTATACAAAAAGACACCAATTCCACCCCTCACCGAGACCTCAGCCGCACGGCCTTCCTACATCTCACGCCCCCTCCTTCCCCTTTCCCCTCCCCCTACCCCGTTTCCCCCTGGGCCCCCTGGGCCCCCGTTTTCTCGGGGGTTCATCATGACCCCAGTACCCACTCCCGCTGCCATTCCCGGGTATTCCTGGTCCCCCGAGTGATCCCGGCTTTGTTGGCCAGATAACCCTAGCGGGACCCGCATTCCCAGGCACCCCGCCGGGGACCAAGTTCCCTCTCCCGTCCCCGTCGGTCATGAGCCGGATCAGCTCTGGAGGCGTCTTCATACCCAACGCTTCGCTGTGCCCGTCCGGCCCCCCCGTTACCGGCTCTGTCTGCCCCTCAACACGCGGAAGTAGCAATCTATACACCCTCTCCACCCTCTTGTCCATCTCCAAACGTCTAGTTTCCACCTTGGTCCCACCCGGGGTGCTTTTACCAATATTCCCAGCGTCGCCCCCATACTCTGGCTCGAACTCTCTCTTCCTCCTAGCCTCTACATCCGCCTCAATCCCCTCCCACCAGTCCATGCCGAATATAGTCTTTTTACCCTCCCCTGCCCGCGCCTCTGGATCCTCAAAATATAATCCCCCCGGGGGTCTATCCACCCCGTCCCCGACTTGCCCTTCCTTAGGGATACACTTGGCCCCCCCCGCCGGTTCTTCCTCGGTGCTATACCCGGTCCCCCCCGCCGTCTCATCCTCGGTGCTAGACCCGTCCCCCCCCGCATCCTCCATCGCCGGTATCCCGCCTGTGGCCGCGTACGCCCAGCGCGCCGACTCACCAACTGCCTGTGCACCCTCCAGGCCGTGCTGGGCGACAGCCTCAGCCACTAAGCTTGCGCCCAGGAAACTGGCGAAGGAGGAGATTCCGGTTGGAACCGGCGGTGTGTCGGCACTGTTAGGTGTGGTGGATGTGGCGCAACCCAGCTCGTCCGGCCCAAAGGCCATCTCGCGGGCTGCGAGGTGCTGCGTGACTCTCTTATAGCGGTCAAGGAGGTCGGCAGTGGCAGGACTCATGGGGGGCGCAGGAGTACTATCGGGAATGGGACCATCAGTTAAAAAAATTGGGTATTGGGCGGGGATAGCCTCATTCTCGGGTTCATCGATACGGCTTTGTGTAGGGCTGGGAGGATTGACAATGATATTCAGATTTTTGTTGCCGCCGCTCATAACGGTGTCGGTAACCGCCTGACGAATACCCACCGGGGTACGCACTGGAGCAAATCCAATTATACTCCGCACCCTTAGCATCTCCATTGCTATCGCCACCTCCCTTGTGACATCCACGATGCTCGGCTTCTCACTCCTCGAATACAATCCCATCAACATTTCCAGCGCCACTAAATCACCTTCCGGCACCTCTGTGTTTGCCAGCCCTATACTCTCAACCGCCCTGATTACCAACGCGGTAGGCATCCCGCCCCACGCCTTATTCTCCACAAAGCGGCGCTGCAGATTGGCCCCATGATGAGCGCTGTAGACCGTATATCCCCGCGGTGCATATTCATTGGCGGTCGGCACGCTGCGAGGCTCACCGGTCCGGGCGCGTCTCAGGAAGTCAGCTTCTTCAAAGAGGACGAGGAAGTTCAGGTCGGATGGCAGGATTATGAGACCGGCCGGAGAGCAGCAAATATGAGCCCGGCAAGAAGGGCAGAGAAGGATGAAGTTATCAGTGTGGTGGGGGGTGGGAAACGTAAGGAGGTTAAGGCTTCGGTAGTACCCGAACTGGGAGACATATTAGTGTGAATACGGCTTGGAAGCAATGGTCGACCTACCCTCTGTAAATCCTCCGCTGACAGTAAAAACATCAATTCCAACCCCGAAAGCCTTTCACACGCCCAGCACATATTTCCATCTCTTGTTGAAACCGATGTGTAAATCTCATTGACCTCATATTGAGGGCCATCTGTGGATCGAGCAAGCCTAACCGGCCCCATGGACGCCCCACTATTAAACGCGGGTGTAATTGAAGGTACCTGCTCCGGTCGCCCCATTGCACCACCACGATGCACAGAGAGCGGAGCCATAACGGCATTACGGGAATAACCGGTGGGGATGGCAGGCGCGGACCCTATCAATGACAATCCAGCCCCAGGCGTGGTAATTTGATCTTTGCCCAAATTTAGCTTAGGAATTCGATAATTATGGATAGGACTTTTGATATTGCACATACCCGTCTGTCTCAAGCACGGCCTGCCTCTAGAAGAAGGCCCAGGGGCTGCATCATATACCTCCCCCATTACCCCCTCGCCGGTAGAGATAAATGGCACATTCCAGAAGGCGCGCCTGGGGACTGGCGCAATCAGTTCTTGGCCCATCTGATTACCAGGAGGAGCGGTAGCTGCGTTGGGCACAATCCCAGCCTGTACTACGAATGGTCTTTCCATGGCCGTAAAGTCTCTGGTAGGAACAAGACCCATCGGCGCCACCGTCTCCCCCGCCTGGGAAATGGATGGGTTCGGCCTCACCCCCACATGTCCCAAGAGCTGGCCATCCCCGATAGGGTAGTGTGGAGCTGGAATTGTACCACCCTGGGACGCCAATATAGTGAGAGGGAGGGCCGGATATTGTACCATAGAAGGTCCACTACGACTGGCGGTCATTTGATCTACGAGAACACCCCTCTGGGCCACCAGGCCCTGAGGAGAGATAGTGGCTGACCCTCGTAAGCCCCCCACCTGACCCATGAATGGCCTATCACCGGAAGTGAGCTCTTGAGCAGGGACACCACCCACACCGTGCATTCCACTTCCCGCCGAAGAGGCGGTCAAGGGCGGCGGAATTCCCCTCTCACAAAATTGTATATTACTTCTTGAGCCGGCCTGTGTGCCTGGCTCGGGACCTACCTGGGCCATTGCGTTCTCCGCCGGAAGAGGAATTATATCTTGTCCCCTCCTTAGCTGTCTCGTGTATGGCCCACTTCCATAATTGGTGCATAGTGCATTAAAAGCACCTATCTGACTCTGTGGTGATTGTTGGTATCCAACGGGGGCGGTGGTTTGATTGTCTGCAAGCACCACCTGTCCCACCATTGAGGCCTGGTTGACGGAAGGGTTTACACCTCGCACAGCACCTGCCCTGGCTGGAGCAATATCTGAGGGACTCTGGTTTAGTTCTCTAATGAGTCCATCATATCCCATTGACATGCCATTGTATGGGATCAAAGGTCTGAGTAGTGCCGGTCCCTGCTGCCCGGAAGAAGAGCCACTATCTTCTGGTGATGAAGACCCTATGGGCGAGCCCGGGTTTGGAGCTTCCACAAGATCCGTCCCGGGTGTTGAACTATCAGAGGAGGTACCAGCTTGATCTGAGACACCCCTCACACGCTCCCCGGTATCCCCAGAGGCAGTAGATGTCACCTCATCCATCCATTCCCCCTCCTCATCCTCTGGAATTATCGTTTCTGGTCCCCTGACCCCAGCCAATCCCTGGAGCGAACCCCCGCTGGAGACTGGGGCTGGAGGCACGCTCTGCACCCGCCCTAGCACAAACCCGTGTTGAGACGCCCAGGGCCCCCCTCCCTCTAGTGCCTCCTCTTCAATGGTAGGTACCCGCTGCTCTACCCTCTCCGCCTGCCCCGTTGGTGGTACCGCCGCATTTCCGTCTGAAGGCGCTGGGGGCACAGCCTGTACACCATCTGTGCTACGAACCCCACGACTAAGCCCACCGCTACCCGATCCACTACCAATACCGTCCGTGGGGACTACTCGTGCCCCTACACCACGTCCTTTTTTGACCGTGACCACCGCATCCTCCGGCATTGCAGGGGCATTCTCAGTGAATTCCCGAGCCGCCAGTATTCTTCTCTCAGTAACCGCGGAGACCGACGGGGAATCGGATTCTTCTCTGGATGGTGTTAATTCCACGGGATTGGTTTGCGCCTTACACACCAGAGGGGACGGACCCACAGAGGTGGAGGTACTCCCCGCACTTGGTGTTGACGAAAGTGCATGACGGTGCGTGAAGCTGGTTCCGGTGCTTGTATTTGATACTAGTGGCGGACGAGGTGCGGCGGAACTACCACTTCCAGCGCTTTGGTGCCTGATAGGACTGTAATTGGACATGTCGAAGGGAAAATGACGCCAGTCGTCCACCGGCGGCGCAGAGGCCCCTCGGAGGTTTCCCACCCCGCTCGTGCCGCTGCCCGATGTCTCTAGGACTTCCTGTTTCTCTAGGCCGGTCTGGGCCGGTTGGGCTCCCGCTGGTAATATATTTCGTATGGTGGCCGCCGGCGCGACTCCCTGAGAAGCATGAATTAGGGGGTCAGAGGGTCGCGGAGGTGTGTTCTCAGATACCCCACTGCCCCCTCCCATTATCGCCTCCGGCGCCACTCCCTGATAAGCATCAAATCGGAGGCCAGAAGGTTGCGGAAACAGGTCCTGATATCCCCCACTCCAGTCCCCACCACGGCCCCCGGTAGCCCTCCCAAGCCCACCACTGGGTTCCCCCGCCCCCATCTCCGCCGGCGATGCACCTGCTCCACCACCACTTCTACCACCATCCTCGGGATCACTAGGCATAAACATACTCGGCGAAACCGTTGCCGGTCCCCCCCTGGCCTCGCTAATCCAATCCATTCCCACATCTTCCTGAACCTGATACTCCACCTGCATCTCATCCCCCACACCCCCTGTTTCTATGTCGTCTTGAATTCCCATCTCATTTTCCACCCACCCACCCCCTCCCCCCGGTGCGGGGAGAGGCATATCCAACCCCCCATACCCCATCGGGTCTGCATTATCCGCCTGTATCTCGCCCCCCACCTCCGTGGGTTCCATCTGGTCCTTCTCCCCCACCCCATCCCCCATCGACTCATCCCCGCCCTCCTCCATGGAGAGCGTCATATCCAACCCCCCATAATCCATCTCATCAGGAGGGTCCTCGAGCTCGAGCTCCTCCTCCTCCATACCAGCCGACAACGAGGATGCCCCCGACACCGAAGACGATATCGGCGACACCACATCCACATTTAGGCCGATGATATGTGAGAGGAGCTCTGTCTCATCGTCTGTCGGGGCTCCAGCGGGATCCGGGAGTGTGTTTGAGTGCATCATGGTAGTGTGTGCTGCTGTAATGTTTCAGGTCCTTCACTGGGTGGGGGATGCGCATTGGGGGTAAAGGGGGTGTAGAAGTGTCTGGACATATGGGGGCAGTGTAGGACACATTGTCTTGTTTGTGTAGGTGGCAGCTGAGCGGACAGGTGGCTGTAGCTGTGCAAATACTGGCAATACATGTCAGGCCCCTATATGGCAAGACGGATAGCACCGGCCTTGCCAGGCGGCAGGTAGGAGGACAGAAGGTATACCATTCTACTTATTGAAGCTTGCGTTATGTTGGTGCGGTGAGCGATGAGGTGGTCGGTAATGAAATCGCTCTCGGTACATTGGCTGGAGGCCTTCTGGTGTATGCAAGCTCCAATGTTTCTCCCCACCACACACCACAACACCAAGATGGAGTCGTCGTTGCAGATTTATTTGCGGAAGCCTTAGTGAGCGCCTGAAATGAAAACACCACCGCCCTGAGCCGCGTCCGAGCAAAAAAAAATATTATCTAGCCAGGACAAAAGACTTACATGGGCCACCCGCCCATAGCTTACTATATTTGTTAGAGAAGTGGGGGATCCGAACCTGAAAGTGCTGCAATTAAATCAGACTTAGCCAACTAGGCCATAGCCCCCACTTGCAAACCTGTCATCTTTTGTCCCTCTTAGCGCCAGCGCGGCCAACGCTAGCCCGTTCTACCCGCATGCGGACTAGCCGACTGCAACGCCGGGAACGTGCCCTGACGGATCACACTACTTTGTACCTTACCCCCAGTCCACATACTATTATCAGCAGTACATACTTGTGCTAAGTACCTTCGACACCTCCACCTCTACACCTCCATCTCTACGCCTTCATCTCCATCTCTACATCTCCATCTGTACACCTTCATCTTCGTCTCTACGTCCCCACCTCTACGTCTTCATCGCTACGGTTTTAGCTCGGCAGCCTCTCCACCTCTATGGTCCATGTCGGCAGACCCTCCATCTCTTCGCCTTCATCTCTATGCCTTCATCTACCCCTCCACCCCCGCTGCAATTGAACATCCCACCATCGTTCACACATGGACTAATCAGTAAAAGAGGCAATGAATCCAGCGAATTAACCACAACCCGGCGAACCCAACACCAAATCCAGCGAACCCAGCACCCAATCAAGCAGCTAACCAGGCAGGCATTACCTGCAGGTAGAAGTTAAGTAAGTTAGAACCGCCTCTTGAGCTACCACCGGCCGCGGGCTCTCAATTGCAGAATGCGAGAGTACGAAGCAGAAGAGTTCAAGAGGAGCTTACGTCATCTTCCCAGATCTAAGTTGAAAACAAAGTCACACGGGTTTAGCCTTTTTTTTGGTACTAGGTATACAATCTTCAATATTCGCTATAATATGTGAAGTTCTTCTCTTTCTTTCTTTTTTTTCTTCATCCCAATCCTCGAGCTTCTTGGCCTCGGGATCAGGGATCTTGGCCTTATCAAACTAAGCTTGAGGCAACGAGCTGGGGGTAGTCATAATTGAATAACTGACCCATGCGTTGCCAAATGGGTCCTAAAATAACTACGACGAAATTCCCCTCACCGTCAGCTTCATATCCCTAGCACAGTCTTTGTAAAAAAAACAAAAAAAGTTAAAACCTTCAATTTTTTTTCGTCCCTGACAGGAACTGGGAGCTCTGCTGTTGGCACGTCCTGTCATAGTCCTCCGTCCCGCCTCCGTGATACTAAGGTTGCGTCTCAATATGTATGTATCTCGCATTTTTATTGCGTGTGGCAAATCGCCAATGTTGACAACGGGCCCAGCTTCTCACCCGGCGCAACATAACCTTTCGCACCTCATCCGCTGATGGTGCCCGTGCAACACTAACTGGGAGGCCGCCCATCATTTGGTGCTGCTGCTGTTGGTATCGTCGAACTGCTTCTGCGACAACACATTATCAGTGTGGTTGAGCCACACGGCTCTATATAATTCCCTAGCAGATTTCTGGCACCAGGACAAATCATCTCCACGGACAGAGCACTCGGAGGTGCTTGTGCAGCGGCGGCGGGGCCTGCCGAGGCTGTAACACCAACCCTAACCCACAGGCACTCGCTACCACAGCCGTCGAACCGCGGCGAGTCCCTCCGTCCCCCCCGCAAAATTCCCTTGCATTTTCTTGGCTAAGATGGAGTCCCCAGCAGATTGAGAGCCTCGAGATTTGGTGTGTGTAGCTTGTAAGCTGCTACTTACCTAGCCCTGAGCACAACTACCCTTAACACTCCCTACATACCTGTAGATGCTCCAGCAGCGTCACGATCTTGTTGCAGGTAGTAGGGATGATCTTTAAGGACGAGGTATGGACAATTAAACACATACATGCTTTTAGGCTAAAATAGAATATCTAATATACTCGAAATCCCCAGCCAGCTAATAGCGTTGCTTTAACTACCATAAGAATGCTATATCTCGAGATTGATGTTGTCATCGAGAGCGGTTGGATTAGGATATCTGAGTTCCATGGACTTCGGTAACGCCGATTCCAATGACCAAGCTCTAGCACTCTGTGATCGTCTACTCTGCCTGACGAATTTCCCTTTGGACGGAAGCGGTCCAAACGCACGGGCTGGGGAAAGCTCCACAACGCCGGTTGAGGTTTCTGGAAGTGTTTCTGCCCCCGCTGGACCGTTGCTAGACCTGACTTGGGGTTGTGTACAGCGAGCCTGTATCGGCTAGATCATGTGAAGGGGGGCTCAGAATCAAGCATAACGAAACAATGGCGGACAATTACGCGGTTCCGCAGGCGGTTTTGGTACTAGCGGTGTCCGCAGCGAGAATATATATATATACATATATATATACTATATTCCAAAGCCATAGACATTCCCAAGTCCTTGACGCTGAGGGAGCTAGCTCCCAGTTGGGTTGAAGAACTCACCAAATGTATCTTAGAACTATAATATTTTTTTCCTTCTATAACTACCATGTAGAAAGCGGAGCGGAGACGCTTGTTTTATGTGTTTATCTCATCCGTCCGCATACTCTACGCTACTAAATAGGGCATCCTACCCCCTGATGGGTAAGGCAAATAATACGGGCCACTCACCAATTGACAGGACTTATTAACTTAGCAAGATATCAAAATTCCAATAGGCCAAAGTCTTCATATCAGGTATATCTACAACCTTGTCTGTTCGGCTCCTTGGAGGTAGGTGTGACGCTCAAAGAAGGTACTTTACCACACCAGAGGGAGCCAGAACCAAATCGCCGTCGCGCCACTTAGATATCATAAAAAAGCCAGCAGCCGCAATATCTCCCCAGCTCTCGCTTCTTGCTCTCGAAGTCAGCCCCCCCTATCACATCCACAGTCACAACCTCAGGAACATCACCAGATGATATTCGTGGACCCGGGAGGGTGTTTGCGCTTTGGTGCAGTAGAACCACGGGATTAACTACAAATGCAGCATACACTACCATAGGTCTTCGGCGGCGCGAAGGTGTGATATAGCGAGCTGAAGAATATCTTCAATGCTGGGGTCGGGTGATGGGGTTTTCTTTATCATCCTCAGTCCAATACCTTGTATCGAAGTCTTCCCCACAATGACCCCCCGGTCAGGTCGAAGTGAAATATTTGACATGTAATGTAGATACATCTATAGTTATCATTGGAAGCTTAAACGCTTTGTAAACTCACTCTCAACAATGTCGACCCCGAAGCCACGCTTCTTGACTTCAGTTTTTTGCAAACGAAGCGCCAGGAACATCTCGGTGGTCCGGGATTCTGCGTAGCCCGAGTGATTCCCGATGACGCATGCCCCAAGCTAGGATATCAGATAGGTGTATCGGCTGGCGCTGCATCATTTATGACCGAGGATGGCGTGGGCCACGAACGACCACAACCCCCGCCGCCCCTTGGTTAACTCCTTGGGCGGCGCCTTACGCCATTAATCTACCATCAGGACGCGCTCTTGCCCCCAGGGCATTGGGCAATGCCCCCAGAGCCAGTCATTTCGAAGATGGAGTCCAATCGTAGATTCCGCAACCCACACGCCCCCACCCCCGCCACCACAACCTTCGCCAGCTCCGCAGGATTCCGCGTCTTCTTTTGACGTGAGTACTCTCAACGCAGAATGGGAGATAGAGCAACTGGTAGCTCATAGGATCTACGGAGGATGGAAGAAGAAACACAATCCCACACAAAGCAGCGAATCCTTTATTCACCCAAGTATGGAAGCTCCATGGACTACCAGAAACTATTGTCTCGTAGGAAGGCTCATATCTCCTCCACTCCTTCTGAAAGCTGCCCTCCTTGCTGCCGGCCACCGTGGCACCAACGTACCTGCCTGCCTCCATGCTTGCATTGCTGGTTTACGGCGGCTGTTCCTTTCTTTGGAAACTCAAAACGTCCGGAGGATAGTGAATCGAGAAGTAATCAAGCGTTTTGTTTGTGAAATTCACCTATGCCCGAAGAAGCGTGGATACTGGCTTACCTGCCCATCCAGAATATTCACTGAGTAAAATAACCCTTATATTGATAGGCATTATCATATATACTATGGCTGAATATATATAACTCTCACCGAAACCATAGCATTTTAAGGACGTTATACGAAACACCAGAATCGGTATCGAATAATGGTTAATTCGGGCGTACGCAGGCATTGCTATAATCCTCATATGGATATGCGTACGAGCGGTGCAGTATTTACATCCTGTGTAATTCCCGCTGGATGGTGTCATGCATGATAACCGGACTCGGCCCCGCGCTGTGCCATGTACGAGCCAAAAAAAAAACTATCCAGCCAGGACAAAAGACTTACATGAGCCACCCGCCCAAAGCTTACTGTATTTGTTAGAGAAGTGGGGGATCCGAACCTGAAGCTGCTGCAATTAAATCAGACTTAGGCAACTAGGCCATAGCCCCCACTTGCAAACCTGTCATCTTTTGTCCCTCTTAGCGCCAGCGCGGCCAACGCTAGCCCGGCCCACCCGCATGCGGACTAGCCGACTGCAACGCCGGGAACGTCCTCTCACGGCTCATACTATTGTGGGGGGCCAAAGGTTCTCGTGATTTCTGCAAAGCAACCAGCAGAAACTTTTCAAAAGTCTAATCCTGAAAACCAGTAATAGGGACTTAAACCTACATTTAGTTACTATGTCCTAGTAGCCTTCAGCTCTCTAACCATACCAATACCCTTGTCCCATCTCTACTTATTAGTCGCTAAGTTATAGTCATTTCGTGACCTACATGTACATGTACTTATGTATAAAATTACGAGAGCTTTTGTCACCCTACAATACTTTACCGCCGGTCCACATACAATTACCAGCTTGGTATATATTCAGCTAAACGGGATAAATATATTGTTGATTTGGCGTTTCATATGATGTTCTCTATTATGCCTCGCTGAAGCTAGCCTTTGGCCCAGTCCAATCCTTTTACCCTATGATGGTATCATGCGAGATCGAGAAGTCCTATATAATGATTTTACTTGCTGAAAAGTCCAAATGCGCACGTAGGCCAGTATTCGCGCCTAATCTGCATAGGTAAATTTCACAGATTAAACCTTTATTTATTTCCTGATTGAATACGTACAATTCTTTACTGCAGCCGTCCAACTACCTGCTTGCCTGCCTGCCCGTTTCCCTTCCCCTGCCTTACCTTCTTGACCCGCTATCTGTTTCACTGGTTAGCTCATGTCCGAGTCTTGACAGTGGTAGAATGCTCAATTGCAACGGGGAGTGTGGGGGGGGTGGGGTGTAGATGGAGGCATAGTAGGGATGAGGTGTAGGGATAGAAGGCGTAGTACGTACTTAAACACTCGGGTGCTTGATCGGATGCTGGGTCCTTTGCCTGATTCGCCCCGGCCACCAGTCGGTGCTCGACTACTGGTCAGTGCTCGACTTTGCTGGCTTCGCTGGATTTACTGCCCAATTCCCGGATTAGCTCATATCCTAATGACGACGGTAATTGATGCGAGGGGAGTGGGGGGGGGGTAGATGTAGCCGTAGAGACAAAGGTGCCAGTGTAGTGATGAAGGTGTGGAGATGGACGTGTAGGGGGGAAGGGGACTAGATACCTCCAGGTCCCCAACCCTAACCCTCATTCCCGCTGGGAATCTTTCATAATCTGATTTCTCCGTGAATGATTCGCTCCAAAAGGAGCCATAATTTAGCCTGATTGTGGTCTGAATAGGCGGCAAACATCAGGGTTCTCGCCCAATCAGGAAACTAAAGCTCATATTATGCTCAAATCATACCCCGATTTCAAAATCAGTTTGATATTGTATACGGACTAGGGGTAATATACCCAGGGATGCCAGGAGGTGATGCAACAACTCGGTTTACCACTCATGATTTCAACCACGCACGTCCCAATTGTAACCCTAACGAAGCAACGGTATATTGTATACAGAGTGAACAGAGTATAAAGAGTTCATCAACCATACATTACCACCAGTCCGTATAAAAATATCGGACTGATCTTGAGACCCAGGTCTGATTAGAGCATGATACGAACTGCAGATGCAGAATCACCCCCAATCACTCCTGATTGGGCGATAACTCAAATTTGGGGCCCATTCACATCTCAGTCAAGCTCAATTAGGGGTCTTTTTAGAGTGAATCATTCACGGAGAAATCAGATGGCCGGAGATCTCAGCAGGGATAAGGGTTAGGGTTGGGGACTTAGAGATATATCACGCCCTTCCTTCCTTCTACACGTTCCCTACACCTTCACCTCTACACCTTCATTTCTATGCCTTCATCTCTACGCCTTTACCTCCACTGCAATTGAGCACCCTACCACTGTCCAGACACTTGCATGGCTAATTAGTGAAGCAGGCAGCGAATCAAGCAGCGAATCTCTACGGCTTCATCTATGCCCTGCCCACAATCAATCATCGTCACCATCAGGATCCGAGCTAATCGGTGAATTAGGCACCCAGCGAATCCAGCGAATCCAACGAATGCAAATCACTGTATTGTAATGTACTGTACTATAGCGTACCATACGTAACATGCAATGAAGCAGACAAGCTGGCAAGCCGCTGTAGTGATAGTTATTAGACATATGTTGCATTAAAGCATAAAAATGAATAAGGATTTAATCTCTGAGACTTCCCTATGTAGAACAAGTGTGAATACTGGCCTACCTGCGCATCTGGATTTTTCAGTGAGTAAAATCAGTATTATATAGGACTTCTCGCATGATATCATACGATAAAAATATCAGACTGAGCCAAAAGCCAGCTTCAACGGGGCTTAATAGAAAACATGATATGAAACGCCAAATCAGCCATGAATCCTGTTTAACTCCTATATCAAGCTGATAATATATGTGGACTGGCGGTAAAGTATTTAAAGAAAAGAATCCAAGGTGGTTGTGAATTTACCAAGGCCTCACCTAATAGTGTAATCCCAAGCCGTTGCATCACTTTTAGGGACCCCTGGGTACATTGTACACAGGTCTTTACTGTAGCCGTCCACCTGCCTGCCCGCCTGCCTAATTGCCACCTCTACCATCCCAAGAAATGCATCGCATAATGTATCGATGATACATCACGCCGTAAACGGGTGGCTATTACATCCATAATTCCATAATGCGTCACAGTCCCATATTGCCAAGAGTTAATGTAATGTAGCAATAAAAATACTAAAGTTCCGGGTTTGAATCTGTGCTATTATGTTTTCAAGCCCACACCCCAGTGGTGGCAGTGACACCAGTGTTCGCAACGGTCAGGTCCAGATTATAGATATCTATAGATGATGGTAGTGCTTGCAGACTGGACGGACTATATGGCCATGGTCTGTCCAGTCCCTGCCTGACCTTGCCAGGACTATAGATAAGGCGCCGGACGATAGATATCTATGGAGTCATGGGAGATCACTCGGTTTGGCGACTATATCGTGTTCTGAATATTGACTCTGGCAGCGAATATAACTCTTGTGATATCCAGGAGGGAGTTCAATAGCCCCTTTATAACAATAATAGCCTCGGCAAACAACAGTAGCGATATAATATAAGAGTGGCCTAGACCTTGCCACGATTATTACAGGGAGGATATATTTTCCCTGGCTCGCAACAAGAATATATTCTCAACATATTGGATTATCAGTGTGGGAGAAATAATACGTTGAGCTGCTGTACAAAATAGTGCTGACCCTTGCAGACTATAGATCCGTGTGAGGACCGCAGATATCTGTTGATATCAATGCGGGGTTGTAGATGTCAATGCAGGACTGTAGATATCTGCATGGCAGCGCCACATGCCAAGATATAACCCTATAATCCAGACTACAGTTGGTAGTCCTAGCTCAATAGCCCGTAGTCGGTCCCGGATACCTGCCTAAGACCGACTACAGCCCGCAGCCGGTCCGGCCCTTACCACCCCAAATACAACACATCATTACGGTAAACGAGTGATGTCTTATGTTCCTGGAAGTTTTCCAGGGCGAAATTCAGGTTTTCCTTTTCTTCCTGATTCATGAACTGCATAAATCTAGGTTAGTAAAAGTTAATGTAGATCTATTTGGGCGCCAAGTCCCTACCATGATATTCACGCTATTATCGATACAGATAAAATCCATATCCTACCTATTATTACCTAGAAGGTCATCATGTCGTACTCTGCTCACTGTACTGCCAGCGAGTCTTATCGGTATGTATTACAACACCGCATTATCATTGAGAACGCTGCGGTGACCCCACCGCCTAAGCTACTAGTTGATATACTGGAACTAAGAACTATACCAATAAACCGAAGTTCAAGTAAAGTAATTAATAAGGTCGTCAATAAAGTCGTCAATTAAGGCGTCAATAGACGACAATACAGATGCCTCGACATGTTTATGCATCAGCCGATGCATTTATGCACCATTCTAGTATGGGAAATGGACCGGGTGGTGCATACTTTGCGCTGGTAGAGCGCCCACCGGCTCGCCCTCCTGCCAGCTTACCTACTTACCTACTTGCCTACTTGCCTGCCTGCCTGCCTGCCTGCGCTTGCGGTACCTGCTTGGTTCGCTTCCTCTTTTACCGGCCAGCCCAATTACAGCGGGGTTGTTGGGGTGGGGGGGGGGCAGTGTAGATGGGGGCATAGAAATGTTGTGTAGGGGTAGAGGTGCTGGAGGCGTAGGGACGGAAGGTATACTTGAGCGCTCGATTGGATTCTAGGTTTGCTGCTTAATTCCCCGATTAGCTCATATCCTGATGGTGATGATGATTGATTTGGGGGGGGGGGGCAGGGGGTGTAGATAGAGCCGTAGAGACGAGGGTGTAGTGATGGAGGTGTAGTGGTGGCGGTATAGAGATGAAGGTGTAGGGAAGATGTAGAAGGGTGAACGTGATACAGTGAAAGCTTGCTATGACGGTACCTTTTATAAGGTCAATCTCCATATAACGGCATCACCCCCCGGTCCTTTTTGCCCGGCCTTCAGCACCAGCATCTCTTCTACAAGGGTAATCTCTCTATAACAGTACAAAGTTCCGGTCCCGAGCGTACCGCTATAGCAAGCTTTCACTATCTACATATACCCAGGGTGTCGGAAAGTGATGCACATTCGGTCACACGAGAAACAACCCCCACACCAGGCTATTTCAAGGTAAATATGGGTGTGCAGATACTCTTCATCAAGTATATCCTTGGTACTTGGGTATGGTAGAGAGGTTCCGTATGATTTTGTTGTATTGCGATAAAGTCTTTGGGCGTTGTCTGGCAAAAGTTTGCATTACTTTCCAACACCCTGGGTACATAAGTACTTAAGTACTTGTATGTACGTAAGTACAGTATGAAAGGATGGGGTGAAATCACTACCATAGGACTACGGAATTCAATAAATACCGAATTAATCCGGCATTAGAGGAGGAGTACTGTACAAATACCGTATTCTTACGGCATTGCTAGCGTATCAACGGGAGTACCGTAGTGCACCCACTCCTCTTCTTGGTACTGTATTGACATCCTTTGGAACAGTCAAGGCGGATCCCGCTGGATGGCGTCCTGCATAACAATCGGGCCCGAGTCGACCCCGCGCTGCGCCATGTCCGAGAAAAAAAAATTATCTAGCCAGGACAAAAGACTTACATGGGCCACCCGCCCAAAGCTTCCTAAGAAATTTATGTTAGCAAGTGGGGGATCCGAACCTGAAGCTGCTGCAATTAAATCAGACTTAGGCAACTAGGCCATAGCCCCCACTTGCAAAACTGTCATCTTTTGTCCCTCTTGGCGCCAGCGCGGCCACGCTAGCACGTCCCACCCGCATGTGGACTAGCCGCCTGCAGCGGTAACGTGCTTTGACTACATGTATATTTTCTCAATTTCATATATACCCAGGGGTCCCCAAAAGTGATGCAGCGGCTTGGGATTGCACAAGTAAGTGAGGTCTTAGTGAATTCACAACCACCATGATTTCTTTATTGAATTATGACCAATCAATTCTTTATACTCTCTTTACTTTTTATTAAGCGGTCAGTGCAAGTTGAAACACTAAACTAATCGTACCGGCGCATTTGTGCTGCGCCGGGCGCACTAAACATTTATTCTAGCGATTGGTGATCCTGTAACACGCTGGGACACTCACAGCCTCAATGCCAGGATGAACATGAGCGGCGTTCAACACACAACAGATACCGGGCAGGGTTAGTCTTATATTTCTCGGACTGACCGTCTAAGGGATACCATATATCGTTGCTTCATTAGGATTAAAATTGGGTCGTATGTGGTTGCAACCATGAGTTGTAAATCAAATCGTTGCATCACTTTCCGGCACCCCTGGGTACATTTACTCTCTACTAGCAACCTTTCCCACCTACTTACATACCTGCCTGCCTACCTGATTGGCGTAACTGCCTGCTTACCTGCCTGCAATGCCTACTAGTACTGGGATCGCTGGTTGGTTGGGTGCTGCCTGATTTGGTGCTGGGTTCGGTGGATTTGCTAGATTGGGTACTGAATTCGCTGGATTCGCTAGATTGGATTCTAGATTCGCTGGATTTGTTACTGGGTTCGCTGGATTGGGTGCTGGTTCCGATAGGCCCGCCGGATTGGGTGATGAATTCGCTAGATTCGCTGGGTTTCCAATGGTTCACCCGTTCTACCAGACAAACCGGTTTTTGTAAACCGGTTCAGTTAATATTTCGGTTGAGTTTTTGTCTTTGAGCTAATTTGGTTTGAACAGTTCATCATAGTCAAAAATCACTTCAAACCGGTCTACTAAACGGTTCTGTTATGCGGGTACCCGCCACATACAGGACGCATCCCCCACCGTTCACCGGTTCCGGGTGGGCTTGATTGTACCTAATAAGTAGTGTTGGGCACGAGCCTATTCGAGACGAGCCTGGCCTAAATCTCGAGCTGGCCCGGATTGTGGGAAGAAATGCTCGAGCTCTCAAAGATGTAGCTAAAGATAGTCATATCGATATATATTTCATTTTCAGGTGATTTTCAGAGGATCTATCCTTGCTATATTTACAATTTTGCCAATATCAACCCATTACTAATAGGTTAGATCGCTCGAGCTTTTCCTGTATCAGCTCGAGCTGGCTTGGGCTCGTGGGGAGGACAGCTCGAAGCCTGAAGCTCGAGCCTAAAGCTCGAACTAGCTCGGCTTGTGCCCAACACTACTAATAAATCAAGAACCGGACTCTAAAACACATCTAGTTTATGAACCTGCAAACCAAACAAAAGAACGGTTCTAGTTCTTAAACCGGTTTAGAGAACCAATATTCATTTTAGTTCAGTTCTGTACAGTTGGGCATGTAATTCAGTTCACTTCGGTACGGTATGGCCTCCGAATACCACTAGTTTCGGGGGTCACTGTATTCGCTGTCTGTTTTACCGAATAGCCAATTTCCGGACGATGACGGGACGCCCAATCGAAGCGGGGGTAGGAGTGTAGATGAAGGCATAGAGACGAATGCGCAGAGATGAAGGAGTAGAGATGAAACCGTAGAGATGAAGGCGTAGGGATGGAGGCGGAGAGATGAAGATAAATGTGTAGTGGGGGTGTGAGTATTTACATCAAGGCGGACCCCGTTAGATGGCGTCACGCATCATAATGGGACTCGGCCCCGCGCTGCGCCGTATCCAAGCAAAAAAAAAAAAAAACATTACCAGCCAAAACAAAAGACTTAGATGGGCCACCCGCCCAAAGCTTTCCTAGGAAATATTTGTTAGCAAGTGGGGGATCCGAACCTGAAGCTGCTGCAATTAAATCAGACTTAGGCAACTAGGCCATAGCCCCCACTTGGAAACCTGACATCTTTTGTGCCCCTTGGCACCAGCGCGGCCTACGCTAGCCCCGCCCATCCGCATGTGGACTAGCCGCCTGCAGCGCCGGTAGATGCTCTGGTGGCTCATATTACATGTAAGTATTTACATCTGACGGAACGGCCAACGCGGATCCCGCTGGGGGTATTCTGTATGATGATGGAACTCGACGCCGCCGGAGCGAACTCTACAGCACTGACTGACATAAGATTCCAGTCACCCATGAAAGAGGGGCTGCCGTCTCATGGGCTCCCGACAGCGCCCACAACGGTGCTGCTCTTTACTAGTTTAGACCGGTTTACTACAACCGTTTAACAAAACAATTCAGTTAAGTTTTCTCTTGTCTCCATTTGGTTCAGTTCAGTTTTGGGCTAGGATAGAACCGGTTTTGTATGCAGCGGGATCTCCTCATAAAAATTACGAAAACCATATCCAGAGGAGACCCTAACCCTGACCACCTTTGTGTATAGTTCCTGCTATACTAGCAGTGGCCAGCTCCCGACAGCGAGTTGATCCAATAACATATTATTCTCACCCTTTCAATCGAGGGAACAGCAACAGGTTGAGGAAACAGCGACAGGTGGGGGGGACAGCGGAGTGTTTCGACCTGCCCCAGTTTTGAGGGTCAGTTCTTTATCTTAAATTATGGATACCAATTTGCGAATTCGCTCCTCCTGTGCCCCTAGAGCTGTTTTGATGGCCTACGCACCCCTCCCCCTCCCCCCTACTCCCTCCCTCCTCCTCTCAGCTCCCTCCCTCCTCCCGTTAGCTCCCTCCCTCCTTCACCCTCCGTTTACCTCATTTTGAGCTTACAATTCTAGTCCCCCATCATCCAGATTCATTTCCTCCAACAGTCCTTCAGTCTGTGCATATATATATATATATATATATATATGTGGATGGGGCTAGAATAGTTAAAGTTGGGTCTACAGTTCAATTACTTCCAGTTGAATAACTCCGGTTGAACCATTCCCAGGTGTTCTTTTTGGTGGGGTGACCCGTTGCTATGCTACCTGACTGGCGCCAAGACCTCAGAACGATTCTGCAGCATAAACCGGCTCCTGTTTGGTCGGTTCAGTTGCAGGGCATTTTTATTTACTTCAGTTTAGTCCAGTTCTGTTTTTGCTCAAAATACGAACCGGTTACAACCGTTGGAAACACTCGCTCCCGAAGCTCCACAAACCCAACCTCTAAAAGCGTGACGTTCCCTGATCCAACCACCAACCGGACGGAATGAACCACCCCGCAACAGCTCCGCGCGTTAGCCTACCGTAGTACGCATCTGTAACATCAATGTATCGCTCGGTGGGATACACACGCCGGGCATAGCCGCCGCGGCCCGCCCGCAGAGCCATGTCCAAGGAAAAAAATATTATCTAGCCAGGACAAAAGACTTATATGGGCCACCCGCCCAGTGCCTCCTAGACAGCTCGCTATAGCGGTACGCTCGGGACCAGAATCTTGCAACGTCATAGAGAGACTCCCCTATATAAGAGGTGCTGGCACAGGAGGCCAGCGCAAAACGGACCGAGAAGTGCTACCGTCATGGGGATATAACCCTTATCCCCTTTGCTGGTGAAGCTGCCAACAACTAAGGAGGCCGCATAGGGCACCGTGCACCTGAGAAAAGTCCCTCAGAAATATACCGTCCGTACTTCGGAGAGCTGGTTCATGGTTGTCATGGTGGCGGAGGTGACCCTCAAAGGTTAGCAGCTCTTAATCACCAGCGGAGGAGATAGGAGGTACCGTCATAGCAAGCTTTCGCTCCACCAAGCAAAAAAAAAAAATTATGCAGCCAGGACAAAAGACTTACATGGGCCACCCGCCCAAAGCTTTCCTGAGAAACTTTTGTTAGCAAGTGGGGGATCCGAACCTGAAGCTGCTGCAATTAAATCAGACTTAGGCAACTAGGCCATAGCCCCCACTTGCAAACCCGACATCTTTTGTGCTTCTTAGCCACCACCGCGGCAGACGCTAGCCCGGTTCACCCGCATGCGGACTAGCCTAGCCGGTAACGTGCTCTGGCGGCTCATAGTATTTACATTCTGTGGAATAGAGAGGTTTCGCAGCGTCCCACAACGGGGTTTGAGCATAGTTAGGGTGCATGAAGTCCGCAAGTAGGTCAATTTTTTCGTTGTCTGATACCAAGCGTCAGTACATCATAGGCGGATGTATCAGCTTGAGGTCTGCATCAGACAATGCAGGTTTCTACATAGCTACATCCACAAGAATTCCCAGAGTAGAGTAGTCAATTCACTAGGCATACTCGGCGCATTGTCGGATGCGAAGGAAGCAAACCTCATTTTTACCCACTGCTTGCTTGTTTATTTTTGCATATAGGTTCTGCAGCCTGTAGGTGCACCCCCTACCTGAAAAGACGCTGCGAAACCTCTCTAATGGTCAAGGCGGATCCCGCTGGATAGTATCCTGCATGATACTCGGACCCGGCCAGCGCCACGCCATGTCCAAGCAAAAAGAAAAGCCATGACAAAAGACTTACATGGACCACCCGCCCAACGCTCCCTACATCCGTTAAAAAGGTGGGGGGTCCGAACCTGGAACTGCTGCAATTAGACCAGTAGGCCAGCCCTCCACTTGTCGACCAGCCATCTTTTGCGACTCTCAGCACCAGCGCGGCGCACTCATGTGGACTAGCCGCCGGGAAGGTGCTCTAGCGGCTCCATACTACAGTGAAAGCTTGTGTAAAGGGATATCTCAGAAGTCACTAAGATAAGGCTAATGCTAAGCGATAGTTCTGTAGCTTTTGAACTTGTAATATTGTAGACCGGATTCCGTTCGCTTGAGAGGATGATTCTACCCCTAAGACGACGGGAATCCTACTAGCTATTTATACATAATAAACCCCCTTAACCCGTTAACTCCTCCAATAGCAAATCTCCCGCAACGCTTCTGCTACTGCTCCAATTCCTACGAGGCGGGGTAACCAAGGCTGCATTTTAAAGGTGTGGTAGTGATTGCCGAGATATAACCAAACCCCGCTCCTGGGCGTACGTCACTCTTCCGTTGTGCCGTCATACCAGGACAATACCATTGTACTACCGATACTGCGCTTCCAAGCAATCCTGTAACAGCTTGCCACCCCATAAACCGTCGACACCGCTCCCAAAATTCCAACAAGTGGCTAGTGCTGATAGATTACATGATACTTGTTGGTTTGGTGGAGCTTTCGGCCGGGTGCCAGTAACGGCGGTTTATGGGGATAACGGTGCGCTCGGGACGGGGCGCTGTGCCGTTATCCCTCCCTTTCACCAGTGATTGAATGCTGCCAACCTCTGAGGGGCCAGTGACAACCATAAACTAGTTCTCGGAAGTACAGACGGCGCTTTTCTGGGGAGCCCCCGGGTGCACGGTGTGCTATGCAGCACCCTTAAATGCTGGCAGCTCCTCCGGCAAAAGAGGTAGAGTAATTACCCTTATATAAGAGGTGCTGGCTGGTGCTGAAGGCCAGGCAAAAACCGAGAAGTGCCACCGTCATAGGAAAACCACCCTCATAGAGGGTACCGCCACAGCAAGCATTCACCCCACCAAACAAAAAAATATACCTGGCCAGGGCAAAAGACTTACATGGGCCACCCGCCCAAAGCTTACTAGGAAATATTTGCTAGCAAGTTGGGGGCCCGAACCCCGCTGGGTGGTGTGCTGCATGATGTTGGAGCTCGGCCTAGCCAGGGCGAACCTGTCACCCACCAAAGCGGGGCCACCGTCGCATGAGCTTCCAATGCTCCACAAACCCCAACAACTAACAGAGTGACATTCCGTGATCCAACCACGCCCCGATGGAGGAATTTACAGTGTTTGCAATGGTTGATACCGGTATGGAAATGCCACCGTATTGTACTACCTGTACCACAAGGGACTCAAGTCGTACTAACTATTTAACCAGCTCTGCCAAAATGGTTAAACCGGTAATACCATCTATCTAAATGGCAAGTGGGTTAGGTTTCTTGGCTGTTGTTTTGTTGCCCCGGAGGGCAAATGTTCTGCCGAAGGCGGCGAGAAATTATTCCATACCATTTAGTTACATTACCGCCAGTCCGTATAAAATATCAGGCTGACTTTGAGACCAGGGACTGATTAGAGGGTGATATGAGCTGTAGATAGTACAGAATCACCATCAATCTTTCATGATTGGGCAATAACTCTGATATTTGGGGCCTATCCACATCTCAACCAGGCTCAATTAGGGGCCTTTTTATAGTGAATCATTCACGGAGAAATCAGATGTTCAAAAACACCAGCGGGAATGAGGGTTAGGGTTGGGGACTTACAGATATATCACGTCCTCCTTCCTTCTATACCCCCCCTACACCTTCACCTCTACAACTTCATCTCTACACCTTCATCTCTACGCCTCCATTTCTACGCCTTCATGTATTCAACTCTATGCCTTCACTCCCGTTGCAATTAAACATCCTATCATCGCCCAGACATGGGCTAATCGGTGAAGCAGGCAGCAAATCAAGCAGCGAATCACTACAGTCCCATCTCTACGGCTTCATTTCTACGGCTTCATCTCTACGGCTTCCTCTACACCCTCCCCTCTAATCAATCATCGTCATCATAAGGATACAAGCTAATCAGTGGGCTAGGCGCCCGGTCCAGCGAATCCAGCGAATCCAGGCGAGCGCGCTGGCGGGATCAAGGACTGTACCATAATGTACCGTACTGTAGCGTAAAGAACCTGCAATGAAGCAGGCAAGCAGGCAAGCAGGCAAGCCGCTGCAGCAATAATTTTTAGACATATACATACCTAGTATTAAATCGTGGGGTGGGTAAGAATTTAATCTGTGAAATTCCCCTATGCGGAACAAGTGCGAATATTGGCACACCTGCGCATTAGGGCTTTTCAGTGGGGGAAATCAGTATTATGTAGGACTTCATACGATCAGGGTGTCACACTAAGCCAAAAGCTAGCTTCAACGAGGCATGATAAAAAATATCATATGAAACGCCAAATCAGCCCACTATATCAAGCTGCTAATCATATGTGGACCGGCGGTAAAGTAGTTGGTTTGTATCGGTTTGGGGTGCATCATGACCCATCATAACCACCATCGCCTGAAGCTCAAACTGTACTAACCGTCTCGCTCTTATTCAGTTTTGTACCGGTTTCCACCGGTAAACCGACGTCCCATTGCAAAAACTGGAAAGAAACTACCCGGCAACAGCTCCGAGTGTTAGCCCACCTGCGGCGCCGTAGCACGCCCCAACACCAATGCATCACTCGGCGAGATGCACACGCCGGCCATAGCCACCGGGGTCCGCCCGCAGAGCCATGTCCAAGCAAAAGAATCTTATCCAGCCAGGACAAAATACTTACATGAGTTACCCGCCCAACGCTTCCTATACCTGTTAGAAATGTGGGGGCCCGAACCTGCAACTGCTGCGATCAGACAGGGTTCTCAATGGTACGTATCAGTATGATTTTCATGCCATACTGTACCCACTGTGATACTGTGCAGACTCCTTATCGATATATATCATACTGTTACGAGTGATGTCTTATGATCCTGGAAGTGTTCCGGGGAAAAATCCAGGTTTCTCCCTCTTTTCCTCCTCTTCCTGATTCATGAACATAAATTGAGCTTAGTAAAGGTAAATGAAGATTTGTTTGTCAAGTCCCTTCCATGATATTCATGCTATTATCGATACAGATAAAATCCATATCCTACCTATTATTACCTAAAGACCATCATACTCTCTACTCACTGTACTACCAGCGAGTTTTATCGATATGTATTACAACACCACACTATCACTGGGGACCCTGCGGTCAGGTGCCGGCTCAGGCCACTAGGCCCACCCCCCACCTGGCGAGCAGCCATCATTCACGCCTCTTAGCACCAGCGCGGCGCATGTGCACTAGCCGGCGGGCGGCGGGCGGCTCAGTGCCCGCAATGGGGCAGTCCGTCGGTCCTGGGGGTAAGGACCGGACCGGCTACAGGCTGCAGGCTGGATTATATGGCTATAGCTTGGCATAGACTGTGGCGCTGCCATGTAGATATCTACAGTCCTGCATTGATGTCTAGCACTGATCTATCGTTCCCACACATGTATTTTGTACAGGAGCACAACATATCAATTTCGTCGCCAAAACCGAGTGATCACTCATGACCCACACATATCTATGGTCCGGCGCCTTATCCATAATCCTGGCAAAGTCAGGGACTGGACGGACCATGACCATATGGTCCGTCCAGTCTGGAGGCACTGCCAAGTTATCTATAGATATCTATAATCCGGACCTGACCGTTGCGAACATTGCAGTAGTAGCCGCCGGAAAGGTGCCCTGGCGGCCCCTACTAGAGTGGCAGCTTGCTATCCCAAACCGTCGACACCCCTTCCCAAAATTCCAACGAGCTAATAGATTCGATGGTACTTGTCGTGGACCTTGCGGTCGGGTCTCAGGAACGGCGGTTTATGGGATAATGGTGCGCTCGGGACCGGAACTTTGTGCCGTTGTCTCTTTCACTAGTGGTTGGATGCTACCAGCCTTTGAGCGGGCACGGTGGCTCCGCCACCGTGATAACCATGAACCATTAGTGCTTAGAAGTATAGACGGCGCATTCCTAGGGGGCCCACGGGTGCACGGTGCACTATGCGGCCTTCTTGAATGTTTGCAGCCTCACCTGCAAAAGGGATAGGGGGGTTATCATTATATAAGAGGCGCTAGTGCTGAAGGCCAGGCAAAATCGAGAAGTGCTACCGTCGTAGGGAGATTACCCATATAGAAGAGAAGGTACCGCCATAGCAAGCTTTTGCAGCACCAAACAAAAATAATATCACCTAGCCAGGCAGGGCAAAATACCTACATGGCCTACGCCAGACACTAATAATAATAATAATAGCAAAAGCTTGCTATAACGGTAGGCCGGAATTTCGTACCGTTATAGAGAGATCACCCTTATACAAGAGGTCCTCTACCACCCCACGTAATGAATCAGCGTATGCATCTAAAATGTATCTTTTCATAATGCATCGGTCTAATCAGGACATGGAAAACTTCCCTGGAAAAAAAGAAAGCTGTCAGAGAATTAAACTTGAATCATTATACTAGATTACTGAAGAGCTAATCTATTACGCCATGCTATAAATTGATATGATTTCAACCTTTTCAGGCATGCTATTGACTATTCACAGCTAAAGTATCAGTAAATGTGTTGGTGTCATCAGTGAATACGTTGCTGTGATGTATTAATATCCTTTGTTGCATTTAATACATCAAATGATGCACTAATCGCGGTGATAGAGGTCCTGGTGCTGAAGGCCGGGCAAAAAGGACCGAGAGGCACTACAGTAGACTCCCGATATAAATTCGATATAGTGATACTCCCCTATAAGGATACAATTTACCGCTCCGCAGGTGCCATTTTATTAGTATCCTCTCACCTCGTATGGTGCGGCGCGTCTTGAAGGTGACGCGCCGGTATCTTAGCTGGAACAATCATAGCCACTCCGGCTGCTTGTTAACCAATAAGAGCCTTAGATTCCAGCCATGTTACGGCCGAAAACTATCTATATCCTGGCTGTAAGTCCGTGATGTAGGGGGTACAAATGGGGATACTACTGCTCCACTCCACCAGGTCCTGGCGCTTTTGACATACAAAATAGGTAAATGACATCTCTTATAACCTTGTAATAGGCAAGATTTCAAATGTCTAACACAAACGTCCATCAAACCTATATCTTCAACTTTGTGTGTTAGATTTTTGATTTTTTACCCTGTTGAAAAGTTATAAGCGATGCAACTTTTGTCACCTTTAAGCCGCGCCGCACCATTTAAGGATAATTCCCTATAAGGATGCATTTTTTCTAGTCCCGACCGTATCCTTAAAACGAGAGTGTATTGTACTGTTATGAGGAACTTACCCTTATAAAAGGCACCGTTACAGCAAGCTTTCGCTGCAACAAACAAAAAAATATTATCCAGCCCGGACAAAAGACTTACATGGGCCACCCGCCCAAAGCTTTCCTAGGAAATATTTGTTAGCAAGTGGGGGATCCGAACCTGAAGCTGCTGCAATTAAATCAGACTTAGGCAACTAGGCCATCCTCCCCACTTGCAAACTTCACATGTTTTGCGCCTCTTGGCACCAGCGCGGCCCAGCTAGCCCGGCCCACCCGCATGCGGACTAGCCGCCTGCAGTGCCGGTAAATGATCGTGGCTCATATTACATGTATTTACATCCGATGGGATGATCAAGACGGATTCCGCTGGTGTCCTGCATGATAACGGAACTCGGACTCTCCAGAGCGAACTCTACAGCACCGACTGACCTAAAGCTCCCGCCACCCGCCAAAGAGGGAATGCCGCCTCATGAGCTTCCAAGTTGCATAGCAACAGCCACAAAGCCCCAAGCCCCGTCAGAAGCACCGGCAGGGGAAGGCAACACGACGTATCTTTTATGGAGTGCAGAAGGCATTGAAGCAAGCTTGAAGATCCGGGGAGAATCGACAAAGCACAAACATGGAGTAGGAGGGGAAGGGGAGGAGAGGGAGGTAGAGGAGAAGGAGTTGCAGTAAGGTTGGGGGGGGGGCCGGAGCGAGAGGAGGAATAGAGGACCCTGTAGGGGTGGGGAGGGCGAAAGCTGCCTGGTGAATTATGAGCCCCGAGAATGTGAGATAATCAGGCTGGCCGAAATCGGGGGAGCGAAAGTTAAAGCAGCGTGTTGCGAGTGGTGTGGTTTTCTTATGTATATGTCTTTCCGTTGTGTATGTTTTTCTTTTTGTGTTCTTTCCTCCCATCTGACTTTGTCTGGGGAGGAAGACCCTACCCTGCCTCCGGGGAGTGGGAGGAAAGGTTCTGTCATAGCTCACGGGCTGCACATATGTATGAAGTATCAATCAATGAATCAACCCCAAGCCCCGTAAACCCCAAATTCTAAAAGAGTGACATCTTGTGATCCAACCACACCTCGACAGAAGGGGTTACTCCGCAACGGCTCCGCAAGTTAGCCTACCTGCGGTACCGCAGTACGCCTCTGTATCACTCGGCAGGATGCACACACCGGGCATAACCGCTGCGGTTTCTCCGCAGAGGCATGTCCAAACAAAAAAAGATTATCCAGCCAGGACAAAAGACTTACATGGGCCACACGCCCAAAGCTTCCTAGGAAATATTTGTTAGGGAAGTGGGGCAATTAGATCAGACTTAGGCAACGTACTAGGCCATTCCCCCCACTTGCCAACCTGTCATCTTTTCCGCATCTTAGCCACCAGCGCGGCGGACGCTAGCTCAGTTTACCCGCATGTAGACTAGCCGCAGGTACAGGGAGCGTGTTAAGTACAATCTCTAGATCTCTCGACTTTGATATTGATAGCGAGACCTTTTAGACGTTTGACCGTTTTGGTGCCGCCAGTCATGGCGGAACCGGGGCTATGTGAGCTATTGGGGGACCTTCAAATACAAAAGTAAGTGTAGCGTTTTCGAACACGGCTACTATCGTATACTATTTGTATATAAACGAGTAGTAAATCTAGCCGTGTTTAGAAATGCTATAGGGTCTAATGCATAACCCGAAGGTTATGGATCATGAAGTATCACTCGGATGGTGATGCATTCTACTTGTTTGAAATAATGACTCTGGCAGCGAATATAATTCTTGTCCTGTCTGCTTGTAATACAGGAGGGAACCTAATAGCCCTTTTATAACAATAATAGCCTTGGCAAACAACAGTAATGACATAATATAAGAGTGGTCTAGACCTTGCCACAATTATTACATAGGGGGATATATTTTCCCCGGCTCGCAATGATAACGACAACACTACTCATTCTAAGCGCATCCGCAATATCATATAGTCGTTTTGATTCTCGTGATGGATTGCAGAGCTTCCGTAATGGGAGACGAAATGAATGAGCCTCAAGCTGACGAAGTAGCCTTAGTAAGATGAACAGAGCCCCCTAATCAAGCCTTTCCCACCTAGTCCCGCAAGGGAAGTGCGTTGTGGGGGCTAGATAATTACCCTTATGCGAATACAGACTGGAATAGATACTTATCCTACACCACGAGGGTAGAGGATGTATGCGCTGATAGCGACGGATAGTTTAAAAGAACCGGTTTGAAGAGCTTTATATATCTACTAAAGAGGGGATATCAGTAGCCCCATCTACCGAGTGACCATCCATGAATCTCAAGCAAAGATTATGAGTTATCAGGCCACAGTAAAGGCAGAGATCATCGCTAGTCCATACAAATGCCCTGAGCACCTAATTGCGAAGAGAGACCCATCATCGATACAGGCACACATGCAGCGATCTTTTCTCGCTCTTTGACTATACTGACACACACGATAGCTATCAAAATGAAGCCCAAACGTCTGAAATGTTCAGTACCGCGGGTCGTTGGGCCAACGGATAGGGGAATACTTAAGATATAGATCTATATATACATTTATATTTTTAAAATAATTTGAAATCGTCTTGGTCAATATCAGAAGACATCTCTTTGAACCAAGGTTGTTTGAAGCCGATACATGTCAAGATTCCGAAAAATAACTTAACCCACGAAAGGGGAAAGGAGGCCATATAAACGTTGTACAGCTTTTGCTAGAGTCCGGGGCCGATCCTAACGTAGCCCCATCCGAACTGCAATAGTAGTACCGAGAGGTCTCGGGGGCCTAGGCCATTAATTCCCACGAATGGTAATTTAGGAGGAATATAGAACCTATAGTCAAAGGTGCAGCAGAGACGAAAGTTGTGGCGCAGACAATTGCTGCCAGTACCATAGAAAAAATAATCTTTCGGTCTCCAAGTTTACAATGACATTGCGGGTACACACCGGGAACGTTTCCGAACTAACCCTCCAAGCACTCGATGCTACATGCATGTTCGGCATCGTTGTCGTCTGCCCAGTCGTTGCGGCCTCGGGAGCTCCGGGAATCTTCTTCGACTTTGAAAATCCTTTTGCGACTTTGCCTTATGGTTAAGTTTGGGCTGAGGTTTCTGGAATTCCAGTGCAGTGATAGGAATCGCCCTTTTGCAAACAAAAGTGTACAAGACTAGCCTCGGCTAATAATGAAGAGTGAGTCACAGTGCGTCACCCGAATACAACACATACCAAATAGTTTATCAAGAAATGGCCTGGGATGCAATGAAGTTAACGTCGGTATTATACTGTGCCTGGGCACCTCTTTTGATCCTACATTTACATTTGTTTATTTTCTAGAGCTCTCTCTATTTGTGGGCCTCACAGCCCAGTGCGGCCTTCCTTTTTGACGCTATGAGGTAGGTTTGTTTATTTTGCTCAGCAAACTTCCATCACTGGTCTGACTATCTTGTGGCGGTTGTATCCTCCGGTAGCATTCGATTCTGTCATGCAGCCAAGAGTCCACCCTATATACATGAATTTATTTTTTAGTACCCCGTGATACGTCTCCCCCGCCCTGGATAGTAAACGGTACACCGTCGCCAACCGTGACAGCAGGCGACTCTGACTATATTGAACCAAGAGAGAGGAGGAAAACTAGATCGAGGCCCAAGGCAGAGGTTCCAGTTCCTGGGTTGCAGGTACTTAGTATAGCACTTCATATCTTATGCGATGTATATACTTTACCGCCGGTCCACGTATTATTACTTATCAGCTTGATGTAGAGTTTAGTTAAACAGGTTATATGTATATGGTTGATTTGGCGTTTCATATGATATTCTTTATCATGCCACGTTGGAGCTAACCTTTGGCTCAGTCTGATAGGTACGTGCTAGTGCGGTGAGTAATAAGGTGGTCGGTCATGATGGCGCACTCGGTAGATTAGCTGGAGATCTTCTCCTGCAAGCCAGTATGCTTCTCCCCACCACACGCCACATTAGAATAAAGCCCCCATTTAGGTGCACCCTATACCGCCCTCCTGATTCTGAGCCAGGATACCCACAAACCCCTAGGAAATCTAACGAAAGCCTTAGCCAGCGCCCGAAAGGAACACACCCCCGCCTACGCCATGCCCAAGCAAAAAAATATTATCCAGCCAAAACAAAAGACATACATGAGCCACCCGCTCAAAGCTTACTATATTTGTTAGAAAAGTGGGGGGGGTTCGAACCTGAAGATGCTGTAATTAGATGCTAGACTTAGTGCTTCCTAGCCACTACCGCGGCCACGCTAGCCCGGTCTACCCACACGCCACGCAGCGCTCGCAACGGTCAGGTCCAGATGATAGATATCTATAGATGGCTTGGCAGTGCTTCCAGACCGGACAGACGATATGGTCATGGTCTGTCCAGTCCCTGAGTTTGCCAGGACTATAGATAAGGCGGACCATAAATATCTCTGAGTCATGAGCGATCACTCGGTCTTGGCAACTATTGAATTATAGGCGGGGGAATTGATATGTTGAGCTCCTGTACGTGTGTAGAAGGACTGCTGACCCTTGTAGACTATAGATCAGTGCCAGGAGCGAGGATATCTGTACATATCAATGCGGGGCTGTAGATGTCAATGCAGGACTGTAGATATCTACGTCGCAGCGCCACAGCCTATGACAAGCTATAACCCTATAGTCCAGACCACAGTTTGTAGTCCTAGACCAATAGCCGGTAGTGGGTCCCGGACACCTGCTCAAGACCGGCTACAGCCCTAGGTCAGTCCGGTCCTTACCCCCAGGACCAATGGACTGCCCCATTGCAAACACTGCGTGACATGTGGACTAGCCGCCTGCAGCGCCGGGAAGTCGCTCTGGTGGCTCATACTACAGCCCGGCAGTAAGAAGCTGACTCCCCAAGAAGAAGCAAATTTTGTGTGGCTTTACTAACAGTTCCCGCTATCTCCTTATCAGATAATAGGTCTTCCATACAAATCCAATTTCGCTACTATAGGGGGTACGTCAGCATTGACAGACTCAGGGATAACGGTACGCTCGGGACCGGAATTTTGTATCGCTATAGAGAGAGTACCCTTATATAAGAGGCGTTGGTACTGAAAGACAGGGAAAAAGGACCGAGAAGTGCTACCGTTAACGATAGGGAGATGGATTAGACTTAGAATATGAGGTACCGTTATAGCAAGCTTACGCAGTACCAAACAAAAAGGACATTAGAGACTTTGCGCAAATGGGGTCAGCTCTATATTTCAGTTATCTGATCGGCAGGCTATGGGATCGGTATCAATCAGGTTACCAGAAAATGGAGCTGGCTCCATTTGCGCAAAGTCTCTATTATCCAGCCGGGACAAAAGACTTACATGAGCCACCGCCCAAACCCCCCCAGAACCGCCAAGGAAGTGGGGGTCCGAACCAGCAACCACTGCAATTAGATGACATTCTATGGAATGGTGGTTAAGGTGGACCACGCTGGATGGTGTCCTGCATGATAATCGGACTCGGCTTCGCCAGAGCGAACTATACAGCACCAACAGAAGCCTTAACCAGCGCAAGGAACACAACCCCCGCCCACGCCACGCCCAAGCAAAAAAAAAATCTTATCTAGCTAAAACAAAAGACTTATATGGGCCGCCCGCCCAAAGCTTTCCTAGGAAATATTTGTTAGCAAGTGGGGGATCCGAACCTGAAGCTGCTGCAATTAAATCAGACTTAGGCAACTAGGCCATAGCCCCCACTTGCAAACCCGACATCTTTTGCGCTTCTTGGCCACCACCGCGGCAGACGCTAGCCCGGTTCACCCGCATGTGGACTAGCCTAGTCGACTGCAGCGCCGGAGGGCTCATGCTATTTACATCCGGCAGAACGGTCAAGGCGGACTCCGCTGGTGGTGTCCTGCATGATAATCGGACTCAACCTCGCCAGAGCGAACTCTACAGCACCGACTGACCGAAAGTTCCCACCACCCATCAAAGAGGGGGCACAAAGCCCCGCAAACCCCAACTTCTTGTTTGTGTATGTGGCAGGAGAGCGGACAGGTGGTTGTAGCTGTGTACCCCGGGGGTCCTCAAAGCGATGCAACGGCAACACGAACCACTAATTTCACATCTACTGGCCACCATGCCCAAAGGTTGGAAGTAATTTATATACATTACCGCTAGTCCGTATAAAAATATCAGACTGATTTTGAGACCGAGGTATGATTTGAGCATAATATGAGCTTTAGTCCCCTGATTGGGTGAAAACCCTGATATTCGCCGCCTATTCATATCCTAATCAAGCTCAATTATGGTTCCTCTCCGGTGTATCATTCACGGATCGAGAAATCAGATTATCAAAGGACCTCAGCGGGAATGAGGGTTAGGGATAGGGACAGAGATATCATGTCCTTCCTTCCTTCTACACCTTCCCTACACCTTCATCTACAGCTTCCCTACACCACCACCCCTACGCCTCCATCTCTATGCCTCTACTGCTGCTCCAATCGAGAATCCTATCATCGTCTAGAAATGGGTTAATCGGTGAAGCAGGCAGCGAATCAAACAGTGAATCCCTATGGCTCCATCTCTACGGCTTCATCTTCACGGCTTCATCTACCTCCTTTCCCAGGTAGTCATCATCGTCATCATCAAGATATGAGCTAATTGGTGAATCAAGCAGTGAATCCAGCGAATCCAAATGAGAATGGCCGGGAGCCAAACACCGCACCGGACATACAGAGCATAGAATCAAGAGCATAGAATCAGGCACCGCACCGTACTTTCTGTACCGCACTGACACCATACATATCCCATCGCACATATAGAGCATGGGGTGAAGCAGTGAATCAAGCAGATACGGCGGGCAGGCAGGTGAACGGCCACAAGCAAGACTTGTGGATAAATATACATATGTACCCAAGCTTAACCAAGAAATAAATAAGGATTTGATCTGTGAAATTTCCTTATCCAGAACAAGTGTGGGTACTGGCCTACCTGCGCATTTGGGTTCCTCACTGAGTAAATCCAGTATTATACAGGACCTCTCGCGTAATGTCATACGATAAAAATATCAGACTGAGCCAGAAGTTAGCTTCAGCCAGGCATGACAAGGAAATACCATATGAAACGCCAAATCAGCCATATATCTTGTTAAACTAAACCCTATATCAAGCTGATAGTAATATGTGGACTGGCGGTAGAGTATGTTGAATCTCATCAGGCGGAACTATATAAGGATAGTAAATGGAAATACGAATGGAGAAATTGACTGGGTCTAGCTTTGATGGTAGTCGCGGCACTAGAATATTGAGCTTGTTGCATGACTTTAAGGACCCCCGGGGTACATGTAGATACTTAGTACGTATGGCGCAATACATGTCAGGTTCCTAGATGGCAAGACGGATAGGATCGGTTCTGTTAGGTGGCAGGTAGGGGGACAAAGGATTTACCATTTTACCTATTGAAGCTTGCATTTTGCTGGTGCGGTGAGTAATGGGGTGGGCGGCCATGATATCGCTCCTGGTACGTTAGCCGGGAGTCCTCCAGTGTATGCGAGTATGCTCCCCCCCCCCCCCCACCACACACCAGACCACCTAGATAGAGTCGTCGGTGCAGTTCCACCCCATACTGCCCTCTCGAATTCAATCTGACCCAGGATACCCACAAACCCGCAGAGAATCCAACGGAGCCTTAGCCAGCGCCCGAAGGGAACACACCCCGCTTACGCCGTGCCCAAGCAAAAAAAAAAAATGTTATCCAGCCAAAACAAAAGACTTACATGGGCCGCCCGCCCAAAGCTTTCCTAGGAAATATTTGTTAGCAAGTGGGGGATCCGAACCTGAAGCTGCTGCAATTAAATCAGACTTAGGCAACTAGGCCATAGCCCCCACTTGAAAACCCGACATCTTTTGTGCTTCTTGGCCACCACCGCGGCAGAAGCTAGCCCGGTTCGCCCGCATGTGGACTAGCCCAGCCGCCGCAGCGCCGGGAAGTTGCTCTGACGGCTCGCTCGTTATACAGTGAATTCTTGCTATTACGGTACGCTTAGGACCGGAATTTTGCACCGTTACAGAGAGACTACCCTTCTACAAGAGGTGCTGGTACTGAAGCCCAGCGCAAGGGGGACCGAGAGGTGCCACCGTTCCGGGGAGACCACCCTTACAGAGGGCACTGTTGCAGCAAGCCTTCGCCGTACCAAAAAAAAAACATCATCCAGCCAGGACAAAAGACTCACACGGCCATCCTCCCAAAGCTTCCTAGAACTATTAGAAAAGTGGGGGGTCTGATCCTGGGAGTGCTACAATTAGATGACATCCTGTTAAATGGTTAGGGTGGACCCCGCTGGATGGTGCCTTGCATGATAATCGTACTCGGCCTCGCTAGAGCGAACAACCCCGTTGGCCGTCAGTCCATATTCAAATGGAGCACTAGTACATATTTGGACTAGTATGTGGCGTGAACTTGAACGTCACTTCCCAACTCCCAGTACCTAGTAGCATGCACCTTCATACCATCCATACAACACTACGCTAATCATAACCAAAACCTGACTTTCCAGTAAGTTTCCCCTACCTGTCTCTAATTAAACAAATTACTGATTGGTTCTGCAGTAATCATTATGAACCTACGGTCTAGCAAAAAGAGGGCCGAGAAAAACGCCGAGAAAAATGCGGCAGGACCAAGTCAAGGAAGGAGGGCGGCAAAGAGTCAACCTTCTACTAATTGCACCCCACCTAAATGAACTTAATGCGCCGGGACCTGCACCTAGGAAAATCCTGGACTTGTGGGGCTGAATGAGAGGAAGAGGACCCGAGGTTCTTCTACTATCAACCATGAGGTTTCTGGGCTAGGCGATAAGAAGACATTTAGGGATTTACAGAATAAGAAGAAGATGCGTGGTCCTGATCAAACTTCCCTGTGTAAACTGCGTAGTGCTTGCTGACAATAACATTTCACTTAGCAATGCCGATGCAAAGAAAAAAACATCAGGGAACAATAGAAAGACGGTTGGAGCGCAATAGGCTATAGTTGAGGACTTTGACGAAGCAAATCCAAAGGAAACTATTGATCAATCGAATGTGAAAATCGAAGTGGGAAGAGCTAAAAGCAACACCCGAGCTGATGATGCAAATCCACCTCCTTTACCTGATTTTATTCATTTTCAATCTGAGTTTGAACCCCACGATGCGCAGGTATGGAGAATGAAGGGCAACGATTGAAATTGACTTTCCTAACTAACCTCCGCTTTCTTGTTCCCAATAGTTTTGTCTTCCTTATTCTACTACAGACGATCCATTTACTTTATTCTCATTATTTCTCGGTGGCGCTGTATGTGAATTACTCGCTCAACATAAAAATGAATATGCAGGAATGAAAAGGAATGCGTACACCCAACGGTTTCTAAATAAGCTTCAACGTGCTTGGCTACCATGCAATTTAGGAGAAATCAAAATCATGCTTGGGCTCTGGATATATATGGGAATCAAAAACTGTCCGAGTACAATTAATTACTGGAGCCGTGACCACGAGGGGAAGGATTATAGGATTGTTCGGTCTAGACATAAAATTTGGTTTGATCCTTTTAGAAAACAAAATCACCGGAACACAACTAGGGCATTAATGTGTTTTATTTATTTATTTATTACTTCATACATGCATGCAGCCTTCCGGCTATGGCAACCGTCTCCCCCCTCTCCGGGTTTGACATTCTTCCCCTAAACCTCCTCCGCCCAAAAACAAACACAAAACAAAACAAAACAAAAAACAAAAGAAAACAAAAAACAAAACACAGAAAACTCATATCATATCCCACTCCCAACCTCCTCTTCCGCTCTTCTCATTGGTGCGCTCTCTATCTCGAGACTCATCATTCACCAACGCCCTCTTCCGACCTTAACGCCCCCCAACCTCTTCCCCCTTCTCTTCGCTCTTTCGGCTTCTCCTAGGGCATTAATGTGTGATGCCATTGGTATTATTCGCTTCGGGCAATTGAAATGATACTTTCATGTTTTAGATCCAACAGGGCCAAAACTTGAAGATAAATACTGGTATCAAAGGCTCGAGCCCTTGTCCAGCTATCTTCAAACTGCTTTCAAACAGTATTTTGTACCAGGAACCAAGCTTCAGTAGGTGGGGTGATGATCCGAGTTTTTGGAAGAAGCAAACATACTATCAGGGTGAAAAATAAACCAATTGAACAAGGTTACAAGATGTGGGTATTATGTTATCGTGGATATACTTACTTTTTCCTCTATTACTCGGGGATGGGGGGAATTGGTACAGCGCAAATACAGCATCATTTTCATGGATACTATGGGATACGAAGACTAGAAGGATTGGGACTGGCAGGGTTGGGATTACTGTGCGCTAGGAAGGGGGGATGAGGATTCTATAAGGATCCATCACACAGAGAAGTGAGTCATGGTTGGGGTTACGCGAGGGTATGAGTTGGGTCTTGGCTATGGAGTATTGGGTATATACAGGGTTCTCAATGGTACGTATCAGTATGATTTCCATGCCATACCGTACCCACTGTTATATACTGCGGTGGTCATCGAACTGCATGATACTGTGCAGACTCCGTATCATACCAACTATAATATATCATACTGTAAACGAGTGATGTCTTATGTTCCTGGGGGTGTTCCGGCCGGGCAAAATCCAGGTTTTCCTTTCCTTTTCCCCCTCTTCCTGATTCATGAACTGCATGAATCGAGGTTAGTAAAGGTAAATGGAGATTTGTTTGTCAAGTCCCTACCATGATATTCATGCTATTATCGACACAGATCCATATTCTACCTACTATTACCTAAAGATCACCACACCGTACCGTACCCAGGGTACTACCAGCGAGTTTTATCGATATGTATTACAACACCGCACTATCATTGAGAACACAAGGTATATACGGGAGGCAACGGCGCCTACCCCTGTACCTTCTTTCCCTTCCTTTTCCCTTCACGCAACATCTTCTGTATCTAAACTATCAATACATTTCATAGTCTCTACATCACGAGTGACTATCGCTGCTACCCTTACCAAACTACCCTCTCATAGTCCTCCCTCTCTGGCCATGGGGACTATCGCTGTCACACTCTGCACCCTGCGGAACGAATTCTACACTCCACCCCCTCCTTGAGAATCATGCAGGATTGATACCGACTGCTTCTGCAGTCTATCATCTTGCTACTACACTCCCTAAAGGCTATCGCTATCAAATATTTATGGATGATCTCTTTACCGAAATTCCACTTCTCATTGCACTTTTTAACTTGTATTGGGGCTGCGGGAACAACACGAATAAATGCAGCAGGATTTCCTTATATTTTGAAGATTGACAGAGAAAAATCAAAACATTAGCTTGCGTGGGAATATTCAAGTGGCGTTATTGTAGATGAAATCTGCTGTCTAATATGGCAGGATATAGTTTTATTTATGACATCGTTCTATGATGTGCATCAATTAGTTCAGCGTTTGCGTAGGAGGCCAAAGGTTACAAGCACCAATGGACCTTCAGTTAGATTGGTTTTTGCAAATCAAACTCGCATGGTTCTCAATATTTCCTTCTTTATCTATTATTACAATTTCAATATGGGTAGTGACGTTGATATTGCTGGTTAATTACGAAGTTATATTACTACTCTACCCAACAACGAGTATCACGTAACTGGCTTCCATACCTTCCTTGGCTCCTTGACACCTCTATCATCAATGCGTTACAGATCAGCTTTACAATCAATAAAAAGCACCGGCTTTAAAAAGGTTAACACAAAAGGTTTCGCACTCGATTAGCACGAAAACTCCTTGCAGTTGGCACAAAACAGAGCATGGAATTGAGAGCGAGACTTAAATCCTTAACAAAGATTCAACCATTGCTCCGGTGGCAAACAAATATCTTAAACCAAACCCACCTTCCCCTCCCCCTGTATCTTATCCGCACCCTTCCTCTCATCAGGTTGGGAATAGGCCTACAAGAACCAGCTGTGTCAGGTGTCGTTGGATGAAGAAAGGCACTGGCTGTATAATTCCCAAAACCACTAACGGGTGTAAGCAATGTAATATAGCACTTTGTATTCTATGGTTCGCACCATTTCACAATTAAAACATCATTATCAGGGCCGTTGTTGGTGGCGGGACCCCTAGAACCCAGAGCATCATACTACAAGGTTCCCAGTATGGACTAGTGCTCCATTTCAATATAAACTGACGGCCTAAGGGATACAGCACCACCAAAAGCCTTAGCCAGCGCCCGAAGGGAACCCCCGCCCACGCCATGCCCAAGCAAAAAAGAAATTCCCCGGCCTGGACAAAAGACCTACATGAGCCACCCGTCCAAAGCTCTATAGAACTGCTAGAAAAGTGGGGGGTCCGAACCTGAAGCTGCTGCAATTAGATCAGCTAGGTCATTCCCCCCACTTGTAAACCTCACATCTTTTACGCTTCTTACCACCAGCGCGGCCAGCGCTAGCCCGGCCCACCCGCATATGCACTAGCCGCGCTAGTAGCGTGCCCTGACGGCCCATGCTACTTTACCGCCGGTCCACAGATTATTCTCAGCTTGATATAGAGTATGGATATATATATGGTTGATTTGGCGTTTCATGATACTTTTTATCATGCGTCATTGAAGCTAACCTTTGGCTCAGTGTGATACTTATTTACCAGGTTGGGTACCGGGTGCGCTGGATTTGGTGCTGATTTCGCTGGGTTCGCTGCATTGGATACTACATTCGCTAGATTGGGTGCTAGATTCGCCGGATTGGGTGATGGATTCGCTGGATTCGCTGGATTCGCCGCCTAATTCACCACTTAGCCCATGAAGAGTGAATGACGATGATTCTACTACCACGGCACCCATAAAGTGAGGGGGGGGGGGGGCGGCAGACGACGTGATGCCGCTGCGGAGATGGATGTGTAGGGATGAAGCAGTGGATACGAGTAGAGATGAAACCGTAGAGCTGAAGCCGTAGAAATGGAGGCGTAGAGATGAAGATGAATGTGTAGAGGTGGGGGTGTAAATATTCCACCCTGTGGGACGGTCAAGGCGGATCCCGCTGGACGATATCGTGCATGATAATCGGACTCGGCTGCGCCAAGCAAAAAAAAATATTATAGCCATGCTCGCACGGTTGTACTTTTGATACCATGATAGTGGCCCCTGTGGACGGCATAGGACATATCATACCTACTAACTCCGGCTGATAGGTGCTGATCTTCTTTATTTGCCGATCTTTCCACTCTGTTGGCTTAAAAGGTCCAGTGAAAGCTTACTACAACGGTACGCTTGGCCCGGAATTTTGTACCGTTATAGAGAGACTACTCCTATATACGAGGTGCTGGTGCCGAAGACCAGGCAAAAAGGAGCGAGAAGGGCCACCGTTACAGGGAGATTACTCTTATAGAAGGTACCGTTATAGCGGGCTTTCGCTGTAGAGGGTACCATCACAGCAAGCTTCCGCCGCACCAAACAAAAAAAATATTCCATAGCCAGGACAAAAGACTTACAAGGGCCACCCACCCAAAGCTTTCCTGAGAAATATTTGTTAGCAAGTGGGGGATCCGAACCTGAAGCTGCTGCAATTAAACCAGACTTAGGCAACTAGGCCATAGCCCCCACTTGACGACCAGCCACCATTTGCGCCTCTTGGCACCAGCGCGGCACACGTCCGCCCGCATGTGGACTAGCCTACCCGCCTGCGGCACCGGGACGGCCCATGCTATTTACATCCGGCAGAATGGTTGCGGACCCCCATGGGTGGTGTCCTGCATGATAATGATAATCGAACTCGGCCTCGCCAGAGCGAGCTCTGCAGCACTGGCTGACCGAAAGTTCCCGCCACCCACCAAAGAAGGCCACCGCCTCATGAGCTTTCAAAGCTACGCCAACCCCACCTTCTTGTTTGTGTATGTGGCAGGAGAGCGGACAGGTGGTTGTAGCTGTGTAAATACGTAAGTAAGTAGTATGCATGGCGCAATAAATGTCAGGCTCCTAGATGGCAAGACGGCTAGTATCAGTTGTGTTAATGGTAGGTAGGAGGACGGAGGATATACCATTATATCTACATATATTGAAGCTTGCGTTGTGCTGGTGCGGTGAGTAATGAGGTGTGTGAGTAATGGGGTGGGCGGCCACGATATCGCTCTCGGTACATTAGCTGGGGGACATCTAGTGTATGCGAGCGAGTATGTTTCTCCCCACCACACACCACGACACCAAGATAAAGACATCGTTGTAGACTTACTCTATACCGCCCTCTTGAAAGTAAGGTAAGATAAGATACTTTAGCGCCAGTTCGGATATTTCTATGAGTATTATTTTGAGCACTAATACTGCGGCATGGTTTTTAAAAAGACTTAATTTCGAAAAAACTATTAATTAAACCCAAAAGGGTGAAGAAAATTATATTTGGTGCCCATCTAGAGCCCGTTAAGGCATAATTAATGATCTTTTGGAGAAATCATATACGAAGGAAAGGAGTTGTCAAAAACTGTAAGCAATTCATGGTTAGGGCTGAGGACTTGGGATATCACGTCCCTCCACACCTCCATCTCCACACCTTCATTTCAACACACCCCCCCCCCCCAGCTCTCTGCTCCTACTAATACATGAGCTAATCCGTCGAGTAGTGAGTCCAAGCAGCGAATCAAGCAGCGAATCAAGCAGCGAATCAAGCAGCGAATCAAGCAGCGAATCAAGCAGCGAATCAAGCAGCGAATCAAGCAGCGAATCAAGCAGCGAATCAAGCAGCAAATCAAGCAGCGAATCAAGCAGCGAATCAAGCAGTGAATCCTAGAGTCGAGCAGTAAATCCAAGCAGCGAATCAAGCAGATATGGCAGGTAGGTACGGCAGGCACGGATGGCAGGTAGGCAGGCAGGTAAGCAGGCAGGCAGGTGAATAGCGAAGACTTGTAGTTCAAAATCGGGAAGTAAATAAAAATTTAATCTGTGAAATTTACCTATGCAGAATAAGTGTTAATACTGGCCTACCTGTGTATCGGAGTTTTTCAGCGAATAAATAAACTCTTCTGAAGCTATTATCATGTATTAAAATCATTTACTAATATAAGGATTAATCGAAGCATAGGTCAATAAGAGCCTATAGAAAATTAAAAATCAAAAGAAGTCCTATAATAGAAATATTAATTGCTTAATATAGGTTTATATTATTATGGGAACTGGCGCTAATGTACCCACGAACCCTCAGGAAATCCAACGAAAGCCTTAGCCCCCGCACGAGCGAGGGGAGAGGAAAGAAAAGGAAGCAGAAGAGCAGAGGGAAGAGCGGCGGGGATGGGGAGGACTGGAGAGGGGGGCCCCAAGTGAATGTGAGTCTCGGGATAATGGGCGCACTAGGGGCGGAAGCAAGGGGGAGGAGAAGGCGGAGCATAGATATGATAGCCTTGGAGCTTTTTGTCGAGATGTTCTACTTTCCTTCTTTCTTGAGTTTTTGGTTTGTTTTGTTTAGTGTTGGGCACAAGCCTGTTTGAGACGAGCCTAGCCTAAAGCTCGAGCTGGCCTGGAGTGTGGGAAGAAAGGCCCGATATGCCCTTGGCCCAGGGATATAGCTCGATCTTACGCTCGAACGCTCAAAAATGTAGCTAAAGATAGTCATATCGATATATACCTCATTTTCAGGTGGCTCTCGCAGGATCTATTCTTGCTATATTTACAATTTTGCCAATATCAACCCATTAATACTAATGGGTTGGGTCCCTCGGGCCTTAGCTCGAGCTCCTCCGGTATCAGCTCAAGCTGGCTTGGGGTCGTGGGGAGCAGGGCTCGAGGTATCCGAGCCTAAGGCTCGAGCCCAAAGCTCTAACTAGCTCGGCTTGTGCCTAACACTAGTTCTATTCTTGTTTCCTCGGTGGAAGAGGAGGGGAGGAAGATTCATCCGCTCCGGTAAAGAGAAAGGGATGGTTGCCATAGCCTACGTACGGGCTGAATGCATGTATGAAGTACAAATAAATAAGTGGTTAGCCCGCGCACGAAATGAAAACACTCCCCGCGCTGCACCATGTCCAAATAAAAAAATATTATCCCGCCAGAACAAAAGACTTACAAGGGCCACCCGCCCAAAGCTTTCCTGAGAAATTTTTGTTAGCAAGTGGGGGATCCGAACCTGAAGCTGCTGCAATTAAATCAGACTTAGGCAACTAGGCCATAGCCCCCACTTGCAAACCTGACATCTTTTGCGCCTGTTGGCACCAGCGCGGCCCAGCTAGCCCGGTTCACCCGCATGTGGACTAGCCGCCTGCAGCGCCGGGAAGCTGCTTTGGCGGCTCATACTGCAGTTAAAGCTTGCTGTCCCTTAGTCTGGAAGTAAAATGCTGACCCCCCAAGAAGAGGCAAGTTTTGTGCGGCTTTACTAACAGATCCCTTTATCTCCCTTATCAAATAATAGATCTTCCATTCAAATCTAATTCCCTTATTATAAGGGGGTCAGCATTGATATACTAAGGGCCCGTTCGGACAACCTTAGACTATTTCCAGGATTATTGGGCAGATTGGATTACCAAAAAGCGAAAATGATAATCATAATAATCATAATGAGTGAATTATCTACATGTCCACATCACGTTGAAATAGGATTAGGCTTTCAGGATCTCTGTACATGTGTTGTGTGGGAATAATTACCCCCAGAGGTGATTTTTTTCTCTTGGCAGATTATTGGGATAATCGGGAGTTCCACATGTTAGATCAGGGGCGCCAATGGGCCGTAGCACAAACGGTGAAGTCCGGGATTGATTTAGGCCCTTCGGGCTGGGCCTTGATATAGGTAATATGGGCTGGGCAGGGCCTCATGAGAATCAAAGCCCGGGCTGTTTGGGCTCTCTTTGGGCCCACGAAGCATTAATGTTTTTCATCTGAATATTGAAAATCATACATTCTTTCCTAGCCTAACCTCTATATCTAGATGTCCCTGGTCATGTACTTGGAACATTGGGCTATTCAAGCCCCAAGCCCGAGCATAACCGGGCTCACGAACTCGGGCCAGGCCTAAGGCAACAACACCGGGCTTTGGGCCGGGCATGAGGTATTTAGAGCCCAGGCCGGCCCATTGGAGACCCTACTGTTAGATTATTCAATTACACGAAGAGCCTAGATTATTGTGATAATCCAAAAGTCGATAATCCATCGGATTATCGCAGATTATTGGGTTGGCCGAACGGGCCCTAAAGGATAACGGTACGCTCGGGACCGGAATTTTGTACTGTTATAGAGAGATTACCCTTATATGAGAGGTGCTAGTACTAAAGGCCAGCGGAAAAAGGACCAAGATGTACTGCTACCGTTATCGGGGGATTACCCTTATATAGTGAAAATTTGCTGTAACGGTACGCTCGGGCCCGGAATTTTGTACCGCAGAGAGATCACCTTTATATAAGAGGCGCTGGTACTGAAGGCTAGGCAAAAGGACCGAGAAGTGCCACTGTTACAGGGAGATTACTCTTATAGAAGGTACCGTTATAGCGAGCTTTCGCTGTAGAGGGTACCATCAGAACAATCTTCCACAGCACCAAACAAAAAAATATTATCCCGCCGGAACAAAAGACTTACATGGGCCACCCACCCAAAGCTTTCCTAGGAAATTTTTGTTAGCAAGTGGGGGATCCGAACCTGAAGCTGCTGCAATTAAATCAGACTTAGGCAACTAGGCCATCGCCCCCACTTGCAAACCCGACATCTTTTGCGCTTCTTAGCACCCGCGCGGCACTCCCTCGCCCGCATGTGGACTAGTGTAGCGGCCTGCAGCGCCCGGACGGCACGTACTACAGTAACAAAAAAGCGAGTGTACTTGCGGCAAGAATAGGTTTCCACCTAGTCGTTCCCAGACCCAACTGGTTTGTGATTGAAATTATAGGGGTGTTATTTTCACAAACCGGAAGAACCTAAATCATACAACCACCACCACCACTAACATCACCGTATGGGCTGGGAACGAGACTAGTTTCCACCAGGTCTGCGCGAGAAGACGCTGTTGCAACACAGAAGTGGTGGCAGAAACTTATTCTCGCGGCAAGTATGTAGTACCTTATCTGTCAGAATACAATGACGCTCCGCTATTACTACAGCATTGCAATGGTATAATGGCCGAAACCCCGATGCAATTCGGAAGATTTTCACGATACCGTATTGCTATGGTACATCACCGCCGGTCCGTATAAAAAGATCAGACTGATTTTGAGACCCGGGTCCGATTAGAGCGTGATATAAGCTGTAGATGGAGAATCACCCTCAATCTCCCCTGATTGGGCGATAACTCTGATATTTGGGGCCTATTCACATCTCAGGAATGAGGGTTAGGGTTGGGGACTTAGATATATCACGTTCACCCTTCCTTCTACACCTTCCCTACACCTTCACCTCTACACCTTCCCTACACATTCACCCTTACACCTTTATCTCTACAGCTTCATCTCTATGCCTCCATCTCTACAGCTTCATCTCTACGGCTTCATTTCTACGGCTTCATCTCTACGGCTTCACCCCTACGGCTTCATCAACGCCCTCCCCCCTAATCAATCATCCTCATCATTAGGATACGAACTAATCAGTGAATTAGACACCCAATCCAGCGAATCCAGTGAATCCAGCACCCAATTCAGTGAATTCAGCGAATCCAGCGAATCCAGTACCATTCAGCGAATCTAGTGAATCCAAACGAGCACCAGTGGAATCAAGCACTGTACCGTAATGTACCCTACTGTAGTGAATCGTATAGAATATGCAATAAACCAAGCAGGCGGGCAGGCAGATGGACGGCTACAGTAAAGACTTGTGTACATAGTATGAAGTATTGGATCAGGAAATACATAAAAACTTAATCTGTGAAATTTACCTATGCAGAATAAGCGCAAATACTGGCCCACCTGCGCATTTGCGTTTTTCAGCGAGTAAAATCATCATTATATCAGACTTCTTGCATGATATCACACGATGAATTATCAGACTGAGCCAAAAGTTAGCTTCAACGAGGCATGATAAAAAATATCATATGAAACGCCAAATCAGCCATATATCCTGTTTAACTAAACCCTATATCAAGCTGATAATGATATGTGGACTGGCGGTAAAGTATCTATTACGTCCCCTCTTTTGGTACTGTATTTACACCCGACAGAACGGCCAGGCGGGTCCCGATGGATTGTGCACGTGTCTTGCATGATGATGAAACTCTGCGCCGCCAGAGCAGGCCCCAAACCTAAAGATCCCGTCACCCATGAAAGCGGGGCCACCGCCTCATGAGCTTTCAAACCCCACTTTCTTCTTTGTGTATGTGGCAGGAGAGCGGACAGGTGGTTGTAGCTGTGTAAATACTTAAGTAAATAGTATGCATGGCGCAATAAATGTCAGGTTCCTGTATGGCAAGACGGCTTGTATCGGTTGTGTTAGATGGTAGGTAGGAGGAGAGGAGATGTATCATTCTACCTATTGAAGCTTGCATTAGAGTCTTTTATCCCACACTCGAAAGTTATAGTCGAGAGACAACTACTAGGATCTTTGCATGAAAAGACCTAACCCTAAATTTAAGACATATGAGAATTACGCTGAGAGAAGAATTAGTCCCCTCATGTTATTGGCTGTTTCATATGTGTTCTTTCCCTCATTTAGCTTACGCATACGACTCCCGGTCATTTTGCCTAGAAATCCACCTTCCAACCTTCGAGTCAGTGTGGATAAAAGACTCAATTGTGCTGGTGCCGGTGAGTGATGAGGTTGTCGGCCATGATGCCACACCCGCTTCGTTAGCTGGAGAACCTCAGTGTATGCAAGCGGGTATGTATGTTTCTTCCACCGCGCACCGCGCCACCGAAGTGGACCCGCCGATGCAGATCCGCTGTATACCACCCTGTTGAAGCTAACCCAAGATACCCACAAAACGAACCCTCAGAAGATCCAACGGAGCCTTATCGAAAGGAAAACACCCCCCGCGCCACGCTATATATATCCATGCAAAAAAAAAATGTATCCAGCCGGGACAAAAGACTTACAAGGGCCACCCGCCCAAAGCTTTCCTAAGCAATATTTGTTAGCAAGTGGGGGATCCGAACCTGAAGCTGCTGCAATCAAATCAGACTTAGGCAACTAGGCCATAGCCCCCACTTGCAAACCTGACATGTTTTGCGCCTCTTGCCTCCAGCGCGGCACACCCTCCCCCGCATGTGGACTAGCGTAGCGGTCTGCAGCGCCGGGACAGCAGTAACAAAAAAGCGGGTGTATGTAGTACCTTATCTGTCAGAATACCCTGATACTATAGCATTGCTATGGTATAATGACCGAAATCTGATTTAGTTCGGAGGTTTTTCACGATACCGTATTGCTATGGTATCTCTTTTTTGGTACTGTATTTACATCCGACAGAACGGTCAGGCGGGTCCCGATGGATGGTGTCTTGCATGATGATGGAACTCTGCGCCGCCGGAGCGGACTCTACACCTGAAGATCCCGTCACCCATCACAGAGGGGCCACCGCCCCATGAGCTTGCAAAGCCCCGCAAACCCCAACTTCTTGTTTGTGTTTGTGGCAAGAGAGCGGACAGGTTGTACTTAAGTAGTATGCATGGCGCAATAAATGTCAGGCTCCTGGAGGGTAAGACGGCTAGTACCGGTTGTGTTAGATGGTAGGTAGGAGGACAGGAGATGTATCATTCCACCTATTGAAGCTTCCATTGTGCTGGTGCGGTGAGTGATGAGGTTGTCGGCCATCATGTCACACCCGCTACGTTAGCTGGAGAACTTCAGTGTATGCAGGCGAGTACGTTACCGTCCGATCGTATAAAAATATTAGTTTGATTTGAACCTGACTTTAGTCCGATATCAAGCCTTTATGATTTTATGACTGATATTATAGGTCAGTTCTTAATTAGACTATGATTTCCCTAAAGCTGATGTTTTGTGAAGATTATGGTACATGATAATGCCGATATCAAATTGATTTTATTCGCTGAAAGATCTGGATGCGCAGGTAGGCCAGTATTCACACTTGTTCTGCATAGGGAAATCTCACAGATCAAATTCTTATTTATCTCACGGTTTAATACTATATACATATGTCTATATAGCGGCTTGCCCGCTTGCCTGCTTGCCTGCTTCATTGCATGTTATGTATGGTACGCAACAGTACGGTACATTACGGTGCAGTGGTTGAATTCCGCCAGCGCGCTCGTTTGGATCCGCTGGATCCCTGGATTGGGTGCTGATATCACTTTGCTGGATTGGGTGCTGAATTCACTGGATACACTGGATTGGATGCTAGATTCGCTGAATTTGCTGGATTGGGTACTGGATTCGCTGGATTGGGTGCCTAATTCACTGATTAGCGCGTATCCTAATGATGACGATGATTGATTAGAGGGGAGGGCGTGGATAAAGCCGTAGAGGTGAATCCGTAGAGGTGAAGCCGTAGAGGTGAAGGTGTAAACGTGAAGGTGTAGAGGAGATGAAGGTGTATCAGAGAGCGCAGTAGTGGATGATATCTCTAAGTCCACAACCCTAACCCTTATCCTGCTGAGAGTTTTTGATAATCTGACTCTATTTGCGCATGCTATTCTCTAGAAAGAGCCTGATCGAGCTTTATTCGGCTCTAATTAGGCACCAAATATCAGGATTATCGCCCAAACAGGCCGAGATACGGCATATCCTATAGATAAAGCATATCAAGCTCGTATCAGCTCTAGATTTACAAAACAGGCTGATATTATTATACGGACTGGCGGCAACGTATGTTTCTTCCACCACACACCACAACACCAAAATAGAGCCGCTGTATACCGCCCTGTTGAAGCTAAGCCAAGATACCCTCAACGGAGCCTTATCCCACACCCGAAAGGAAAACACCCCCCACGCCACGCTGTATCCATGCAAAAGAAAAACGTATCCAGCCAGGACAAAAGACCTACATGAGCCACCCGCCCAAAGCTTTCCTGAGAAATATTTGTTAGCAAGTAGGAGATCCAAACCTGAAGCTGCTGCAATTAAATCAGACTTAGGCAACTAGGCCATAGCCCCCACTTGCAAACCCGACATCTTTTGCGCCTCTTGCCACCAGCGCGGCACATCCTCGCCCGCATGTGGACTAGCCTAGCTACCTACAGCGCCGGGACGGCACGTACCACAGTAACAAAAAAGCGGGTGTATGTAGTACCTTATCTCAGGCTGTTTCCAACGGTTCTTCGTTTAACCAGTTCAAACCGGTTTGCTAGAACCGTTTAACAAAACAGTTCAGTTCAGTTTTGTCTTGTCTCTATCTGGTTCAGTTCGGTTTTGGGCCAGGATAAAACCGGCTCCGCACGCAGCCGGACCTCCTCACGCAAATCACGAACACCATACTCAGAGGAGACCCTAACCCTGACCACTTTGCTGTATACCGCAAAATCTCAATGAATTCGTTGCGCTGCAGCAAGGATTATCTACACCAAGACTTGCAGATTGACACCTAAAGGTTGGCTCTGGTTGGCCTATACCCCTGTTGTCTCGCAACGAATTTATTCAGATCATACGGTAGTTCCTGCTATACTGGCGCCAAGACCTCAGAACGGTTCTGCAGCATGAACCGGTTCCTGTTTGGTGGGTTAGAGGGCATTTTCATCTAGTTCAGTTCAGTTCAGTTCAGTTTTGCTCAAGATACGGACCGGTTACAACCGTTGGAGGCACTACTTATCTGTCAGAATACAATGACAGTACAGCATTGCTATGGTATAATGGGCGAAATTCCGATTTAGTTAGCAAGTCTTTTCACGATACCGTGTTGCTATGGTATCTATTACAGCCCCTTATTTGGTACTGTATTTACATCCGACAGGCGGGTCCCGATGGATGGTGTCTTGCATGATGATGGAACTCTGCGCCGCCGGAGCGGGCTCTACACCTAAAGATCCCGCCATCCATCAAAGAGGGGCCTCATGAGCTTCCAAAGCTCCGCAAACCTCACCTTCTTGTTTGTGTATGTGGCAGGAGAGCGCACAGGCGGCCGCAGCTGCTTAAATACTTAAGTGAGTAGTATGCATGGCGCAGTAAATGTCAGGCTCCTGGATGGCAAGACGTCTAGTATCGGTTGTGTTAGATGGTAGGTAGGACCAGGCATTCCAATGGTCAAAACTAGTTGTATTCGGAGGCCATACCATACCGAACTAAACTGAATTACATGTCCAACTGAACTAAACTGAACTAGACTGAATAGTGGTTCTCTAAACCACCTTAAGAGCTAGAACCGTTCTTTTGCAGATGTGTTTTCAGAGTCCTTCTCTTGATTTATTAGGCGCAATTAAGCCCGCCCAAGACCGGTGAAGGGTGGGGGATGTGTCCTCTATGTGGCGGGTACCTGCATAATAGAACCGTTTAGTAGACCGGTTTGAAGTGATTTTTGACTATCATGAACCGTTCAAAACAAATCAGCTTAAAGAGAAAAACTCAACCAAAATATTCAGTTTACAAAAACCGGTTTGTTTGGTAGAACGGGTTAACCATTGGAAACCCTGAGGAGGACAGGAGATGTATCACTCTACCTATTGAAGCTTGCATTGTGCTGGTGCGGTGAGTGATGAGGTTGTCAGTCGGCCATGATGTCACACCCGCTACGTTAGCTGGAGAACTTCAGTTTATGCAAGCGGGTATGTTTCCTCCACCACACACCACAACACCAAAAACGACCCGCCGATGCAGATCCGCTGTATACCGCCCTGTTGAGGCTAAGCCAAGATACCCACAAACCCTCAGAAAATGCAACGAAAGGTAAACACCCCCCGCGCTACGCTGTATCCAAGCAAAAAAAAAATTATTACCCAGCCAAAACAAAAGACTTACAAGGGCCACCCGCCCAAAGCTTTCCTGAGAAATATTTGTTAGCAAGTGGGGGATCCGAACCTGAAGCTGCTGCAATTAAATCAGACTTAGGCAACTAGGCCATCCTCCCCACTTGGAAACTTTACATGTTTTGCACCTCTTGGCACCAGCGCGGCACACGCTCGCCCGCATGTGGACTAGCCCAGCCGCCGGCAGAATGGTCGCGGACGCCGATGGATGGTGTGCTGCATGATAACCGAGCGAGCTCTACAGCACGGACTGACGAAAGTTACCGCCACACCAAAGGGGGGCCGACGGCTCGTGAGCTTCCAGCTCCGCAAACCCCAACTTCTGAAAGAGTGACATCCGTGATCCAGCCACGCCTCGACGGAAAACACCACCCGCAACAGCCCCACACGTTAGTTAGCCTACCGTCGTACGCCTCTGTAGCATAATGTATCACTCGGTGGGACGCACACGCCGGGCATAGCCCCTGCAGAGTGAGGACACCCACCTCACTACAGCTTTTGTCACCTTGGATAATAAGTAGCTACATTGCAGGTCGGTATTCAACGGATCTGCAACGTCGTTCCGAACATGACGGTCCCCCTGCCAGGGCTGGTGTATCGCCCGGGAGGCCAGTGAGGAGCGTTGTGTACATGATTTGAGATACGAAAATGGCCGTTGGACGTGGGCTGTGGTTTAGCTCTTACGATTTAGATAAAAACAACCAAGGTTCTGTCCAGTTATCACTAAACTAGGTTAAGATCCATAAATCAAACAAAAACATACCGCGGCATAACTATTGTATTAGGTCCAATCCATGGGGTCCTGCCCCGGCCGGGCGGGCCCCGGGTGTGCCAGACGGTTGGCCGGGTTCTCCGGGGTGCTTTTCTCATCCGGTCGTACTCCCCCACCATCGGTACCGGGGGTTTAACCCCAAACCCCACGACGCCAACGGCCATGACGATGAATACGGCTGATAAAGGCCCCTATTTCAGTAATATCCAGAGATCACACAGCACAGTCAATACAGTGTCAACCTGCGTCTCCCGTTTTTATATCACTGCAACACCGTCGTAAAGGGCCAAGATACCCCACAAAACCGAGAAAAGCGTTGACAGCCACCACATGTCCCCTAAAATCCGTCGAGGAACACAGTACTGACAAAACGGGACAAGTCTTGTCTGGCCTTGCATCCTCCGCGCCCGGCCGAGATGAGTGCAGTCTTGACTGCGTATCACCCGGCGATCTTGAGCCAGAGTGGGCTGCTCGGAAGTCTGTTACCAAACCCACCGCCATCCCCACCCAAGCTGCACGCGGGAAAGAGTCAAGACAACCCTCATTATCACGCTGCCACCGTGTCCGGCCTTGTTTACACAAAACCTCTTCTAAGATATCCAGTCTCGCGCCCACCACCAGCGGGATCAGCCAGGAAATGGCGGATAACCCAGCGGTGCACACCTGAGGTCTAGCCTGCTGAAGTATCATGATCCCAGCAACATGATAGCGCGTCTAGCATACAACGCCTTTGCATAAGGCTCTGCCACCGTGTCTCCGCCCGCTGGCCTCCAGTCGCGAGGAAACATGCGCATTATTTCCGTTGTTGATAATCCGACGATGCAAAGCAGTAGAGAGCAAGCCCCGGGTTCCTTCGCAGGGCGGTGTTTCCCGGATACCCCTTTGTCACGAGCAGCGGGGGCGGAATAACATCCGAGGTGGTCCGTATTCGGATGAGTCACTAGCACAGCGACCCGGTACGCTCTGATTGGTTGCTGTCTGCCTCGTCAATCCCCAGCCCGGACATTAACAAATCGCACTAGCTTTACAGACACAACCCCCAGGTGTACAAGCATAAACATACACAACGCCCAACCTGAATCGACCCACTCACCAAGCGCTGCCCCCGCACCCAACCGAGCTCTATCTCCTCCCCTCTCGGTCCCCGGGGGACTGGTACCGACTAGCCAGTGCTAAACCCCCCTGTCACACCCTAGCATGCTCCCGATTCCCACCACGACCTCAACGGACTATGGGGACATTGCGCATGTCCGTGTCCAACCGCACACCCCGCACACCCCGCATGACACGCCCCCGGCGCCGATATCAGCGACTGTCTGCGGGGAGGCTCAACGCATGCACAGTACAGTATGCGGGGGTGTGACACCAAGGAGGACGATCCAGGGCTGTGTCAGGGGAGCAGCTTTGCTTCAGGGTGTGCAATCTACTTAATAACTATTTTCAATCTTATATTCAATGTATTTACAAAGAAAGGCCTCTCTAAACTACATACCTACTGCGCTGGATGTTGATCACACATGGGAAAAATGAGGAGGGGAGGGGAGGGGAGGGGGGAATGATCCCGGTCGGACAGTACCCGTCTTTCCCGATGCATTCCCTCAATTCTATCAGCATAAGAGCTAGTGGGTATTCTGGCTTGTATACAAATCCTAATATCACTTTAACGGTATTTAGTTGAATTACTTCCATTAACATAACAGAATTATGCCAATCATGTCCTATTTTGCATTATCTACACCCCCTTTTCAAATCTCCCATATAGTCTAATACGTGATATTAGCCTAGGTAACCTTACGACCCCTGGATATAATCGATCTCAGCGGAAGCAGGTCTTCGTGGGAAAATAGACAATATGAATCGTATTGTCGAACCGATTGTTTTAGAAAAAGGAAAGGGAGAAGCTCGCTCTATATAGTACAATTTCCAATAAGAACAAGTATCCTCAGAAACACAGTACAAGTAGTTTGGCGACAACTGCCAGACTACACAACAACGAAATGATTGCGCAGATCACAATGAATTAGGCATAGAAACGGGAGTGTAGAAGAATACAACCGAGTACTGATTCATCTCTGTTGTCTCTGTCTTCTCCGTAGTCCCTATCTGCCTCCTCTTCCTAGACTCCGCCTTTATCTGTAGTCGGGTTCAATAATCTAAAGCTTGGCTTGAGGCCCTGGAAGGCCCTCGAGTCAGGCGTTTACTTTTGGACCCGGGAAGCACTTCGAGTAATGCCTCTTCCATCATTGTCGTCCGATTCGCTCTCGAGTTCAAAGGGAGGATGCGTCCATACGCCGGAGCCACTGGTAATTAAATCGCAGAGTTGACTCTGATTTCCCGGGGCCATCACAGTTTGTTTCGCCGGCAAGTAGCCACTGCATGGTATTTCCATTCCATTCCATATTTCCTCAACCCACCAAGAAATTTTGTGGGTATTCTAATCGGGCCCACCAGCTCTTCCTCTTCTGCTTTTACTCCTCCCCTCCTCGTCCTCCTGCTGTTCGTCCAAGCAAGTACAGTACCGGGTGGCCAAAAAGGCCCTCCGCAGGCTCACTACTATGGGCACTCCCGCCGAAATCCCGCACTTACCTCATTGCCCAATACGTGAATCCTGTGGCATAGCCATACCTTCTTGCGTGCCGCTTAGCCCCCGGCGTGCCTTTAAGCGGGTCTCGTAATCGGAGCGTGGGAGACGGGGTGGGAGAGCAGGCAAACCAAGCCCGTTAATTAGGTCCCTTGGCATATTGTTGCTTGTGTAACCCTTAATCAAGATTTCGAGTTCTAGAGCGGGACGGTCCGGTGGTTTATTCGTCCTTAATAGAATGGAGGAACCAAAAGGACACATCGTGAACACATTGTACGAGTGCATCTTATGAACAAGACAAAGATCAGTATAGACTCCCAAGAGGTGGCCCAAGCCAGGACCCGCGATGGGCTCTGTCCCCGACGATCACGCAGGGGGTTTGTGAGTACTTACTTGAGGAGCAGACAGCCACGTTCTCCACCTGATACCCGAAGAAAGCACCTGTGTTAGATATATCACGAGAAAAATACCGCTCCCCCTTGCTCAGCGATTGGTTGTGACAGTGGTCGACGTCTTGGGTTCGAAGTGGGGAGATGGAGCCATTGGAACCACCGAGGGGCTTTTAAAGCAGAGATAGATCGTGACACGATCCGGAACGAGATGCCAGGTATCGGTTGATTCCACAGGAGAACTGGCCAATCGCTAGAATCTTCTGGCAGAGTACACGTAGCCACTAGTTCTCTTTTGGGTGCTTGCAGCTTGGTTTGCCACCTAGTGACGTACCTCGATGTGGCCAAAGTTATGAAAACAGACGGTTCTTTCGCCCGGGGGTTGGCCGAGGTGCGCAGGTCTCGACTTGGAGAGCGTAGCCTCTGGTTCGAACCGCCGGGCAGTCATTAACATTGTAAGATGTAGGAAGCCGTGGGCGGGTGGCCCACGTGAGTCTTTTGCCACGGTGGAGTTGTGGTGACTATTTTTATCGTTTTTTCGCTAAACCTCGGTGTTGAATGGCTTTTCCCTCACTCTACCTCAGTCAACCGTTGCCTTTCTATTCCCAGTTATACAAGCCCCCACTCCCCCCCTCTCCCCCCAAGCCCGTACTAGCCAAAACAAGAAACAGATGGTCAGAAGCAAGGTGGGGAATGCTTCACGCGAAAGCACCAGCAAGATAAAATCCTTTTGCTAGCCAATGTATCACATTACACACCTAAACGTCCGGATAACGCTGTAACCCAGGCCCGATCCGCAGATGTATGTATTCCCTTAAAGCCTCATAGCATCGCTTCAATATGGCTGCAGCGAGTATGGACACTTAACTTCACCACTTACCTACAGCATTACAATGAAAATTACTCATAAAAGACACCCGCCGGAGAGACCGTGCTAGACACTTTAGTCTTCTCAAGCATACAACAAGAATGGAAAGACTAAACAAAAAAAAAAGCCACGGCCGCCGACAAGCCGGGTGATATACCATGACGCACTGCGTACTGCGGGACATAACCAGGTAAATATACACACCCCCAGCCCTCGTCCGTCCAGCGATTCCCGCCTGCGACAAGGCTGGCCGCATAGCACCCGCTGATACAACAACCCACACAACATGAAATATGTCCACTCTGATCATGACGGCTGCTGGAGGTGTCGATGGGTAAGATATTGTGCACATTGTAAGGAACACCCGGATAGCATAGCGAGTGATATTTCGTGTTTCACCCAGGATAGTGTGGTGGCTTGGCATTCTAGGTGGGTTTCGTTTGATGACAGGACGGAACGGGCTGTACCGAGGTTGTTTTCTCGACACTTCACTGGAGCCGCGTCACAGCTCTTATTGCTCAAATTTTCGACGACTCGATGTCGCAGGGGGCCCCCGCTCGGTGGACACCCCCAGAAAGGTGTGAGCAAAGTACAACACATGCCCCATTCCACGATAGCCATGCCACTATTACTACCAGGCATCAAATACAGTACAAACCCAGTAGCTACCACATGCCAAACCGCTCATCGCCAGCACCACACATTACCCCTCGGCACCCCCGTTCCAGCCCCCAAACCCGCCTTCCAGAACCCTCACAGCCACCGCTGCTGGGTCCACGAGAGCCACACGCCTCCCTGACGACCGGCCCCGCGGCCGTCTGCACCGGGACCCCTGGCTTCATGGCAGCGTTCTCTAGGCACCGCGAAGACGGGGGAAGACCTACTCATGTCAGCTGATAGTCACACCTAGCAGCGAGGGCCAGAATACGTAATCTGTAAGCGCGATGGGATCCCTAGACTCCACAGCTGCCGCTCAATCGCCGGGGGTTCTAGTTCCGTATCGCCGGAGGCAGGCGGCACCAGTGCGAGACCGAAGCTGCTGTCGGGCACAAAAGAGAAGTAGGGGTCATTGACGTCACTGTAGCTTATCCAGGTACTGCCTAGTTCGGGAGTGACAACAAGATGCCGAGTTTGTCTGAGTTGGCGCCGGCGATGGGGTTATTGACACGGTGCCGCTCATGATGAAGGCGGTCTTATTACGGTATGTGCAGGTTGTAGCTTAGGAGGGGATCGGGGTGTAGACGGAGTTGTGGTGGTAGTATTGACGGCGGGATTATGGGCCATGTAGGAAGGGGGTGGGGGGTATTGTATGGTAAAGAGAGCATTTAGCTCAGCTCGCATGTGTAGGCCTTCTGGTAGGCGCAGTTACCCAGAGGGGGAGTACCTTACGCTGCATGATACAGTTTTTTTTGTAATGGGTTATGAACTCCTGTGGGCTATACCGCAGATATCCAAGTTGCCTCTTGACCACCCCTGACATTTCCCTAACGCGAGTTAATCAGTTGTTCAAATGCATCCCACATACTTCCGAACAGGCCATGTAGAGGGCTGAGGGCCACCCGCCTTGCAATGCGAGGTTGTGATTTACCATGACTGGGCAATCCGGCATACATGTGCGCGTGCCCACCTGAATCACATGTCGCGGGTGGCGCCGCGGGGGTACATCACAAGGCACCACTCGACTTGCGCAGAGTGCTCTACTTTTTTTCCCTTCTTTCCTTCTTCCCCTCTTGTCCACATCACTAACTCCATCTGGCCGCTAGGCTATGACAATATCATACTCCCCAGAACTACCCCCTCTCCTGCCGCCATCACAACAAAAGAAGATACAAATGAAAAGAGCATCCTACTACTGCACCGCACCCTCTCCTCCCCTGTCATCTCAACAAATGAGAACAAAGAAAGACCGTAAGCCTCCCACTTGTACATCGTGCCCATTTCATTGCTCATGTGTTCATTCTCAATCCCTCCCCATTCTCAATCCCACTCCAGTTCCCCCCACTCTGTCCTTAGCTCCTTTTCCCTTTCTGCCTCTTCTTCGTCTTTCTCACCCTATTCCCTTCTGCTCACCGTCCATTGCTTCCAGATTCTCAGCGCATGGTGGATCCCCCCATCAGTCCGCAGCAGTTGCTTGATTGTCGTGTAGTCTTGTGCTGCCCGCCTGCTGCCTTTTGTCTGGGGGCACTTTGTCGGGATATGCACAACGTCTTGCTTGTCGGCTCCGCATTCACACGCTGCTGATTGTCTCTTTCCGATTCGACTTTTGTTTGATTCGTTAATTGTATGCAGCCCCCCGCGATGGAAATACCGCACTACCCCAGAACTGCCCCACCCCGCCACCAACTTCAACAAAGGAGCGAACATCAGAGATATAAATAAACAAGCAAATATTCCCATTCTTGCTGCATTTTAAACTCCGCCTTACAGTCAACCCTTTCAAGTTAGCCCTACGCCGAGCTATATTTCTTTTTCTTCCCTCTCCCCGCGCTCCGCTCACTTTGCCCTCTTCCTTTCCTCTGCGCTCCGTCCGTTGTTTCTAAATTTCCAATGCCTCCCCTATTCCCTGCTGCTGCTGGACGAGTTCTTACCCTTGTCATTCCAGAGTCCTGCAGACGAACATCCTAAGTGATCAGAAGATCACCTAGCGATAACAATACCAGCGGCCACAACCACCAGGACAAAGAGGTCGTCCGCAACACAGCCCTACGAATGAGAGAGCTCCCCTCTTATGAAGACGTTTTGGCGGTTTGAGGCCTGTAGCCGCTAGCTGACCTCTTGACACCTACCTGAATCAGGTGCCGCCGTTGGCGACGTTAAAAAAAACCCGCCGCAGGAGTCGCTGCAATAGCCCCCCGCCGGAGACCGCCTGCCATGTGGAAATAACCTTCTCGAGGTCGTAGGAAAAATAACACCTAAGTATCCTATCCCAATGCCATCAGCGACATGGAAATACCCCATAAGGAGAGCACTGCGAGAGACCACTCACGGAAGAGTGTTGGCAAGATGGAAATAATCCTTTCAAGACGGTCCCGGGGAGACTTGGGCGATGACTCTATTTAGGGAGTCGTTGGCGACTTGGGAAGAATATTCTTGTGGTAATCCATATTACGGAGCTCATTGGCAGCTTGGAAATCTTCTCCCCCTGCAGCGGTCTTCTTATCCAGCGGATCGTTGGCAATATGGGGGCAGTCTTGTCGGAGGAGCCCTTGGAAGGGTCATATCCGGGATATTATAGGCGGCTCGGAAATAACGCCGAAGGGGTCTCGGGAGAGTAGTACTTGAAAATCATGTTGGGAGGGAGTTGGCAACGTGGAAATACCTACCTCAAGATCCCACCTCCAGATTCTATCCAAGAGAATATTAGTAATGTAGAAAATAACCTCATCGAGGAAATCCTTGGTAGAGCAGAGCATGAAAACCCTATTCCGGAGGCCATCCGCAATGTTCATTTCAGGGTAATCCTCTCTGTGATGTATCTAGGAGATCGTCGGCGATGTTAAAAAAATTCGTGGGCTCATCGGCGATATAGAAACACCCCCCCCCCCCCGGGGCCGGAGATAGTCCCTGCCAAGATACTACCCAGGAGACCATTCATGAGGGAAATATGTACTTTTGTCCAGGGAGCGCTGTGGAAGATGATATCCAGGAGACCGTTCGCAACGTTGAAATAACCTTGTCGCGGGGATCCTTGGGAGAGTAGACTACTTGGAAGGTATCGTTGGCGATATGGAAGTCCTCTGATCAATCGAGCCTGGAGACCTACCACGGCGCCGCCCTGCGCCCATCAAGCACGCCACCAGGCACATCCAAATCCACGTCAGCCAGGGTGTCTAAATCATTCATGCTAAGGCAAAGCCGTAAACACTACGCAGCATCCCACTTCGCCTATGCCCAACAGTAAAGCCACCCGAACCCTAGCCACCACTACATCCCACCAAACCCCCGCCACAGCCAGGAAACCACCCCGTCAAGGTGCGGGGCGGCAGAGCGGGAATGAGCCAATTTTCCATTTCAAGCAGCAGGTGTGGATGTTAAGATAAGCTTTGCGCGCTACATTAGTAAGTACATGTAGATAAGCTTTGTGCGCTAGTACATGTAGCTAAGCGAAGGGAGCGTGCATGCAAGGGATGCTGCTTATCGGAGATCCTTGGCAGACGGATGTGTACCTTAGTGCGGGTTCGTGATCTCACTAGAGAATGACGTCATAGGTGGTGTGGAGCTAGTCGCCAAAATTCTTTCGGGGCTTACCGTGAAGGAAAGATGAACATTTCAAAACACTCTAAAGCTATTATTGCATTAGGTTCTGTCGGAACGCATAACGATACTAGTAACAACTTCCTTTCCTCCTCGCGTAGCAAACACAATTAGTCAATTAAACAAAAAAGAAAAGAAAAACCCCCGCGCAGCAAAATATTAAACGAGTGACATTTCATGATGCACCTCCTAGATGGATTTATTTAGTTGCGGAATTGAGTGTACCCAGCCCCCCTGACAAGCGAGCTCACTGAGCCGAGCTGTGGAATCTTTTACTACGTAGGGACGGCTGCTGAACCTACCACCAGGGAATATCTTTTTCCTTTGTTTAATTCATTACCCATATTGCCGGCGAGGAATTGGTATGCGAAACATAGCCCAAGATGGAGCGCAAATGGCTCTTGACAAGTGGGGCCCACACAAAATGATTAGAATATAACAATCTCAAAAATAAATATTAGTAACACCACTTCCCTAGGAATACGGCCTCTATTAAGCCTTAGCCACTCACCTGAGATGACTGGTCGGTGCACGGCTCTAATGAGTGGCAGCTACACTACCACTGCAAGCCATTATCAAACTGCGGATCACCAGGAGGAGTACGTGGAGCGACATCATTATAGCTTAATAAGCAAGACAACTCAGTTAATTAAATTCCCGCCAAAGGTGGGATGGAGGCGAACCCCCACCATCCGTGCAGAAGGATGAAGGTGTCCAGATCATCAGGATGGCGGGTACACCGTGGTAATCCACATGTATCACACTTGCCACTAAGGGTTAGGTTTCGCCAAATCCCTGACTTTGATTAGCAAGAGCCTAAATCACGGAAGGCAAAGCAGACGTAAAACAACCCGATTTCCTAACTACAAGTACGCACGAAGATTACTCCCCCAATTTGGGAAGGCTCCATATTAGCCACAGGTGCGGAACACAAGCAGAGGGATATACATCTTGTGTATCCTACAAGTGGCGAAGAACATCATAAATGGAATACAGGTAGTTGTCCACTAGCTACAGCTACCCGGGGGTGAGGGTCGAAACATCCCTTCTCCTATATCACTGTCACTGGCGTTACTTCATGCATTCCCAGCACCCCACCCCTGTGGCACCCACGGGAAAGGCTGCGCGAGATCAGCTAACGGGTGTAATCAAGGGGAATGGATCGATTGGGCGTCATGGATACTCATGTATCCATGTATCTCGTCTTTCCCCCTTGTTCACCGTGGTCTGCGGGAGGCTTGGGGGGGTCCTCCTGGCAAGACAAGGATTGGCCTACTCTAGATCCGTGCATTGCCCCCACGATATCGGATTCACCTCGCTTCTCTTCTAGCAAATCTTGCTGATAATTCATAATCATTGCTGCCGTGAACAAACGAATACTGCTACTTGACAAACAAGAAATAGCCAAGCCGAGATCCCCAGCCACTCAGACTTCTATTGGCCCAGAGTCCCTTGGTCGTCAACTAGCTAGCAGTATTCGTCGAGTGCTGTAATCCCCAATGACATTTACTCGCGCGTTAACTGACCCGCCAGATATGGTTGCAAACGCTGATTGAATTCTGACTTTTTAATTAACGACTGAGTAGTAACGGATTACTAGAGTACTGCCGGCGAGGTTCATAGGCGTGCTACTATAACTAGAAATGGCCAGCTCGCGACTGCAAGATGATCCGGTAATAGGGGGTCTAGGGAACAGCTACAGTATAGGGAACAGCGGTAAAGTATAGGAACAGCGGGGGGATTAAACTGTTCGGTTACCTACTCTGTGTCTAAATATTTAGCTCTTGGCAAGAATCCCTGCCAGACCAATCAAATCACGTAGATTTTGTCTCACACATGTCTCACTATTATCGCCTGGCAGGCCGAGACAAAGACGAAATCTGGTGCAGTGCAGGCTTGGCAACTTGGCATCAAACGAGCTGTTGGAAAACAGTTCTCGAGGTCAGAAATCAACAACTTATATATGCCTAAGTCCAATCATGATGCTGCGAAATAAGGAAGCTAATGAGAAAGTGAGAGCTCCCTTGAACCCAGTCATCAATGCTCATCTACTACGCATTCACTCTCCAGTCACATTTCAGCCCCTACTATACGAATTTCTCCAACATGAGTGAAAGACAAATCTATCACTCACCTGCAAGATAGATCCGTTGAGTGTTTTCAAGTTGTTTTAGATTGATTTGGTTGCAATATATAGCAGAATCCACAAATCAAAATGCATCGGAGTTCTACAAAAAAATTAAAAAATGTGGATCAAAGTCGGGTTCCTACCATTGCCGACTATGGAGGAAAACAACTTCAAACGAGTTGGAAATATTTTTAGCGATATTGATGCTATTGGGTGTGTTAAAATCCCAGAATCTAGAAAGAAACTGGACTATATCACAAGAGAGTATGTAGTATTTATAAAACTTCTGTATTATCGAAATTAATTGCTCTTATACTATAATTTAAGGAAGCAATCCAGGATATCCTTAAACAGATTTTAACAACTCAGTTGCTTTATGTTACGGAGCAACACGGAGACAATAGGCAAGAGGGCCGAGGTACACAACCGAGGCAGGAATGAAGCGATGAGTCGGCGCGAGTCTAACCGGAGGAAAGCGAGTTGTGGGGCAGAGAGTCAGATGGCTTCTCTGACAAAGACGCGTGGAGAATACCAGTAGAGCGATCGTCTTACGGTCATATGGGTTGAGCGAAGCGAAGCGAAGGCGAGCGAGGCGAATCTATGACAGAACTATGGACGAGGACGAGGCGAAGTACTATGGAAGACCCAAGAGGGTCTTGGCGAAGACTATGATTATGACGTAGTATATTCAGAACTAAAGACACACAAACGAGACGAAACTAAACCGTAGGGTTGACAACAGGAAGAACACGTAAGGAAAGAAAGAGAAAGGAAAAGAACAAAGGAGAGGTCCGTAACAACATATATATACCCCTCCTAATCCCTGTACAATCATGACTCATCGCACCGTGTAACGGAAACCCATAGAAACTCCAAGAACCCAAAAGAAAATACCGCAACCGAAAACCCCATTCCCGAATATCCTCTTCCTCCGCGAAGTCAATAGTACGCCGTGATAGATTAGGTCCTCCTTCAGGCCTAACTCCTGGTAGGCCGAGGTTTGCGTGGGTACCTCTCGTGAAACTCTCTGACCAGGTCGGGAGCATGCTCTAAGTCCTGAGGAGGTTGCCATGAGGGCTTATCGTAACCAAGATATCGAACCAGATATTTTAACCTTCCATAGCGCCTGCGGGAATCTAAAACTTGTTCCACCTCCCATTCCTGTTCGCCTTCAATTTCTATTGCCGGGGGCGGGGACTGTATCTGACCGAGCAGGAGTCGTGGTCTGAGGATAACAATAAACATGGAAAACGGGGTGGATTTTCATCGAAGCCGGGAGATCAAGTTCATAAGCATAGGGACTGACCATCCGCTTAATCACATAGGGTCCAATACGTTTCCAGTCCAGTTTCTTGGATGGTCGCTTGGTTTCGATATTCCGGGTCGAGAGAAAAACTTCATCTCCAATAGCATACCCATGAAGTCCGATTTCTATTTGCCGCATCTTCATATATCCTCTGGGCTCGGGCCATCTCATCGCGAAGAAAGTCATACACCTGCGCCATAGTCCTAGCCATTCCATTGGCCTGGTCCTCGTTGGTAGTTCTCCCATGCTGTAGCGGGGCGAAACTCATACGGCGCTTCCTCCCATAATTAGCCTGAAACGGGGACATCTTGGTGGTCTCGGAAACATGATTATTGGTCGCAAACTCTGCCATAGGCAGATACTGACTCCAATCGTCCTGTTGATATGAAACATAAGCTCGAAGGTATTGTTCCATGATGGCATTAATCCTTTCCGTCTGTCCATCTGTTTGTGGGTGAAAGGCGGTGCTATAACGAGGAGCAATCTCAAGACGGGAGCATAGAGTTTTCCAAAATTCGGCCGTAAACTGTGTGCCGCGATCGGAGACGACGGTTTCCGGGAGCCCATGGAGTTTCCAAACTGAATTAAGATACATAGCGGCAACATCCCTAGCATTTGCCTCTTCGGTGCAGGGTATAAAGTGACGCATCTTCGTTAGACGGTCAACAACCACCAAGATTGCATTGAAGCCATTGCTTTCGGGGAGTCCTGTAACGAAATCCATTGATACATCGGTCCATGGCCCTTTGGGTATAGCAAGAGGTCGAAGGACACCTTGTAGGGCATTGCGGGAAGCCTTGCTTCGGGAGCACACGTTGCAGTTCAAGACATAGCGGTCAACGTACTTTCTCATGTTAGGCCAATAGTAATTGCGACTGAGGAGCTCGAGAGTCTTGGCGCGGCCTGGATGTCCAGCAGAGGGCTTATCATGATGCTCCCGCAAAAGATGAAGCTGAAGGTCATTCGACTCGGGGACGTAAATAGCTTGACGGTATAAGAGGAACCCATCCTCTGTTTCCGTGCACTCGGCGAGAGAGATCTTCTTTGACTGTTTGGTGCCATTGCGGAGCATGGTCAGAACTTGATCGGGAAAACTATCACTTTGGTAAGCCTGGATCAATAACTCTTTCACGGTAGGCATTCCTTCAGCGGGTTCATTTGTCAAAGAACCCGCCAACAAACTTAGCTTAATCCTTGGTTCCAGATTCTCCTGCTTCAATACCACTTGCGACTGATGTATCAAACGTTCATCCCCTTCCCTTGGCCAGTCCCTTGATCTCCTGGTAAGCGCATCCGGTTTCCCCCCTTGTTTCCCTGGTCGAAACTGAATGACAAAAGCAAATCGAGACAAGAATTCGGCCCAGCGGGTCTGACGACGGTTTAACAACTTAGTGGACATAAAATATTCCAAGTTTCTATGATCGCTTAGCACCTTGATGGGAAAACGGGATCCCTCCAAATTCGCACGCCATTCCTCAAAGCTCCTAACAACTGCCAACAGTTCCTTATCATAGATCTCATAATTACATTCCGCTGGAGAGAATTTCTTTGAAAAGAATGCCACGGGATGTAACAGCTCATCATTGCCATACTGTGACATAATACCCGCAGATACATAGTCAGAGGCATCAGTTTCCACAATAACTTCTTTTTCAAAGTCAAAGTGAGCGAGGATCGGAGCCGAGGTAAACGCATCTTTCAATTTCTGAAAAGCTTCTTCCGCCTTCTGAGACCATTCAAACCTTACGTTCTTTTTGGTTAGGGCGGTGAGGGGCGCGACCACACGAGAGTAGGCGTAAATAAACCGTCGATAAAAGTTCGCAAAACCTAGAAACTCCTGAACCTCCCGAAGCTTTGTGGGTGTCTCCCACTCCTTCACCGTCGATACCTTGCTAGGGTCCATCTGGATACCTTCCGGGGTAATAATCAATCCAAGGTACTTAGTCTGTTGGACGTAGAACTCGCATTTTTCTGGCTTGAGGTGAACTCCATGAATTTGAAAGACCTTCAAAATTTCCCGGACATGTTGTTTGTGTTCGTTCAGAGTCTCGGAGTAGATTAATACATCATCGAGATAAGCTGTGGCGAAGTCATCCAGATAGGGGCGCAGGAGGTCATTAATCCAATGTTGGAATGCGGCGGGGGCATTGGTCAGTCCAAACGGCATCACGTTGTATTCGAAGTGGCCATAGCGAGTCCTAAAGGCGGTCTTCCATTCATCGCCTTCTTGAATCCTGATTTGATGATATCCCCACCGAAGGTCCAGTTTGGTATAATACCTTGCCTTAGAGAGGCGAGACAGGGTCTCGGGGATCAGGGGTAGTGGATGACGGTTCTTAACCGTAATCTCATTCAACTTCCGATAATCAACACACAGACGCAGAGATCCATCGGCCTTCTTAACAAACAAGACGGGAGCTCCAGCCGGGGATTCCGAAGAACGGATAAACCCCTTCGACAGGTTTTCCGTAATATAATCCCTAAGAGCCTGTAATTCCAACCGGGACATACCATAGAGAGGACCAAACGGAGGCACCTTATTGTCCTGCAAGACTATTTTCAAGTCATGGGGACGGTGGGGCGGTAGGGCGAGGGCCTCCGATTCCTTAAACAACGATATAAATTCCTGGAGCTCACGAGGGACACGGGCGAGGGGGTCCTGGGTGACTTTTCCGGCGAGGGCTTCGTCAATAGCCCGGATCGATGCACAGAAGAGTTTATTCTGCCGGCGTCGAGCGAGACCTCTGAAAGCCGCATAATAACTAATCTGAATGGCGAGGCGTCCTAACGAAATCGAGATTCCTTTAGCGATGACCGAAGTATGAGACCGGGAGCAGTTCTGAATGCAAAAATCAGAGTCAAAGATGATCTTATTCGTCTTTGGTCTGATGGCTAGGTCGTGGTGCCTCATCCAGGGGATACCCATTACTATTGGGTAGTGTCCCAATTTAGTAACAAAGAATGGGGCGACTTCCTGATGACCATTGATGTCCAGAGAGAGCTTGACCATGTGTGTAATCTTCCCTGACTCTACCAGCCTGCCGTCGATTACCTCGAGCAAGCGTGACTTCTTCAGGGGAACCGGGACCAGACCGTGTTGCAGGACAAATCCTTGGTCGACAAAAGCATAGCCTGAGGCACCCGTATCTATTAGAGCATGGGTGGCAATGGGGACGGCGGAATCTTGGGCAACCGAGCAGGAGACGACAAGTGATTCCTCCGACATCCTGTCTTCGGAAACGGCAGCGACGGAGAGAACAAAGATGGGTGGCGGGACTAGCCCCTTTGGTGTGCCAATTTCTACCAAAGGGGCTGACCTTTTAACGCCGGCTTAGGAGTTACTGGGTCAACTGGTGTCTTGCGCCAGTTGTCGGAAATACGGGATTCCTGGGAGCGGGGGGCGAGGTAGCGGGGCTTCGGGGTCAGAGCGGCAGGACGCGCTTGGGTCCTGGTAGCATTGGGGGCGACAGGGGGGAGGCGGCGGCGAAGGTCAGCAATAGTAACATCGGCCTCGGCGAGAGCTTCCTGGTGTAAAGCTAGGCGGTATCGAAATTCCTCCTTCTCAGCAACGGCGGAGACGACTTCTTATTGAAAGGCTCTATGGCGCCGGCTCTTCATTCCGCATGCGTTGCAGATCAGCGACCTTTCTTCGCGCATTAATTTGAGGTTGAGGTCCTCAATGACCATCGCCCAGACACGTCGCAGGTTCTTCCGAAAACGAGGCGTTGTTGGGGAGGTCAGAGGCGCGATGAGGGTATGAGCTTCAGTAAGCTCGTACCCGAAGTCTTCCTCGACAGGGCCGAAGGTTTCCAAGAAACGGGCTAGTTTCTCGGGCAAGGTGGGCGGGGCGGGGAAGTCCATAGGGCGACCGATAGTATAGTTGGCGAGGGCGGGGTCTCTGAGGCCACGGATAATGGCTTCGGCGTCGTGGGCGGGGCAGGAGTCGTCGTTGGTCGGGGCCCCGACGTGGAGCTTACCCGGGGCAGTGACAGTAAAGGTGGCTTTTGCCCAGTGGGCATCGGCACGCTTGAGACCGTGGGCGAGAGCATACTGGCGAAGATGGTGAACGTGGGGGTCCGAGCCGAGGCGGCTGCCAAGGTCGAACCAAAAAGCCTGGGGGACAAGAGCGAGGTGACAGTACCCCTTCCGTTCGGGGAAGAAGCACTCGAGGGGACCGGGGGAGAAAAAGACGGGGTGGGAGAGGTCCCCCATGGGGACGTCCCAACTAAAATCGGTCATCCTGACCGGAACGAAGCGAAGCGGAGGTGTTAATGTAGGCGGCAGAGGGGCGTGTTCTTAGTGTTCTGAACACGAGACAATAGGCAAGAGGGCCGAGTGACATGGCAGGAATGAGGCGATGACGAGTCGGCGAGCATGAATAACCGAGTTAGAAGAGTCCAGATGGCTTTCTGACAAAGACGTGGAGACGAAGATACCAGTAGATCGCATTACTACGGTCATGGACTATGGGTTGAAGCGGCGAAGCGGCGAGGCAGGCGAGCGACAGAACTATGGGCGATTTAGACTATGGGCGAGGGCAGATATGGAAGACTCCAAGAGGTCTTGGCGAAGACTATGATTATGACGTAGTATATTCAGAACTAAAGACACACAAACGAGGCATTTAAACTAAACCGTAGGGTTGACAACAGGAAGAAACAGGAAAGAAAGAGAAAGGAAAAGAACAAAGGAGAGGTCCGTAACAACATATATATACCCCTCCTAATCCCTGTACAATCATGACTCATCGCACCGTGTAACGGAAACCCATAGAAACTCCAAGAACCCAAAAGAAAGTACCACAACCGAAAACCCCATTCCCGAATATCCTCTTCCTCCGCGAAGTCAATAGTACGCCGTGATACTTTATTCATATTTCACGTTCTACAACTTCACTATGTGAGAAGTACTGGTGGAAGAAACTAGAGCCATTACACAATCATATACGCCTGATATCTCAAAATCTATATACACTTGCCAGTAATGTCAGTTTTGACGAGATGATGGTACGTTGTGAAGGCCAAACCAAACATACGGTATGAATGCCTAACAAACCAATAAACTAAGGATACAAATTATTTGCTTTGTATGATTACGGGTACACATGGAATTGGCTCTTCACTTCACATTCCTGTGGAATTGCAGAGCACAAAACATATGAGAAGTTAACGTCAACTACATCGGCAGTATATCAGCTATCTTCAGAGCTCCCTTATCAATCGCATCAATACAATATATATATGTATAATTTATTCATCAACATTCCCTTTTACTGTAAACTCCGGCAGTTAAAGATAAGTGCATGTGGTACCACACGTACGGGCACCAAAAGGTTTCCTAAAACTCTCCTCGATGACCGTAACAGCAAAACTACATCACGTCAATAGAATAATTTACAGGGAGAGATAACTAGTTATGGTCAAGTTTTGGGTATTCGTTGGGAGGATAATAATAAAGTCAAAATGCTTAGTATATTGCATACATTGGAGGAATGTGTATTAAGTAATCGTCGGAAACCTCGTATTACCAGTACACGTGAGCCAGAAATCCAAAAGTATTTCGGTAATGAACACCGTCGGATGTTTGCTATACCTGCTGTTGTATTTGACTACAACCAATATAAAGGTTGTGTTGATATTGCTGATTAATGACGATGCTATTGTCTAACTCAGTTAATTTCTTGTTGGATATGGCTTCCTCTTTTTTATTGGCTTCTTGATATTACTATCAATAATACATTGCTTCTCCTACAACGCAATCGAGACAACGAATCCGAACATCAGAAAACCCATATCTTCGTATATCACAAGCCGACTTCCAATAATGTCTTGCTTTAGAGATACTCAAACCAGAATTTGTTGCCAAATATAAGCAGTCTATCGGAAAAAAACACCTAGCAGTCATGTCTCAAAAGGAACGAAGAGCGCTAAGATATCAAAACCTGAAAGCCCGCTATTACCAGAGGAAAACAGGATGAGTCTATGCTTCCAAGTATGCTGCATATCCAAAACCAACTCTAACCGTCAGTATCACTTCTTACTACTAGAAAAATATTAACATACCTATAAATCCAATTCCCACGGGCTCACAGATACCCTGAAATGCCGAGCCACCAAACCCTGAAAATCCAGTAGAAAAAATAGTGATGGGAGGTAGTACGCACTACCTCATACGCAACCACTGGCAGAAAGAAGGAGCAAAGCTTAGGCGCATGAAGTGTATTTGGTGTAGATTTAGTAGGAAAAGCCGGCCCTCACAAACTAGTTTCCTGTGTAATATATGTGGGCAGGTACTTTGTAAAGGACGGTGTTTTGTGGAATATCACAAGGAACAAGGTTGAAGGATCAACTTCACTATTGCCAAAGTTAGTAAAGATCGATGCCAAGTTCCTACAGCTGCACTGCACCAGATTTTGTCCATGTCTCGGCCTGCCAGGCGATACTTTCTACCACTAGCGCGCCTATATAGGAAGTGGCGCTAACCACCTCTGTGTCAAATATTAAGCTCTTGGCGGTGGGTTCTTGTTGTTGTGTTTAGTCAACTACCCTCTCATTAATTCCACATCGAGATGTCGAACTTTATATTTTCTGAGACATAGGGTACTGTAGTACTATATAAATTATTTCCCAATGCTCAAAGTTTGCAGTGTAGAGTAATGGTTCATGCTGGGTCTCCTACTCCACGCTTTTCATAGATACAAAGCATCAGATTATAATACCTACTGGCAGTACTACTATGTACTCGGCGTGTAAAATCTCTAGCACCGCCTATGTAGGGAGTCTATATAAGTAAGTAATTTCAAGACTCAAAACGTAGTAAACAGCCTGCGCGGACTTGTGAGTCGCTTGACTTTCATCCATCAGAGCCATTTCGTGAATGTCTCATATGCCCATGACATATGTACCCCGGGGGTCCTTAAAGTGATGCAACGAGCTCAATATTCTGGTGTCGCGACCACCATCAAAGCTAGACCCGGTCGGTTTCTTACTACTATTATATAGCTCCGCTTGATGCAACTCGACATATATAAATTACTTCCCAACCTTTGGGCATGGTGGCCAGTAGCTGCGGAATTAGTGGTTTTTGTCGCCGTTGCATCACTTTGAGGACCCCCGTGGTACATGTAACCTTGTCCACTAATCGCAATCAACAGCAGCTTGCTTGACTTACCACGGGAATCAAGGCAATCCGCCAGGCCGACCTGTAAAGTAATAGAACCCTTACGCCACTGTCTTCTGCAGAAATAAAAAGATCAGCGAAAAAACAGATAATCCTCTACTACTCCTACTTGGTTGGTCCTTACCAGGTAAATGCCATGCTCGCACGGTTGTACTTTTGATATCATGATAGTGGCCTCTATGAGCTGCATAGAAAATCTTATACCTACTCCTCCAGCTAGTGGACGCTGATCTTTCATTTGGCGGCCCTTTTTTTCTGTTGGTTTAAATGGTCTAATCAGTCCAAGAGAATGTGTGATAAATTCTGTTGAAAATGATTTTATTCGTGCGGAATAGAGTCTTTCAGTGCAACCCTGAAAGCCATTTTCAAAGTGAAAGGGAAACTCATGCAGCCAAGCCTGCGCTGCCATTGCAGCTGACAAGTCACTTTATCAGAAATACGCAGTGTAGAGTCTCCAGTCCTCAAGTATTTCTCAGCATGCAGTTGTAAGGTCTACCTCTATGCCTTGTTTGTCAATAAATTCATGTATATAGGGCGGACTCTTGGCTGCATGAATTTCCCTTTTACTTTGAAAACGGTTTGCAGGGTTACACTGAAAGACTCTAATCAGGCCCCAGTGCTAGAGTTGGTGATGCGCTGAGTAATTACTCGAGTTGACCACCTGCATGGTTGACGCGTCCCACAGACCACCCACTCTAGAGAAACCATTGCCTGTGTCTATCTGGCGACGATCTATCCTTGGTGATCTCATCCCCGATGCCATCATTGAGCTTCTTCATTTTTCTCATGCTTCGAGGAAAAGTGGGGTATCCTATGAGAATACGAAACACAGACAAGTGTACTCGTTTTGTGTCTGACCTTGGGGCTTGACATCTCTTGGGCAATGCATGGGGGAGGTTTCCACGGTTTCCAAATCGGTGTTTAACCGCTCACTCCCGGGGCCATGAGAGACGAGTGTTCTAACTAACTTAGCGAGAACATAGCCTAGACCTTAGCGATTGTAAAGAAAAATCAATACCGACGTAAAGCGTTGAAACCGAGCTGAGCTCAAACAGATCCATGGTATTGGTGCAGATCATCGTCCGACTGTGAATCGAACTGCAGGTTTCGACCTTTCCCTACCAAAGAGAGACGCGGGGTAGGGATGAAGACTTATATTCGCCAAATTATTGTCTGTTGATTTTTTAGGTGCAGTTGCCACGCAAAATATCAACAGACCTTAAAAACTGGTGAGTAGGGTTGGATAATCCCTTACGAGCGATGGGTGATGTTTAGACTTTATATATAAATCGTGCTACCCCAGCCAGCATCGCCACCAACACTGGATTCAACACTCCTCACTTTTCGCTCACAACAATCATCCTCTTTCTCCACATTTCTCCTAAGCAAAACAACCTAGACAGCGATGGTACTCCTGGACGGTACGGCTCTGCTCAGTATTGGGGAAGATAAACTCCCAGTGGTCGCAATCAATGGCTATGCCGCGGCCGTTAGAACCCTCCGTGCCGAGGGTGGTACCTGGCAGTTCCGGGTCAACCCTGAAAACGACAAACAGTTCTCACTGTCATACGAGGGTGACGATAGAAAGACGCTTACACTCTCTATGGACCCTCACAAGCCCCTAATTCTCGCTGAGCCTATGGAGGGCTATACACCCCCTGAGCAGCTATGGACCATAGAGCAGCCTATGGGATCAAAGGTGTAAGTAGCAAAGCACTCTATGCATAATCATTAGCTGACGTTATACTTGGTAGATTTCCGCCCATCTGGCAGGGTTTCCTCCAGAGTTGCCAGGAGCCTCATTACTCGGTGACTGTCGAGGGGAATGCGCCGCTCCCTAGCACGCACATGGCCCTGTCAGCGGTACCAATTGAGGTAGCACAGAGTGACCGGGTTCTTAGCTTGTTCCATGTGCACTATCAGCGGCTTCCCTACGGTGAGAAAAACACGGCGCGGATACCACCGAGGCTGATTCGCTTGGTGGGGGGATAATTTTTCGGTTTGCAAGGTGGGGTATTGTACTGGTCGCAGCAGGAACATATTTGTCCTTTACTCTTGTATCGCTAGCTTCGCTCATACTGTCATTTAAACGAAATCTTCCGCCAAGAGAGACGTCCCTTATGTCCCTGATATTGCATCGTGAGCGCAGAAAAATTTCGCTCAGCTGCTTACATGGTAATAACTCATCTACCAATGAATCGTGGAATGTATAAAGAAGTGATTTACACCAGGCCTGAGCCAATATATAATATTCCCGCTACACCGCCACCCATGATCCTGCGATTACTAGCACTATAACCAGTGAAGCTTACCAATTACATATTCCCATATCAAATTACTTTTATTCAGTCGTTACCGGGTTGATAGTGTAATCCCATCACTTGGCTATTCCACAGCGCAGCCTGCATGTAACCACCCCCGAAAGTGACACCGAGTGATACCCTATGATGCACACGGCCGTCCTTATAGTGCAGCACCTATCCGAAGAAGGCCGGAAATGAGTCTCTGAGATCAAGACCAGTCGTTGCGCGTAAGTATTGGGGGGCTAATAAGGGCCGAACCGAACGTGCCATGTGGAGCAAGCTGCACTGATTGCTTCTAAAACTGGTGCTGGCCTGGAGGGTTATCGACCTGTGAAAAACTATCTGTAACGCTTCGTATGCAGCAAGCGGCTTGGAGAAGAGGGAGTGGGCGGCTAGAGCTGACTAACCTGTAGATGGGGCTTTGGCTCGACATATGTTACCGTTTTTGTCGGGGTTTAAGCGTCGAGTGAGATCACATGATGCAACCCCGGCCGGCAACTATCGAGTGCGTAAGGGTGTTGCACACTGCTAGCACGTGGAAGCTACGTTGAGATCACTAGGAATGCTTCAGCATACAATACCACACGGTGAACGTAGCCCCAGCTACATTATTACTACAAATACCTAAGCATGTACCTCTACGAAACCCCTATGCGGACGCCAGTGGAGACCGTATATTAACCTTTGTGGTGGGTCAATATACCTCTATGCTTCCTCCACATCCCGGGGTGCTGTCATATGTTCAGTGATAGCCAATATACATATGCTGCCAACTCATAAGGGTACCGAGTGATGGGCAATGATGCGACAGCTTAGCAACCCATCCCTTAAATTTATCCAGATTAAACGAAACGGGGATGGGTTTCACGAGCGGTTGTAGTTAATGAACTGTGAGGGGAGCACTCTTTAAAAGGGTTTGCATAATGATGCAAACTGGACCTCCACGAACGCTTTTTAAATGTGATGCCGCCCGCAATGGTGGTTAAGGAAGGTGTCCGCCTATTCCTACGAGATCAACAGAGGGACCTTCATGGCGTACCTAGATTGACACAACGCATTCATTTACTAGGGGTGTCTGCCACATACAACGGCGTCCGAGGGGTTGAGTCATAGCATATCACTCGGTAGGGATTTGGAAGCACGGTTTTTTTTTTTTTTTTTTGTTTACTTCATACTCGCATCCAGCCTTTAGTGCAAGCACGGTTTGATTTTCTATTTGTTTAATTGATTAATTGCAGAGGTGTATTGGTAGCCTAGGAGTATGCGGACTGTATTAGCTACGGTAATCTCTAAATTTTCTCACCTCCTTCCATGGCAATATTCTAGTGGATATGGCTTTATTGCAGCGGCAGCGCAGATTTCTGAGTAGTGTGGGTTTGGGGAAAAATCATTATCTATCGTGCCATTATTACCCCCCCGCCTGTTGATTTATTTCATAAAAAGACAGTAAACTCTTTACTCTGTTACCATGTCATGCCAATTGAAGAACCTATCCTGCTACAACGGCTAATATCACATACAAGGAGATGTTTTATCTAAACGCTGCCTACTAGTAAAGCCACTGAGATTGGATGCATGTCTGAATTAGGCTGTTGAGCGATCTTCTGGCTTCCCCGGTTGGGAAGGCTTTTATCACCAGGTTGTTAGGCCATGCTAGTAGATATAGGTCTTCCTCTTCCAGCTCCTCTACCAAACCCGGGGACATAGGACTCCTGCGCGCTTAACCGATCAAACAGCTAACCAAGCGGCAGAGGGCCAAAGCAATGACCGAGCATCCTCTTCAGTTCCAGGCTTTTATGTGGGGGGGGGGGGGGGTTTGCCTATTTATATACGAAGGTGAACCCGACTGTCATCCTATTGACCCTCAGCGCCTTAGCCGACTAATTGATACCCCCTATAATAAAGGAGTTAAATTTCAGTTGAGGGCTAGAAATGAAAGGACATGATTTAAAAAAAGAAAAAAAAAACCCGTCGAGAGAAAAACGAGATCCGTTAGTAAAGCCACACTTGGTTTGCTTGACTTTGGGGGCAGCATCTTATAGACAGGCGAATTAAGGGATAGGGAGGACGGTTGTCCATAGTCCAGACCACCTTATAAGACGGTAGTTAAACATCTAGACCAGATGGACCATGCCGGAAGTTCCGTCCTGACCTGCGAAACGGACGGGTTGCCCTTTTGAACGCACTGTCCACCCAGTCAACTTAGGGCCCGTTCGGACATCCTTAAACTATATATCCCTTTGGATTATTGGGCAGATTGGATTATCAGAAAGCAAAATTGATAACCAAAATAATCATAATCAATGGATGATCTACATGTCCAGATAACGTTGAAATAGGATTAGGCTTTCAGGATATCTGGGAATAATTACCTCCGGAGGTGATTATTTTATTGGCGGATTATTGGGATAATCGCGAGTTCCAAATATATTTAGTTATGGAGCGGTAAATGTGTCAAAAGTAATTTTACCAACAGTGGTATAAGCACTGAATGAGTCCTTGTTCCGTATAAATGCTGACTTTCAGTCCTTATCCTGCATTATCATTAATACTAATTGTTTCAGAGCGGTGGTAAAATAGCTACCACCGGTGGTAAAATCACCTACCACTGAGGGTGAAATTCCCCACTGGTGGATAATGTTCATATTTATATAGCCTCTTCTAGCCAAATGGTCTATGCCTTTATCCATTTCCTATCAATGCTGGTATTATTTTCACCACCGGTGGTAAAATCACCTTTGACATGTTTACCGCACCATATATACCCGTATTTATACAGTATTTTCTGATGACAATTGTGATGGCGATAGTAATGATGATGATGATGATGACTCTAAGTACATATATGTAGGTTTTGGGACTTAGAGGTTTTTACCTAGACTAGCACAGCCAAACCCTCCCTGTTTGCCATGCCCGCCTACCCTATGTGCCGTGCCCGCCCTGTGCCGCCCCCATTCTGTGTGGCGCCCCATCACCCATCGCTGCCTCCTGCCGCCGCCTCCCTGTAACTTATCCTTCCTCAGCTATATGGGGCGAGTCCATCGCAAAAGCTAGATAGCTAAGGTCATTTTGGAGGATATCTCAATATAGGACGGCTTATCCTCATATTCCGGTAAGTTACATTTTCCCAGTTGTACCATAAGGTGTGGAACGGCCAAGGCGCAGGACGGTGTCGGACCCGCGCTGCGCCATGTCCGAGCAAAAAAAAAAATAATCTAGCCAGGACAAAAGACTTACATGGGCCACCCGCCCAAAGCTTACTATATTTGTTAGAGAAGTGGGGGATCCGAACCTGAAGCTGCTGCAATTAAATCAGACTTAGGCAACTAGGCCATAGCCCCCACTTGGAAACCTGACATCTTTTGCCCCTCTTGGCGCCAGCGCGGCCCAGCTAGCCCGGCCCACCCGCATGCGGACTAGCCGCGCCGGTAACGTGCTGTGACGGCTCATAATGTAAGTACATGTATGAAAGGAACTTTGAGCGGGTAATATTGTTCCAGCCTACTTTTAGTTGAGAGTTTCTAGTAACTCATACTATGTGTAGAACACGCGTACGCCAGTGTCCTTGCTTTCAAAGAGCAAGAAGTTGTATGAATGAACGCCATATTACCGGCAAGGGTAAAATCTAGCTGCATGCCGGAATATACTGAAACCAGTCACGTCAGTATCTTCAGGTTTGGAAGGTAGATTAGGCATACTAGTCAAAGAACAAAGCAGAAAAGTGTATCAAGCCTGACAATGAAAGGTCTGTTTTAGCATTTCTATCGCCGCCATTGAAAACTCTCCCTTCATAGCTGATGAGGAGTAGGTGCCACCACCAGTATCAGATACAATTAGGGTGCGGGTCATGCTACGGTTAGAAATTATTTACACGTATATGTATCAATTTACTGGAGATGAACTAATTTTTTAAACCATCTGTTAGCTAGCTGGAAAAATATCCTAGTGCAAAGTTTTGTTGTAATGTGCGTTTCTTCCGAGCAGTCAACCACTGTGCCTAGGATTCCATATCCACGGTACACAAAGTATATGCGACCGTTTCATATGAGCGCCGGCATTCCCGGCATCTCTCTAGAGTCTGGGGATGCAGTGATACGGTTAGTTCTTTTATATCAAGGGCAGACCCACGTGCTAACTAGTCACTTTCCCATTTTACCACCCTACCTCATCTATTCTTAACCTAGTCAATCTGTGTTCACAGCCTAACGCCCAAATAATCTACCCCCTGAGGCGTAATTACCGACAGATCCTAGCTTTGATCGATCCACCGAAATGATGATGTGCGATACATCCAAGAACAGAAGACACGCAAGGGGCCTTGTACAATCCATGTCCCAGAATCAAACATTCAAAGTATGTATTTAATTACTAACTACATACTCCTACCAGAAGTAAACATGTCGTGGGATTCCATTAGTTCATCCCGGGCCGTTAATACCATTACGGCGATACAGAGGGGCAACTATCCGGGGTTGTAGTCCTCCCAGTGATCACGCCCAGCTTACAGCGCGACCCCTAATTTAGCCAATCCTCTCCTCCGCTCTCCCGCACCCAGGAAGCTTACTGCTGTCAGTAGTGCCCCCGGTGTCCTAGTCCCATGTAGGATGCCCACGCCGCCAATCCACCGCACCACACAGTCGGTACCAGGACGTGCACAAACACGACAGCATTGATAACCCACGCCGTAGCCGTAGGATCAAGGGTGTGCGCTAACGCGATGTCATGTGTCGGTATAGCATGTCAGTACACTGCGATATCGGTGCGTGTGTTCATCGCGTCGGTAGTGGCTGGAATCGTATACACCCCTGCTGAAAGAGAGGTTATTAGCATCCTTGCCAGGGGGAGGGACCTGGAAAGTAGGGCTTCCACTCACTAGGATCGTTGATCGCGTGAAGGCGCTCGTGGATGGGTCGCTAGGCATCTCACACGCCAGCGGGCACAGCCAGCGGAGTTGCGCGCGGTGATGAGGCGAACAGTCCCGCCCTAGGCGTAGTCCGTGTTTGCTGTCTGGAACATGTCTTTATTAGGTCTCGCGGTGGTCCCATCAAGTGTGTCGATGGCCGAGCGCGGGCGGATTCGATCGCAAGGGGTAAGCTGTTGGCGGTGAAGAGTGCCGAAGGTACTAGGAGAGAAGAGAGAGGAGATTTGCGCTTTTGTTGGTGAGGTTTTTGTAGTAGCTCTAGTTTGGCGTCGCGCGCTACTTGATTATTGTCGGACCTGTTGGTGGGGTGAGGCTCCCGCCCCATGAGGGGGGGAGGGGTGCAAAGTGCGGGGCTAACGCTTCAGCCGCACTGAGAGTAGATCTTGGCGCGTTACCCTGCAAGGCTTAGCGCGCCAACACCAGCACCCAGGAGCCAAGGCTACATAAAAAAAGATGAAACGGCTGGATCCATGTATAATCCCCCAAATGGTCCATCTTAAGGATAAGGCAGTTGGATGCCTGAAATACGAACCCTGGCGCGTTAAGAGGTTAAGGTTCCAAGGGAGCGATATGTACTCTCCTCCAATCAAACCTGGATGAGGAAGAGGGTCTCTGAGGGTCGGGTAAGGATGTATTGTGGTTGAACAAGGGAGAGGCGCAACGTATGTAAACGGTGCGGACAGAAGCGGTGAAAGGGGGAGCGGAAGGATAATTTCGTCGTCGGTGGTGATGCTGTTTGTAAATCGTGTTCCTCCTAGGTCGTTCGGATGCCGAGGGCTATGTTGACACTGACGTCGAACCCCGAGTGGGATGTAGAGAGAATACACCCATATCTAATGAGGCTCTGCTCTTAGGCTGGCGCTAGCTTTGATCCCTGGAGGGATCATCTGCCAAGCCATTTAGTGTGTGCGGCTCAATTTCAACCCCGCACTTTGGCACTGCAGGAACACCACCACCATGACCGACACTAACCGTTGTTCGAGCTAATTTACATACTCGCAACCGCAGCCAAATCTCCCACGGCATGCCTACTTCGCAGTAATCCGGCGGATCCGCCCCACACGAGGCCCTCGATCACCTCCACGACCGCGCACAAAATGGCTAGACTTTCCGTCGCGTTGATATGACAGGGACAGTGCGCTTCGGGTTATGTAGCTCTATTCTTTATCTCCCCATTCCTCCCCTGCTACACCGACATCAGAGTCAGAGCACGGAAGTAGCGACTTGCAGTGGCAGAGAACCGTATCCTGGGACGGAGATGATATTTAAGGCAACCCAGGAGACATCTCGCCGAGCGCGAAACGTAGCCCTAGAAGAAATGCGAAGACAGAAAACACGGTAGGTATATAACGGGACCGACATTCCTTTTCCCGCATCAGGACATCAATCAGTGGACATTGGTTGACAGCACAGCTGCTACGCAGACTTAGCTCTCACGCATCTCTCCCAACGGAGACGTGCACCTGCCCCGATTTTTAGTGCTTTTGGAATACAGATATATCCTAGCCTTGCTGCACTTATATATCAGCTCCGGTATTTCGTTCTATCAAATAAACTGTCGGAATTGGCCCGCGGTGGAAAGGAAGTGACTAGACTTAGGAGAAAGGATATGGTGACAGCGCGTGGGTGGAGGTTGTATCTCATGTCAATTAGCTTATAGTGAACTCCTTGGCCGTAGTTAGCAAATAATGATCACTTACATGTCACCTTACTGTTTCTCAGTTTTTCTCTTGCTGTTACGCCTCCTACGGTTAAAAACACCGCTTTTCCGGCTGCCCACACTGCTGACTGCAAACCCCCGCCAAAAATTGTATCCGCGGGGGCACCTGCTAAGAACCCGTCCTTACGAAATAAAAGATGATAAAATACAAACCAATCTCAAACAAAACAAACCAAGCGCCGCCGGAAATCTCGGAAGACGAGGGTGGCGAACCTCGATAAAGAATTAGCTCCGAGGAAGAGTTCTGCCAAGAAAAGAAAACTTAATTTTAGAGCGTCGCGTATATACTTTATAAAGGATAAATTGCCAAGACAATGTCTAATATATAAGTATGTACTTATGTAACTATCCCCCCGTGCGTAGCAACCGGGTTTGGGTGCAAAATTGAACCCGAATAAAATTGGTATTTTCGGCGCGGCAACCAATGGCCACCCAACCCCCTTCACCACCCCATATGATATCATCAATGATGTAGGCAATAATGGAGATTAAGTTGGGCATATCTATATGAGTTCTAGGCTGTATTTTCAAGTTTAAAAAGACCATGAATTCACCCTCATTCCCACATACAAATTCAACTTCATCTATTGCCTCTTTATAAAATGACAGAGAGAGCCCTCAGACCCGACCACCTTAATGTTTCCTATGTTTCTATTGGTTCTGATGATGAAGCTAGTCCCTCCAATGCCCCAATATCCTCCAAAAAGACAAAGCAAATCCCTAAACTGTCGGTCATGAAAAATCACTCGGCAATTTTGAAAAAGAAAGAACCTTCCCCTACATCAGCGTTTGACCCAGCTTCCTTGCCAAATGCATAGTGGTTTGAACCTTTAATACACCAACGCCCTCTATACAAGGTCTACAATAAGTTGCCGCCTACATTAGGCAATCTTGACATCATTGAACTTATAAATATCTTCCAGTTATTTTTTACTGATGACCTACTTGTGGCCATTTCTATCGATACAAATCATTATGCTATGCAAAAGAGAGCGAGAAAAGACTCCAGAGATATAGGAGGACGAGCATGGGGAGATACTACATCTAAAGACATCAAACGCTAGCTTGGAATTGTAATATATATGGGAGTTATGGGTCTACCTGCAGTGAGAAATTATTGGCCAACAGATGGGCTACTACCCTCGCATGATATATGCAATCACATGAGTCTGACACGTTAGGGGGATATAAAAGGCAATCTACATATTGCTCCACCAGATGCAGCTACTCATGACTCTACCGGAAAAAAACTCTGGCACTAAAAGTATAATCCTCTTCTCAACCAAATTAGATTTGCTGGTCAGTTGTACCGGATTCCTTCCTCAAACATTGCAATAGATGAAGCAATTATTAGATGTACTGTGACGGAATAGCAGGGCGCAAAGTGACAGATAACTATCAGGCCGAAGATTGACTGTTACGGAGCAACACGGAGACAACAGACAATAGGGCCGAGGTACACAACCGAGGCAGGGACGAGGACGAGAACGATGGTCGGCGACGCGGGAGTCTAACCGAGGAGCAGAGTTGTGGGGCAGAGAGTCCAGATGGCTTCCCTGATGAAGACGTGAAGACGAAGATACCAGTAGACGATACGTACTACGATCATAGACTATGGAGGCAGCGAAGCGAGGCGAGATGAAGACGAAGACGAAACTATAGACGAGGACGAGACGAGATACTATGGAAGACCCAAGAAGGTCTTGGCGAAGACTATGGTTATGACGTATTATATTCAGAACTAAAGACACAAGATGAAACGAAACTAACCCGTAGGGTTGAATGACAGGAAGAACACGTAAGGAAAAGAAGAGAAAGAAAGGAACAAAGGAAAGATCCGTAGCAACATATATATACCCCTTCTAATCCCTGTACAATCATGACTCATAACATCGTATAACGGAAACCCATAGAATCTCCAAGAACCAAAAAGAAACCTCGCAACCGAAAACCCATTCCCCAATATCCTCCTCCTCCGCGAAATCCGTAGTACGCCGTGATAGATTAGGCCCTCCTTCAAGCCTAACTCCTGGTAGGCCTAGGCTTACTTAGATAGCTATCATGAAATTCTCTGACCAAGTCGGGGGCATGTTCCAAGTCCTGAGAGGGTTGCCAGAATAGTTCATCATAACCAAGATACCGAACCAAGTACTCTAGTCTTCCGTAGCGCCTGCGAGAATCTAAAACTTGTTCCACCTCCCACTCTTGTTCGCCTCCTATTTCTATTGCTGGGGGCGGGGACTGTAGCTGACCGGGGATGGGATTACATGGTGCCAAGGACAAAAGCGAAACATGGAAGACGGGATGAATTTTCATCAAGGCCGGGAGGTCGAGTTCATAAGCATAAGGGCTAACCATCCGCTTAATCACATAGGGGCTGATGCGTTTCCAATCAAGTTTCTTCGAGGGGCGCTTGGTCTCGATATTCCTAGTTGAGAGAAAAACTTCATCCCCAATGACATACCTTGGAGCCGGAGTCCTATTCCGGTTCGCTGCGTCCTCATGAATCTTCTACGCACGGGCCATTTCGTCACGAAGGAAGTCATAAATCTCTGCCATAGTCCTAGCCATACTATTAGCCTGATCCTCGTTGGTAGTTTTCCCATGCTGTAGCGGGGCAAAAGACATCCTCGGGCTTCTGCCATAATTGGCCTGAAACGGGGACATCTTGGTGGTTTCCGAGACATGATTATTAGTCGCGAACTCTGCCATGGGGAGATACTGGGTCCAGTCATCCTGTTGATAAGAGACATAGGCGCGAAGGTATTGTTCCATAATGGCATTAATCCTCTCAGTCTGCCCGTCGGTCTGAGGGTGAAAGGCAGTACTATATCGGGGAGCAATCTCAAGACGAGAGCATAGTGTCTTCCAAAATTCGGCCGTAAACTGTGTGCCCCGATCCGAAACGATAGTTTCTGGGAGTCCATGAAGTTTCCAAACTGAATCAAGATACATGGTGGCAACATCTCTGGCATTGGCTTCCTCAGTGCAGGGTATAAAGTGACGCATTTTTGTTAGGCGGTCGACAACTACCAAGATCGCATTAAAGCCGTTGCTTTCGGGGAGTCCTGTAACAAAATCCATCGACACATCCGTCCATGGACCCTTGGGTACGGCGAGGGGTCGAAGGACACCTTGTAGGGCGTTGCGAGAGGCCTTGCTGCGGGAACACACATTGCAATTAAGGACATAGCGATCGACATACTTCCTCATCTTTAGCCAGTAATAATTACGGCTGAGGAGCTCGAGAGTCTTGGCGCGGCCGGGGTGTCCAGCGAAGGGTTTATCATGATGATCCTGTAATAATCGAAGCTGAAGGTTGTTGGCCTCGGGGACGTAAATTGCACCTCGATATAGAAGAAATCCGTCCTCTGTTTCGGTGCATTCGGCCAGAGAAATCTTCTTCGACTGCTTGGTGCCGTTACGAAGCATTATCAGAACTTGGTCAGGGAAACTATCTTCTTGGTAAGCTTGAGTCAACAACTCTTTCACGGTAGGCATTCCTTCAGCGGGTTCGTTTGTCAAAGAACCCACCAACAAACTTAGCTTAATCCTTGATCCCAAATTCTCCTGCTTCAATACCACTTGCGACTGATGCGTCAAACGTTCATCCCCCTCCTTTGGCAAATCTCTTGATCTCCTGGTAAGCGCATCCAGTTTTCCCCTTTGCTTCCCTGGTCGAAACTGAATAACAAAATCAAATCGAGACAAGAACTCAGCCCAGCGGGTTTGACGACGGTTTAGCAACTTAGTGGACATAAAGTATTCCAAATTCCTATGATCGCTTAGCACTTTAATCGGAAAACAGGATCCTTCCAGATTCGCGCGCCATTCTTCAAAACTCCTAACAACTGCCAACAGTTCCTTATCATAAATTTCCTAATTACACTCTGCGGGGGAGTGTTTCTTTGAGAAAAATGCCACGGGGTATAAAAGTCCGTCATCACCTTACTGCGACATAATACCCGCAGATATATAATCAGAGGCATCGGTTTCCACAATAACTTCTTTTTCAAAGTCAAAGTGGGCGAGGATCGGAGCCGAGGTAAACGCATCTTTTAATTTCTGAAAAGCTTCTTCCGCCTTCCGGGACTATTCGAACCTTACGTTCTTCTTGGTCAAGGCGGTAAGGGGCGCAACCACACGAGAATAGGCGTAAATAAACCGTCGATAAAAATTCGCAAAGCCTAGGAACTCCTGGACCTCCCTGAGCTTAGTAGGCGCCTCCCAATCTCTGACCGTGGATACCTCGCTAGGGTCCATCTGAATGCCCTCCGGGGTGATAATTAACCCAAGGTACTTAGTCTGTTGAACATAGAACTCGCATTTCTCTGGCTTGAGGTGGACTCCATGAATTTGGAAGACCTTCAAGATCTCCCGGACGTGCTGTTTATGCTCAGCCAAAGTCTCAGAGTAAATCAGTACATCATCGAGGTAAGCCGTTGCGAAGTTATCCAAATAGGGGCGAAGAAGATCGTTAATCCAGTGTTGAAACGCGGCAGGGGCATTGGTCAATCCAAAGGGCATCACATTGTACTCAAAGTGACCATAGCGAGTCCGAAAGGCGGTCTTCCACTCATCGCCTTCTTGAATCCGGATTTGATGATATCCCCAACGAAGGTCCAGCTTAGTATAATACTTGGCCTTAGAAAGACGAGACAGAGTTTCAGGGATCAGAGGTAGGGGATGACGGTTCTTGACCGTAATCTCATTCAACTTCCGATAATCGACACACAGACGCAAGGATCCGTCGGCTTTCTTAACAAACAAAACGGGAGCACCAGCGGGGGATTCTGAATAACGAATAAACCCTTTCGACAGGTTTTCCGTAATATAATCCCTGAGGGCCTGCAATTCCAACCGAGACATACCATAAAGAGGGCCGAATGGTGGTACTTTGCCGTCCTGTAGGGATATTTTCAAATCATGAGGGCGGTGTGGTGGCAGGGCAAGGGCGTCGGACTCCTTAAACAGCGACAAAAATTCCCGAAGTTCTTGAGGTACACAGGCCAGGAGATCCGGGGCCTGCTTCCTAGCGAGAGCCTCATCAATGGCACGGATCGAAGCGCAAAAGAGTTTATTCTGCCAGCGTCGAGCGAGTCCTAGGAAGGGTACGGCCCCGATGGCCGCAATCTGAATCGCCGGGGCATCAGGAAACGAAACGGAAATACCTTTGGACGTTAACGGAGCATGAGACCGGGAGCAATTCTGGGCACAGAAATCCGAATCGAAGATGATCTTATTCGTCTTCGGTCGAATAGCCAAATCATGATACCTCATCCAAGGGATACCTATTACTATTGGGTAGTGTCCCAACTTCGTGATAAAGAACGGGGCGAGTTCCTGGTGACCATTGATATCCAACGATAGTCTAACTATATGCGTAATTTTTCCTGACTCCACCAGCCTGCCGTCGATTACCTCGAGCAAGCGTGATTTTTTCAGGGGAATCGGGACCAGACCGTGTTGCAAGACAAATCCTTGGTCAACAAAAGCATAGCCTGAAGCACCTGTATCTATCAGGGCGTGGGTGGCAATGGGGACGGCAGAATCTTGGGTCACCGAGCAGGAAACAACGAGTGATTCCTCAGACATCCTGTCCTCGGAGACGGCAGCGGCGGAGAGAACAAACGCGGGTGGCGGGACTAGCCCCTTTGGTGTGCCAATTTCTACCAAAGGGGCTGACCTTTTAACGCTGGTTCGAGGATCACTGGTTCAACTGGTGTCTTACGCCAGTTGTCAGAGGTGCGAAAATACTGGGAGCGAGGGGCAAGGTAGCGAGGCTTCGGAATCTGGGCGATGGGGCGACTTGGAATCTTGGTAGCATTGGGGGCGGCAAGGGGAAGACAGCGGCGAAGGTCAACAATAGTAACATCGACCTCAACAAAAACTTCCTTATGCAGGGCCAGACGATAGCGGAACTCCTCCTTTTCCGCAACGAGGGAGGTGACTTCTTCATTAAGGCTTTCTACGGCCTCAGCGGAAACTTCGTTGGCTTCGCACATGCGTTGCCACAGGTCAGCAGCCCTTTCCTCGGCTGCGTCAAGTTCGGACTTGAGGTCTTCAATAACCTCGTCGTGGGCCGTTAATACGGCGGGTTCTTCGTGGGCGGGGGCATCGGTGGGTGCTGTCAGGGCAGCAAGGGCTTCGGCGATGAGGGCGTGAGCCTCGGTAAGCTCGTACCCAAAGTCCTCCTCAATGGGGCCAAAATTTTCCAAGAACTCGGAGAGTCTCTCGGTCAGCGTGCGGGAGGTGAGGGGTTCTAGGGGCGGCCGATGGTGCAGTGGGCGAGGGCGGGGTCTCTGAGTCCACGAATAATGGCTTCGGAGTCGTGGGCGGGGCAGGAGTCATCAAGAATGGGTGCTCCAATATGGAGCTTCCCAAAGAATAAAGATGGCCTTAGCCCGGTGGGCGTCATGGAGACCGTGGGCGGCGTACTTGACGAGATGGTGACGTGTCCGAGCCGCGACTGCCGAACCAAAAAGCCTGAGGGACGAGAGTGAGGTGACAGTACCCCTTCCGCTCAGGGAAGAAGCACTCGAGGGGACCGGGAGAGAAAAAGACGGGGTGGGAGAGGTCCCCCATTGGGACATCCCAACTAAGGTCGGTCATTATGACCGGGACGAGACGAGACGGGGGCGTTGTGTAGGTCGGCAGAAGGGACATGTTCTTAGTGTTACGGAGCAACACGGAGACAACAGACAATAGGGCCGAGGTACACAACCGAGGCAGGGACGAGGACGAGAACGATGGTCGGCGACGCGGGAGTCTAACCGAGGAGCAGAGTTGTGGGGCAGAGAGTCCAGATGGCTTCCCTGATGAAGACGTGAAGACGAAGATACCAGTAGACGATACGTACTACGATCATAGACTATGGAGGCAGCGAAGCGAGGCGAGATGAAGACGAAGACGAAACTATAGACGAGGACGAGACGAGATACTATGGAAGACCCAAGAAGGTCTTGGCAAAGACTATGGTTATGACGTATTATATTCAGAACTAAAGACACAAGATGAAACGAAACTAACCCGTAGGGTTGACAACAGGAAGAACACGTAAGGAAAAGAAGAGAAAGAAAGGAACAAAGGAAAGATCCGTAGCAACATATATATACCCCTTCTAATCCCTGTACAATCATGACTCATAACATCGTGTAACGGAAACCCATAGAATCTCCAAGAACCAAAAAGAAACTTCGCAACCGAAAACCCATTCCCCAATATCCTCCTCCTCCGCGAAATCCGTAGTACACCGTGATATTGACTCAAGGGACACAACAGTACAAAGAGGACACCGATGAGGAGGAGAACGAGAGCCGGGCGGGCGCAAGCGCAGACTCGGGCAGGGACAATGACAAGGGCAAAGATAGAGAACGCCGAGCAGAGCAGGGAAAGTGAAGACCAGGTAAAGGCCACGGCGAGGGAGGGGAGCAAGAAGACTATAGGGTCACTTTCTGCAAAGGCGAGTTTGGAGAGAAGAAACTATAGCTATGGTATTTAGGTAGCGAGAAAACAGGAAGACGAGACAGAGAGAAAAAAAAGAAAAAAACTAAAGAAACCGTCCCCCTCCCACTATTTAACATTCTCCTCCACCAGTCCGCTATGACTAATCTCTAGAAACTCCGAGAAACTCATAGCATCCACAACTTGTATTCCTTCCCACCATCTTCTTCTAATTACATTACAAATCCATCACGCCATAGAATCTCCCAGAACCTAATGACGACACCCCCTCCTCATAACACCCCCTCCTCGCTTAACATTTCTTCATCCACTACAACAACACTTCTCCTACCGAACACTCGGAACTGGTACCAAGACGCCGGGACATTTACAGGCCGATCCTCAGACACCTCTAAGATGCTTTTCAAACCTATACCTCAAGGACTTAAGTTTCACTGTACTTCAAATCATGGTTACATCTTTGATTTCCATCCAACATGAAACAGATATGGTCCTAATTCATTCTCCGAGTCAACAATCTCCGAGCATTTAAGCAATACGAATTCCCTGATTTTAGAAATGACGTCACGATTACCTGATCATCATTCATTCAATCTCTATATGGATAATTACTATACAAATCTCCCTCTAGTTTCCCTTCTCCGGAGAAAAGGAATAGGTGCATGTAGCACCATGCGGATCACCTCTACAAACTATCCCTTTGAGCTCATTGTTCCGAAAAATACTCTTTCTCAACTTCCATATCATTATCAAGCAGGGGTTGTCAAGAGTGGAGTTGCGAAAATGCTATGGATAGTCAATGCATCTGTATCTATGATGACCAGTATCTATGATCTAAAAGGAAGAAAATCCGAGGTCGTCAAAGAGCAGCTGAAACCAGAAACGAAGAGCACTAACTCTGCTGGGGTCAAACGGGCTCAGGTATTTACCGACGGAGAGTGGAGGGCTATGCTCAATATACATGCCTGTATTGAGGATTATAATCATCATATGAGTGGTGTTGATATTGCAGATCAATATCGTGCCTACTATGATACTCAAATTATATCAAGAAGAACTTGGTTTCCTATTTTCTTCTGATGTACAGATACGGCATTAGTTGATTCTTTTATTATATTCAATGACCTCACCACGCCTATCAGTCATAAGAAATTTAGACTACAGGTTGCTTGGAGTCTGGTATTGAATAGCATTACAAGAAATCAAAAAAAGCAGAAATTTGATCATCTGGAGGACGAAGCACATAGCCTAACAGAATCTCCCACTAGCAAATCCCTCTATATTACCAAGCGAAAGTCTCTACCTATACCCGCCGCTTCTGGACAGCATCTACCTATACAGCTTGAAGGGAGGTTACGCTGTATCTGGTGTAGGTGGAATAGATCATTGCAGGGGGGGTCTGGGGGCCCACAAGCTCCACAGACCATTTGGAAATGAAAGTCTTGTGGCCATGCTCTATGTCTAAATGATAAGCGGAATTGTTTTTACATGTACCATAAACACCAAGAAAAGTAGACTTGTTGTGGTGGTGATATTTTATTTTTCATCGTGGTTGTCACCCTGTAATTCGGGTTCGAAATCGAACCCGACCCGCTACGCACGGGGGGATAGTCAACTTTGGGGCAACGGCGAACCTGAGGCAACGACGAAAACACAGATTTCAGTCAAAGTGGTTGCATACCAGCCTAAGCACCACTGTCTCGACTGACAAACACCCCTGTTCGTCGTTCAAACAGTTTCGCCGTTGCCCCTGGTGCGACTGTAGGTCAGTCTCCCTCTATTGCTACACCCAATGCCACCCTGTGATCCGAGGTGAAGGGCCAACTTACCGCGGCACCTGATACTCGGAGATCAAAGGCGAGTGGGAGACTGACCTACCTTTCCTCCCTCCCCCCCCCCCCCTTCACACAACTGATATAAGAAGAAGAAAAAAAGTAGGTCGGTCTCCCACTCGCCTTTGATCTCCGAGTAACGAATGCCGCGGTAAGTTGGCCCATCACCCCAAATCACAAAATAACTTTCGGTATAGCGATAGATACTCCAACAATAATACAACCCGCCACAAAGCCATACATATATTTATTTTAATACTGACATTTTCACATACGGTACGTCACTTGTTACCCCCGCTGCAACTTACCGGCCATGAGTAAACCAAAGCCATATATTCGACTTAGCTTTACTAGACCATTAATCTCTAAGCCCTCATACCCTGTCCTTCTAAACATGTTATAACAAGCATCGGAGATTGCAGCTATGCCGCGTTGAAGTCTGCTTATAGTACTAACACAGTACTAACAGTAATTATAACAGTAACAGAAACTTTCAGTACGCCCCGGGGGGTGGTCACTGGCTAATGTAGGGACTGAGTATGATGAAGGGATGAGGCTGCATTGGAAAGGTAAGGATATATACCCAAATCTTTTACACAATGATCTAACTCTTGTGCGAAAGGGAAGCCCCCCCGGACACCAACCCGCTGAAACCGGCTAAATCCGACGAACACAAAACAAAAGCAAAATAAACACCACTTACCTAGGAAAGAACCAGCACCAGCACTCGAGCCGGTTGGCGGAACATCAAGACCGAAAATTCTGCTCCACTCCTGAAAAGAGGGAAAAGAACGCAATCATTCACTACTCCATAGGATTACAAAACCACCAAATCGTAAATGCGCTCTCAACGCTAGTCCGATGGTCCCATTGAGCCGTAGGCAAAGAGGTCACCGCAATACCTCCCACAAGTCCTTGTTCCTCGCCCTCGCCCTCGACTTACCTAGCCTAAGTGACCTCTCACTTCAGTCGTCCCTGACCGCTCTCAACAAACCGCACTTGCGATGCAGGTCATCAATCCCCCATGTTCTTTCTTAAGATACAGCGCAGTCAGGTGGCAGTGGTAAGCGACTTAACAATAATATATGTCAAAGTTCCTCATCTCGTTAATGGTAAGAACCCCCCAAAATTAGTAAAAGGGGGAATAATTATGCTACACATTACCAAACTATTAGGAAATAGTCATGGAACACCATTCGACGAACCGTGCCTCCTCACCAAAGCGGTTGGTATACTAATATACTTTTTTGGACACAGAGAGGCCCCCAACGGAAGCGCTCGCGTCGTAGAGGTGAAGAGGGGGACCTGGGCTATGGCCGGTTACTGGTCCAATGATCTAGGTGAAACTCAACCGCGGTGGGTGGTGAGATTACAATGCCGGTAGGTCCCCGGAATTCGGAAGGGTACCTACTTAATTCTCCCGGGCATGCTGCACTTGCCCAACTCTGCAGTTCCGATGGTAGGGAGGTAGCTTTGAGAGAGCTTAGGGCGGACCACATCACTCTCTCAAAATATTGAGACTTCATGCCCACATAACCTTGATGCTAGCAAAAGAAAGAAGAAAGATCGTAAAGACTTAGGGTCTTCTACAGAACCCTAACCCTACTTTGGAGCTTACGATATCAGAAACCATTCTCAAGACCTCATTGGGGTTTTTTTTTCTTGTCTTAGTATCTTTCAGGCGTAGCCTTTTTTCCCAAAGGGCCTAAGATCATGTCTCGAGACGGATTGTCTGAGGCCATCATCACCCATTTATCAGTTCCCGCACCCGTCCAGACTCTTTTAAGACAAAGGTGTAAGGTAGGTCAAGGATATCCCGCCGAGTTCAAAAAACAGGTCTATCCCCATGCGCTGATGTTCCCTTTGGCCCAAGGTAACAAATCACATAAATAAATGAGTGGTGGGTGACAGGTCTCCGGCGCCACCAATCGTCACTCGCAGGCCGGACTTTAGCCCATGGTGGTTTTCGTGCATATAATGTGAATGATAGGATATTTTCACGGGAACTAAAGCCATCGCACCGCCGGGGCGCCCCTGGAACACTGCTATGGCTGAAAGACCAGGTAAAAAAACACCACCACAGCTCATCACTCGGTTAACGAGTGATATACTGTGACTACAGGTTCCTCGAAAGGGCCAGGTTAATAAGTTCCGTAGCTGCCGAAGCTTGAGAATTCCCGAAAAACTTCCCATATCTTCAGCGTTTCCGGCGCTTGGGGATTATTGTTTCACATGCATTGCTTCACTTCAATGCGGAATCATAATGAGATGCTGATATTTTAAATCACCTTGTCGCAAAATTAGAGAACCATTCATACAACACCATTCCATATTTGACGAGATATGACAGTTAAGTTTGAGTCTCCTTCGTTATCGGCAGAGGTATGGAGGAGGGACAATGCTGAACTAGACATAGAATATGGTCCAGCACCGCACTCGGGGTCGGGGTAGTTGTCTTAGTCGTTGAGCTATCATGATAGTTACCATGTCGATCAGCCGTGGGACCTAGGCAATGATGCTCGTTCCCGTCACTACCCGTCTAACTGCGGAACATTGTGTCCTTTATTCCTTTTGAGATGCCGAAGTCCGCTATCTAGGCCAACTACTAGGATGTTCTTGGTATTAGTTTAGGTCAGCAAAATTGGAATATCATACCGTTCCTCAACAGAGATATCCGGAGTTTGGGAAGAAAGCAAATAGGTTTAGAGAAACCTCTCACCTACGGCGTTTAGTCGCGATGGCGGATGTGCCTGCCGCGTAACACTTTCGGGCCCTCCAGCATCACCGGGTGATATCGCAGGAAGTCTCCTCCAGTAGGTGAGCATTGTTGTACGATCTGGTAAAGGAGCTCGGGTCGCCGTTCGCAACATACCCAATTGCAATGAGGAGGAAGTTTCGATCCCCATACCATCCAAGGAACAGAAGGAAGAAGTCCGAGCGTTGGAATTAGGTTGGGTAAGAGGTAGTGTGTATAGAATGGAAAACATTATCTCAAGTCGGGCAACGTAGAAATCCCTTGGATATAGCTCGCTGACCCGAGAGTCCGCTTGACAGCGCGCACATTGCCAGATAGATCGGTTTGGCGGATGACGGTGGTGCCGTTGGCACTGCGACCCACCAAGCCATCGTCCTTCCAAACGATTTTTGTGGGGTAAAGACAAGGATGGTGAACGATATGGGTGACGGAGGTGTCATCTGTTGAGAAAGTTGCTTCAAGGCGGTATTTCTCCGACTCCATTGGTATGCGGCTCTAGGATGTTTGGCTAGGCGAGATTGGATCATGGCTCTCACCACTCGCGGCTAGAGACCGGTTGTGCACCCGAACGAAATATCAAGTCATGCGATGGCAAATCCTTGCACCTAGAAATAAGGAATCAACCTTTGTTACTAGCCTTAGCAGGATATTTCTTTACAATCATATGTAGTTTCGTTGACCCACTTACCCAAGTCTGATGGGGGTTCCTATCCCAGGTATCCCGCGCAAGGATGAGAACAGAGCCTTACAGTGCAAAACAATCGTATATCTCACAGAGGATGAGACTCCCAAATCAACAGAACGGTGGGGACATGGTAAAACGTCCAGTACTTTTTTGTGGAGAAATCTGTGTGGGACCTGCGCGTATGGCTCTGGTGTTTTATCGGCTGCTTGATGAATTGATTGTGTTCGGATTCGGTGGATTGGTTGTACAACCATTCGACTATGCCGATATCTACCTCCACAACTGATCAGCTCATCTTTGGGAAGATGATGGCAATTGTTGAGAGTAGGAGATATTGGGGGTATTAATAGTAATAGGGGGGTTAACGTGTGGAATTAGACATTTCCGCCCTAAACCCTAACCCTGAAACCCACATCATGTGCCAAATATTTTTTTTTGTTTATTTTATACTCGCATGCAGTCTCACGGCTATTGCCAAATATCTTGATCAGCATACATACATATATATCAGGCCTTTACCCACTACTTTCAAGACCTGTATCCATGAATCTGAATTGCCTTTTCATCAAAGACCAGTTCTTAATGCAAGGATATGTTTATGATCTGCCGACTTGCCTCTGTTCCGTCAGCTGGGTTCCGACCTCTTTTGTCGGTTATTCGCATGGATATTTACCAGGGATGAAGAAAGCTAGCTTTGGCCGCTCAAAATTAGGGCCTGTTTGATTGACGTTAAATTTATTCTAATCGTGGATTGGATAAAAGAAAACACTTCCGGAGTTATGTAATTGTTTTATTGAAGATTGCGACAGATGTACGGCTTTTTGTGTCAACCGAACAGACCATTAATGATTGGACCACCAACACTCATGCAACTTCCTCCAGCGCCGGCCGCCGAAACAGCCCTTCTTTGCTATCTATCAGCTTATAATAGAGCGTCTTGGCAAAACTCACCATCTCATATTTTAAGCTCAAAATTTCGAGATCTTGGCGGTCTATCCACACCAAAAGCCGGTCGCCAAGAGCTAAATATTTAGATTCAAAACTAATGCTGAGATACACGACTACAGATGAATAAATAGAGCCTGTGAGGTATGCATCTGGTGGATCACAAATGCTCAATAACCAAGATTTCTGACACAATCCTTATAAGCTTTTTCAGCCATCAACCTCCGCACTTGCACCGTATAGCTCTCTTCCTCCGCCATCAGTTTCGCAGTCTGAGCCTTTACTCTTTCCGTCTCCATCCTCGTCTTTTTGATTTGAGCGTCTTCTTCGACCCTCCCTGGCCCCGCCCCCTCACTTTTTTCACCTACTGCTGCCCCCTCCCCAGCCCCAGCGTCGGCTAACTTATCGCGGCGGACAGCCTCGATACGTGCGACTTCGGCCAATATAAGCGATGTTTCGACTGATACCTTTAGAACATGCAGTATGCCGCCTTGTCGCTCCTCTGATGCACATTTCCAGTCGGGGTGGTCAAAAAGTCGAAATAGTTCGTCCACACCTTCTCGTAGTAGCTCGTTGGTGTTAGGTGTGGTAGGGCTCGGGGTTGCCATTATAAAAGCGATACTATCCTGAAGTCAGAAGAGATCAAATGAAGCGCGGGCAGTAAAACAGAATCATACTTTGCTTGTGAGGTATCTCGGTAGGATAGAGCTCGCTGTGGGGATGGTGATCTCGTTGGGGATGGTTATCTCGTCTAGAGGGTTCGTTGGCCTAATAAAGCTTGGCATGAGCAGGTCACATCCCTGCCTATTGGACCTACCTAAAAGGGACTACTCAAGGCACATAGTTGGATGCGACATTGCAACCAATGACTGTAGACGCACCTGGAAACTTATATAAAGTTAAAGACCTCCGCGCGCTACGGGACACCGAAGTGACGCATCAAGCATACACCACCTAACCATCCGAAGTTACGAAGAAGCCTCGGGGGTAATCGCTGGGGTTTCACCTGGATTTTCCGGATCCCTGAGAGGTGATATGAGGTTTCGGCATCGCCAATTGCAGCAGTAATAAAGTACCTTATATTAATCAACGCCCTTCAATCATAATCAGGGTCACCAAAATGATAGAAGAAGTTCAGTAGACGGGCTACCCATCTATCATGAGTGGTATACGCGCTCCATCCTTTCCCAAGATACATCCTAAGAAGACACGCGCGCGCCTACCGTGCACTACTCTAACCTCCCACTATAGCTATAACTGCTTCTGAAGCATAGGAATTACGAATATCCCTAAAGGTATCATCGCTGTCCCCCAGATGCCATACCAGGCAGTCAGGAGAATCTTATTCCATACCAACATGTCCGACATTAATTTTTTAAATATGATTCGACACAAAAATCCCAAATGGGAGTTAGATAAATCCCATACACAGAAACTTAGAAAAGCTCCTCGCCAAATTCGCAAGGTAAGTAGATTGAGTTAAGAATATATTCGGCTACAACTCTAATAGGAATAAGCTTGATACACATATCCACCATTACCGAGAACGGCTGACTCGAAGAAAAAGATGGGCACACATGACCACCGGATTGACACGCTAATTTACTATCTTTTCTTTAAGGTGAACCATACTAGAATAAAATAAATGTAATATGGAGTATCGTAAAACTGTACTCTGTCCTCGACTCGGGAGTGCGTTTTATGCGAAAACTTGGCTAATTATTTTATTTCCTTCTCTTGATTGCTGCAAATATTTTTATCGTAGTCGCATAATCAGTGAGATAAATGGGACAGAATATGTGATCTTCTCCCAATCATTCATTAAGATACTAATCATTCACTAGTCTACTGTTTACTAGGTTCATATTCCATCATAAAGCGTCACTCGACACCACCCAGCCGATTGTTATATCTATTTATTTATACTTCATACATGCGTTCCCATTTTCAATATATATACAGGCCTTCATTAACAACACGAGAGAAGTCTTATATACCCATACAGGACAGTCACACATGTGTGTAGTTCTGGTACTCGGCTGTCAATTCTCGGAAGAAACACATATTACCACAGTTAAATATGTTACAACTACTGAAACCTCCTCATGAGGCTAATTTCTGAGAATTTGAGGCACTGGCCGTTTATTTCTAATTGAAATTCTATTAGAAAGCTGACCATCTTGTCCAATGTTTCATATACGGCTAAGACCGCCGAAGGTATAACGAGCCTTTTAGCTATGGCTGACGGATCAAGAGCCGCATACCTCAAACACGTCCACTAAACCAAATAGTAACTTGTTTCAACTTCTACTATTTATTTATACTTCATACATTACTATGAAGTCATAGCTGCATACATGTATGAAGTATCAATCAACCAAGCATTGAAGCCATGAGCAATCACTCGTAAAGCTTTCGAGGATAACGCCACTTCCCCTAAATGTAGCCTTTTATTTTCTGGACTGCCTGTGTCAGTTATTCCGATGCGATAGAGAGCAAGCCACCCCAGAGTAGCCTCGCAATAATCCCGGATAAGAACCGAGTGATAGCCTATGAAGAAAACAGGCTAAACAATAATGTCTCCTCCAGCCACCGAAACTATTAGATCGATCCCTTTTCCTCTTGTAACCAGTGCGGCGAGTTAGATACATATGCCCCGATATGTTTTAATATCCTTTACCCTTCATTAATCAAAGTCGTTTCAGGGCGGTTAACAACGTAAATTCTCATCTATCTGCTGGTGGTCAGGCCAATTGTAATCATAGGAACCTAACGCTCTAAAAGGGTAGGAACAGAGCTAGGGGGGTCTTCGCCCTAGTTTGACTATTGTGAGCCAAATTTCAGCCAATGCTGCACCCATAACGCCTGTTGGGGACATATTGGATAAGCCCGCACCTAATATTTAGGGGTATGCCGAAGTTGGGGAATGCCGGATTGCACTAGAACGATGTTGTAATTACTACATGTCTCCTCACCCAAATAATCCTCGTTCGGCGGGCCTTCTACTTCGTGAGCTTACTGGTTGGATGGTTGTGCCAAGAGGTTGGTCTTGGGGAATTGGTCGCTAGCAAAAATACCTCGGTCACAAGGCGGATATCAACATAGATATTGAGCTCTCTTATGCCTTTTGAATCAAATGGAATCGAGCTTTCACAGATAACAAAAAAACCTGCAAAGAGGTTTGTAAGTTTAACACTCTACAGTGGAACTTTACTCTGGGAAGGGAAGGCTCATGCGTTCAGTACCAAGGTTTTTTGACGGCGATAATCGATTTAATAATCAACAGCATACACAAATCTCATCCACCAAGGCGCGTTTTCGCTAAGCTGCGGCCGATACCGAACTCGAACATAAATCTAGACCTGCGGGGGTTCTTGCTACGCACGACAAAATACTCTGAGCTATCCTCCCATCTGCTGAATGACTTCTCGCACATGAAAGACACGGCACAGAGCATGGAACAAGGTATGGGGCCGGGAATGAAAGAAGTCAATCGGGAAAACATGGTGCTGGCAATGAAGGACGAGCGGCATACACGGGGGTTCTAGGGTAGTAGTTTGACTTTAGATCTAGAAAGGTCGATGTGTATTTGGATGAGCAGCGTATCCCTGTATCAGTAGTATCAATTCAGTTATTCTACCTAGAATTAAAACCATCAACCATTAACACAAGTAGAAAAAGACAGAGTCTATTACAGTAACAGTAAAAGGGCCTAATAGTTATTCGGACAATTGCAATTGAGATTGATGGTAGATTTGAGCTTGGCAAACGCACTTCACAGGCTCCATGGCTAGATCGAATATCAGCTGGTGCTTTGAAGCATCTCCTACGGTTGTAACACTTGTGTAGCGCTGTGGAATCAGGATGAGATCATTCAGCCTGATCGGCCCTGCATTACCCTGATAGCGTAAATTGATCAGTTCCTGTGAGCTTTGAGCTGAACTGAAACCTCGATTGTCTGCAGCGCGTCCAAAAAAGAAAAAAAAAAGCAAGTACTGCGGGGAGGGAGGGGCAGGAGGAAAAGAAAAAAAACATAAAAAACAAAAAAAAAGATATTAATTTCTTCGTAAGGTCGAACGGAACATGTGTAAGAGGCATTGTCAACGTCGGCAATATCTGGGTGCGAGGTTTTCGCCCGACACCGCACTGTGAGAGGGAATGAAGTCGCAGGTAATACGACATCAGTTTTGATGTCGCACACCCCTTCGCGCAAATAAGGTTACTTTTAAGCGAATGCACTACCCACAGAAAAAGGACTAGTATGGTCTTGGCGCATTGTGGGGTTCGGAAGAGCGTATGTCTCGCAGCCTGTAGGCGAATGAGCTATCACATGGAATATTCCGCATTTATGATTGGTTGATGGATGATCGACGCCGATCTCATGTTACCAAAACTTGGAGCTGATCTTAGACAGTGAGTGGTACTCAAGCTCTACCTATCATAGTACCCACCTCCTACCTCGGAGAATCGGCCAACCCTGGCCAGAGCATATATATCTCATCTTAGCTAAATGGCATCGATCTCCACCAAGCAATACCGACAAAGGCAATTTCGGTCTCACGGATCCTGGTAGAGTACGTACTACGGCAATCCTGTGTGCCCCACCATTTGTCGTAGTTGTTGCAGCAGTGGGGGAATACGGGCTGAGTTGCGCTGATATCACATGCCACCCATTGTTGTGCGCTTGGCGCTTTCCGTGAAAATATTGTCCGCGTCTTCTCCATACATGCCCAAAGGGTTATATATCATGTCCAGATTGCCCGAGCATTCAAAGCTCAGCACATCCGGAAATACCACACACGAACCCCAAGCCCCACAAACCCAGCAGTACCACAAGTCCAAACCTCTTGAAAAATACCCTCATTAATCATGAACGACGCACCAACAGGACTTGTGACCCTCACTCTCCTCGAAAACGACATCCTCACAAGCTTTGATAACAATGTTGTGGTTGAGAATCAACGGGGGGGAGAGTGGTTCATGAGGCGCATTGGTATCGACGGGGGCGATACCCCGTTTTTCCTATTCATCAAAAAGGAGAAAGGCCCAAACGGGGAGGAACTTTGCATGACCCTGGATGTTGAAGGCGAGAATAATATTGTGCTGAGGAAGTTGGAGGAGCCGAGGCCAGCGACGTCCCAGTTATGGACCCTTGAGGATGCTATAGCAACCAGAAGGTAAATAGCCCCCTTATGATACTTAAAGCGTCTTAATTACAAACCACAACTAACGATACCAGCCTACCTCCAATTGTGCTTTGTCGGCTCCAAAGTGTTGCGAGACCTTGGTTATCGGCCGGTATTGGTGAAGACTCCCCTCTACCGAAGACCATGCAAAACGTCGCGGGTGTCCCGAATGACTCCGGGTCCGAAAACCAGCGGTGGCGCATTAACTACATCAATATGGAGTAATGAGCGATGGGTCTCATTCTACATCCCATGGGATGGTTGGTTTGAGAACGGTTATCGATTGCGGGGGGGTGTCTTTTTTTCTTTCCTTTTTTTTCTTGCTGGTGTGGGGCTGGGGGGCTTGTTTAATTAGTACGGGTAGTGGTAGTATGTCTGTTTGCAGAATCTGGGAAGTGAAATTTAAGGTCGTTTCTCTCGATTAAACTAGATCTGTTCAAATCTGTGCAGGCGTATGTGTGAAAATAGGTTAACATACCATCACCGCCCATGACGCTTGAATTTGCGATTACTACCATGCAATGGGCTGTCACCGGGAATGATTGTCAAGAGAGTTATAGGCTAGCCGGCGTTCTCCGGTTAGTAGGCTGCTATTGGCTTTATTTTAGGACCTTCAGAGCTAGTGCCCCCGGGGGGGGGGGGGTGTGGGAGCGGTCTATCCTAAGCTCATCCCCGATCTGCAAGATCTACACTACAGTATTGACTACACATAAGTACATAAGGACGTGTTAGTCTGAAGTATTATTGCGCCTATAGGCTACGGGACCTATAAATAAATAGAGTGTAATTTTCTTTGATAGTCGACTCTTTGCCCTTTGCCAAGACCTCCGAGAGCGAGTTGCCTACTCTAGGTAGGTTTATAATAGGGTTGTCAAAGTCGCCCTCTACTCTACTCCTTCTCGCACCATATTCCGTTGTGAGACATACTGCAGTAGTGCATTCGGTGCTGATCTTTGAGGTATGTATGCGAGTGACAAGGTCAAGGATAATTTGTATGGAGTGGCAACGTTCTGCCATACAAATAATCCTTTCGCATTTTCTGGTTCTTACCCTGGTAGACGAGTACATATGTCTTAGTCGAATAGGGATTTCGGGCCAATAGTAGTTCACTCTGGCGACGCCAAGCAGGATCTGCTCAGCTGTAAGACAGCTACATGTACCCTTCAAATTCGAAAAATCCACTATCCCCGTCTTTGTATGTGGTAAGTCCGGACCAAGGCGAATTGGCGGGCCAAACTCGTGCGGATACATACTTTTTCCCACCCGGAATTGAGATTTAGCGACGCGGGGATAGTGGATTTCTCGAGAATTGACGGTACTCGGAAAAATTGGCTATCTCCGCCCAGTGATCATCTACTTAACGATTAATCGAACAGTGCTAGTAGCAATTTTGATCTCATATGCACAGCCATTAATTCTTTCGAGGGGGTGTACGCAGTTTTAGGATATCATGTTAATCAGACTATATGATTTGAACCTTTGCACGGTAGTTATCATATTACGCGGTACCGCAGACTACATGTATGTACTACCGGCCAGCGAGGCTAGTTGATTATAAACACGACTGCTATCGCCGCCCCAAATCCAGGAATCCCACGTGCCGGGTGATGATCCTTTCGCTTGTGCTGTTCGGTGCTAGCCGCTCGAATGCAGTATGGCGCAAGCACGTACTCCGCAATACGGACTAGAGTATCTTCGAGATCTGCGGGGAAATAGGACCGTGATACACCTCCAGATTCATGTAGTCCCGTACCCGTTCCCGTCAAAAGAAAAGTGTTAGATTGCTAGCCTCAAAAATCTAATTTTAATGTACCCTGGGGGTCCTTAAAGTGATGCAACGGGCTCAGTTCTCTGGTGTCGCGGTTAGACCCGGTCAACCGTTGCATTTTTTGTTTTCATGTACTGTTTGTTACATAGCTCTACCTGATGTAATTTGATCTGTAGAAATTGTTTAATTCAGGCGTGATGGTTCTTTCTCGCCGTTGCGTCACTTTAATTTGGGGACCCCCGGAGTGCATAGGCTAAGTCAAGGCCATCTCACTTGTGGATGCTGGGCGCCACACACAATTACTTGCATGAAGGCGAGTGGCCGATGGTGGGAAAGCGATAAGCGAGGCTCGGAAGCCTGTGTCCGCCCACGGAACAACAGCGGCAATCTGATAAGATAAGTCTTTCCCCACAGCAATGTCTTGGCGGCGTGGTACCGAGTGCATCATTGCATTGCAGTGATCTAATGTACTCATTAGCTACAGTATGAAAAAATGGGGTCAAATAACTACCGTAGGACTACGGAATTTAGTGACAAATACCGAATTAAATCGGCATTAGAGGAAGGGTGCTGTACGGATACCGTATTCTTACCGCATTGCTAGCGTACTCTATCAACGAGAATACCATAGTGATCCCACCCCTCTTTTTGGTACTGTAGAAATGGTCCGTAAGTAGGGCATCGAGTACAGGTATGTACATGTAAGCTAGTACATGTATAGATGGCGCTATCCTGTCCAGCTATTCTGGTGTGGGGCATCCTTGTGTATTTCTTTTGCACTTATCCGATCGCGACTTTACTTCAAAAATTAATGAAAGGGCCCGGAATGTATACGTACACGTACACGTACTTACTTACTAGTACTACTATCAAATTTCCATCTACCCCCGAACTACTAAGGACTTTGCCACTGCAGTCTTCATTGCTTCTTAATTCCTCTCCGACTGCATGTCCGCCTTCTTTTGCTTGCGCGTAGACAGCTGATTTCCCTTTCCGCTCCCTCCTATTTGCGCATATTTTGGAACCCCAATCTAATCTCGATTCCAGTACATACATCGATAGCTTTAAGTAAAGATATCGGCCCCTCTCCGCTAAGAACGGAATTCCAGGAACGGGCTTACCACCCCCGCGCGCTCTCCACCCCGCACGGGCAAGTGATAGCACCCCATCTATTTTTTTTTCGGGCTACACGGAGTTCTAGGGTATCGAAAAACATAGCTTTCTCAACCTCAGGAAATTGAGTTCTGATATCCGGTTGGATGATACTAAGTCGTTATCTGCCGCTACACTCTCGTCGACCCCCGGGCTTGTGTTCCAATATCTCATTTTTTAATTTCACAGAATTTGCTACCCTTACGGAAGGTTTGTGGGTGCAATACGATTGCGCATTTCAAAAGATTCTTTCCCGCTTCTAAATCGGTAACTATAAGATGAGATAGAAAAAAGATTACCGTGGCTTAACAAAGGTATTCCGGAGCGTGGTATTGGGCGTGTGCATTATTTTACAGATATTGAGAAACATACAGGTACTACATGTAGTCAACTCGCTAATAGTGGTGGGACACCTATTGTAGTAGGAGTATCAAGAGTATAAGAACAGAGTTGTCAGGACACAAGTAAAATAGCGTATCTTGGCGTTTAACCAGAGACCTATGCCAAGACAGATATATACAGTGACAACTGCATTAAGATAAAAAGGGGACTTACCCCTCTTCCTGTGGATAGAGATAGTGCAAGCTATGGGACGCATATTCTACTGGTTACCCCCATTTCATGCGCCTAACACGTTCACCCTCTCCTAGATCCTGTCCTCCGGTAAGCCTATTACTACATATGCTGCGGGACTGAATTCATTATAACTACAGTAACCCTCTACCGACCCAATGTCCCCATTTCATCTTATCAAGTATAAATACATAGCGAAGCCATTTATTGTTGGAAGGTGTACTGCCTCGGAGCGTTCTCAGCCGTTGTGCCTAGGTCGACTATTTTTCCGGCACATATACATCAAGTACATACGTGTATAATGTAATTGTCTTATACGGACATATACCACAGCTCTCTTGTCCTATATTCAGCTTATCAGTTGATTAGTAAACGAAGCCCCGTATTCTCCCGTCCTTGGTACAGTAAGATTATAAAATCCATCTCCATAGATCCATCGGGTGATAATCTATGATTCGAGTGATTTTAGCCCATGGACACATGTAGTTTATTGCGGAGTGTTCTTAAAACCCTCCAGTGAATAACGGTGGTTTAATTCTGGGTTAGGTCATATCTCTCTATTGTCAGTTTATCAATAACATATAATATATTCAAATGATTTAAATTATAGACTATTGCCATTCCACCGAACACCCCCGGGCTTGGCGACATCCTTCCCACTGGAGTATGGTGCGACACGGGCGCTGATCAAAGGAAGATTGACGAGGGCTCTATTCCTACGTTAGATGGCCCAATAGTAAGTCTTTTATTTATTGATTAGATGGTTGGCATCGAGCCCAGAATATAGGATCTGGGTGGTCCCACCCCTAACCCTAAGCCTCCCAACAAAGTCTCAAGTTGCCCCAGATGCGTCACAGCCCGAGGATCCTCACACTTTTGGTATATATGCCACGTAAAATGTACTTGAAGACTCCGCAACCACAAGAACGATACATCTCGCCTGTTAAAACACGATTGCACAAGGGTGGACCGGTTGGGGCAGCTTCAAAATTAGGCCCTACATTCCCGGCCGGCTCCCTGTAGCCCTTCGCCTGAGGATCGTATTACAGGCCAGGGGCTAAGGGCTTAGGGTATGGGTAGACTACGTCACAGAAAGTCCCCAAGGTTTCACAAGTCCTACACACTACTGCAGGATCTAACGTTTACAACAGAAACAATCAAAAAGCTTACTGTTTCCGATCAGAATGAGATCACCGGAGTAAACGTTTGTCTTACTTGGTCCATTGCATTGTGGCATGAAATTACTCGCATGGACACTCTAACGAGGGACTCTCACCCCAGAGGAACCTACTATAGCTGCATCCGCTTGCAATCAAGCAACGGTTTTCTATCTGACATCCACGGACGCTAAAAAGACACTGCCGAGGTGAAAGAATATGAGTACAGAGGTTACTGGAGCCCGGAGGGGAAGAGAATTCGAGAAGTCTCATGGGGCACGAGGGGACTCCTGCTCCAGAGAACACGCCGGAGGATAATTGGGGGGGGCGGTGGGGGGTAAAGGGAGCATGAGGAAACAGTCTTTCGCCGTCGCTTGGCGAGTACTGCCAGCTCACGAACAGGCCAAAGTCTGCATCTTGAGGCTTGCCGTAACTGAGCCTCTGTTCAGAATCGTCGGGTGGCTGCGCTCGTGCAGACCGATGCCAAGCCGGGGAGCCGAGCGTGCACTTCAGCCACATCCAAGACAAGCGCGATAGACATCGTTGGGTCGTTTCGGAAGAGGTCCGGGCATTATGAGAATGCTTTATCCAGGCATATTTTTTAAATGTCGTGTATAACATCATCGGTTTGAGGTACAAGAAAGAATGTTTCAGGCAACCAGGCCTGGGCGAATATGGCTGTTGATTGGGTATGTCTTACCGCGCATGTTATGTAATGCTACATCGACAACTCACCAGGTATCATCACCTCAACCCCTGGATACGCCTTAGACCGCAAAGCTCAAACACAACACCATGGATCCCCTTTCCGTCGCCGCCTCCATCTCTGGGTTGTTCACCGCCTCCATCGAGGTAGCCAAGTTACTTGCGGCCTTGATAGGTGCCTATGACTATGCCCGGACGGTGCATGATGAGATACACCACTTCCGATTTATTCTCTTCCGACTGGATAGATACATTCAATCAGACTCTCTAAACATTGCCCGGGCGTCGATGATTGACCTGGATCAGGTCGTGACAGTGCTAGTGGGGTGCGTGTGCACATTTTCAGAACTCGAGAGGGAAGTCAAACGCCTACACTCATATATATCATGGCCCGAGGGCCTCCGGCGGGTGAGGTGGTCGATGGCAAAGTCCAACCTGGTGGACCTTGTTCAGCGGGTACAGAACCACAAGGCTACCATATCTTCCATGTTTATAATCCTCACCAGGTATGTGTGACACTAGCCCTTACCCCCGTTATCTCGTTCGGATCCATAATCGCTGTATAGATGCATAGGCTGATGCGTATGGCGGGGATGCAGCGAATCACAAGGTGCCGCTCTGGATGGCATGAACGAACTGCGAAGAGAGGTAGCCGAACTGCTACGTATTAATGCCGAGATGGCAAGTAAGCTTGACCTAGCGACCGCTGGATCTGTCTTATCATCCGGGGCCAGTGTGATTGGGAGTGTCATTACCGGGCGGAGTGTGCAATCATTCTCTTCGGCCAGAACAAACTTTCGAACAACCCTTAACCAGAGTCGGGTATACAGACGGGCACTACTAGACCGCGTAAACAAACCCCGGCCGGCAATAGAACAATCCTCCGCTTCATCGATCAAACAATCTTGGTCGGTACTCTCAGGCCTTAGTCTTTCAGAAATATCAAACTATTCTGCTTATTCTCTACCCATTACTCCAAACGAACTCTATAACCCGACTTGGTACATGGAATCTCGGAAGACGATTACTATCGAACCGACCTTGCCTGAAGTACCGGTCTTGCTCACTCCAGGCTTCGCGGAGAGCCTGAAAATTGCCCTGAAGCGGAATGATGTTAAGGTTGCAAAGACAATTGCCAACTATATACCATGGCACATTGTCCTGGAGATGAGCGTGGTCTACCCTACGCTGGCAGTGGGTCCCTCGAACGATCTTGGGGAGGTGCTTGACAGATTCACTCTTTTCAAATTATGGTTACAGTGCGGAGGTGACACTGCAACGAAGGACTCTAGGGGCGAAACTGCCATCGAGAGAGCATTCCAAGCTGAAGATCCCAGGTTACTTAAGCTACTATTTCAAGATGGGTCAGATATAAACACAAGATGGAGTTCAAGTAACCCAAGGTGGGATTCGATGAACGCACTTGACCTTGTCTCGGGAAGAGATGGCGAGTGGTTTGTAAATGGGCTTTGTGAAGAGACTGAAGCGAAGAATAGGGCTGAGATAGTCCCAATCGAGGGCAGTATGGGGTGCAAGCGTGCACGGGTAGTCGAATTTCTTCTTAAACTTGGGGCAGATATTAATGCCCAGGACGAAAAAGGGCAGGCGGCACTCCATCATGCTTCAGAGTGTGGAAATCAGGAGGTGGCTCAGACCCTACTCGGCCACGGAGCAGATGTCGAAGTCAAGGATGAGTTGGAAAAGGCTGCACTCCATTGCGCTGCGGAGTTCGGGCACAAGTCGCTCGTTAAAGTCCTTCTTAGCCACGGAGCAGATGTCAACACCGAGGATAAGTCGAATAAGACCGCACTCCATTGGGCTTCGGAGGGCGGGTACGGGTCGGTCGTTGAGGTCCTTGTTAGCCACGGAGCAGATGTCAACGCCGAGGATAGGTCGAATAAGACCGCACTCCATTGGGCTTCGGGGGGCGGGTATGAATCGATCGTTGAGGTCCTTCTTAGCCGCAGAGCAGATGTCAACGCCAAGGATAAGTCGAATAAGACCGCACTCCATTGGGCTTCGGGGGGCGGGTATGGGTCGGTCGTTGAGGTCCTTCTTAGCGACGGAGCAGATGTCAACGCCAAGGATAAGTCGAATAAGACCGCACTCCATTGGGCTTCGGGGGGCGGGTACAAGTGGGTCGTTGAGGCCCTTCTTAGCGACGGAGCAGATGTCAACGCCAAGGATAAGTCGAATAAGACTGCACTCCATTGGGCTTCGGAGGGCGGGTACGAGTCGGTCGTTAAGGTCCTTCTTAGCCACAGAGCAGGTGTCAACGCCGAGGATAAGTCGAATAAGACCGCACTCCATTGGGCTTCGGGGGGTGGTTACTGGTCGGTCGTTAAGGTCCTTCTTAGCCACAGAGCAGATGTCAACGCCAAGGATAGGTGGAATAAGACCGCACTCCATTGGGCTTCGGGGGGCGGGTATGAGTCGGTCGTTGAGGTCCTTCTTAGCCGCAGAGCAGATGTCAACGCCAAGGATAAGTCGAATAAGACCGCACTCCATTGGGCTTCGGGGGGCGGGTACGAGTCGGTCGTTAAGGCCCTTCTTAGCCGCAGAGCAGATGTCAACGCCGAGGATAAGTCGAATAAGACCGCACTCTTTTATGCCATACAGGGGAAGCATACAAATATCATTAAGCTCCTTGAAGAGGGGGGAGCAAGCACGTGAGCATGTAAGTTAGGGACTGGTTGGGGTAACTACATTCGGTATCCTTTGAAGGAAGATATAAGGGCGTGGATGGGGTCTTGTCTAGCCATTGAGCAGATCTCAGAAACATGAAACTCTGCTTGTTTACATACCGTGTCCTATCTACAGGGCGCCAGGGTATAATCGTGCTTAGAGAATATCTATGATTTTTATGGAGTAGTATAGTATTTCGTTGCTTTAGTTTTGTCCGGAAAGTTCGAGAGTCATCTAGTACGCACACGGTGCAAGTAAACAAATCAGTATCTGAGTCCCGTTTTGTGTAAATGTAGGCTGAGGTGTAAATGGTACTAGTAAGTGTAATGTACTTAGTACGTAACCAATTGACTAAATGAATTCTTTAGTTCAATGTAACACTTTATTCAGCTTTAGGCAGAGAGTAATATTAGGGATTGGTACTGTCAGCAGGAGTTCGGCTTAGGGGCTCTCTGTCGCAGGGTGACTAGGGCTGAACGCTGATACAGGACAATAGGGTGGGGGGATTAAAAAGAATAACTGATGGTGTGGAGTGTCACGAGGGATGCCAAGGACATTGGGGAGCAAGAACGAGGACCGGAGAGGAGACAGAAGGAGTGAGGATCATAGGGAGCACAACTGGCAAGACTACGAGAGGCTATGGATCAGGGGGTTACCTGATATTTTAGGTGATGTGAAGCCTTTTGCCTTCGGACCCCCGCTCGCCGCTGCGCGCTGTATGTAAGTATAGGAAATACTGCAAATGTATGTGGGTTACCATCGTAGTCATATGTCCACTTTATCATCCGGTCCAAATAGTATAGGATACTATGTTAGTCAAGGCCCCCATCTGAATAGATGTTGCGCAGGTGGTCGGCTATGGTCTCCTACTTATGCATGGACAGAAGGGATGCGTTCGCTACCTAGCTGGTCGGAGTATGTAGCTGCCAAAATGAGATAGTATAGCGTGTCAGCACTCCCCGGGGGTGGTTTGGAGTTGAGGTCAGGGTGTATTGGATGTAGGCTTTTGTTGTTAAGGGTTTTGAAGTAAGCTCCGACCTCCGACGGTTTGTCGTTGCTTGATGAGAGCTTTGAAGCAAAGTCGGTCCATACCTTTGAGCACGACATTGGTGCAGGAAGAATAGCTCAAAGGTGGAAGGGGAGGAGAGGGTATGTCGCTGCACCACTCTACCCCACCAAGCTTAGTCAATTAATCAACGTAATAGCGACTTTGGCATGTGGCGGTGGATATGACTAATAGCCATCGTTGTGGGCCTGGTGCGACATTCGATGGGACGGGAAGGCTCAGAGGGCGGGTGTGTAAACTACGGAGGAATTTCTTTGGCATGGGAATCTGAGAGCTATCTTAGTCTAGGCGCCTAGTACTGCTAAGGGATTAGGTCTCCTGGTTTCGGTAATTATCCTACCTACTTCCTTCTCGAGAATTTGCGGTCGCTAATTAATGAACTAAATAGATAAAAAAAAATTTGCGGCCGCTATTTGTATGCTGTCCCTAAGCGCCGATTGGCTGGGTTATCGAAACCCTAACCCAGGTAAATACCCAGATGAACCCACCCAAATTAAATGCCTCCAGGACAGGAGTTAGAAGTAGTATATGAGTGATAGCGGCAAAGCTGAAGTTCTAGGTGAGGTTAAGCGAAAGGTGTTCAACTTGTAGTATAAGAGTTTACGAGAAGTAGCTCAATTAGGCATATCGGAATTGATCGGCGGGAGCGAAGCACTTTCTACCGAAACTAACAAAATATCGAGAGACTGTATTTCCAGCCGGGTTAAATTACTTCTTGTCACTTCCTCTAGTGATGTCTTGGTTGAATTTACTCTTATCTCCCCTTTCCAGGATTGCACTCAGCACTTACAATTAACGAAGCCTTGAATTATCGCCCCCTGGCCGTAGAAGAGGGGGGGCTGGAAGAGTTGGAGCGAGCTGTAAGTGTCACTATAGCATGCTAACTGATGATTCTCTATATCTACTGCTAAAGATACGTTGCGCGGACTGTTGAAATGGGATACGGTTCTGGTCGAATTAGCCGATTGCTCTGGACTCGATGCTCTCATGATATTAAGCGACCAAATCAGACTATTCCATGTAAAATATCGGGTCTTGGTACCTGTGTTTGCGAGAGTCAATGAAAGGCTGAAGAGGTTTATTATTAGATTCATGTAACGAATTACACAGGGACAACTATCTGGGGCGAAGGAACAAGAAAGCAGAACGGTGACAAGGGCGTTACGAGGATTTTTTCTTTGTCCGCGCCCGTAGCAAAAAAAATTTTAACAACGGGGCTATCTTGCCACCGGGAGTTTACTTAATTCACAATGGCTGTATTAGAAATAGGTAGCTGGCCTTGCTACCTCCCGGGGCCCGGTCGGAGGTGAGTTTATTGGAAGGTTCGGCAGGTAACGTTACTGCGCTAAGACACCCACGAGCGAGGTCTACCGGTATATCGCGGGTTTGACAATGATGATGATGGTACTGGTTGTAATCGAGCTTTTTAGTAGTTGTAGATGCAAATGGCGCCGAACCTCTGCCTGAAAGGCGAGGTCCTAAAGTATGGCACCCACAGTGGTTAGCTATATATAGCAGCAGAGCCGCGGTGAGAAGTTGGGTGAGGTGTTGCGAGCCTTGGCGCCAAGTATTTTGGCTGGGCACGGGAGAGGCCAGTTCCCCGCACCACGAGACATCACACACTAAAACGAACGATCGATAATACCTATGTCAAACCCCATCACCAACAGGAAAAATATTCCAGCTTGCCCAGCAGGTGTATGTCTAAGGATTTTAAGCGAATACATCGGCCGAAGGCCCTCCCTCAAGGCGTTCTACGATGAAGACTCGTTGGTGGAGTGTGCATTACGGGCGGAAGCAATGATCAATGACTTGACGACGAGTGGCTGTGATCTCCAGACTGCAAAAGAGCTTTCAATATTTGTACTTTTTGACTTGGTAGTTTTTATTGGTGGGCAACCCTTGTGCTATACTTCCTAGGGATAATCACTGCCCAATTATCCTTAATCCGGCGGGATCTAGACCTTGCGGTATCGGAGGAGCTGCCGGTTTACATTATTAGCGCTAACGGGTGAAATATAGAGGACAACCAGTCCATGCTAAACGCCGAAAATGATGGAGCGCTCAAGGCCCTCAGGAACAGATTGTGGGAGATGGCAAGGATTTATGATGTTGCCAATCCGGGAATCGGGATCAAATCAATCCGGTTCCTGAACCAAGAAAACGGAAGAAGAAACGTCACTAGCAGGACCATGGGTGGGCTGTTGGGGGACTACCGCTTCAGTGCGAATTCGGATAGAGTAGCTATAGGGGCGATGTTAGATAAGCGTATCTTACAGCGCTTTATCTACAATCCCCCTTTTCGCTTGAAGAAGCCAGTCATAATCATGATCATAATACATAGTGAGGTAAGAAATCCGACGCCTAGGCCCCGACTTAAGCCCGACTAATACGTTAATATAGGTCGAAGACGAGAGTCAACACACCTTAGAGGAGGCCATTAACGACTGCGTTCTGAGGTGTAAAGCCTCCAATTCCTTAGGGGAGGGCGGTGAGTGATTTCTATTCTCTATCAAATGAATGGTTCAGGTCTGATAAGATGTTATAGCTGCTACATTCCACATTTCACGTGTCGGTCATGATAAGGGTGCGGAGAGTTATCTGGCACGTCTCATGGCGAGAGGAGTCCAGAATCTTTACTGCTTTCCACGTATTTTGATACCCTAGAAATAACACCTGTTTTCATGTATGTTTGTCTGACGTCCATGTCTTCTAGCTCTCGCTGATTTACCACCGGAGTCCCCAGGCGAGATACATGTAATATCGGAAGCGGTTAGTGGTATTATAATTGTATGATGTGGAGGTTGCTAATAGCTAGACGTACAACTAGACTCGGATTTTGTTTAGAGATGCGCTAGATCTGCACCTGGTGAGACTCTTTCCAATTTCCCTAATCAACCTACCAGGATCTTCAACCAAAGCTGAGTGGGGTTGAGATGGATATACCCATAGACGAAAAGACCGACCCAACAGTTGAAATAGACCCTTATTCGGACCTCTCTGACTGGGTGAGAGACATCTATGACCTCCCTAGTCCTCCTACTAACAGTTACTAGTCTAGTGCTGATGAGGATATATTGCCGGCATCGCCGCCAACCTGGTTTAAAAAGCATCCACTACCACCGCCCAGAGTTGCAGCATGGCACACTAGTGCGAAACTCAGTTTCCGTGTTCGGGGGATTCCACATGGGGCAACCTTAACCGATATATCAGATGCACTTTCATCTGTACTAAAATTTGAACTAACAGGCATTACAATTGATCCGTATGAGTCCACCATACTCCCGGACTGCTACAATGCCAAAACACAAGTGGCTTTGATACAATTTACCGCAGCGGTCCCACCTGCGCTAACAACACTTCAAACCAACGAGACCTTTACCGCGCGATTGGCTACCGGCGAAGAAATCACAGTGGACAAGGATTTCTTTGGATATACACAACTCTATCCTCCAGTCGGAGAGGTAGCTGCTGAGTAGATGCCCCTCCAACATAACTGTTTATGCACTGTATGGACTAAAATTTGAATAGTATCGTTGCGGTATGTGGGTTAAACGGTCATCCATATGGCTCGTGGGCAGCAAAACCAGACTTCTACGGAAATAAAAGAATGTGGCTTCGCCACTTTCTCCCGAAGAGCTTTCCACAATGTAGGACAATGATCTATGGTTATAACTCTAATTTGAAGGACCAGTCGAGACATGGAATTCATGACTATGTTGATACATTCCTGGAGGAGATGGAGAAGATTAGAAACACCGAAAAGGTAATATACCAAATAACTATGGTGCGACCAGTCTTAAAGATGATATATATTTTGCAATTTGAAGAACCTTGGCTGCGGAGGGCTTTTTGGACCAATGAAAGCCCATATTCTCAGCCACCTTCCTTATCACCAGTCTAACAGCACTTCCGGGTGGCATAAGTGAGTATAATTCTCTCCGTTTCACTTTGCCTTGGCGCATTTCACATGCAGCAATAGGAAATTTCAAACTCTAACAAACAAAATTTCAATTCTCTGCCTACACAGATTCTAGGTTAAAGAGTCGAAATCTTGCCATCTTTAAGACTGGGCAGATCATACGACCCAATATCTTAATATTGTAGGTCAAATTAATTGACAATTCTTTAGGAGAAGGCGAGGCCAGTCATATTGATCGGCCATAGCTTTGGTGGCATTGTGATCGCTCATGTAAGATGATAAACCGCCCCAGCAGTTTGAAATATGGCACTAATTAATGTGATCAGTCAATCGCCAAGGCCTATAGAAAGGATTCGAGTTCTATTATCACGAATATCAGAGGAATCATATTCCTTGGCACACCTCATCGTGGGCTTCTTGTTGATGATTTGCTTACGATGGTTGGCGACGATTCCCCGAGGGTAGAAATGATCCAAGACCTCAGCCCCGGCTCGCAAGTCCTTCAGCAAACGCTGGAAACCTTTATATCAATCTGTGAACAGCGGCGATGGAAGATTGTAAGCTTCCGAGAAAGAGGTCAAACTAGGAAGCTCGTCAAGGTTTGCCCCCTACCCAGAAGTATCATGAGCTTCATTATAATGAGTGCTATATTACCTAACCACTGCGGCCTGGGTTTTGATCGGCCGTAGAAATATGTCAGAGACTAATTTTGACTAGGGTAAGGATGGAGTCTGGGCCCGAAAAGGGGAGTATTACACCGCGGTAGAAAGCGAGTCGTTGGTTCTCAACCTACCGAGTACAATCGAAGAGACATTACCTGCAGAAGGCGATCATTCGACAATGGTAAAGTTTGAGCATGAATACCACTCTACCTATACCTCGCTATTACGTGTACTCCATGAACTTATCTTAAAAAAAGGTATGGCCTACAGCTTCCAATGCTACGCATAAGAAGTAATGTGATCTCTAAACATTCTCTATTAGCTTCGACCCATCGTCGCCGTCGAGAGGTTGCCTCGCCTTCAGTCTTTGAAAGCGAGGGAAAACGAGCCAGAAGACAGAGAAGACAATCTGGTGTGTAATTTGTGGTTGGACGGGTATAGCTGGTCGTGTAACATAATCAGCCGTGGGAAACGCATCGAATGACCAAGGGAGTGGCATTTGTTGAGATAAACATATTGCTAGGCCGATCTGTAATACGTACTGTAGTTGAGCAATAGTCCGTGCCTGTCATTCGCCTTCTCCTTATGTGTAGGGTCCTCGACCATTGGACCTGCGCTGGGAGAATGTAAATACCCATCACTGTTGGAACCATTTGACGGATCGAACAATCCTCCTTACGGTTGCTAGATATGTATGATGTTGGGAATTTTTCTAGAGCTAGTAGCTTGTTGCTGCACTAGTGATTGATAGAAGGCAGTTCCCCCCTAATATTAGCTCCTATCTAAAGCGTCTCACCACCTCCACAACCCAAAGGACCTATTACTATCGTCATGACATGAAATCCATTAATAACACCATCCAGCGTAGTATCGCAAACTTCAGCCACGTCTCCACCTCCGCAGGGGGGGGCTTTCTTCTACATGTGCCATAAAGCGCAGGGTACCACTCCCTCCACCGAACCGTCTTTATCCCTCCATAATCTACTGCATCGAATCGGGCCTCTTGACTCCGCACCAGTGCTTCGAGAGCATTACTCTAGCTAGATTGTTCCTATCTGTAATAAATAATTGCCAACCAACCATAGCGGCGGCGGCGACCGCAATTTTAACCTATGCGAGTCAGGGCCGTTCCGGTCTCTCTATTCATTTTCATATCTAGTGTGCGCTGGTAACTTTTTCCTTACATGTACTTTAGCGCCAGTTCGGATATTTCTATAAGTATTATTTTGAGCACTAATACTGCGGCATAGTTTTAATTTCGAGAAGACCATTAATTAAACCCAAAAGGGTGAAAAATATTATATTTGGTGCGCATTTAGAGCCTGTTAAGGCATAATTAATGGTCTTTTGGAGAGAATCATATACGAAGAAAGCAATTCAGGGTTAGGGCTGGGGACAGAGATATCACGTCCTTCCTCTCCATCTCCACACCTTCATTTCTACACCCCCCCCCCAGCTCTCTGCCCCTACTAATCATACAGGAGCTAATCCGTCGAGCAGTGAATCCAAGCAGCGAATCAAGCAGCGAATCAAGCAGATATGGCAGGTAGGTACAGGCAGGTGAATAGCTGCAGCGAAGACTTGTAGTATTTGATCAGGAAGTAAATAAAAATTTACCTGTGCAGAATAAGCGTGAATACTGGCCTACCTGCGTATCGGGGTTTTTCGGCGAATAAAAAAATTCTTATAAAGCTATTATCATGTATTAAAATCATTTACTAATATAAGGATTAGTCGAAACATAGGTCAATAAGAGCCTATCCCTTGGACGGATGATATGGTCAAATTCGCAGCTTGCCTTTTTCAGCTAATACTAGCTTAAGCAGGCAGCTAACAGCTACTTTGATTGGATCTATGGTTATTATCAACCACTAAGAGCAACGAATATACCCAACTCAGTGCGTGCGCGGCCCAGGCCGCGAATTTGGCGATTTCATCCGTCTAAGGGATAGAGAAAAAAATACTAAAAATCAAAAAAAGTCCTATAATAGAAATATTAATTGCTTGATATAGGTTTATATTATTATGGGAACTAGCGCTAATGTAAGTAGTTCCCAACGAATCTCAGTCCTATTCCAACCACCAACATCCCATTGACCTCCGCCGCCATCTGGAGCCCCCGTTGTGGTAGCGGAGGTTCCTCAAAGCATTGAAATCAGGCGATCGATGAGATTTCGATTTGTTTAGTGCCTAATACTTCAGTTACAAATTGCAAAGCGGTTGCGATATAATGATGAGTCCCTAGTGCTCGGGGTCTGGATCATACACGGGGCGGGCTATGTAAAGCAGTCTATAATCCGTTTCGTGGTTCTTGGTACGTTTGATGATGTCAGAAGCAAAGCTGAGTAAACCATGAAAAAGGAACCAGACTCGAATGGTGATTGGTCAGAAAATACACCCCAGGGTGAGAAAAGGGTTCGGTGTGCTGTGGGGTGGCGTCGGGGGTGGGGCTGGTGGGGGGATTTTTAGTCATGGGATCTGGTGCGGCTTCTGATGTGTTGACGGCCAACGGTTTTTTCCCGGGGTTTTGTTTATCTATTTGTTTTTCGCTCCCCTTTCTTTTTTCTTATGTTTTTTTGGGGTTTTTTTTTTTTTTTTTCTTTTACCTTTTTTTTTTATCCGTGTTTTTCTTTACACGTTTATTTCATCCCCCCACACCACCCCCCAGTATACCCCTTAGTCTTTACCTTTTTCTTTATTCCCATTTTATATTTCTTTTCCATCTTTCTTCATCTTTTTTTTTCTTCCTTTTTTCCACCTTCTTCTTTTATTTATTATTCCTACCTCACCAGCGAATCGCCAACATTCCCGCGCGCCTTCCGAGGCGCCTTTCCGTTCCTACCCAGGCCCGCGGTCCCCCCCGCCTCCCGGAAACATCCATACCCGCGCAACGCTACCAAGACCCACCTGCCCAGACGAAGCGCGGGCGCCCGGTGCCTCAACCAGCCAAATACCCCGCCCCACCGCTCCATAGAGAACCACTACCGAAGCCCAACGAGTATCATTAAACCCCTCCATTAACCCCACGCCGCCAGGCCGAAATCTCACGCTCGCAAGAGCCGGGGGCCAGAATGCTACCTTCTTGCGGCGCGATTGCAGCCGCGGTGTCGCTTCGGTGGTGGTTCTGCTATCGGGCGTGGGTTGCGTTGGGTGGGCTGGTTCAGTGGTACCCTCCGGCTGCGGGGTATTTTGCTAAGTCCATCGTCGGGCTATATCTAATACTCTCGGATGGTGCTGTAGGTGGCGGAAACACACCTGGGGTGACGGTACTTACGTTTTAAGTGATATCCCCCATGTGCCCGTGGGTGTCGTGGCCCTTGTCGTCTGTTCAGACACTCCCGTTGTTTTAGGTTGTGGTGTGGTGGGTGAAGAACGTGGGACCGGGGCGGGGGTGCAGGTGTTGCGCTTTTCCTGTTTTGGTTGTCGTAGGCTTGGCTTCGGAGGTGAGCTCAGCCAGTATCCCTTCGTCTGTCGGAAAACGCCGCCCACCCCCCAAAAACCAATCTAGTGTGGCTATACTAACAGGTCTCGTTATCTCTCTCATCAAATAACAGATCTCATACAAATTTGACATTTCTATTATAGGGTGGGCAGCATCGACAGACGAAGGGATACCTAGTCCGTTCCTTCAGCACATTGGGTGGGGTGGCGGTAACTGGCGGAGGGAATACATCGCGTTGGCAGCTCGCCATGTTGAGAGTCCTATCTCCCCTTCACCGAGTCTCTTTCAGCACTCCGTGGAAGTGCGACTGTATATACAAGCTGCGGTGGCGCTGGTCTTGCTGGATGTGGTGGCGCGCGCCGAGCACGGGCGCGGGCGCAGCCGGGTATTGAAGTTCGGCAGGATAAAATGAGGAGAGACCTGGTACGCTCGCTACTAACTCTGCAGTTATCTATCCCCTGGGTGTATGAGACATTGGGAGAATCTCTCTCGTGCATTAGCGGGCCCTATCCAGGAAGTGGCCGACAAAGATAGAGCAGCAACCTGCGAAATTTATAGTACATCTAAGTATTTCAAGGGCTGATAATCATAGCGAATTGCTTACCCCACCCAAAATCGAGATTCTCTAGGTGTCTGATACGCCCAGGGGATAGCGACGTAAAGCAGTACTCCCCCCGGGAGCTGGCAACCGGAAACCCTAACCCAGCATGCAACCGCGGATAAAATGCTACCCGGAGTTGGACTTGATTCAACTAGAATAATTGCTATAAAAACTTGGGAACTATTGATATCATATCATAAGATAGGAGAAGGGGGTGGAAGATGGAGGGACTAGATAGAGGGGGTAGGGGGTGGGGGGCCGTAGGCCCCCAACAGTGACTGTCGGGGACTTGATATCTACGATTTAGAGTTCTACATAGCTCGCGGTCGCGAGGTGTTAACCCCTAGCTAGTACAGTGTACTATCCCTTAGTCCGTCAATACTGACCCCCTAGATAGAGGAATTAAATTTATATGAAGGATCTATTATTTGGTAAGGGAGATAGCGGGATCTGTTAGTAAAGCCACACAAAATTTTCTTCTTCTGGGGGTCAGCGGTTTACTGACAGACTAAGGGATACGATATCGGGTGTGTAGTCGAGTAGATGATGGGTCCGTGGCGCAAAGTACCGCAAAAGTCCGTTGGGTAAGACCAGTCTCCTTTTACAGGTTTGAAGTGTAAGCCACACCATTTTCTATGGCTTATGCCGTGAACCCGTAAGAACAGACCGGTCTTATCCAACGGACTTTTGCGGCTCGCCAATGCAGGTACCGTGTGTGGGGTTCTTATCGGCTACGCAGGTACCCCACACCGTTGTCTCAGGAACATGTGCTCTCTTGGCGCCAAGGATCATTCCTACTTCGCGCCTTTAATTATGTGCGAAAACTTAGGGTCCGTTCGGCAACCACTCAATATCGTGATATTAGGCCAAATATTACAATATTCACAAATTATACAATAGTGATTCTGGAGCGGGTGTTCTGGTTACCACAGTAAGTGAGATCTTGGCACCTGTTACATGCCAAATATTGCAATAAAAAATATTTTACTCCTACCTGTATTTTGCCACCAGGAGCACTAACCCGCATCACTCACACCCCACATCACAACATCCATCATCTTTATCACTAGATTTCTTCACAAGTCTTAAGTTTGTTACCCCTATATCAGTAATTCATTTGCTAATATATTTTAGTAGGACCATCCTAAGTCTAGGTTACCACAAACTGTTTCGTTTCATTCGAAAATTTCGTTTCGACACTGCGTTTCGTCATGGCATTTCATTTCCATCTACAGCTTCGTTTCGTTTGAGGTTTCTGTTTCTGTGTTTCGTTTTGATTAATAGTTTGGTTCCCTGGTTTCTTTTCCTCCAGCGGATTCGTTTCGTTTCCCGATTGGTTTCTTTTCCTGCAGCAATTTGGTTTCGTTCTCTCATCAGTTTTGTTTCCTCTACTTGTTTCGTTTACCTTAACAGTTTTGTTTCCTCTACTGGTTTCGTTTACTTTAACGGTTTCATTTCCCCCATCGGTTTCGTTTCCTTATTAGTTTCATTTCCCCATAGATTCCGTTTCGTGTTTCTCTTAATGGTGGAAGCAAACTCGGCTACACTTAAACCCCAGTTGTTATATGCGATTGGAGAAGCAGTTGGTGGTTATGCAATGATATTTTCTAGTAAACAACCTTGTCGTACATCACTATTAACAGGTGCTGGGTATTTGGAGGAATTGCTTGAGGATAAAACAAATCCAAGACGGATTCATGAGGTTTTGAGAATCCCTTTACATGTTTTTTTGGAACTTGCCGAGATTTTGGAAAGTAAAGGCGTTTTAATCGCTATCAGACATATTAGGTATAGTATTTCTTTCGGACTCTTATGATTTAGTACTAACATATTCGTTGATATAGTGTAAAGGAACAGCTTGCTATATTTCTTCAAATGGTCAGCCATAAAGACAGCAACCGTGATATTCAGGAAAGATATCAACATAGTGGTTCAACGGTCTCTTCCTACATACATGCAGTAATCAAAGCGCTTTCTAAACTATATCCTACTTTGGTTCAGCTACCCGATATGAAATTATTGAGTGGGGTACCAATGGAAATAAGGCAACGAGCTGGCATTTTTTACCTCTATTTTGAAAATTGTATCGGGGCAATAGACGGGACACATATTCCAGCCTTTGTATCAGCGGATGATATTAAGAGATACAGAAATAGATAGGGTGATATATCACAGAATGTATTTACTGCTTGCAAATTCAATCTTGTTTTCGGCTGTAGTTGCGCTGGTTGGGGGGGTTCAGTTCATGATGGACGGGTGCTCTAACATACTATTAAGAATGGATGTCATGTTCCAGAAGGAAAATACTATCTTGCCGATGCTGGCTATACTTTGAAAAGAGGCTTTCTCATACCTTACCGTGGAGTACGGTATCATTTAATGGAACAAGCTCTCGCTAAACAAAGGTATGTATTCTCTATGCGCTTTATACTCGGAATAGTTATTTGATTCAGAATTGAATACTTTCCCATACAAGATATTAACTATTTGCTAATTAATATCCTAAATAGACCAAATACAAAAGAAGAGCTCTTCAATTTAAGACATGCACAACTGCGTAATGCTATTGAAAGAATTTTTGGTGTTTTGAAAAAGAGATTTCCAATTCTTACCGGTCAGTTCCAATATCCAATAACGGCACAACGAGACATTGTTTTAGTCCTTTTTGTTCTACATAACTTCATTCATAAGAGATCCAGTCAAGCGGATTGTGTTGTTTGGGAAGAGGGTGACTATATTCGAGGCCAAAGATATATTAGGGAAGAGAAATTAGAAATCAACTGCGACAGAGAAGTGGTACAGGAAGATATAGAAATGAAATTATTTCGGGACAATATCGCAAATAGGATGTGGGGGGAGTATCAAACTCACATTGCTGATCGCACTTATCGTTAATTGATACTTTTGTATTTTTCAATATCATTTTGTAGCCAACCGTCCCTTACATCTCCCGATTCCAATGTAACAAAAAACTTTGCTTTAATTGCATCCTCAAAAATGGCTAGGGCTACGATTTGGTCATCTAAACTCATACCCTTATAATCCTTTTGCAAACAAACTATCGCTTTTTGTTACATATTTTGATCCATTGAAGCAGCAGTCATAGTTAAGTTATTCAAAGCTTGCGCAATCTTTGCTCCCGCAGTCAATTTTACCCTTACTGGTCTCTTGTATCCAGATTTTGCATCCCGGTTGATCTTGATTTTATGATAACTGTCGTCTGGATCGTCTTCACTGCTATGTTGACGTTTTGTTCATTGGGAAAATTAAGGAATTGTATCAATAGAAAAGGATTCATTTGAATCAATCGTCGTTGGAAGAGTCGTAGCCAATGCTCCAGTAGCGGAAATCCCAGCGCATAGTTCGTCAAGATCATAGAAGTTCAACAGAGTTGAGGTTCTATAACGTGTTGCTTCGGGGTGTTTTTCCAAATAGGCTTCCCAAACACTTTCCGGTGCTGTTGGTAATTTACGGTGATCATCCCATCCAAAACCACTGTTGTTTTTTAAGGTAATGAATATATCATATTCCTTTTTAAACTATTATTAATCAGTCAAAAATTGTGAAAGAAATTGATATAGATACCATACCGCAGCGAATTTTGTTTTTAATTGTTGAATTTCTAAATTCTGACCTCATTTTGAATTTAAATCAAGTAGTGCTGACGTCCAAGCATTCTTTTTAAAACCATTCTCTGCCCTCTTGCCGTCTCTTGCCTCCCTTACTAGGGAATGAATCAATGTTGCTTCCATTGCTGGGGTCCAGTTTGCGCGAACAATTTTGTTGTTTAATTAGCTGTATTACGGCAAGCAGTGGTGGATAATATATTATGATTCTTTTGTGTGGGTGCAATCGAACACATCAACTGTGACTACTATATCTACAAATATACTAGATTGTAAAAATAATATATTTGGTTGCCAACCCGTCAGGTTGCAACCTTACAATATTAATTTATCATTTTTGCCGAACAGACCCTTAAACATAAAATTCCCTATCTTATTAAAGGCATGTCACAATAATTTATGCGATGCAGTCGAGGGTAGTCTCGTGCCCATCCCCTATTTTGGTGTGGTTAGTATATTTGTATTTTTATTACTCCACACCAGTAGGGTCTGGAGCACTATCTTTCCGGCACCCCTCGGACATTCTCCCTTTCCACTGAAATATGATTCTGGAGTGCAAAATGAGTTCGAAATATGATACCGGAGTCGAAATGTGATACCGAAGTGGGAAATGAGCCCAAAATGTGATATAAAAGTCCGGATTGTGATATTAAAGTCCGAATTGTGATATCGGGGTCAGAATAAACCTTAATTCTCCCACTAGAGACTAAAAAAAGTTTATTTTTGTATGTAAAAAAGCTCCGGCAGCCCTTCGGCCTCCGAAACGGCGCTAGTATTCCCGAAAAAAGGACTGGTACAAACTTTTTGCGTAAGCACACCAGACCCTTCCGGTATTGAACAATAAATAATAATAAATATCGATGGGGTCTGGGGACGAGACTAAGTCGAGGGTATGATTGATACTTCATACATGCATGCAGCCCGTGCAGCCCGGAGGCTATGACAGAACCTTGCCTCCTACTCTTCGGAGGCAGGGTATTATGCTCCTCGTCAGTGATGTAGGGGGTACACCGCGAAAAGAAATAGAAAGAACGACGAAAAACCGATAGGGTTAGGTGTGTACCAGTGCCAAGGGAATCAATGCAACGCCTCACCCCCCCCCCCCAAAAAAAAAGAAAAGAAAAATAAAGAAAGAAAGAAAGAAAAAAACAGAAGCAGAAGCAGAAACAGAACAAAAGAAATCAAATCATGCGCTAGAGCGTGTGCGTCCAGTGGAGGAGAATAATTGCCGGACAAGTAAATTATTTTATCTGTTTTTTTATCGTCCTTAACCTTATTTCTTCATTTCCTTCGCAGCATACCGGGGGATTAGGCGGGTTAGATGAAAAGGAGGAAGGTTTTTGGATATTATTGCATCGGACGCGTTGCACATCAGAACTGAGAGATTAAACAAAACAGATTACCGGGGGGGTGGGTAAGAGGAAGCTGAGTCGTGGTTCGATAGACCATCAAGCGGGGGGCTTCTATGCGTTGGGTTAGGAAGGGCGACGGATGATAAGCGAGGAGACTAGCCACCTTGTATCAGAGGAATGTTAGGGGGCACAAGGATTATTTTGTAGATTTCAAGTCCACTGGATAGTACTAGGCCTGCTTAACTGACTGGCTATATAGAATATATCAGAGGATCGTCCTAATTATATGTTCATAGATGCCCGTCATATATTAGGTGTCTGTACCAGACAAATAATCCTAGGCATCAAGATTGAACATGCTCGGAAGGAACAGGTATTAAAACATGGAAGAGCATGGAAGTCACGAATGAGCAGTAAATAGAAAAAAAGGGAAAATGGAAGACCATGTCGAGTGATAGCGCATGAACCGCATGCGGGGATTAATATTATCTATATATTTATACTTCATACTCCATGCAGCCCTTAGACTATGGTAACCAACTACTCCCTCTCTCCGGAGTAGATGTAATCTTTCTCCCCTTTAGATAGATAAGCAAAAACAAAAACAAAAAACAAAGACAAAGACAAAAAATAAAGAAGCTTCTTCTGTCTTCCTCAACACTGGCCGACCTGGCGCGCTCATTATCTCGAGCCTCGTTGCAAAGGCTCATAGAGGCAAAAAGCGGTTGGAGCTCACATGTGTTTCAGATGTTAGAGAGAGTAGAGTACCTATTCTTACTGGGAGTGTGTAAAGAAACTCCCCCAAATTGATAGAAACATATGATTACCAGATCAGCTGAAAGGTGGTGCTATAAACCACATCCTACAAATTGGTAAAGAGCTAGGACTAGAAACTCCTAGCGCTCCTTAGTGACTTGTAGCATATGTGTAGGTGGCGCCTCGGAGATAGGTAAAAATAAGAACACAATAGCTATTAAGACAAAGAGGGGGGGGGTGGTTCCGTAGGCTTGCAGCCCTAACCCACGCCAGCTGGCCCTCGCTAATGTCCAATTATCAAAACAATTGAAAAATATTGCCTCCCAGGTTGAACCAAACGTTTCCTATAAACACATATATAACTAATCAAGACCTCTTCCTTAAAGATGTAGAGAGTTCTTTGATTGCAATCGTAAGGATTGGAGAAGGTATCTATACTAAAGAAAAGTGGTACAAAAGAGATGTAATATAATGAGAGACATTACAGTGTAAGAAATATGACTCGATCCCTGACAAATGGAGTGACTTAACATAGTATGACTAATAAGAAAGCGAGTAATATGAAATACAATAATCCCATGACCCATATCATATTGCTCATGTGCAATCGTGACTAACTCAAGGTTCATCATCCTTCGCTCTCCACAGTCTTTCAGCTTTAATTTCCAAGCTGAATAAATAGCACCGTTCGTACTGTGCTAACCGCGCAAAGCTCTTTCTCTAGGCCCTGGGTTCTTCTGACGAGCACTGTCGGAAACTTGGTCCATGACGGCCTGGAGGACACGCGGGAATGAACCGCGCTGCCCGCCGAAAATCCGCAAAGGAAACGTGATAAGGTATAAGCCGACAAATGAAAGAAGTAGGAGCAAGGTAGAAAAGATGAACGATATGCAAAAAGAAAGTGAAACAACCACAAAGGGTGGAAACGTGTCCTTCATCCAGTTGAAGACCTCAGTCATCCTTTGCATCCAGGGTACCTCTTGTGTATCGGGAGCCTTTATTGAACGTGTATTGTAATTGGAAGGACTCTTTGGCTGGTTTCTTTCTAGCCCCGCTCGGTAGATTTGAAGCAATTCGTCGTCGGTTCCAGTATTTGGGAGAAATCCCTCGCCAGGCTTGAATGTGAACCGGGCGGTCTGGGAGCGTTCAACTACTTGTGTCTGCAACTTGACTGCGGGTGTATATTTGTTCTGGGATGCATATGTCGCCGCAAGATTCCGCATGGCTGAGAGGGTATCTGGATGATCGCAGCCTAATATCCGGAACCGTGCTTCGTGCACCTTTCTCTCCAGTATGCCTGCATTCGTAAAGTCTGACAGGTGCTAGTAGCTTGTTGCTAAGGCTGCCATCGCTGATAGTGTATGGGGATGTTCTAGTCCCAGCGATTCCCTCCTACTGCTTAAGGTATCTTGCTGTAGCTCTACAGCCTCATCCCATTTACTTTGCATCGTGTATGTCTGTGCCAATCGCGCCATGGCTTCGGGGGTTTTCGGGTGAGAGTGGCCGAAAATCCGGCCGCTGGATTCAACAATCTTCCGCCCATGTGCCTCTGCTGTTGCCCAATGTTTCGCCCTCCAAGCTCTGGCTTCTTTGCCCGTGACATCACCTAGACCTTTATCATTTTTACCCTCATCAGGGGCAAGGCTCATCCGAATTGCTTGCTGGAGCATCTCTTCCTCGCGTGACTCCTGTTCACTCATTCCCCTAAATGACTCCAGTTCCTTCTCGGTATCCCTAATGAGACATCTGAGAGGGCTATCCTCCTCATAGACAGCAGGGTTCTCATAGAGGTGTTTTTTAGCGCAGTAGTTGACTATCCGTAATTGTTGCTCAGCTTTCGCTTTTTTTGACTTCGCACAGTAAATCTGAAACAGTTCCACCCTCAGACCAAGCGTCTTCATATGGCCTCTCCCAAGAAGCATGCTTGATTCGTGTATCTCCCAGAGCTGCAGCACTTCGTCTTCTTCACCCTTTTCGCTTTGGGATCCTTTGCAGGCGTTCTCTTCCTCCTCTATATATCTCTCTACATCTCGACCATCCGGAGGATAATCCATGGACCCATGGCCCTCTGTAGGTTGCATGCCCATCACCCTGCAAGCTCTGGCCTCTTTGCCCGTGACATCACCTAGACCTTTATCATTTATATCCTCGTCAGGGGCAAGGCTCATCCGTATTGCTTGCTGGAGCATCTCCTCCTCGCGTGACTCCTGTTGAACCAGCTCCCCAGATAACCCCAGTAACTCCTCGGTACCCTTAATGAGTAATCTGAGAGGGCTATCCTCCTCATGAGCTACAGGGTTCTCATGGAGGTTTTTGTTGGCGTAGTAGTTGACTATCCGTAATTGTTGCTCAGCTTTCGCCATTTTAGACTTCACATAGTAAGTCTGAAACAACCCCCACCTCAAACAAAGCGTTGTCATATGGCCTCTCCCAAACCGCATGCTGGATTCGTGTATCTCCCGGAGCTGTAGCATTTCGTCTTCTTCACCCTTTTCGCTTTGGGATGCTTTGCAGGCGTTCTTTTCCTCCTCTATATATCTCTCTACATATCCCCCATCCGAAGAATAATCTATGGACCCCTGGCCCTCTGTAGGTTGCATGCCCATCGCCTCAACTAGCCATAGCCACGGCTCGGAGTGCTGCGTTTCATCATCTTCCCCCTGTTCGCTTCGGACTATCGCCTCGACCCCCCCGCGCCCGAGCACCGGCTCGAAAAAACCAAGAATCTGCTTCAGCACTTCTCGCTCCTCATGGCTTACGGGTATTGTTTTTAGTTGATATCTGGCACAGCGTACGATTTCCTGTACTTGTTTTGTAGCCTTTTCTCCGTCTCTATGCTTCATGTGAGTCATAAATAATTCCATCCTGAATGCGGGTGTGAGTAAATGTCCACTCCCATGCGCCTCGATTAAATCCTGTAGTTTCTAAAGCTCTAGCGTTTCCTCTTTATTCTGTTTGCTTTGCCCACCACCTTTCTCTTGTTCCGTGTTTATGGTTGCATTGTCCGTGCTCCAGTAGTGATAAAATTCCTCATCATCAACGCCATTGGGATTGCCACAGAATATAGGAATGTATAAAGACCTCGCACGTTCTTCCTGTCCCTGGCTATGGTAGGTTTCTGCTAGCAAGCGATAAGCCTGAGAGGTGAGCCGGCTCCTCTCCCCGAACAACGACTTGGCCGTAGCCACCGCTTCCAATGATAGATTTTCCGCCTTCCTCCATAGTTCTGCGGCTTCCCCACCATCACCCAACCTCTCAGCATCGGTCCCAGTCCTCAAGGAAACTAATCCCAGTTGCATAATATTGTCGAAAATATCCGGATCATCATTATCAAGGACGCGTCTCCTCACTTCTAGCACTCCCTCTGCCATCTCCATTGCCTCCTTATATCGGCCTTTTCTTGCATAAAGGAATGCCTTCATTGACTTCAAACGGAGGGAGAGTGGATGATCTGGCCTGAAATTTCTGAAACGGCGACTTACTATATCGATTAATTCCCTAAATTCCTCCTCTCCATCGTGTTCCCCCTCCCCGCTAGCAACAGCTAGAAAGGACCGGGCCGAACGCTTTGCACTCTCGTCTGGCGCATTATCCACCAATTTCCTAGCTCGGCTCTTGACGGTTTCGAGCTCTTCAACCCGCCCCTGCGTTCTGTTGATACGCCAGAGAGCGTATAAAATGTGCAGGTCAAACCGGAACCTTAAATTCTCTCCCCCGCCATCTCCAGAAAATTGCAACTCCACTAACCGTCCTTGCAGAAAATATAGCAGCGCTTTACTCTCTTCCAAGCGACCTTGCTGAAACAGGAATACGGCTATATTTTTGATGTTCTCTACATCTCCTTCGTCTAAGGATGTCGTCATACTTTCATTAACATGCTCACCAGTAGCCAAAGCGTGTGGTACAATATCACATCTATATTTCCAGCTGCCTGTCGCTTGGTCCCACCCCACTAGAGCATTCCCGACAATTGTTCGGCTTTCCTTGCTTACAAGAGCAATTTCGGTTGGCTCGAGCCGTTTCTGTGACCACAGATGAACTAATGGGTGGATATCAAAGCTTGGTGCAGATCCAATATCCTTGCGGCTTGCAAGAGAATATGAGAAGAGTAAGCTGAGTTTATCTTGCAATGTAATATCTGGATTCGGACCGGTGTCAGTTAAGTAAGGCGGCAGTCGATATTAGCTCAGTATTCACGTACCGTCTTTGCCCAACCCCATCCCCTTTTGCAGCATATCGTCTCTAATGCCTCTATTTGACAGAAAGGAGCAGAGAGATAATAATCTGGCGGCTTCCGGATCCGTCTCCCTGATGGACTGGAATGAGATCTCCCAAGTAGTACAAACAGTACGCTCTCCGTATTGCCATGTGGCATTTGATGGTTTCTTACTCAGGACCTCGTGGAAATGATTTTCGTAGATTTCTAGATATTTCTTCAAAGAAGTTCCTCGGACTGCTATATAAGCACCTGCTTGAACAAGAGCAAGTGGGAGACCTCCGAGCCGTTCCACGAGCTTTGTTGCAAGATCATCAGCTGTAACACCGTTAACCAGACAGTTAGCTCTGCGTGCTATTCGGAAAACAAATTGCAAGGTGAGGGCTCACCTTCCAAGCCGGAGCTCTTAAAGAAGAGGCTTGTACTTTCCTCCTGATTCATCGGCCCGATCTTCAATCCGGTTCCAAGAGGTGCACTATCAATCCTTCGGCTTGTCATAATTATAGTACCATGCGTAGCTCTTGGAACATATTCCGTAATATTATCGAGGTCGTCCACATTATCAAGGATAAGTAGCCAGTTCTTGTTAGCTCGGTTGGAAAACCATAACTTTACACCTCTAATTATTTTCTCAGTATTCATTTGGTTGCCGATTATGTTACCCCTTTCATCAAAAATACCTACCATATTTAAGTGCTTCGCTATCGATAGGTAGTTAGGCGCTCCATGGGCTATCTTCGCGTGCTCCTGTACTAATCTCATGGCAATGGCAGTGAACCCAGCTTTTGCAGATGCTTTTGTCATAAAACTGACCCAAAATATCGACTGGTACTGGTGTTGATGACGGTAAACATATTCAGATGCAATCTGTGTCTTCCCAGCTCCTCCTAATCCAATAAGGATTAAAAAAGCCATGTCATTACTGGTAGAGGAATGTGCATTGTCAATGATTGATTGCACATTCTCTAAAATAGACTCCCGCCCTGTGAAGTGCTTATTTCGCGGATATTCGGGCTCGAATGGTATGTCGAATGTCTTTTAAAATCCATCACTCTCCGCATCTTCATTATGTCGTCAGTTAGCAGCATGTATTGGACAGAAGCACCGATCAATTTACCTCTTAGCCTATTCCACCTTTCCCATACGCTCGATATCTTCTTAGGTGCATCCGCCGCCATCAGCCGGATACAGGCAGACACCTTTCTGAATCCATCATCTCCAAGAGATCTATATTTAACCATGTCGTCCTGGCCACTATGAATTGATAGAACCTCGACGTTGACGGCACCAGGTATAGTTGGCGAATTTGTCTTATTCTCATTTAGGGGCTTGTATGTGCCGTAGAAACATGCGGTGACAAAGTCACTGCTTATGTGATTAAACTGAACGAGCTGCTTTTGGAGTTGTTCTGACCCTTCCGATAATCCTTCTACTAGTGGTGAACTCGATTTCGTTTTAGTGGATTTAGAACCACCGAATATCTTCCGCGTGCACTTGATGATATCCTCCCCTTGGTGAGGGGTGCCGAAAAAAAGAACCCCATAGGTGGATGTCTTCATCGCGTTGTGATGTAGTAGATTATTCTTGTTGGCCGAATGGGAATGAATAAGTGCCTAAGACCAGTGCAATATTAGTAGCTCGTTCCCTACTCCCCCTCTAAAGAGGGAGAAATAATAATATGTACTACTCCAGCGGGGTCCGGTTATCCGTTGTCCTAGGCGGGCCGACTCATTAACCATCCGGCTTGGATTTGGTGCCCCACTCAAGAACGCACTCATGTACTGGAGAGTAATCCTCAACACCATGTATTTTGGTGCTTAGAATAAACTCAAAGCCAGCATCCTCTCAGAGAATGGCGATAGGCGATTTTGTTGAAAGATATTCATTGGGTGGGTGTAGCGACCTACCCGGTGACAAGTGTTGGAAGGTCTTCTGCCTTGACTGCTCTTTATGAGTTGGTGGGGTGTGTTCTTCAATTGGACGGTTCCGTTGGTGGCCGCTCCGGTACCAGATCCCATTCGTGAATAGGGTGCGTTCGCCGCTGGAATAGTACATATAGCCAAGCATGAATAAGAAACGAACTACTTTACATCTTTAAGAATAATTCCTCCTGCGCTATGAGCGATAAAGATGATCGGCCGGGTTCTTGTCTGCGTTCCGTCAGTTATCTATTCACCAAGGTGCGCCATTCGAGTTAAAACATTACATTTGTTGTTTCCCGGTGGAGGGTAAGCTCCGTAACAAGACCTATGGAATGATCATGAAGTCTCTGGCAACTCCTCTGGGAGGAGTCTTTCGTTCTACCGTCATAGCCATAAGAAATGATACGGGCATTGGGGAGGTCGCCAGGGAGAAAGTCGCGGAGCCATAGGGCACCGTTGTCAGCTGTCCAGGTAGCTTCCCGGCCACCGTCAAGCCCATGTACTGCGACCAAGCTATCCCAGAATCATCAGACTAGCCTCATCTCGGGAGAGGTGCGGGGGCATACTCAATAACGGGGTCAACTCCTTCAAACAGTACCTTGATCCCATATGGCCGATCCAGCTGGTCACCCATGAGGCAGTTGTCTATGGCAGAGTCTTTCGATAGACGGTGTAGCGAGCTGTTCTGTAGTTAGGGGGTAGGATGTCGGTGTTGGTGGAACGTTTTACCAGATAAACCTTTTCAAGATGTTTCCCACAGTCAGGATAGTGTTAACTACTTGCGTCTGGAAACGGGAATTCTGTTCTTTATTATCGCCTTGCAATACACGAGTTGTAGTCACTCAATCTGGGACTACAGCGCGATATATAACGTCACTGTTTCTTGGCACTCTGGTACCCCTTGTGCCAAAGACTAGGTAGTAATGGACCAGGCCCCTTGTTGTATGTCCATGCTAGCTCCGCCCCAGGAATGAGGTGGCAGGGTCCCGGCATAGCCTACGGGTGTTGCCTACATGCAAGCCTTCGCAACCAATCGACCAATCGGTATCAAAATACCGGCCCGTCCCTGCCCGCAGCGATCATGACACCGATAACGTTTTAGACCGGGTACCGTGTCAGACCTAGAAGAGTGTCAATCCCACACAAATTTGTATGGGGATTTCTGCTACTAAAGCTATCCCCACCAGATTTTAATAAATGAATTCCACTTCAAAGCACAAGCATTTAATTAGTTTCCAGATTCATTATCCTCTCCTATGGTGATTGTGGGGTCTTCGTTTTTCCAAGGCTTTGGTGCCGTTTCCGTAGGACACACATCTAGGTCTGACACAGTACTAGGTCGAAAACGTTATACGTACAAAGACCATATGGAACCTAAGATAGGATAGCCTCGTTCACTCAGTGATTGTCGGCTATGTCCATCTATCTCCGGCGTAAACAAGTCTCAAACTTCCAGTGCTACAGTCGTTCACCGTCGCTTGACGAATACCGCCAGTTGACGAACAGGGGACTTTAGGCCAATAGAAATTAAAAGAACTAGAAATCTCGCAGGTTGGCTGCTGCTTGACAGTTTCTTGCCATAATTGGAATACCTGTTCGTCAACTGGCAGTATTCGTCAAGAGACGGTGAAAGCCTGTACCCCCAAGATGTTCAAGACGTTTGCGAAATCTCTCTCATACATAAGGGTCATGTGATCTTGATTGTTTTCTGTCAAAAGCGTTCGGGTAAGCCGTTTGCTGTATTATCACTAGTCTTCAGAATGCTAGAGGAGCCCATAAACCTGGCAGGTTGCTGCCTTACTTTGGTTCATCATTTCCTACATAGGCCACACTAATGCATGAGAGAGGTTTCACAGATGTCTTAGGCATCCGGGAGATACATAGCTTTGTTCGAAGCTAGATAGGATGGAAGCAAAGGTCGGGCACAATCAGCTGAACTAGCTGGACCTAGCTGCACTTACGCGTGAACCACAAGCCATAATTAATATACAAAAGTAAAATTGTTATATAACCCCTCCATGAATGGTACTCTTGTCAGGTTCTGCGGCACCACACTACTCGCGGCAGGTAGCGAGGACCCGAAAAAGCAGCTGCACTGATATGGTGTATTTCCCGATAGAAATTACATCCCAAAACCTGCATATTCGGGTACCTCTTACCCGCCGCAAGTAGAGTAGAGTACTCTATAGTATAGTGTTGGTGTATGGCATCTGAAACCATCCATGGCTTGGGGAGACATCAAGCTGGGGCTGATCTGCGCCTGCCAATAAGAATCGCGCAGAAAAACACCCCACCGTTTCACCCTTATGCGTGTTTTAGTTATATTTGACTTTTGGAGTGTTTTCTAGACTGTACTCGCAACTTCACAGCGTTTTTGAACACGACTAATATTGCATACACACAAAAAACCGCCAAGACTACGTTTTTGTATGGCATTTAATAGCGGTTGTGTTCAGAAACGCTGTGAAGTTGCGAGTATTTGAGGGTCAGCTCTCTTTCATGGTACGGAGGAGAGGTTTGTCTCTAGGGTGGCGCTAAATGTAAATGTAGCAGAATAGAGACTTTGCACTACATTGGGACAGTGGATGCGAAGTATGCAGTCAGAGCCTGATCCCACCCACCCTAAAGATAATAAGCGCTAACGCGCAGCTGCTATGGAGGGCGGCTCTAAACCTGCGCCTCGTACATATATACCCAGGCGTCTTTAACGCCGCTAGATGTGATTTTTGCCTTGGCCAAGTCTACCCTACTTTCCATCAATAGGGCGCGGTGTAGGTAGTGGCTGCAGCGACCGAAGTCCTTTTGGCTATAGCTGGGGACACCTATCGCCGGAGCACTTTGTGCCCGAACTCCTGGCGGTCACTCCTCCACCACCACAACACCTAAAATTACTTTGAGTCTATGGGGCTGTAGAGCAGAAGGCAGAGAACTATTCTATAGAGAGGAAATTGGTTTTAGTTTGAAGTTGGTGTACTTTTGGTGTGGTGTCTTCCAATGTCGCATCACTTTTATTGCCCAATCGGGTAATAATTCGGTCGTCCCTGCCCAATTGGGATATAAGCGACCCAGTCTGGCTTAGCATTTTAGTTCTCAGGACAATATCTCTCTATCTTGGCATTAATAACCCACTCATTTACTATAATGATTACCAAATACGGTAATTGATCATCAAAAATGAATGTCGCGGACCCCCGGGTACAGGTGTCCCCAGCTGTATGTACGCCTTATTTGTCAATAACTTCATATAGGGCGCACTCTTGGCTGCATACCTTTCCCTCGGTTTCCATGGCTCTAGCTTAGGGTTGCGTCTGCCTCGAGAAATACTCCTTTAATTTCTCGCTGACGCCTCTGAAATGGGCTATTATTGCATACACCCAAGGGGTACTCAATGCTTACTACTCTATCCTCTACTCTACTCTAGTACCGTTCATTCTCGAATAATCCACTATCCCCGTATTTGTATGTGGTAAGTCCGAACCAAGGTGAATTGGCGAATCAAACTTCACGAACTCGTGCAGATACATACTTTTCCTCACCAGGAGTTAAGATTTATAATTTAGCGACGCGGGGATAGTGGATTTCTCGAGAATTGACGGTATTCCCCAGTCTGCACCTGCAGGATGGCAGCGGGGGTTTCTTTTTCAGGCCACCTGATCAGCCTCTGCTTGGAAACCCTCCATTGGGCCAAACCCCACTCTTTAAAAGATCTAATAGAGTAACCAACATGGCCAGGCCGGGACCTTGCCCCTTACCTGCATAGCCACAAGGCTACCTACCCCCCCCCCCCCCCCACCAAAGCTCAGACTCGAAGAACGCCTGGCCCGTCAGCCTTGACTTCAGCCCCCCATTTGTATTCTTGGGTGTCATGGGGCCCGTTAGCGACAACTACTCTACACCTCCAGCGCGTAGGACGAATGCCAGTACCTCAACCACAACCATGGCTGATTAGGTTCTGGGCCGCGGGAGGGGGGGGGGGGGGGGAAGGTGCAATACAGGTAATCTGGCCAGGTATTATCCCCTCGATGACTAGTTGGACTTTATGCCTTAGTTGTCATTTTGGTCATACCTGAATAGCCAAGCTTCCGGGGAATCATGGTCTGGTAAACACATCCTTCGAGTAGGTCCCTGGCCCATCTCGATCAAGACAATCTCTAGTCGAAAAAAGAGAATTCTAGCTAACCTCCACCACGGCACCAGCTGCTCCCACGGTCTACGAGCACCCCCAGCGCGGAACGAGGCGAAACGGGACGACGCATCCATCGGGCTATGGTTGCGAAGGTCGACTTCATGAGTTTCATATACAGTTGAATCTTCCTACCAGGAGGTAAACCGACCCCTTATGCTAACGGTAGAACCGAACTGAAAATTCCCAGAACGACCATGAACGCTTACCCCCATACCACGGCTACTCTGATGAGAACTATCATCATATGGAGAGTCTATTCGGCGGCTGTGATTAATCAAAGGAGTAGGGATATACCCTCTAACCCGACCGCCGGCCGGAAAAGCCATACTACATTGACCACGACTACGACCACCGACAATACGGCCTGGCCTTCGTCACCTACGCCTAGCCAGGCATCCTTTATCAGAGCTCTCAGAACTGACAAAGATACATATCAGCCTTCCCGTCGGCCACCGGCTACAGCCAAGCAGGGAGCCTTTCGCTTTACCCAGCTGCCGACCATCGGCGAGGGTATGAAGGCACCCACGGCCATGGCCACCACATGCGCTGGTTCGGTGGCCGGTTCATGGGCTGACGGCGATAGACACCCGCGAAAAGCCATCCCAACCCCCCGGAGGCATAACTACAGTTACCAAGACCGCCGTGAAGCGCGACGAGGGGACTATTTTCAGAGCTCTCATTTTGTAAGCACCGGCGGCTGGGGGCCGGCCTCAGCAGATACCGCCAGAACTTCAAAATTATCTTTCCTTGCAAGGTCAAAGCTGCTACTCATGCCCACTTTTGAGGCTGGTCGATAACGTTCCACAAGTCGTCAGAGCCCTTTGCCGGGGACTGCCAACGTACCGAGATTTTTACGGTACTATCCCTTGCCGTCAATAAAATGCCGCCCCCCAAGAAAAAACACATCTGGCGTGGCTTTACTAACAGATCTGGTTGTTCCTCCATAAAATATAATTCCTCTATTATAGGGGGGCAGCAATCGACAGACGAAGGGATAGCGACCAGACCACTCACAAAGATACGTACCTCCCACCCCGCCGACATCCGACCAAAGGCTGCAGAAACTCTATGGCACTTCACTTCCACCACCGATACACCTCCTTATGCCCACCAACAGAGCATAACCCCCAAGGGTATACACCACCCCACCGCCTCCGCCGAAACGAAGGTGTACCCGACCACGGTGTCGTCAGAACAGGACCCACCTTCCCCCTAACGGGCGTATGAACGGAAAACACTCTTCCCAGCAGCAATCCCCCCATGCCCGGTCAAACGTTATTACTAGTGTGGTGCACGAGCCGGATCGGGACGAGCAGGAGAAAAAGCCTGTCTCGACTTGTGGAAACCCGGGCTTTTCAGTAGCCTCAGCTGGAGTCGTTCTAGCTCTCTTTGTGCAAACACCTAGAGATTATCAACTAGGGTTCGGGTTGAGGTCTTTGAGATGTCATCAATTTGGGAATTTGATTGACTGATGCTTCATCAATTTGGGAATGTCTAGCACGTTTTTCTTTAGGCGGGGATATCCAGAGTGATAGAGCCTAACAGCTCGAGTTTTTCAGGTCGAGCAGCAGAAACCGCTCGACCCGTTGAGGGAGCTGCTCGTCACTGCTAGAGCTTTACGCTCGAGATGAGTGCTCGACTTGTGTACCACACTATGTAGTTATTAGCCATATGTCTGAGATCCCATCTATCAAATGACAGTACACCAATTCCTTTCCATATTTTCCTTTCTTGGTACGCGGGGAGAGAGTATTCCATACACCGCCGCCCACCGCTGCCACCCGGCTGGTGGTGGTTTTTGAGTCGAGCCGCATGATCCTCGCTCGATAGTAGGTAGATAAGAGAGACTGGCCAGGAACTACAAAGGGGAAGATTAGATAGCCGTAATCAATATCCGACCCCACCCTCCCCCTTGAGCTCCAAATAAAAGCCTACATAAGCAGACTACCTGTGGCCAATTCCGTCATAGCTTACTTCCACTGATTCAGACGTAAGTCCAAATACTCCACTACCGCTCCCCCCTCGTTGTTCCGGGCGAATAGCGAATACTCCGGATGCGCGGGGGGCCCCCTCCGGATCCAGTCGGAGCTCCCCCGACGGTGTGAGTGACACAACCAACGAATAAAAAAAAAGGGTCCAAGTGCGGGAGCCAACCCTAACCCTGGTTTGTTAGGTCATGTAATACCGGGTACGCACATTATTTGTATAACCGAGCGTCAGGTTGTCATGTTGAGGAGAAAAGACGGCCTATGAGAAGGTGCCGATGCTGGGGTAACAAGTCGATAATGTCGTAGCACCCCCAGAGAACCACAGAGTAAGTAAGCAGAACCTAGTCTCGTTCCCAGACCCCAGCGGTATTCTTTGGTTATATAGTTCAATACCGGAAGGGTTTGGTGTGCTTGCCCAAGATGTTTGTACCAGTCCTTTTTTTGCCCGATTGCTATGCCAAAAGTCCGGTTTTTATGCCAAAGAGCCCCCCAAAACCCCGGATTCTGCACCAAAAAGAGTTCGGCGGGGTCATTTAGAAACCCAGTTTCTTTCCGAGACGTTATTGCTCCAGACCTATTGTGATGAGCCTAAATTATACAACCACCACCACCACCAACATCACCGCATGGGCTGGGAACGAGACTAAGGCCTACCTACACAAGCAGACTACCTTGGCCAATTCCGTCATACCTTACCTCCACTAGTTTAGACGCAAGCTTAAACACTCCACTATCGCTTCCCCGCTGAAACGGGCGTTCCGGGCGATTAGCGATACTCCGGATGCGCGGGGGGCTTCTTACTCCACACATGCGAGGGTGGAAAGATCTAGACTCATAAATATGTACTTTTTGAACCTTTCCGTCAACGGCGCGAGTGACACATTTATTGAATAAAAAATAAAATGGCCCCAGTGCGGGGAGCTAACCCTAACCCTGGTTAGTCCATTCATGTAATGCCGGGTACGCGCACCATTTATATAACCGAACATCCTGTTGTCATTGCGTTAGGAGGCAAAGACGGGCTATGAGGAGGGCGTCGGTTCTGGGGGTAACAAGTCGCTGTACATAGCTGGTGGTTGCAAGCATCCGAAACACCAATATATCAGCTTCAAGACGCGCCGGGGGATTGTGTGTGGGGCTATAGTGTATACCCGCATCAGTTGTTTGTTGTGTTCTACTTGATTCGCCCATTGTGTGACGCGGTACTGCACTGGGGAGCCACAGTCACAGGATATCACTCGGTATCTAACCCACCTCCGCCCTTTTTTTTTTTTTTTTTTTATGTTTACTTCATACCGCTCTTTTTTATCTCTCTTGCTGAGGACACCACTTGTCGCTGCAATGGCCGCAGTGCCCACAACAAGCACCAGAGTAAGTAAGCAGAATCCAGACTCTCACTGATCGAATCCACAGCGCTCTTCCACACAGACCTAGCATCCCATGTAATCAATGGAGAAACGGGAAAATCCCAGCCGTCCAGCGAGCGAGGGGTTGTCAGCTGGGTCGTCGGTACCTTCCGCTCGATCGACATCGTCTTCTCCGGGCTCGTCTCAGGAGCCAGCCCATTACGCCACTGCATCCGGTCCCACACCAATTCCGGGGATTAGGGTGAATCCCCCCCAGGACCCTCTCCTGTGTGGCTCTCGATGGCGGGTTGGTACTTGGAGGGTGGTGCAAGATACACGGCGGCGGCGATTGGCTCCAAATACGTGGGATCCTGCTGCGCTGGCCAGAAGTACAACCCCCCCCCCCCCAACTCAGCAGACGCCAGAGGCGGAAGCTATACTCGGTGTCGGTGCTAGCGCACCGCTCTTGCCCTCGCTGGCAAGGTTTTTAGTACCGTGGACGTGGTGGCTATGACGCATGTGCCAAGGGCGGAGGTCCAAAGATCGTTGCAGCTGTAGCCGCGGGGGCGTAACCTTGACCCAGCCTGCTTCAGCGGGTCACAGACAGCGCGGTCGATGGAGCGTGTGGAATCGTCGGTGCATGGGAAGGTGGTTTGGATGTGTAGCTTCCAGCTGGATGATCGTGTGTGGAGCTTTGAACATGAATCCCAACCCTAACCCTGGTCGGTGGGGGGGTTGTTTGCTATACCGGGTGTTGGAGCTACTGTGTACATAGCATGCTATTCAACAGTGGGGAGCCCATCACTTCATATTATACCATCATTTTCATGTGTTGAGTTCACTCAACCTTGAGCCATACCTGGAACGACTGTTCGGCGGGGGTGTACTACGGTGCACCCGTCAACAGGCGAAACCTAGCAGCGAGCAACGCACACACAGCTCCGACCACTAGCGGACCTCATCTAACCGCTAGCTATCGATCTATCGACCTCAACCACAGCGCAGGATCATGTGAGAATGCTAACTTTCGTCACAACCCGCCCATAAGCTCCTTTTCTCCCTGCGCCGCCGGAGGTTAGTCCCGCGCAGTACTTGAAAAGCGTTACACGTACGGGACACAGTTAAGGGCACGTTTCAGCGACTGGTTGTGATAATTCCACAACTCCACACCACCACTCCCAGCACAACTCTCCATTACACTACCAACCGCACCCCCCCCCCCCCACCACCCACCACCAACTCACACGCTACACCACAGCAGCACCAACCAAGCCTCAAACCCGCCTCCAGCGCTACACGCTACCCCCACCACCACCGCCCGCCCCTCGGCACACACCTCCTCCCCGTCCCCCTCCCCCTCCGCCCGCGCGCCCAAACCTCTCCCGAAACCTCGCCATCTCCTCCAGCGACGGGCTCCACCTCGCGGCAAACCCCTCATCCAGCTCGCGCCGCCACCGCTCCAGCTATGAGCAGCTCCGGCGTGGGCATGCGCGTGTGTGCCGTCGGCGCCATGTCGTATACGGGGCGGACGAGGTCGCTGCTTGCGCCACGGTGGCGGCGCGGAGGGGGTTCGTGGGTGGTGGGTGCGCGCTGTGGGCTGTGGGGTGGTTGTGCGGGCGTGGGGCGGTGTGGATGTTTGTGGTGGCATTGTGGGCTCATGGTGAGTATTTTTTTTTATGGGGAGGTGAGGAGAAGATTTTATTCTGTTTTATATATATCCTGTGGGTTAGGGTTGATCCTTGTCTGACAGCGGGCGGGCGGGCGGGCGGGTACTCCCGAGCGACCCCTGCTGCATGTCGGGGTACATCGGCATCTGCTCCGAGAATCCGGATTCAGGAACGGGCCGAGGGCGCCGTCTCGGATAATTGCGGGTCTGCTCTAGCTAGTTGTTGCCGATCGACGCAGGAAGCCGGAAGTAACTAACTACATGTACTTCACAGTGACTGGGTAAAAAGGCGAAGCGGTAAACCGGGGATAAAGGCACATAGCTCTTCCGCACGTACTTGCAAGTGCCACCATTCGAAGGTTGCCACCTGTAGGGCCGTTTCACTCCGCGCCGTTGCAGATTGACGTCGCTTTAGACCTCGGATTCTCCACGCTGCTCGTACTTTCCTGGCGACCACCGTGCTAGATTTTGGACTTGGCGCGTATTTGTATGGCATGCAATAGCGGCCATTTTTCCAAACGTCGGGGTAGCGTGGACTGCGGTGGCCAGTGGTCATTACATCTTGCTCGGACCCTACATGGCATTATCTGCGTGGCGAGACGTACAGGATCCACTAGCAATGGCCAGCTCGCGACTGTAAGTTGATCCTGTAATATAATAGGGAACAGCGACAGAGTCTATGGAACAGCTACGTGTAGAAAGTATAGGAACAGCGGGGGGATTAACCTGTTCGGTTACCTAGCTGCTCAGAGTGGCGCTAACCACCTCTGTGTCTAACTATTTAGCTCTTGGCATGAATCCCTGCCAGACCAATCAAATCACGTTGATTCTGTCTCACACATGTCTCACTATTGTACTTTCTACCACTTGTGCGCCTAGATGGGAAGTGGCGCTAACCACCTCTGTGGTGTCTAAATATTAAGCTCTTGGCGGTGGGTTTTGGCGCGTGCCGTGCTTAGTTAACTACCCAATCCCTGCCACTTCACCAAGCCGACCAGCCAAGCCACATCGGGATGTCGCACTTTCACCTAGCATGTTACCTGTAAGGACCCTTAGATGTCAGTCTTAATGGCCCTGACGCCATACCAGGCTGCTTTTCCCGCGGGTCGAGGCTAGCGGTGTGTGAATGGGCCATAACTAGATTTGACACGAGACTCTGCTTACTTATATAGGTGTGTAACAACAACTCAGGGCGCTACGGTAGGAAAACACCCCTCACTAGGGCAGTAGATCTTCTGTGTGGGATGCATCCACGATCACCACTCGGGCCGTCGAACTCAAGGAGCGGTGCATGGGGGGGGATACCGTAGATTTTCCTGTTGCAGCTTGTAACACACGTTCTAAAGACCCTCACCTGGTGATGCCTATGGATACCTAGCGCTTGAGCCTGCAGCACATCGAGGGGAGCGGTAATTGAGAAGAGTCTAGGGACAATCTAGTATCCAGTGTTCGCAACGGGCAGGTCCAGATTATAGATGACTTGGCAGTGCTTCCAGACTGGACGGACTATGGTCGTGGTCTGTCCAGCCCCTGACTTTTCAAGGAGTTGTGTGCTGTAGTGGTGTTTGTGAAGCTGGGCTGGGGGTAGGACGAGGTAGGATCTGTGGGTTACTTTCTCTTTCTCTGTTCAAACTCGTTATTAAGTACCATTGACAGATTTCACAGTTTCACGAGCCAAGCCTCTCCCCCCATCCTGGACGGGTGGTTGGCCGGGCTATCGCGGGGTGTTATGACCTGCAGCGATGTTGGGATTAGTCATTGTTTTCATTTGTCACCGGGCTTTTCCCGGGTTCCCTGAAGATTGCTAATCGGGTTAGTCAGCACCTTGTTCATTCAGTAATATGCGCTTTCAGACTCTTTATTCACTTTCGAGACAGCCCAACCGGCTCCTAGTAGCTGTCCGCTTTTAAACTTGGTCCTTGCTCCACCCTAAGTATTTAGCCTGGCCTGTTCGTTCTTAGATCCCAGTCTTCAGTTAGATGTCACGCTCAAGATATTAACTTAAGGGGAGTGGGATGCATTGCTTCTAAAGAGTTTGTTTTGTCAATTCCCTACCAGGGTGTGTTGATAGAGTCCTCATTATGATAGTGGTTATACAAAATTGATTCCCTAGCTACCTATTGATTCATATGCACGGGAAAAATCATACTCACCTACTTCTAAGACAGTCCTGGCTGCCTCATCACCTTATGGCGGCGCCTTGAGCGGAGAAGGCAGAACCACATGAGGACATCCCACCATAGCACGTAGACCAATATGATAGATGCCCAAGAGCGTGTGCGCGCTCGTGCATTAGTATGGTGAGGGGCGTCAGGAATCAGCGATGGTGCTTTACTACCGCCCAAGAAGGGATCTGACACCATAGAGGGATAGGGACGGTCATTAATTCAGCTTTCCGCCAGGTCTTACTAAGTATATCTCTAGTACCACCCCTCTAAGGCCTGGCTGAAAACTGTTGAGAATACGGTGTGCAAATTTGTGCTCACTCAAGCTCCTTCAATCAGAGCGAGTTGATAAAACAGGTATGGTGGATATTAGGTCCCTAACACTTTTGTATGTCCGTAAATGAGGATTCCCTATGTCCTAGACGTCTGAGACATTGGAAAATCTCTCATGCATTAGCACCTGAAATCTTGGAGCTGCAGTCCTTAGAATACTATCAATGTGTCATCAGGTTTGCAGGTTTATGCATGAGAGATTCTCCAATGTCTCATACTTCCGGGAGATAAAGTCGCTACCCGTAGGCTTGCACGAGACAAATATATCTAATTATCCAATCTATTACTTCCAGGGTTCTCAATGGTACGTATCAGTATGGTTTTCATGTCATATCGTACCAACTGTCATATACTACGGTGGTTATCGAACTGCATGATATTTTATCATACCAACTATAATATACCTGTCATAGCCCTCGGGCTGCACACATGTATGAAGTATCAATCAATCAATCAACTATAATATATCATACTGTAAACGAGCCAGTTTTTCTTTTCTTTCCCTCCTCCTCCTGATTCATGAACTTTATAAATTGAGGTTAGTAAAGGTAAATGAAGATTTATTTGGGCGCCAAGTCCCTACCATGATATTCATGCTATTATCGATACAGATAAAACCTATATCCTGCCTACTATTACCTAGTGACCATCATATCGTACTCTACTCACCGTACCAGTGACCTTTATCGATATGTATTACAACACCGCATTACCATTGAGAACCCTGATTACTCCACGAAGTCAAAACAAACGTACCACCTACCCAGAAGATCAATCATACATTTCTACTCTCACCGTATTGGGTTGAATAGGCCTTAATACGCACATCGTGGGGCAAAATTGGCCTTTGGGATCGAACGGTTTGGTTTCCTTGGGCGGTAATACTCCAAATAACACAATTTCCTGAATAGAGGATTCACTGCTCAGACAAAGCAGCTTCATGCTTGCACGGCCGACCAGTGCCAAACCCTCCTATGTTTGAGCAGTGAATTTGAGATCTACTAAGGCCCCATTGGGCTACAACATCTACGCCTTTCTCGGTGAGGATGAGTCTTTCTATTACGTCCCTGAAGTCCGAGTTCATTCGCGTTGCGGTGATGGTTGCATGCAACATGTTTTGGGAAATTTCTCCGTAGGTGATCATTCCAATCATTTCTATCCAATAATCTATTGTTGAGTGTTGAGCATATAATTCTCGTGTATCATTGATTGTCACCCAGGTCTTGGCCACGGCCTGTCCTTCTAATAGATTAGTCATGATGTTACACAGTAAGGGCATATGTTGCCAAACAGCACTACTCTAGTATTGGACCTTTTTAAGGGCCTGAAAAAACGGCCTACCGAACATTGTTTATGGAATAGAGACTTTGCGTAAATGAGCCAGCTCCATTTTCCGGTAACCTGATCGATGCCGATCCCCATAGCCAGATAATTGAAATACCGTAGGAACTCATGAAATTGGTTATCTCCATACTTGGGTGGCATAAAGCCGGACCAAAGAATGGTGGGCTCGGCGCATCAAGGTGCAAATAGCACTTTGCTATTTGAAAAACTGAACAACGCATTAGCGAGATCAACTTTGAACTCAACTTCACGGATATGACTTTTGCTGTCAGCGCGTCCATTGCAGAATCTCCTACTAGTATTCTAGGAGAGAGAACACCTAGTGAGTAAAATGGTAGAGTTAGAAAGCGACGTTCCGGTCCTAAACCAAAATCAATTCAGGACTGTACCTTTAATCCAAATAAATTCTTGTAGCCAATTCAACGGCCAGAGCATTCTTGGAGCCAAAGTCAAAAGATCCGAGTGCTTGTTTTTTTATACCACCATCGTGTTCCAGTCTCAAAGTCAGGAAATGATAGCGAGTCCTTCCGTCCCCAAACACAGGCTGAAGCAGCAGATCTTTTTGGAGTGCCACAAACAACGATAAGCAACTGGGTTAGGAGACAAGGCTCAATAGAGCAGTTAGGTGGAGGGACCAATTTAACTGTTCGTACTTCGCGAACAGCTAGCATTTGCAGATGGCCTGATCTAGAAACACGGTTATATCAACTATTTTTAGACCACCGAGAAAAAGGGCAAGCAATTAGAAGGGGTTGGTTTAGACGAAATGCAAATAGTATTTTCCAAGACCTATATCCAGGAGCTAGTACTACTTCACTATTCCGGTTTTCGAATGGATGGTTTGAAGCATTCCTTGGCCGTTATCGAATCAGTTTGCGTGCTATTACAAAAAAGGCTCAAACAGTCCCAGAGGAGTACCAGCAGCTTGTAGTCAACTGGCTGCGATTCGACCGCCGTAACTCTCAACCTTTAATTCAATTACCCTCAGTTACTAGCGATCGTATACCAGTAGGAGGGGGTTTTTATCGTGTTCAGAGCCGTCATACTCTCAACAATATCTTTAATGTTGATGAGACACCCTTACCGTTCGAATATCTTAATGGCCATACATATAACTCCATTGGAGCGAAGACGATATGGGTTAAGGAAACAAAAAGTAGTTGGGATAAACGGCAGGCTAGTTTGGTGCTTTATGTGTTTGCAGATGGTATTAATCGGGTTCCTCCTCTTATTATTTTCCATGGAAAAGGTACAAAATACATTAAAGAGAAGGACCTGTATCATACTGGAGTTATTGTCGAGTTCAATGACAAAGCATACATAAATGATCAACTCTTTCTACGTTATCTTCAAGACCATATACTGCCTGTATTAGGAGGTCGTCCAAGTCTTTTTGCCCTCGATCATTGCGCATCTCATAAAACCCCTGCGGTCCTCGATCTCCTACGTACAAATAATATCATTCCGAGCATGATTCCAGCAGGTTGCACAAGTTTAGTGCAGCCACTTGATATATCTATCAATAAACCTATCAAAGAACGAATCCGGGAGCTTACAGACGAAGCTATACTGGATTGGGAGAACAGTCACGGGGATGGATTTGGAGGGTGGACTGTAGGGGATAGAAGGGTTTTAACAACATCATATGTAGGAGATGCTTGGTATTAGTTTTGTGTTGAGAAACAAGACATTATTATACGGGCTTTCAGGAAAGTTGGACTATCGTTACCTATTAATGGTATTGCAGACCATCAATTGGATATTAAAGGTTTTGACAAAATATGTATCGGAGACTGGAACTGTGAAAAAACAAGTGTCCAGTCTGATGTACATCACTTTGCCGATGTTAGTAGTATATATGACGATAGCGATGCAGTGGAATTTGTAGCTCATAGCGAATAAATTTCTTTTTGTACCTAGGCTATACAATAGATATCGGGTTGTATCATGGACTCTAACGGCTTTCTTGCCTGAAGTTTTACTATTGGCCCACTCACTACGCCGAGCCCTGCACCTTCCTGCGCCGAGTCCACCATTCTTTGATCCGGCTTTATGCCACCCAAGTATGTAGATAACCAATTTCATGAGTTCCTACGGTAGAGCTGGCTCCATTTGCGCCCGTTCCCGATCGCAGGGTTAGGGTTGGGTGAAGTAAATTACATACTTACTTTTGAAGAACATGTATAAAATTTTCATTGTCAGCCTAACTGCCACAGTTGGTGTTATAATGTGCTCAATATTTGGGGCTCCTTCCCGGGCCTTCCCGACTTCATAAATTCCTCGTTGGAGTAAACGCCCAGGGCAATGTTATTCGGCTTATCTGTTCGCTCCTCGCCACTAGAAGCGAAACCTAGCGAAGCGAAACCCTAGCGCAACGGGTTATGAGAAAATGCTGGGAGTAGGAGCCATGAAAGATTATTAGAAGAATCTACGTACCGTATCGAGGAAAAAGGCAGTACTCTACTGGGTATCCCTTAGTCCGTCAATGCTGACCCCCCTATAATAGAGGAATTAAATTTGTATGGAAGATCTATTATTTAGATAACGGGATCTGTTAGTAAAGCCACACAAAATTTGCTTCTTCTTGGGTGGTCGGATAATCAAGTGTCTTGGCTCTGCCAAGGGAAATTGTGTGGCACTGCATATCAGCCACAGAAGTGGTGGCAGAAACTTATCCCCGCGGCAAGTAGAGCATAGGGGGTCAGCATATGAGGGACTCTCCTCTCCCAGGCCAACGATCAACGATATTACACCTATCACTCCCGCAAATATTTCAAGCCATTATCAGACAACATTCGACAAACCCACGGTCAACTTTTGATTTGCAAGTTCAGCAACCCTAACCCTGGTCATTCCCGACGGTGACTGAACTATGAAGGTACGAACGATTTTGCCCATATGTACCCCCTCCCCTACGTCGGTGATCACGTGGAACTAGCATGGTGTCGCTTGGGACTAACTAGCGATGGAAAATTTCGCATAGAAATGGTTAACCATCAGGTTGTGAATAGGTAAAAAGACGTGTTAGTTCACAATATGTGAGGAATTCGGCTGTAAGACGGTACGACAGAGCAAGTTTTCTGCTTCGATATTACATGTATTTCTGACGATTGCCAGATTACCTTCCCTCCTACGCCCGCATCAAAACTATCAACATATTCAACAACATACTCAAGCAATCCTGCATCGCCTGCGACCACTGGGGACTCCCAAGCAACCCAGCCTCCTCATATTTCCCAAACAACCTTGCCAGCGTTTCAGGGAGCTTATCGTACTGGTCGTCAATATTCAACCTGAGCTTCGTCTGCTTGTCCTCTAACTGGTTTGCGTTGGCCCATGTGAAGACTACAGTCCCCCGCAGTGTTTTCCCATCTGAACTGTCCTCGAAGTAGAGAGTGATTTGGTCACCCCATGAGGGGTTACCCTCGGCGCTCATAATTCTAGGAGAGTTATTAGTGGAAGACCAAACGTGCGGGTTGGGCTGGAAGGGGGGGGGGGGTTACCTGGGGAGATATAACGTAGCGCTCTGCTTACTGGCGTTTTCGTATGCCATGGCGTCAGCGGCATCGGCCTGGATAGCACCCATAGCCACTAGACCATCAACTTTCAACGGCTTCATCACCACCCCGGAATCAGTAACCCTCATACAGCACAGTGTTACTTCTGGCGGCGGGCTTTGACTCACGTAAAACTCCGTCTTCCACTCTTCATGCTCATATTTGCATCTATACTGCGTGGATCTGTTCAAACCAACTTTATCCACCGGCGGTGGGCCCCCCTCCCTCTTCGGCCCCTGATCGACGCCCTTGATATAGTGCAGGGTCTCGGTTCTTGGCGGCATTCTGATGAGCGTGAAGAAGCCCGAGTCGCAGTTGTAGGCGCGATCTGGGTGCTCTTTGTTGACGAAGCTGCAGAGACCGTGGGACATGAATTTCGGTTCGGTTATCTCGTAGCTCAGAATGCGGGGGTTACTGATGGTCGTGTTGCCATGGATGAAGGCTTGGGCAAAGTCGAAGCAGTTGCCGCCAGGCAGGTTCCGGTATAAGGCGGCTTGTTGGGCATTGCCGCGGAGCCGGGCAAAGTACTTTAACGTTTGGAAGGGGGTGTTCCTCCAGACATTTTGCCATCGGTAGACCACGGCTTGGTCGGGTTCACCTGGAGTGGGGTAGTGTTAGTGCGATGTTGATAGAAATTGGGCTATAGATAGGGGATGAGGGTGGGGTGTTACCTAAAGCGGGCATTGGCTTTGGCTCCATGGTGAGTATTGAATACGAGTGTTGTGGGGGAGGGGTACGGAAACTTTGAGAATATCGGAAAAGGAGCGGATAGAAAAACACATTGGTGCCAGAAGCGGGATTAAATATTTCTCTCGGAACGAAGCACTACAACTAACACAGCCATCAATTTCGCCCCCCCCCCCCTCTCCTCTCAGACAAAACCTGGCCACCAACATGCAAAAACGGCAGACAACCTTCTGCACAACTTTGAGGACGCATAGGCATCCTGTCCAAGGCTGAGGATATTTACCACACATGTAAACGATCCAAAATTGCAACTGCACTTACTAACTGAGGCTGAGCCCCGGCAGTTGTGAATCCCATCGTTGAAATTGTACCAATCCCCAATGGCGATTCCTCGATCACCCCCGCGCGGGGATGCTCACGCTCGAGTGACGTCAAGATCTGCACCTAGCGAGCGGATAGAGATCACCACCGCAGATATCCATGACGACAACTTTCATCACCATAATAGGCCCTTTGCGCAAAAGACTCCGGAGCCTTTTGCGCAAGGGGTCTAATACCTGCATCTAAGCGCTGTCCCTTTGATTACCCAGGGCAACTTGCTTATATGGGCTGACGATGATCTCTCCTACTCGTAGTTCCTGACTTTTTGAACGCGACTGATATTGCATACCATACAACGATACGCCAAGCTCCTGATTTTGGGCGTATGCAATAGCGGCCCAGTTCAGGAACGTCCGACAACACGGGTACAAATCATTCTTGTTTCTGTCACTTGCATTTCCGGTTCGTATGCTCACCAGTTAGACCGATTCTAAACTCTTCAGCTCATCGGTGGAACTTCAGCTCATCGATCAATCATAACAAGAAGCCCACCCCACGAGGCGGGTGCAAGAAGTATGTAACGCACCCCGCAATAGAGTGATTTGGCCAATAAATTTTGAGGGATCTTCACACCAAAAACTACCGCCTAGAACTAAGTACCGCCATGCATACTTTATATATGAGATGAGAATTACTATAAGCAGACCTGATCTACGCCCTTCAACCAATTGTGAAGGAGGGAGTCTCTGGCCGGAGATAGCCTTAGATTCAGAGGTTGTTGGCCAAATCGCTCTGATCATAACGATCACTGGAGGTTATGTTCCTTACTAGCCCACCGGAAGCAGGCAAAGCCGAATGTGGGTTGTATTTTGTTGCCCTAGGCACTCTGCATAATATCAGTATTTTCTTTTTCAGCATGGGCCACACACCACGCACGACCCCAAAATTTATACGCTAAACCTAACCCTGATATTTCGTATCGAATGTGGTTATGTGATTCGCCTCAGTTAATTTACCCATCTTGGTGTAACTTTAAGTGGGATATTGCTTGGGGAAAGTCTACGAGAATAGTACAGTGGTTTGGTATCAATCATGAGCAAGTATTGTACGTTTGTAATTGATCAATGTCTTTCAATTAACTACAAGTCCAGCCTCATCTAGGCACCTCCCCGAGAGGGGACCAAACTTTGAGCCGAACAACGCCTAACCTCCTGGTGCCGGCACCTTTGGCTCCAATTCCGCAAGGATCGATTCGTACGTTCTCTTCGGTATTTTCTCGGTATCTGCATATCCGCCCTCTGGTTAGCCTTCTTACAATCACTCCACCGCACCCCATTCCCCTGAACACCGCAAAGTACTCCACACCACATTATCACACTTGGGGGAGGGGAGCAAACATTGCGCAAGCGACTTATCGATTACTTCAGCATACTTCGGGTCCTCCTTGCCACCGTTGGCCCTGACGCGACTTTTGGCATCTGCGATGATGCGGTTTAAATCTATAGGCTTAGGTGGGTCTGGGGGCGCCATAATTACTGCCGCCGAGCTGGTATAGTGGTTATGTTGTTTGGGTTGAGGGAGATAGTGGGTGGGTAATGGTGGTGATACGGTAACGGAGAGAAGGATGGGGAGTGTTTAAGTATGAGGGTCCTTGTTGTTGCCTTGCCTTGATGACTCAGCCTTAGCCTCAGTGTGGCGTGCAACCCCCTCGCTTAGGTGCGGGGGTGGTAAATAAGGACCAGAACAAGTCAAGAATTACTTGTACTGAGTGGCGCCGCTCTGTTTTGGTTCTAACCGAGTGCAGCAACTGAGCTTTTTGTCTCATGCAAGTGCAGGGATGTCAAGAATGGTATTGCCGAGCAGCTGAGTGCCGGGTGTGCACCCCCCATGTCCGTTTTTTTCATGTGTTGATTAAATTGTGTGAAAGCGAGAGTCAAACTGAGCTGGTGATGCAGGTTGTGTTGTCTCCCAGGTACTTGCCTTGGCCGCCAAGTATCGTTTTAATTCAACAGATTATTTTCTCAAAAAATTCCCTAAAACGGGTTCTCACCAGTGAGCTATTTGACAGATATATTACCCGATCCGAGCTTATCTATCCCAATCGCGTAAGCTCAAGATCTACAGCTCCCAAATCGCAGTCTTGGCACAACCTGGCGGGCCCTGGTTGGTTAGGAAATGTCACAAATGCTCCGGTTACAGCTGTCCCCAACCATAGTCATAATCCCTGAATGCCGAACAAGCAAGTGTAGCAACGTCGAGTTTGAGTGTAGGTACAGCTCTCCACCGTCTTGACGAATACGATCCTGACAGGGATTCCAAGTATCGCAAGAAACAGCCAGCCTGCGAGATCTCCAGTCCTTTTAATTTCTATTGGCCTGAAGTCAACTGGCGGTATTCGTCAAGCGACGGTGGGCGAATGTAATTCATAGTATACCCCCGCTCTACCAACAAATGATTTTTTCCCCTCACAACCAGGTGTGGGAACTAATAAATCTCTTTATTTGTTTACAGGGTAGGCTTTTGTAAAAGAGGCTCGGACTCATTCCATGATGCCTTTCTATGATGTCTTTTCCTCGCCAGTTTCCTGCTTTTCCCCATACAAAACAGGTCATATGATTTTATTAATATAGTGGTAAGATTCAGGTTAAGCAATCGCGATAGTCCGGGTTCAGTTCCCCGGGAGATCAATTCCTTTGTTTCAAGTGGGACTAAGGATTCCCTATAAAAAAAACATATTAAGTGATAAGCGTGAGGAGCAAAAGTGGGGCTTACCACTTTAGGAAACGTGTCTAGGCCTCTTCACGGGGGTGTATGGTGCAACGCCTCGTAACATCAGGGTTAACCACAGAGATTTACAAGGCAAATCGATAAAATCAATACATGAATAGAATTCTCTGTGCGTAATAAGAATTTCTGTGAATTCTATATGGTCATTTTCGACGTTCTGGGTCGTTGCACCACACCCCCGTGAGAACCATAACCCCCGTAAAGAGCCCCAAATCACCTACAACGTCCTAAGGGCACCTCATCTAGAGGGGAATATAGTTTCTCAGGGACAGTCCTCTACCGGAGTTATTGGGACGCCCTATGAGTATACCGCGGGTGAGGGCGAGGGCAGGGAGTCCATTATTTTAGCTATGTACTTTGTGTCAGGCTTGGCTTACTTAATAATGTGCTAATAATAGAGACTTTGCGCAAATGGAGGGTCGGGCGAGAGTATGGCGAGGCTTGGCAGTTTTCACTAACAAATTGATGGCTAGAATTCCGATTCGTGAGCCAAGCCCCGCCATACCCTCCCTCTCGCCCGACCCTCCACCGCTCTATATTTCAATTATCTGATTGGCAGGCTATGGGATCTGCATCAATCATGTTACCGGAAAATGGGGCCGGCTAATACTTCGGTGGGCGGGATTAGTAGATCATAACGTACCGTAGATATTGTACTCTACATGCATTTGATTGCGTTGTTGCCCTTTGGCACACCAAACAAACAGCACTTTGGGTACTTTTTGGTGCAAACGACGCTAGTGAATTTCTCGGGAATCTACAGTATGAAATTAAAGATGCCGGAATGATAAAACAAGTGCAGTAACTAGCTCCTGGGACGTGAGAAGGATGCTGCTTGTATTTAATTACTATTGTTGATAATGAACTACCGACTTGGCTCTCCTCCGGCATTGCACGAGCTAGGTTGGCAACAAACGTCATGACAGTATGACCGTATGTTAAGATAGAATTAGAGTAGCAACCCCCGCCTGCTCCGCATTGAACCCAGACAGGACCTTGTGTTTAACTCACAAGCTCACATTCTAAACAGAATATCACAATGGCGTCCCCTGGTGAATGATGAGTCTCGAGATAGCGAGCGCACTAGGAGGAGAGGAGTGGGAGAAGGATAGACTGGTGTGATCGTGATTCTGCTTTGCTGTTTTTGTCTTGTATTTTTCTTTTATTTTTGCTGTGTGGTGGCGGAGGATAAAGGGGAGGAAAATTCATCTGTTCCGGGAAGAGGGAGGAGATGGTTGCCATAGCTCAAGGGCTGCATACATGTATAAAGTATAAATTAATAAATAATAAACAGATTATCACCGTTGCACATAAGGGCGGCATTGAAACACACTTCTCCGTCCCAAACTGACATATCCTCACTTCCCCATAAACACTCTCTGCGCCTCCCTCGCCGCCTTCTCCGCCGCCACCTTCACCTCCCTTGCGGCCATCTCCGCCGCCACCCCCGCCCCCCGCACTCCGTCCCCTGCCACCCACCCCGCCCCTAATAACCCCCTCCTTCGCGCCCCCCACCACCCTCCCTGCGCCTTTTGCCGCCTCTCCCGCAAAATGCGCCCACTCGACCTTCTCCACCTCTCCCTTCACCTTCCCAGCCCCCTTCCCCCCCCCCCCGGCCACCCCTGCACCTTCCTCACCCCCCCAGCCCAATCCACCCTCCTCAACATCCCCTCCCACCACATCCACTGCACCACAGCACCAGCCCCCGTCGGCACCACCTCCCGCCCACGCCACACCTCCTGCCCCCACGCCACAACAGCCCTATCAAGACCCGTAAGCATCCCTACCGCGCCAACGCCAGCCATGGTCCCCCCCACCGCCAGAAACGTCCCGTTCGCGGAGAGCGACTGTAGAATCGCAAACGCGGACCCCGCCGCAACGTTCCCGATCGATGAATGCCTCGCGGCGGCGAGCGTGCCTGTGGTGTGGCGCGCGTGTTAGCGCGGCTTAGTGCTATGGGGGTTATACGTACCTGACGCGATGCCGCTGGGCATGAACCCCACCGCGACGGGGACTACGAGCATTGTGGTGCTGGCGAGGATTAGGGCTGTGCTGACGGGGCGGTCCTTTGCTAAGTGGAGGGCGTAGGTGCTGTACGTGTGGAGGTGGTGGGTGTAAGTGGAGAGGGTCTTAGGGTCCATAATCAAGGTGGAGAGGGTCTTGGGGTCCATAACCAAGGTGGAGAGGGTCTTGGGGTCCATAATCATGGTGGTATGGTGTGGTATGGTTTGGTTTGGTATGGTTTGGTGGGTTGGGTTGGTGGACGTGAGCTTGGATAGCTATGTGTATCTAGGATTGTGGAGGGTGTGGCGCGTGTGTCTTTCGTGGTGTGGCGTTGTATGAATGAACTTACGTCATGCTCGGATATGGGGTAGACGCCCTCATGGAGGTATGGCGACCACGGGGGGTGTGGGGACTTCTGGTTTGTTTCCATCCAAAGGACAGCTAAATTCACAAGAATAAGTAAGTTCGAAATATCGCTTGAAGCCCGAACAACCTATTATCTTGAACCATATTCATTTGGAAATCGGTTTAGTACCTTTCGGCGTTGCAATAGAAAAATCCCCACACCCCGTGGTCGCCATACCCCCCGTGAGAGTGTCCACAGATATCAACCTCCGTAGATGGATTGTATTGAGATTTACTTCCCCGCTCATGTTTTCCCTAATCCTGCCTCACCGTTCATGCTGTCTCTACATGCGTTGATCTGGTGAGAGTCGGTGGGGATATTATGACACCTATATAGACACCAGTTTGCGGCGAGAAGGTGGGTAATTTGGGCCGCTGGGGATCTCCCGACAGGTTCTATAGACAGCCCTTCCCCTCACCAACTTACATCCGGTGCCATGTTGTGCTTTTATATGGCCATTAACTGCAATAAAACCGATCCAGCCTCTCTGCCAGCTAGCTGTGGGAACGGATCGCGGAATTCACCCACCACAACGTTCCCGGAAAATGAATCAATTAAGTAGTTTATAGAGAACGTTTATAAAGATAAGAGTGAACTGAGGTTTATTACACAGATCCGACCAGTAGACTTCGATGGTTTGCTACAGCTTAGTAGGTCCTACTCATAGCTAAAATAAGTTAGACAACGACTGTTGTATCTAATTTTCGAACATTGTGTGTGCAGCAAACGCGAACCCAGAACCCTAACCCTGTAAGTTGTAGTTAGCGTTATGATTTAGATATTTGATTAATTCGCTAGCGTTGTTGCCCTCTGCCACACCCAAAAAAAGAGCACTTTTGAGTATCGGTGCAAACGACGCTAGCAGATTTTTCAGTGTGGAAAACCAATCGTCGCATCTGAGGGCTACTTGGAGGTTCGATCTTTTAGTAAAAGCACACGTGACTAAGAGAACCCCTACTACAGACAAACGGACCACACGCCCCCACGAAACCAAACACCCCAAAAGATAAAATATTTAACGAAAAAAAATTCAATTCCTATAACTTTCCCCTAGGTGCCGCATCTGCGCGCGTTGTCGCTAGGGTTCTAGGGATGTTCGTTCGGCACTGGCTACACCTCGGAGGGCAACTAATCGCGCTTCTACAGGTTTATGTGCGATCTGTAAAAGCTGTTCAATTCAGATATGCTCGGCTAATCCGTTCTTCTGTATCTTGAGAGAAGCGGGGGGCCAATAGGAATGTGGGAAAGACATGTGCGATCGCTCAAGACCTCCGGTCGATAGCCCGAGCTCCCGGTTCACAGCTAAACTTCTGAACTAATGTTCTGTGGTTTCTCCGAACTCCAACCGAGACGGCCCGTAATAGCATTCTTCAATGAAGGTTATCGCTGTATACCATATATCTTGTCCCTAGGTTCTTACTGTATTTAATGTCTGCTCTTGTAGTTTAAAGGCACGGTCAAGCACAGGAATTATTAATTTCAACCGTAACCTATATATATCTATTTTATCGTAAAAAGGAGCAGATCAATGAGACTAATATTAAGTGAGAGAAAAATGGAGACACTAATGGATTTGTATGCTTGAGATATAATGAAGAAAAAGGGAGATATAGGATAAAAGCTCAGCTAACGTCGGGAATTAGTTGGTAGTAAGATTGTATGGTCCTACAGCTATCGATATACATCTTCGTCCATACACGGATACAACCTGCGTCGCACTTCCTATTGATAGAATTTATGACACGTACCGGAAAGATATATGCTACATATATATGTTTCTTATTTCCGGCTAACTATTCTAGATATAGTCACAAACCGTAACATACAATTCTACAAACAAAACCCGTGATTCGTGGCTAGCCACCAGTGTGATTTGGGATATCATGAGCTTGGGGTTGTGGACCGGCCTAGGGAATATATTCGTTAACCGTGTTGGAGAATGTTGAATTCCATCTAAACGGTTCTAAGGGAGATAAGTAATACCAGGCCTTACCGCCCGTCCGGGACAATGACCAGACACAGCGCCGAAAAGAAGAGGTGGTGACGGGAGAAATTGCGATCTTTAAGAGAGCGAATATAGTAGATCCCCCCCTTGTATCGTCGCAAAGATGCTCGAAATAGTAATAATATCGGCGCTCTCGGAGGTTGATCATAGATTATCACTCGATTGTTTCAAGATTTCGGGTTTTAGTTTTTTTTTTCCCGCCTACACTATTAATTGTATTTCGGGTTTTAATCAACTGCTTGCAACATATGGAGAGCCGTCGCATCTGCGCGTATATTTTATATATATTAGGGACGCCGGATCATTTTATCTGTAGATTCATATGAAATGTAATATGGCAGATCAAAGTGACTCGGACGGTTCTGAGTGGTGGAGAACGAAGCCATCACTCAAGAAACCTTAAGTAACTGGTCTTGACTTATAGTTAGGTCTCATGAAAGTGAGTCTCGGAAGGTCGCTATGCGACCCGCGACACGCATCCCGGCACCTACGACTTTATTTACAGTGATCATACTATGCACCACCCCCGTAGATAATGGCTTCTGAAAATCTAGCCTGTGGTCATATGGAACCTCCTCTTCCTTGGGATCCATAGCCGGGGGAGCAGTTACGGAATACTCCAAGAATCAAGTCTATCTCAATGCCTTTTAGTGTGGTCATTTGTGGGGGTGAATATCGAATGCGCAATGAACAATCACTCTAGCAATGTGGGTGGATGAGTTGATACTACCCACAAAATGCCTTGTTTTAATTTGTTCATAGGAGACGTCGCCTGTAAATTACTCCATTCATTCACATGGCTAGGTGGCATATTTACAGGCTATCTCTTTGTGATGCAGTAAAGTAATACTTTACTTTGTTCTTTAGGTTCAATCCCTACTCTCAGCAGTGATTTCTGACCGCCCACCTAGAGCATCCTTTTTGGGAATGGGTTAATTACCTTATAAGTTACTGGTTCACTTACTTGCGCCGCAGAGCCACAACCTAGCGCCGGGGGTGTAGAAGTACATACATTTGAGTCAATTCGTGAGACGACTAATATAATCCTACAGGTTGCAGAGACTGAGGTACCAGCTACGTATACAAGTACGTACCGAGAAAAAAACAAAGATTGATCATTACTCGGTGGTGTTTGTGCGGGGCTATGTTTTTGAAATCATCGTGCCAACACCTTAACGAGTGGCAAGTTAACTATTCAAGCCACTCTGCATCTACCACTTATCTAGGTGTTTGTGGCGGCGCCAAGAGCAACGAAAACCAGTTTGATTGGCGTCGATCCTTATTAACCTCGCTAATGAATACGGACCCGGCGGTCGATAGGCCAGGGGCCGTTGCACCTTTGAAAGTGCGCTTCTAGATGCGCGTGCGCTGGAGAGAAACAGTGCCAGGCCGCACAACCTCCATAAAAGCCACAAAAGCCACTACACAAAATTTACGTCAATTGCTGCCTGTAGTGTTACAGAGGAAGGAGATTCCTCACTACGCAGAGTCTCACGTACCCATTGGCCTACTTCCAAGCCCTAAGACCACCTCGTATTCATAAGCCACTTATAAATGGTGGCGTTCCGGTCAGCATGAAGTCCAGCTTATTGGCCTGTAATACTGAAATTTGGACATGTGTTATCGCCTACGCATGGCATATGCATCTATTGATAACTATCCGACAGAGAAAGAAAAAAGTTTCATAATCGGCATGCCCTTTTCAAGTGCGACCAGCTGGCAAAGTTCAGAGACGTCTAATAGGCCGATGTTTGTTAGCTAGTGATAGTTGGGGGTTAAATTTAGTCTGCACGATGTACAAAGTAATTTAAAGCCAATATAGACTTCTCTTATCTCGGTGGAGGTGGTTTATGCTATATATGGGTGTGCTGATGTAGGACTACTAGGTTTGAAAACTTTCGTCGCGCTTCAGGTTAGAATTTCCGCCGAAGGGTGGCCTTTGGCTGGCCTACACAGGTGGCGATTTGTAATGGGTCTTCTAGCGGATAGAGAAATTTAGTCGTCTATTGCAATTATATCAATCAGGCCTCGTATAGTCTACCTGTGCATATAAGAAATTAAATCTTGGAAGCGATAAGATTAATCGAGTGATAGCCTGTGATGCACCCCCGCTTGGTCATAATTGTAACACGTCGCCCGCAATGTCGGTTCCATACCCACTAGCCTTAAGCAGAGGTCCTATCGTGATATATATAGCTTGCGCTCCACACGCCACATACAACTCGATCAAGTGGCGCCAAATCTAGGACTCAATCTACCCCAGTTATCCAAATTCCAGCACGTGTAGCTCATGTCGATTCACCGATCGCTTCCTACAGGTATTCGTAGGTAGGAGATGGGTATATGATGAGAGAGAGTTAGCCCAGCTTTTTTTGCCCGTAAAGACGCCTTCATGCATTACAATTGTCAGGACTAAAATCGAGCCTTACTAGGTGTCTTTTAAAGCTCGATAAGTAGTGAAAAAACATTAACATTAATGATCTGCCCTCATTGATCTTCATTCCTTTTGTCAGGAGGTGTAAGTGCCACTATTCACTTAGGCCTGTGCGCACGTATCATACTATAAATAAGAAGAAACTAGCTGTCTGGGCTACGGAGGGTGCGGGAAGGGGTTTATGGCATCATAGATCGTACGGTAGCTAAAATTCAATTTTTGAACAGATGTGAAACTACAGTAATACGAGCTGATGAGACAACGAAAAGCCACCTTTCCCTATATGCAGCGATTACTGGAACAAGGGTTTATAATTTGAACTACCGGCCCTATTGGCCACAATAAGGTAACACCGTCGTGAACCCCCCTGCCGCCATGGGGATTCAGGAGATGTAAAAATAAGTAAAGCCAATGATCAGGCTTCACCAACCTGAGATTTGTCAATTTTATTACTAACTAGATTACTAGACGTAGGCCGAGGGACTCTCACTCCTGAATCCAGTCGCAACATTGTATAGAGACTCCATCATCTCGCAAGATAAAAAGGTATTAAAGCAGCTCACCCGCCTCCCAAGTTTTTAGCATCTTCCCCACTCTCCTCTTCACCTTCCACCAGATCATTAAATACATTAGCAGAAAATGCGTTCCCTCATCACTCTTTCCCTCCTGTTGATTACTCTTACCCCTCACTTCGCCTTCGCGACCCCCGCCCCAACCCTTGTTGTCCGTGATGACATCCCCTCACCTGTTCTCGAAAAACGCGCCTGTGTAACAAATGGCTGCGAATGCTACCCCGGCACCCGCGCAGGCGTCTACTGCGCAGGATGCTCAGCAATAAAAGATCGAGGCACGGGCTCTGGTGACTCGTCTGACTGGGTGTTTCAGTGTGGTAGGTTTAGCCACATTTATGATATTTCTTTTAGATTCTAACACAGGATGTAGGTAGGGAAGGCACAAGGAATGTGTGTTGTAGCTACAGTATTCGTAATAGCTGCAAGAATGGAGCACAGAATCCATGTGGCTAAACGCGTGCGCTTGGTGTTGGGGTCTTTTGCTGGATATGGGATTTGTTACGGGCCTTACGTTCAACTATGAAATCTTGGTTTTGTCACGACAATGTACTTCACACTCGCTAATCCATCTCTTTTGTTGTCTCATTATCACATGCTCTGTTTCTTTTGTCTATATCCGCGTGGGGGTATGTGTTTCACATGCAAACTTAGTACAGTAAAAATTACTCTCATGTCCTTTCGCCGTATTCTGATATCATGATCTTTCATGATCGATTAATCGCGATTGACTAGTGACTGAAACAACCGGGGGTCCATACAGGATTACTTGGCCTTTCAGATAAGCCTCGTTCTTACATCGCAGCCACTGGTTTAGCAAGACGCATTGAATATGCATGTCTCAGGGCCTCAAACTCTTGGCTGTCCGGCACCCACCTAGAGGCTTTGGCATCAAGGTTGGTGCTTGATGCGGCCCATGCAAGTATAAACCAACTACCAATCGGATAGGGAGGCCAAGACGGCCTCCGCGCCAATATATATACGGCAGTGTTTGTATCATAGATGGGTTAACTTGATTAGCGGAGATACATGTATTTACTGAATTGGCTTTAAAATGAGAGTATGGTAACCTTTTTGAGTCATCGATTCGCTTGCCTGAATTGTTGGTATCTTAGTCCATGTAACTCCATGTAGACTGTCTTAGCCTTTTGTTACAAAAAAAGCTAGCCCCGTGTAATCGGGGGTGCGTCATGGTATATCACTCGATTAATCGTAAAGTGCTTGGGGTGGGGTTGATTGATTGATTGATACTTCATACATGCATAGCCCGGAGGCTATGGCAAAACCTTTCCTCCCACTCACCGGAGGCAGGGTAAAATTTTCCTCCCCAAAATCAATCAGAAAAGAAAAACAGAAACTCCTTCTCAGTCCCCCTCAACACTAGCCAACCTGATGCGCTCACTATCTCGAGCCTCATCATTCGCCAAGCAACACCCCCCCCCAAAAAAAGAAAAGAAAATCATTCTAATTCAAACGTTGCCCTAAGTCCCTCTTTTCCATAAAGATCCATATCGTTGATAAGTTTCTCTTGATGCCGGGGAATCCTGAAGTCAAATTCTGTTCTGTCCATTGTAAAATGCCCGCCCCGTTTTGTACTTGGGGTAGGGTTAGGTGCACACACTGAGTTGGGTATATTCTTTGCTCTTAATAGTTAATTAGCTGTTAGCTGCCTACCTTAAGCTGGTATTAGCTTAAAAGGCAAGCTGTGAATTTGACGATTTCATCTGTCTAAAGGATAGTCTCAATTGCGCTGACAACCATGCTAATAGATTGAGAAAGACAGACTGGGGGACACTCGGGAGGATACATCAGCTCTTAGAACCATTTGAAAAGGCGACATTGGCAACTGGGTGTTCCGGCGTTCCCGGAGGTACTTAGAGATAGAGCGAGTATGGGCATGGAGTATCTTAGTGATGAGGTTCTAAAGGATTCTATGGGTTTATGTGGTGTGATGTATCAGTAATGGTCGTTGCATGGGTTATGGTTTCGGTTACCGTTACGCGAAGTCTTCTCAAAGTGGATGAGAAGCGGAAAAACAGGAATCCTCTGGTATAAGCGTAAAACCTGTTACACAGACGCTATCAAGGACAAAATACTACGTCCTAACTGAATTCGGTTTCGGCATGTTATATCATTAGATGTCTGTGAACAAGTCAAGTGGTAATAAGAAGAACCCTTCAAATATATATGATCCTCCTTCCCTTGTTTCAACTTTCATATACAGGTGACTTGAGCTTCCTGAATTTGGTTGAATTACTAGCAGACATGACAAAACAAAAAGCCATATGTTCTGGCGATTATGTATTGTTGAAGTCAAGGATGAACGTTTACCGTGTATATAGATGTAGTATTTCGCCTATACCTGTTCACTTTGGATGTGGGATATTATCAAAGAAGGGGCAGAAACCCCTTTCGTAGGACTACGTTATGTAGTGAGTCGTCAAGCGTTCAGGTGCTGGGGGAAACTGAATAGGCGTGCATTATCGAGGAAGACTTGCTTGAGCAAACTGCAGGAAGCTATATATACATACCTGCCTGAAGTATTCATAAGAGGTACATGTAAGTACTGCACTCCTATTCTAGGGGATTACCCAAGCTCTCCTTTGTAGGGTTGAATACCCATACTTTCTCTACCTTTGGATTTTATAGTGAAGGTGTGCCTATTTCACTTGCCTGCTCCTGGGGACATCGAATATCAGTGAGCTAGCCATTCTCTCCTTTCTCTACCACTCCGCTTTCATCCCACACCCTTCAGGTTGCCACTCTCAACCACTGGCTATCGGACATGGCAATGGACCAGCCTATCCCCCAGTGCCACCACCAGACATTGACAGACAGGAATGGAGGAGCAGCACAGAAGTATCGTAATTCCCTCTTCTGGCTGCGCCATCCCGGGTAACCGCTCTCCAGGTGGCGATCGTGGGAGCTAGGGACGGGGGTGCTTACGTCAGTGTGTTCCCACACTATGTCAGAATGTGAAGCCCTGAATTTATTTAATATGTAATACCCTACAGATACCTAGAACTGATCTTGTGCGTATTCTATGGAGAATACCATACAGGATCCAGGCTGTTGGAGGGAAAATTTGGATTTTGGTCGCACCAGATGTCGGAACCTCTGGCATGTGACTGCACCACCACACATCGTCAATTTATCAAGAATGTACTATCCTGGAGTGTTACGACTCGACACAACGCGACACACAACCGCTAAAGAATGTTTTCCTCCGTTAAACCTTTTGGAAAACAAATACCGCCGCGCTCCTGACATCTCGCGGTACAAATGCATTGACCACCGCCTCCATGCGACCACCACACCGATCCTGCCCCTGAGCCGTTCAAAATATGTTGATAGTCAGGTTTAACCTATCCCACTGCCCAGCTACCCAGAAGATCGAATTATGCACCTCCGTGTTACCCTTGGACCGCCGACTTGACGGTGGGTCTTCGGCTCTGAGGTTGCCGTAGGCGCTCGTATAATTTCAAAAGCGGTAAACTGTTGAGCTCCGGATCCGTCATCACCAACGGTTGTGTGCGGGGCTAGGGGGGTTATCTAGTGACCATAACATATCCTTGTAGGCTAACCCTAGCCCTGGTTTATAACCTGATCAGGCTAGCCCTAATCCGAGTCTTTTATCCACCACCCGTAGAAGAGTCCAAGTGGAAAGTCCCAATGAGTAAAAACATGGCGCCCAGCATCCAACCCCCCACCTTCAGTGGTATCTTCTTGGCGGCAATGAAATCCATAAACTCGCCTATTCCTTGATAGTAACGTATGTTTTTAGTGAAACAAAACCTTATTCACCCAGGCCCAGATTGTCTTTGTCTTTATGTTAAAGTGAAGGCCTTAGGGATTTGAAGCGAGGTGTTGGTTTTAGACTCTGGACGCCATACCCAAGACCATCGTGTATCTACTCGAGGGACATGGCCTGTATGGGTTTAAGAATCGCTTGATAGCGTAATCCTTAACATCAGGGACTCAAAATGTTCTCTAAGTCCTGCAATTAAAATGACATATCACATTGTAACCTACATGCAAAGTGGTCTTGGGACTTTTCTACAGGCGGTACCTAAAAGACTCTATTCCCGAATAAAAGGTTTAAATATTGATAGAAGGAGAATGTGGAGTTCCTAACCGGGAGGAAGAAGAAAAGAAGGTAACCCTACGCCCTAACCCGCAAGTGCCAGTTATCGTTGCGCGAGTCTGCTTAAGGCCTATCGAACGCCTCTGATTACATGTAGTCTAGCCCACGCGATCCCTCTAGGCAAGTAGAGGAAAGTCACTTTTGATATACAAAATCCGCTGCTTAAACATATGAGTTTTCGCTCTATAATTAGCATTGGATATGGTAGTTTGAGTTACCAAAAATAAAGTCTATCGTCTATATACCCATTGCAAGATAACTGTGTAAATGGGTAATTACAGTCACACAGCCGGACCTTTTAAATACACCATTTTTAGTGTCCAGTTTACAGGTTTCGCAGTTCGTGTACGATATACCTCAAGGTTAGTCTAATAAGGTTCTCCTGCTATAGTATTTTGGGGTTGGGTGGGGGGCATATTTCCGTTTTAGCCACATCCTCTATGATACGGAATAATCCCATCTGGAGTGGGTTTAAGGTTTTAATAGTACATAATAGGCTTATTAGAAAATATAGAACATTTATAAACATCGGAACGTTAAAGAAATGATTGGAGAGGTATGTTCTATAGCTTGAGACCTGGAAATCTAGTTTCGCCTCGAACGTAGTGCACCCAGGGAACGTTCCGCCAATGAGCCATTTACTTAGGAACATATCCATCATATCGGAATTGATCGCTCAATACTAGTCTAGTCAGGAACAGTATTCAAGTTGAGAGAGGCCCAACTCCGGACGACCGGTGTTTATTCCACACACCTGTCCTAATGTCTCTGAAACTACCTTGGCTGAACCTTTAATAGCCTATCAGTAAATTCACGGATTAACTTTCATCATTTCCTGGACGGCCGGTAAATAAATTGGCTTCCAGCCAGTGGGACGACCAGTGTTGATGAATAGGCTTCCCCGCCACTCCACCCCCATATTGGACTAATATCTAGCTTTGGTTCATACTGAGACAGATGTAGAGACACGGTCGACCCCTGGGTAATGTGCCCCTGGTAGGAGGTCTAGTATTGTCAACTTTAGGGGTCCGAAACAGCAAGTCGTTCATGAGTGAACCGCGTCCACCAATAAATCAGAATCCCACCAACTAATAGATTGATTGACTGATTCATACATACTTCATAAATGCGTGCCATCAGTCAATAAATGCTTGGTAGCTTGAATAGGGGATAGGAACTTATTTCATTATAGAGAGAAAGGAAACGAAAGAAATATGATTTTCCATCGCCATGTGCTCCTCACATCATTATACATGCATTCTTTCCACGACTAGCCTCAACTCTAACTCAATACTAAATTCATACATGAGGGAAATAATTCGTCCACTGAACAACCTTAAAAGTGTCTGGTGGAACACTCCGGAGACTGATCAGTGACTCAACTATGAGGTATCCATCAAGAAACATCATAACCACGTTAGATATAACATCCAGTGAGATATCACCCCCCCAATCGGGACATCTAGAATAAATATATATTGTTAGGACGCATATAGTATGTCCTACACACGCTGCCCGCCACATCCAGCACTCTACTTGAGAAGGAAAGTCTGCATTCCATGCCGCGGCGTGGAGCCCTATATATATCAATGAGAACAGTATATATATGTAGATCATTTGAAGAAATTTCACGCCCGTCTTGCGAATTGTAGCCTGAGGATAATAGAGTTCCCATATATCTATAATTGATCGTTTTGGCTCCTGGTGCGCGTCCAGAGGAACTTCCATGTCTGGTAATTGCCTTGCAGACTTCACCCCCGTATTTACGCTCAGTCGGGCAGATTCTGATACTTCTAGTTTTACTGGCCCAGACGCATCCCATGGCTTGTGCCACCAGAAGCCATATATAGAGGCGCCGAATAATGCTTGGATTATGACATGTACCTCCAGGAGTGAGATTGGTAACCCTGAGAAGAATCTTGCTGTGGACTGAACGAACGTATATGACACCTGTGCGAGAACTATTGATTCGGTGAAATAATCCGCCTTTGACCTGTCCTTTAGGTCCATAGAGGCTTGCCCCAGATTCTTTATTCCACCCCCCGATAATAGCTGGATGAAGGATTTGGCCTCGATTTCTATTAATTTCCCATTCTCCTCGTAGACAAACCCCCCAGACACAAGAAAGAACGCCCAGTTCATGTCAAGTCGGTCTTCCTCTTCACCACCCATACTTGTGATTTTCTGAAGGTCACGATGTACCTTAACGGCTGCTCTCCATTGAGTTGAAGCAAGCAGTAAGATACAGGGTGGATTTATAAACGCATATAACATCCAGAGTAATTTCAAACAGAGCCTCTGTTTTCCTTTAGCCTTTGGACAGACATCAAGGTGTACCGTTGTCCATATACAGAAGACAAGTGTTGTAAGAGAGGAGATGATAATTGAAAATGTCCCCCGGTATTGTGGTTCTGGGACCCACGAAACACGACTAGAGCTCTCGGAAGCTTCCATTGGCGTGGCGTGGGTGGGTGGGGTGTGCGGGGATCCAGTATCGGCAAAGGGCACGTGTACGGTGGTTGAGATAGGCAAGGAATACAGGTCCGGTGATAGGTGTAGCTGATAATCCAGTCCTAGTTAGATGTATCCCTATGCAATGGAACATGTCCAGGAAGGCCGACAGGAAAGACTTACCTATACACAGTCTTACTTAAATATCCCCAGCGACTACGGTAGAGGACACGAATAAGGACAGTATCTCGGTTCCACGGTGAGGTGAGATGCAGAGAGGGCTTGTCTCAATAGTGAGAGGATCCGGATGTCATGTAGTAATATCGTGGAAATGGGCGTAGACACGCTCCCGGAAGAAGAAGCGCAAGGAAAGAGGGGCCTTAATATGCAGTGGGGATGCCAGGGAATCGCACACAAATGATGACCTCCTACACACCATGATAAGTAGTCTTTATCTAAGCCTTGATGGCAGTTGATCGCAAGAGATTCTCCAATTAGCCTTTGCCACGCTTACCGATGCGGGGTAGTGAGGCCTTACACCCCCTGCCCCCCCCGCATCCGGTTCCTCTAGCGTATCTGACCACAAGTGTTGCACGATCCCGAGATATAACATTTCTCATTTTCACAAATGTGTCGGAGCCCCTTGTTTCATTACTCCAATTAACATTCGAGTTATGCCCTACATCGATCCCTTCAATGCGCCGACCGGGGATAATTGCAACCGATGAGGCTTGGGCTATTTGCCTAGTCAGAAACCTCGACTGCGCCTGTTCGTACTCCAGCCTACATGCATCTAGACCGGACTTTTCAAACGTGAAGTGACACTCACTCAGGCAGGCATCCACACCTCGTTGCAGCTGACACTTCATCAGTTCCAGCATGTGCGAAGTGTTTCAAGGGAGCAGAGTGGGTTCTTGGCTGCATGAATCCCCGTGTCAAACAGATGTACTAGTATTACTATCCAATCATTACGAGTCTAGCTTGGGTATAGATACTGACTCAGTGCACACTAACGGAATGGAGATATGAGTCGAGTGATAAAACCCGGATTATTTGTGTGGTGAATATGTGTTGGTTTGTTCGATCGATTGATCGCATGCAGCCCACCCCTTAAACAGTTAGTCCAACTTGAAATATAAACTAACCGTGCTGGTATCTGTTCTGTGTTGAACGCCGCTCATGTTTATCCTGGCATTGAGGCTGTGAATATCCCTAGCGGTAATGGGTTGCCAAATAGAGGTTTCCGGCAAATGCCAAGGGATTTCGCCCAGAATAAGTCTTGTGTGGAAAATCTGCTGGGAGGACCCAGAGATTCGCCAAGACCAAGAAATTCAGGCCGACTAGGTGACTGCTGTGATCAAAGTGTAGGGAGGTAAACAAAAGAGGAATGGCGATAGCTAGATACACTTTTTTTACACGTCTTAGTTTGTTTGGATTTAACTGCATGCATTAACCCTTAGACGGATGAAATCGTCAAATTCGCAGCTTGCCTTTTTGAGCTAATACTGGCTCAAGCAGGCAGCTAACAGCTATTTTTGATTGGCTCTATGGTTATTACCAACCATTAAGAGCAACGAATATAACCAACTCAGTGCGTGCACGGTCCAGGCTGCGAATTTGACGATTTCATCCGTCCAAGGGATAGGGTCCCGTCAAATATACAAGGGTGAGATACTGTCAATGATGCCCCCCCCTATAATAGAGGGTGAGAATTCGTATGGGAGATCAAATATTTGATAAGAGAGATAATAAGATCTATTATTAAATTTTGCTTTTTTCTGGGGGGGGGGGGGGGGGCAGCATTTACTGACAACCTAAGGGATAAACCCAGGTCCGGTTGAGGGGGAGTAAGAGACTGTGGCAGGGTTAGGGTTGTTAAGCAACAACATAGGAAGAGTCCGTTCTCTCCCCCCCACCCCAAAAGGCATATACAAAAGACACACCCGCATTTTTTGCTTATGTCATCCGGAGTATCATGCAGTTATAAACATCAGTTTCTAACAGCTTGAGTATTTTGCCCTGTTTTAAACACGGTTTCCAGTACCTCACGGGACCCTAATGCATTAGATACCAGTTTGTAGGGGTTGGAGACACTCCTGCCCTCCGGGCTTGGCTGTCTAGGGGGTCATCATATCCCAGCAGAAAATGTTCACGATTTCCGGTTTTCTACCTCCATCAATGTTGCTGTGGTCACAGCAGGGGGTTTGGGGTTTTTCCAGAGCCCTCTTATGCTAGAATAAACATTCAGTGCGTTAACACAGAACAAATGCACAGATACGGTTAGTTTTAAATTTAAATTTGGGCTGACCATCTGAGGGATTGGCTAGCACGATACATGAGATATCTTCCACCCCATAAGTCCCCTCTATCCACCAATCTTTCAACACTCAACAAAGTGAATTTAAACAAAAGACAACTAACATAAGCAGCCAAATCGACCGTATATACCCCTGCAAAGTGCCCCCGCCTCCCGGGGAGTGCCACGGAGGCTCATAACTATTCTCCAAATATTTGTCTCAGTACCGTCAGGGCTGATGAAATCATGAGTACATAGTGCAATGAAGACAACATTCAGAGGCCTAGCTCAGTTAAAGAAAATATCTACAGCACCCCTATTCCCTCAATTAATCTATCAAACCAAAGTTGATGAAGGAAGCTCTCTTAGCTAGATATTGATAACACATTCAGAATACGGATTGTTAATTTCTGTCGGGGGTTCCTGCGATCTCTAGAGGGACGCTCGAACTAGACATTCTAGTCGGCAGAGACAAGGGGATTCGTTCCACCCTCGAGCAGCAAAATGTCCAGACCCTAGCTGGTCCCCACCATGCACAGATGCCATTGATATTGCACTTGTAAAGAAACTATAACACGTGACATAAATATGAGGAATCAAACGACTCTGCACCAGTAACTAGTAGTAGAGGAGATCTTGTAGAGCCCTGGTATTCAAATCTATCACTACGCAGAGCATTTGATACCGGGGATTTAAACGCAGTAAGCTTTTCCCCCTACTTTTAATGATTCCACGGTACAGTTGATTCAAATAAAATGCTAAATTCTGCTAATCACATGCTGCTTAGATTTTCTGTGTAAACCTCCAAGGGACATGGACCGCAACAAGAGGTGGCGTGGCTGCCTGGTGTAGGTAGGCCTCCAACGTCTACATAACCCAAAGGGCCCTATACAATACACATCCATGCTGTCTTCATGAGAATTGTAGTCATGAGAGGTCAAATAAAAATCTAGTTGGCCTTTCGTTTATATACAGTTAAAATGACATATTAAATGTAATATGCGGGATCCATGAGCTTGATTAATTGGAAATAGAAGTCGAGCCAATCATTAGGCTGTAATTTGATTGCAGGTAAACTTACGCTCGCCACAACACATCAACTGACCCATCGATGTATTTGGTTTTCCAATAGATTTTCCGGCCTCATTTAAAACATCAGCAGATACATTCACAGACACATTGATTGGTCTTTTTCAGCAGTCTGTAAGCTAATAAGGTCACTAGATAAGAGGAACACTGTAAGAAGAGAAGAAATGAAAATGGCGGTGTTATGCATTGCCGACGCATCTGTCAACCCGTATACGAATCCTGCCCAAGCTTAGTACATTGCTGATCAACTAATGATACATCTTCCACCACATTATAGCTGTTCTTTACGTTACTACCCAGCACTGCCAGCCCACAACGCCGGCCAAGCTCGAGATCTAGCACTCGCGTTCTATAGCGGATTGCAGTAGACTATGCATTTCAGTTCAATACACCAAGGGGAGTCTCTATTTCTAGACAAGAAATCTGGGCCAAGGCGAAAAATACTATTTAGCGATTCTACGAGGAGATTGGACCTCTAAGCGCATCGCACCGTGCAGAAGCGGTCCCAGGCTTACAGATGGCTTTATTCCACTGTAAACACATCATCGGGTCCTACTAGGCACGGTATAATAAGAAATAATCAATTGATCGCATATGCATCAATGAATGTTTCTGTTACTCAACTACGTGCGTGGTATGGTTCAATCTACCATAGAGTCTTTTTCCGGTTGCTAACGGAACGGTAGAACGGTCGGCAATCGTCCAAAATGGGGCCCAGTACGGTAGGTCCATGGATATAGATATATATTCTCCTGAAATTTCTAGACGCAGCAGAGAATAAAACCGTTGGTGCGATTTTATGCCCTCAAGGTTCTCTCAAGGTTTCGATTTGCTTCTGAATGGTCCCAGGAATCTCAGCCACGGAACTAGGATTGGCTCTACGCCCATGCTCCTCACCCTGTCCCTGTACATTAAAAATTGTTATATGTTCACCTTGGTAACTACGATTGGTCTGTCCCTCATAGTATGCGGGCAAGTACGCTACACATCTGCTCACAAAATACTTTGAAGAAGATTGTTTATAAAAAATACTCAAACTATTACACGCCTACGTTTTGTTGAAACACCAAGACAGCATAATCAAATCGAAACTTACTTTACCCTACCCAAAGGAATTAAAATAGATACTCATAACATCAAAAAAGACAATGGAACTCCTGCCGTACTCCTTCCTACCACCACCACCACTACACACAGCTCACAGATACCTCCTCGCGCGGTCACATACGTCTACCACGTTTTCTCTGAAGTGCATTGCAAACGCCTTTTTAGACAGCTCCTGAACGTCAAACTTATCCGTGAACTCCAAGCACCACAATACCGCTTCCAAGTACCTTTTGCCCATGGTATGTCCCAGTCCCGCACACGCTTCACCTATCAAAATATCCCTTACCTTCTGTGGTTCAAGTTCTTTCTGCCTAAAGAACTTCCTAGCCCCCATCCACAGTCCAATCTCAAGAAGTAGAACACCCAGGGAGTATAGATCGTGTACGGTTCGATGTGGTTGCGCACTGTGTCCTTGTCGATCGGGGTGTTGGTAGATATTTTCTTGCACGCTGGTGCGTAATATCTCCGTGGGCCAAGAGTTTTGAGATTGTGGTCTGGAGTATTCGAATCCGCCTATCCTGGGAGACGAGAAGTCCCATAGCTTCTGTCGTTGTGGGCGGAAAAGATAGATGTTCTCGCTCCTGATTCCCTTGTGAACCCAGTCGATCAAGTGCCATTCCATAAGGCCATATGCGATACCATGGGCTATCTCAAAGCGTTGGCCCAGGGTTGGACGTTTGTCTCCTACGAGCGTTTCAATTGCACAATGCAAGGTTATCGGCTTTCGTGAGTAGCCGTGTGGTACCCGAAAAACCAATGCATACCGCGATCTTTCAGGTTCGTGGAAGTAGCCTAAACAGTGCAAGCTGGTTACAGGCGTTTGTGGGGATACTCGGTCGCTATCTGTCTTGACGCCTAATAGCTTTGACAGGAACTGAACTCTTTTCTTCATTTCAGCACTCTGCCATCTTGTCATAACTGGCTCATATGCCTTAAACTCAATCAGGGATCTTCGTCCATTCACTTTCCCGCTCAAATAACCCGGGTATGATCCATCTTCCCTGCACCTCGACTCCTCCTCATACACCTCAATGTCCCTCATATCGATTGGGATAGCCGCATCCGCACTCTCTGGGCCTAAGACCATTAACCGTTTAGTGGTTATGCTAGAGAAACCGAGGCAACGCGCCGCTCCGAGAAGGCCCTCGGTCTGGACATAGTCGCCTGCGGAATGAAGCAGAAGTGCCCACTTCATAATTTCCAAAAGCATATCTGTCCACTCCTTGTGTTGGTTGACTATTTGCTCCAGCTTTTGCCGATCAAAAAGTGCCCATTCGAGTTTTGTAAACGCTCTCCCGAACCGATCGCGCACCCCTCCACCACCTCCCGGTGAGTATCCTAGTTCATGTCGGAGTTCCGCCGGGTCCATATACTCGTGACTATCCCAGGAATGGCTGCTGGCCCTGGACCTCCCAGGGTCATTGTATTTTGTGAATACCTCCCGATATGACATTACTGATCCCCTCAACAGTTGTAGGATCTGGTATATTTGCTCGATTTGGCGGTTGTCGAGCTTGTACACAATCTGCCCGTGTATGAATTGACTTCCGAACGTTTGGAGCATGAGATGCTGGTGTCTGAACTTTAGCGCAATGTTGGCAAAGTCTCTTTCGCGGTTTGAGACATCGTTGATTATTTGCGTAATGAACACAAATATTTCGAAGACTTCGTTGAAAACGGCGATCGCTAGCCCGGCGGCTTCCATGAGGATGATAATCGTGGCAAACGAAATAATTGAAACGAGGGTTGAAAGGCTGAAACTGGAATGAAGACTTGTTTTCTATCGCCAGCAAAACTCTCAGCCTTACGAAAAAGCGGGGTAGACGCCTTCCCGGGCCATTCGGACACCCCCTTCACTCGGACAGTTAACGTAGAAAAGAAAAGATCATGTTAAGTGGCTTCAGCACCTCTCCTCAACCAATTAGGATTGGCTGTCCGAGTGAGGGGGGTGTCCGGGTGGCTAGGGAGGCCGCCTATGTCATAAAACTCTGAGGCTCTCTAGGTAACTCATGCATTATTATGAGATGTGAGGGGTCACAAGGCATGTACCTTGTCGGATGCATGGATAATGCATCGGCGGACCTCCTAGCCAGGCTCCAGTACCAAGAACATGCATACATCCGAACTGCATAAACAATTTTCCAATAGAATACTGGCTATGGCACATTCCCTTTTGGATGGATTAGAAGCATGACCCGCTATTATCCCTGGATTAAGCAATCATCTAAAGAGCTCTCCCACACAAGGACACAAACACAAACAGAAAAGCAATCACCTTCCAGGTTATCAAGAAAAGGACTTCACGTGTCTACACGCAACCAACAACCAGCAAGAAGAAGAAAAAAACGCAGGACCCGGCAGAGCGCGCGAGTGATATCTCATGACTGACCGTACTACCAACAAACGACTACACCAAGCTCGACGACGGGCCTTGAAAATACCTGCCACACGAATCAACCTGCTTCCAATAACCCCACCGTCTCCGGCACAAACTCGCAGTCCGAAACCCCGCCACAGAACCCATTACCGTGTTACACGCCCACACTAACTAACCAGCCCAATGTCACTGCGGCGCGCTGACACTACAGGCTATGTAAATGCATCAGCGCGAAATGAACCATCGACTGCAAGCGCCCAAGATCCACACCCGAAACGAACACTTTTGCTATGGAGGAAATAAATCAGGAAATGGATTGCAAGTGCCAATTCATATGCCCTTTTCTTGATACATTTCTCACTAGGCTCGCGACTGCAAGTTGATCCAGTAATAGGGAACGACGACAGAGTCTAGGAAGCAGCTAGCTACAGTATATGGAGCAGCGGTGAAGTATAGGAACAGCGGGGGGATTGACCTGTTTGGTTACCTAGCTGCTCACACTACTACGCCAGGAAATGCATCATTATCAACACATTGCCCATACAAAACCGAGCATGGTAATGCATTACCTGTCGGTGCCTCTCACGATCGGTATGCATGATGCATTTTATGACGGCTTTGGGAAAGGCATCAGGAAAGGAGTCGGTAAAGTCGTCGAATAGCCATAGACTCGCTTGGTAAGGGCTATCATCATATTATTATTATATCAATTGATGGCCTAGCTGGAAAAATGTGCCACTGGAAGCACTCATGCCCGAACCCCAACACAAAATAGCTTGTATCTCTTATACATTTAGTGATCCTTTTCCTGGTTGGAAGGTCGTCCAATGGGACTGGGATGCATATGCCGGTGCATTTAGGGTGCATTAGCTGGTTCATTTAGGATGCATTGGTTGATGCACTTATTTAGGATTCATTTGCCAACTCATAACTAGCACGAAGGATCCATTAGAGATTTTTAGCCACGGGTGTGAAAGGCAACGAACAAAAAATTATTTATTCCCAAGACTTCCAAGAAATGCAAGGTTGGGTGCAGGATGTGATATAATATTTTCAACTACAAGACTTGAGGGTACGCATGGAGATATATACAATCCCTATGCCTATGGTACCTGTGAGCCCCTATGCGCGCCAAGACATGCAGTGGCTAAAAGTCTTTATTACCTAGCGTAGTAGAGTCAGATTCGATGTCTCGTGCTTGGTCAACTACTAGGAAGTGGCGCTAGCCACCTCTGTGTTTAAATACTTAGCACTTGGCATGAATCCCTGCCAGACCAATTAAATCACGTAGATTCTGTCTCACACATGTCTCACTATTATACTTTCTACCACTAGCGCGCCTATATGGGAAGTGGCGCTAACCACCTCTGTGTCTAATCATTAAGCTCTTGGCGGGTAGTCAACTACTCTCTCATCCATGCGCCGACCAACGAGATATATTTTCGGAGACATACATAAGGTACTGTAGATATAGACTCCACCGTAATAAAATAATAAAAAGCACGTGGGTTGGACCTGGGTTCTTTGGTTATCATCCTCTGACCCCAACAATCGTGCCATGAAGAATTTTTCACAAAACTAGTAATTACTCGAAAAGGTACAGAAATATGTGTAAAGTACCAACACCACTGAAATGCATCATTTATGCATTTTCCGTAAACATCCCCCAATATTGAATCATATGGTGCATTGAGTGAGTGCGCATCCGCCGGGAAAGACACCAATTAACCCATTTAAATACATAGCCGGTAGAGTGACACTAGCTAGTACAACTCCCTCACCCCTCCCCCTACCAACCCTACACGATAGTCTCGCAATGGTGTTCACGCCCACGGCCCTTCCTACACCACCCCCACTCAGAAGATGAAAAAAAAAAACCCACTCACGGGCGATCACTCAAGGGTTAGGGTTCAGGTTAGGGTTCCCACTCATTATGATATCATTAATTACAACCTAGTTACAGAACGGAACCGTCGCCCACATCCTACATCTGCCAATCCTCCTCCTCCCACTCCTCATCCTCCTCGTCTTCCCACTCATCCTCCTCTTCCTCCGTCTCGTCGTCGTCCTCCTCCAGATCCCACTCATCATCCTCTAGCGCCGCCTCCCACACCGGCACCTGCTTGACCTTCGTCGGCCTCCCGCGCCGCTGCCGCGAGGCCTCCCTCTCTGTCCTCTCCGGCGGCGCACTCACGGGCTCGGGGGCCACGGGAGCCGCATCCTCTTCTGTCTCCGGAGACGGTGGCTCGGGGTACACGAACCGCTGCCTACGCTCGACGATCGGCAGTGTCACCTTCACCACCGTTGAAGGTGGTGATGGTGTAGGTTCGGTGGGGGTGATCGTGGACCCAGGGCTCGGGACGGGCGGGCTGATGGAGGGTGGTGTTATGCTCACCTCCTCTACTTCCCGGTCCTTCGCCTCCACGATGGTGCGCCTCAGTTCCCGCTCCAACGACGGCTGCGGTGGCTCTGGGGACGGGGGCTTAGGGACGACCGGTGTAATCTCTAAACTAACCTGCAACCTCTTACGAATCGGCACCATCCTCTCCCGCATCGCCTGCCCCGGCGCCTTCCTCGCCCCGCGGCTCTCCTCCCAGTCCCACACCTCCCGCCACCGACACCCCCCCTCTAGCGCCATCGCGTCCGCGCTCCTCGTAAACATCTGCGTCAGCCGCACCTTGCGGTACAGCACCGCAAACACCTGCTCCCCCTCTGCCACCATCTTTACCGCTGCCCCGCCGTCGCCGCCGCCGCCCCCGTTCACCCCCGGCGCCACGCATGCGACAGAGGGGACCACCGCCTGTGCGCCGATGTCCCCGCTGCGCGAGCTGTTGGAGTGGAGGTGTGCGTTGTGCGCGCTGCGCACGCCGACTACAAGGTATACGCTGCGGCCGCTGCGGGCGGCGGACTCGAGCCAGCAGCGGGTGGCGGGCTGGGTGCACGCCTCGGTGAACCAGGTGTCGCTGTTGGGGAGGTCGCGCGTCGTGGTCTGCGCTGCCGTTAGGGTGGCTGTGTTGCTGCTTGTGGTGGCGAAGGTGAGGGAGAGGGGGAGGGCGACGGTGAGGCGGAGGTGCGAGCGGCGGGTGAAGGTGCGGGTTTCGCTGAAGTCGCTGTGGTGCGCTATGAGTATTTCGGTGTCGATGGGGCGGGGAATCAGGGGGTCGATGTAGTGTTGGTGCGGGAGGTGGGCGTTGGTGGTGAGGCGGCCGAGTTTGGCGGAGTGCGGTGGGAGAAGGTGGTGCAGGAGGTGGGCGGTTGTCATTGTGGCGGTGTGGCTGGCGGTGTGGCTGTTGGCGGGGGTGGCTCCGAGGGAGGGCGGTCTCTAAATCTAGTGTCAGTTAGTTGAGGGAAGGTGTCAAAGGGTGAAATATATATAGACAGAGTCTTATATGTGCATCACCAATAATGTCAGACATACGACAATAAAATATATGCACCTTTAGTAAGAATGCAAGGACAGGGAAGCATACGTAATGTAACCGGTTACGTGATTGGGGGCGCAATCCGAAGAAATCTTGAATTCGGATCCCTCCCTCCCACACCCCCCCCCCCGGGCGTGCGGGAGGATCAGATGTCGCCCCGCGACTGCATGCAGCCAGTCAGGTATTCCCTGGTAGAGAGTAGCTTGTTATTTCGTTTCTGCGCGGTGCTTGCTAATTAACCGCCCGCACCTCACTGGAATAGGTGCTGTGATTACTATGGATTTACCTATTCGGGGAATCGGCACTGTGCTAGCTCTGCATAAGTACATACCAACATACCAAGGACATGGTAAAGTACCCTGGCTCTGGCCCCCCGGGAGCGGGTACACCCGGCGTGGGGTATGGAAACTAGCCGGTTTTTGTCGCATCGCGTGGAAGTGGGTGCATGGCAGGACGAGGGCTTGATTGTTGAGGTGGAGTGGCTCCCCTCTTTTCTTTTGGGGTTGGGGGGCTTCCCCCCGTAGTTTTGTTATTGTTTTGTTATTGTTTTGTCCTTTTGTCCTTTTTTTTTTTTTTTTTGCAATAAACTGTTGCTTCCAGGAGGACATGCATGTTCAGCTAAGGGCACCACGATCTGCAATCTACCACTTCTACCCACCCCACCCCCACCTCACCCCCGAACTTGAAAGGTACCCCGCACTACCATCTCCAGTGGTGGAGCAACACTCCTGTGACATTCCGGTTCTCCAGACGGCTGGCCCGGCCAATGGGGTGTGGGTAGATTGAATTGTGTCATGGCGGGGAAGGTCTCGTTTGGGCCGGGGTGCGATGTGCTTCTCTGTCGGCTGGTATTACTCCGTTGACAGGCTGGGGCCTCATCTGTCTGCAGACAAGGGTCAGAGCAATCTACGAGTGGGCGCGCGGACAATGTTGGTCGCCTTCTGGCGTGGGGTGCATCCTCGAGATTTAAACCCCCTGTGCTCAGTCGTTGGTTGAAAAGTCGGGGTTTTTGATAAGCGTTTGGTTGCTACGGTATCCGACGACTTAGCTAGCGCGTGAGGGCATGTGGCAAATATTATAGAAAACGAGGAGAGCTGTTTGGGTCGGGTGGTGATCGGTATTCCAACGCCTGTTCGAGATTTCTGGGGTCTGGGCTTCGTGTGATCGACAGTACCCTGTATCGCCTCTTACCCATGACGGTTTGGCTCACCGTAGATTGTGTTTGGTCGCTCCCCGCTACGCAATGGCTGCAGGTCATTTTGATGCTTTGGGAATGTGTTGCGTAAAGTTGGGGTAGTTGTACTCGTCTACCAGCATAAGAACCAGAAAATGCGAGTGACAAAGTCAAGGATCATCTGTATGGAGTGGCAACATTCTGCCATACAAATAATCCCTTTGCCTTTTCTGGTTCTTACCCTGGTAGACGAGTATGTATGTATGTTATGTGAGGGGGGATCGCCAGACCTTCATAGGTGGGATGAAGGCGGTGGGAGGTGATGGCGAGTGGTGGCCATTGGTGCGGGTTGGCCGGAAGTATTCTCCCTATATTCGCAGGATGCCACTACTGCTTTTTCTTTTTTTCTTTGGTGGTGCTTCTAGACGGGGTTGCTCAGCTCGCCAACACTGTGGTGGTGGTGGTGGTGGTCCTGCAGCTATCATATTGCCGCCGGAGCCATATCAGGCATGTGAGAACGCGTTACAGGGAATGCTTGCAGGACAGAGGGATAGGTGGGGTGCGTCCATTGGACGGGGGCGGCGGTAGGTGGGGAGATCTATCTGTTCCCATCGCTTAGGATAGGTAAGCGCGGTTAATTGCATCATTGACGCACCAGTGCGGCGCTTGTTATGCACTCAACTCGAAGAGGGGGGTGTGACTAAACACATACGTGTAATGCATCTCGATAACAAGAGCTTTGAGCCCACTGCATGGACGGCGTGCTGGGCCCTCCACTGGCCGCTGGAAGCGCTTCTGCTCCGCGCGGGAGGTAGATCTGCTAATCGAAAGGCGTATGGCGGGGGCATTTTCTTGAAGAAGGAGTCTATCCTATACCCGCATATTTCATTCCCCGTATTTGGCGGGACAACCTTTTTAGCATGCCGCGGTTTTGTGGCAGCTCAAACCGGGGACGGCCGCTGCTGTGGATATGGCTACACTAGACGAGATTGCTCTGTGTGCAGGTTAGGAAGCGGAAAAGGTTGGTCTGAGGTGTGGATTCTGGTACCATGTAGTCGCCAAGGGCTATATTTTGGAACTGATATGACTCGTGGCTTGCGCGTGGCTGGTAGTATGGCGCGTCGGTAGGAGTGTCCTTCCTTGGGGGTTCGGATGCGTTGCCACTCCTGTATTAGACCTTTTAAGCCACCGTCGTTTGCAGAAAAAATAGATCGGCGAAAAAAAAGATAATCCTCTACCTGCCATACTAGGTTTCTATGATCAGGTAAACGCAGTCAATAACCATGCTCGAATGGTTGTACTTTTGATACCATGATAGTGGCCTCTGTGAGCGGCATAGAAAATATCATACCTACTAACTCCGGCTGGTAGATGCTGATCCTTTTATTTGCCGATCTTTCTATTCTGTTGGCTTAAAAGGTCTATTAGAGAGTGGTGTGGAGGGCAATCCCCAAACATGCGTTTGCCTCTTGGCCCGCATAGGGGCTCACAAGTACTCTGAAAAGGAAACTACAGGCATAGGGATTGGATATATCTCCATGCGTAGCTTTGAGTCCTGCAATCCAAAATATTATATCACATCCTACTTGCATCTAACTTTGCATGTCTTGGGGGTAAATAATTTTTTGTTCGTTGCGTTTCACACTGTGGCTAGAAGCCTCTCTCTATTCAGGGGCGCGGGAGTGCATATCTTACATCGGTTGCCTGAAACCCATGTTGTGTAACATACCCCTCCGTGATACCCCTCTCCAGGCTCCTCTGTCCACCCTCTCCTCCCATCCCCGTACCTCTCCAACCTCTTATCTCCAGTCCCCATCAACAGACGAGAATATGCATAAGAAGAAGAACAGTCTCGTGCAGGGCCTGAAGTCCTTCGGCCGGGCACTGAGTCCTGGAAGACGAATTAAGAAGCAAGGGCAACCATCTAGTCAGTCCGCCTCTCCCGCAACTGGCTCAACACCACTTACCCCGAGTGCTACAAATCCCTCGACACAGGCCAGTACCAGGTATTCATCATCCCTCTGGCGAGCATATTCCCCCATCCTGTGTTGTACAGGAGACGAGGCCCCTCTTTGTTGCGCTTGTGCTGTTTGTGGGTGCCTCTGGAACCATCTGTGGCTAACCCCTCCGTACGAGATGCAGCCAAAGTGTGCCGCAGGTACAGCCAGGTACGCAGCCTACACCCACGACTCAAAATGTCTCCGCGTTGCCGGTCATTTCGATTTCCAGCGCACCACCCCCCGGGGGTGTACCAAGTGGAAGCAATCAAGCCCAAATCCTTCCGTCTGGCTACAAGTATATTACCCCCATGGCTCCCGGAATGTACCCAGCGACCCCCGACTAAGTTTGCTCATATTTACGGGGGGTCTAGCCCGAATCCGGCCCTCACGCGGGCAATCGAGCAACATGCTGCCGACCTCTCGGACGACGATCGAAAGGCGTTTATGGAGGCACGGGACATTATGGGCGAGATTCAGCGGAGGAACGAGGGCCATGCAAAGCAGAGTGTGTCGAGGGCCCTTGGTTCCCGCGTGGAAAAGGTCTTGCTTTGCATGAAGAGCTTTGTGGGATCGGTCTCTATATGTATTCAGCATCATCCGGACATTTCGTCCCTAGTATTGGGCGGGTTCAACTGTGTTCTGCTGGTATGTATCTCAGTTATGCTCTGCTGGGATGGGTGAGGAGCGGAAGAGCTGCTGACGGAACTTTGGATAGCTGGCGTTGGGGTATATTGAGTTCTTTGAAAAGCTCACCTTGATGATGGATAGAATAGGGGGGCACCTGACCTATTTGACGAAGTATGGTGAACCCATATTTCACAACTCGGTAGATGTCCAGGACGTAGGCTTCGCCCTGGCCCAATATCATGATGTGGTAACTAACGGGGGTTATAATAGACATTAAAAGATGCGTACTGTGATTTGTTGGATTTCTTGCTGGCGGTTAGGAAGGTGTTTACCGAGAAGGATGAGAAGGGCACTTGTGCGCACCCCCCTGATTTAAAATCATTGTACACTAACGAGAGGACATTAACACTCATGCACTTTTAGATATCAACTCGGTTTGGATATTTATGAAGATCCATTGGGAGTCGTTCGAGTATAAGTTCCAGCCTATTGAAGAGAGATTCGCCCATCATGCGTTGATGATTGTCCGGTTGGCTGGGGTTGAGGCCTTGATTACCAACCTGGAAGCGGCGAATACAAAGCAGAGAGAAAAAACAGGTAATATACTTCCTCCGCTGCGGTTCCCAGGAGGCTATTGATGTAGCAATGAGTTTAATTGACCTCCATATTCTCAATCCCATACTGAAACATATTTGTTCATCCCTGAGTCAAGAAGTCTTACTAATTCCGAGACAGATAAAAAGCGACGGGAAATCCTCAAGTGGCTCTCCATTCTAGACTATCAAAAGGTGCAAGATAGGCATTTCAAAAATCACCTTGCTGGTACCGGTCAGTGGCTGCTGGACGACCCGAAATTCCTTCAATGGCGGAACTCCCAGAACTCGGGTATCTTGTGGTGTCACGGTGGGCGTAAGTTCCCCCTCGCGTTTCTTGGCATGCCCTCACTAATCCGCTGCGACAGCCGGCGCCGGAAAAACAATTTTAGCGTAAGAATCACCCTCACAGCTTATCGGGAATGCGCTAACGTGTTATAGTTCACTTGTTGCAGACAGGATCTCTACCACCAGCCAGTCAACGCCTGACATCGCGCTCTCATTCGTATATTGCAACTATAAGGAGGTTGTCGACGCCGAGACCTACCTACGCACCATTATCAAACAGCTGTGCCAGAAGCAGAAGGCTATACCGTATGAGGTCGTAGCACTCTATGACAAGCACTTCGGCGATGACACCGAACCAACCTTCTCGGAGCTCCAAGATATCTTCGTCACCCTCTCAGCCCTCTTTGGCCAGACATTCATAGTTATAGATGCATTAGACGAGTGCGCAAGCGACCAACGGGATATCCTCTATTCCTTTCTACGCAATGCTACGTCATCCGCGGGACATTCAACCAGTTCGGTTAAGGTTTTTATCACCAGTCGAAAGGAAGATGATATCCGACGTGCTCTCTCTACTTTCCCCATTGTTGAGATCGAGGCCGTGAAGGTAAACAAGGATATCAGGTCTTATGTAGAGGTTCAGTTGGATCATTACCTAAAGGATGGGAGGCTGAGATTGCAAGACCCTACCTTGAAAGACCTGATAATTTCAGCCTTGGTTGATCGTGCTGGAGGAATGTAAGTCTCAAAACCATATCCATCTACTTTCATATTATGAGCAAGGAACTGAATCGATTAGGTTTCTATGGGTGGAGTTTCAACTGAAACACATATGTTCCCAAATCTCAGATTATCACATACGAAAAACACTCGGGGACCTGCCGGAAGGTCTGGATGAAACATATTTGCGAATAGTCAGTGTAATAAAGCAAAAGCCGAAAGCCCACCGAGAGTTAGCTCGCAGAGTGCTGATGTGGATAGCGTACGCCACAGAACCACTAGATGTCTTCGACCTGAGATCATTTGTTGGCATGGAGAAAAGTACTCAATCACATGAGGAGCTATTGCAGATGATGCCCAGCGATGAGACAATCATCAGTGTATGCGCCAACCTGGTTATGGTTGATGCACCGACGGATGGCACTAGTCAAAAGGTCCGATTTGTACACTTTTCCGTTCAGGAATTCCTCCTTGATACTTCCAGTAATATCGGTAATCGTTCGGTCGCCGCAGAGCTTGGCTTCGAGCTGGAGAAGGCAAACGAGGAAATTGCGACAATTTGTCTTGGTTTTCTCCTTCACTGTGGGAAACATGGCCCCCCACATCCCGGACCTATATACCCACAACCGATAATGTATATAGTGAAGAATTGGAACTTGTACATCAGAGCGTTAAAAAAACCAGGCAAAGAACTGATGAACCTGACATTTTCTCTTTTCAAGTCTGGGTTTTTATTCAACACTGGCGAGGATATCTCCTACAGCGATCCGGAGTTTCGCCAGTACCTTCTCAGTCATGTATATGAAGAGACTATATCCCCTCTACTACTTGCATGGCTCTACGAGCTACCAAAGGCGGTTGAATATATCATCCGTACTGGATCACATGAACGCAAAACACTATATAATGATACAACCCTACACCTAGCTGCGAGAATCAACGCATGGAAGCTCGTCGGGCAGCTTTACACTCAAGGTTTCAACATCAACCACCGCGACGACGATGGATGTACACCCTTATTCTACGCAGCCGGTAAGGAGTTTTGCCAAGCCCTGTTGGACCATGGAGCGAGGGTGGATATTCAGGGAGGTGATCTCGCAAATCCTCTGCAGGCCGCCTCAGCTAAGGGCCGACATGAGGTTGTACAATTGTTGATCGAAAACGGCGTCGATGTCAATGCGAAAGGGGGAAATCATGGCTTTGCATTGCATGCTGCGTCGTACCACGGCCACCGAGCAGTAGTGGAGGTTTTGCTGGCACATGGAGCGGACGTCAATGCAATCGGCGGGAGGTATGGCTCTGCATTACAAGCCGCAGCGGCGAGGGACTCCACGGCAGTCGTAAAGGTTTTGCTGGACCACGGGGCCGATGTCAACGCCAGAGGTGGGGAGTACGGTTTTCCATTACAGGCCGCGGTAATAAGTCGTCACGCAGCGGCGGTGGATCTTTTGCTCGAGCATGGGGCTGAGGTCAACGCAGAAGGCGGATATCACGGGTTTGCATTACATGCTGCGTCGACGTGGAATGGTCATCCAACGGTAGTAGAGCTCTTACTTGGTCATGGAGCCAACATCAGCGCGGAAGGTGGACATTATGGGTTTGCATTGCAGGCTGCTGCAAGTTCTCGCAATCCGAGGACGGTGGAGATTTTACTCAGTCATGGGGCCGATGTCAATGCTAAAGGCGGACATTATGGTTTCGCATTGCATGCTGCGGCATTTGGCGGCCACAAAGGTATCATGGAGCTTCTATTGGAGCATGGTGCCGATTCCAATGTGGAGGGCGGATATTACGGTTTTCCATTACATGCCGCGGCAGCTTCCGGTAGCCCTTCGTTAATAGATCTTTTGTTGGCGAGGGGGGCTGATATCAATGCAAGAGGAGGGGCTCACGGGTTCGCGCTGCATGCTGCATCGTGCGCCGCCCCCACCGAGACGATAGCCTCTTTATTAGATCGCGGAGCCGATATCAACGCACGAGGTGGAATCAATGGCTCCGCAATACAAGCGGCAGCAGCACATAGACGGCTTGATGTAGTGGAGTTACTTCATTCACGTGGTGCCGATATCAACGCGCAGGGCGGGAAGCACGGAACACCTTTGATGGCGGCGCTTGCAGTCCGGGCCCACGGCGGTGTCGTACACTTCTTGCTAGCAGCGGGAGCCGATCTCAGTACACGGGGCGGATGCTACCACTGTCCGTTACAGGCTGCGGCCTACGGCCGCTTCCTAGAGCCCGTAAATATACTGCTGGCCCGGGGTGCTGATGTTAATGAGGAAGGCGGAGTATATGGCTTTCCGTTACAGGCCGCTGCGGCAACCGGAGCAGTGGAGATAGCGAACGTGTTGGTAGAACATGGTGCCGACGTCAATGCGAGTGGGGGGGAGCACGGATTCGCGCTGCATGCTGCAGCGTCCTGTGGTAGTACGCATGTAGTGTCCTCACTGCTATCCCACGGCGCCGATATCAACGCAGAAGGCGGAGTCAATGGGTCAGCGTTACAAGCCGCGGCAAGACAGGGTTATATAAAGGTCGTAAAGATACTACTTGAAAATGGTGCTAACGTCAACGCCAAGGGCGGGAAATATGGATCTGCGGTGAACGCTGCCAAGGCCAACATGCGCTACGACATATGTGAATTATTAAGAGAGCGAGGGGCTGAGGAATCACCAATTAGTGAAGATGAAATTCCCCTTTCGGTCGCTTGTGCTGATATGGAGGAGGAGAGAGGCGCGGACACGGTGGTATCAGGAGATGAAAAGCCTGAGGAAGGGTTGCACTCCATGTGAAAAGCCTGGGGCAGTGGGTCTCTGTGGCCAGCCACTCTAGTATCTGGGTACGCGAGGGGCTTGTTTTCTAGTGTCAGAGAGGTTTACTATCGTTGGGGTGCAATAGTGTCTGGTTCTTGATGTAGAGAAAGACGACTGTGATGTATTAGCTGTCCCAGATTGATGAATAATTTTGTTTGGACTTGGAAAGTAGTTTTGGATATGAAACCTGTATGCATGTATGGTTAGGGGTAGAAAATTTATGACTCTCCAGGGTAGTTACCACTCTTTACTCCCCTTACGCCAGCAACAGTAGCGGGAACTACTTGTGTGTCCCCTGTCCAGAGGTTTACATTCCTAAAATCCCGCTATAGAGGGAGTTCGGACACAACATGAGGTGTCTGCGAAGATTCGGTCGGGCGTGCCAAGCCCGCTATCTAACGTGGTGAGTAGAAGTGGGCGGGGTTCCAAAATGTCGCACAAAGGCCAACGGAACTCTTAGTGTCGATCCCCGACGTGAAGAAGGAACATGGATCCTCCACACCAGAGCATGTCATCATGCATACCCGGAGGTGTCCAGTGATCCAATACCCGCACCACTCCACGCTCATCTACTCGGCCTCTTTACACTATTACTCAATTCAACTTCTTATGTTTTACTAGAGCGGTGTGCATCTAGCACACAGAGGGCTGCAGGTGGCAGAGTAGGGTGGCACACGGAAGAAATCATTTGCCACTCGGCTTCGTTGCGCAACACTCTCAGCACTTTATAGTGGGCTTCGCATTCTGTATTTCGTTATTATGTGGGTTCATTGATTCGCCGTGATGGTTCGGTGGCTTATCGGTTGGAGCGTTGTATCAGGGTGCTTGTATGAGCTCTACATGTCCTGTACTCTCAGAAAAAGCCGACACCGATCTGTGAACAAACCGCTTTCCAAAGTAGGCCGAGCCATTATGTATTGGCGGGTTTTTGCTAGATTGCTCTTGACCATCTAGGGCATTGTTGGGGAAAGATGGCTAACCTGGTTGATGTATACAGTTGGATCGCACTATAAGGGTACCCTATAAAAGGGTTTTCACCCTATAGCTCTACTAGCTCAAAAACGTGCCGGAGATGTGTATGTCAATGCATCACCATTAATTGTATGTGAACGCTGCTATATGCATCGAGTAATGCATCGAGTAATGCATCGACAATGCATCACAGTCCGTAACTACGACTTTACAAACTATTAAGCTGATGGCTTTACTGTTAGTATCCGTAACTACGAGTTTATGAACTATGAACATGATGACTTGACTAACTATTGGTATCTATAACTATGAATTTATGAACTATTAACATGCTAACTTGATTAACTAATAATGGAAAGAAGAGGGCCGTCCAGGAGACGGACCTAGCCCAGGTCACTCAGCAACTTAACCTACATACTACCATATCAGCCAATAGTTCCTGTGTGAAGGTTAAGTAGTTGATAATGCACCGATAATGTGTCTATCACGGAGGTGTTCTGGCCGGTATGCGAATTATACCCACTAGTCCGATGACAGTATACGGCGCGACCCATTTGTGAATGGGTATGGTCCAATCAGTGAATTGCCTATTCAACGTAACATTGGGTGGGCCAATATGTTTTTGTATCCTGTTCCATGTTGGTTGCTTTTAGGGTAGGATTACAGCAGAAACTAAGAATCATTTGATACCGTCTGTAGCTGATACGTGTTCGGTTCTGATAGCTTGCTGAAATGAGAAAGTACGTAAAGTCATCTCGAGCCTCTTGACTAAATGGATTGGACATTGTCTTTTAAGTAACTATGTAGTGTAGTTCGTAGGGTGATGTGACGGAGTAACCCGACGCAAAGTAGAAGATGACAATGATGACGCAGGAGAGCTCGAGGAGCACAGCAAATACGACGAGGACACCGACAAAGACAGAGACAACACCGGGCGGGCACAGGCACAGGCACAGGCAAAGGCAAAGGCAGGGACAAGGGCAAAGGGGCACAAGGCAGGGAGAGTGAGGACCGGATGAACCTCAATGAGAACGATGATAGGTACTATGGGTTTCCTCTGAAGAGGACAAGGTTTTTTGGATGGGAGAAACTACGGCTTGAGAATAGGAGTGTGTTCCTATGGTCTGGGATAACAGGAAGACGAAACAGAGAGGAAAGAAAGAAAGAACTAAGGAAAACATCTATGCCCGCTATTTAACACCATTCCCCCGCCAGTCCGGTATGACTCATACATCAGCCCATAGAAACTCATGGGGGTCCATCACATCCACTCCTCGTATTCCTCCCCACTATTTCTTCTATTTACATTACCAATCCATCACACCATCGAACTACCTAGAACCCAATGACGACACCCCCTCTTCAGCACACCCCCTCCTCGCTTAACATTACCATGACAACCACGACAGCGCTTCGACCACCGAACCCTCGGGTCCGATGCCAAGACACTGGGACAGGTGATTCATTCTTTGCTGTATCAGTTGCCTGCAGACTACCATAGTAGAGGGGAACCTGTCCTCTATGGATGCATTGATGCCATGAAATTATTCATAAATCTCCAAGTAATCTAGTTGCAGGAGCTGAGTCATAGGATAATTATGGATGACTGTCCCAGCATCTTGGCATAGGTTCCGACGGCTTGGTGGACGTAGCGCTGCTGCGACGGAAGGAGTTATGTTAAGCGAGGATGGGGTGAGATGGGGTGAGGTTATCGTCATAAGGTTCTATGAGGTTCGGTTGCAGGAACGATTGGTAATAGAAAGTGTCGAGTTGGTGTGGAGGAATACGAGGTGTGGTAGCGATAAATTTCCATAAGGTTCTACAAGTGAATGTATCAGTCATATTGGACTGGTGGTGAAAAAGTGTTAAATAGCGGAGTTGGATGTTTTCCTTGGTTCTTTTTTTCTTTTCTCTCTATCTCATATTCCTGTTATCTCGGTAACTAGAAATATACTTCTATCCTTAAACCATAGTTCTTTATACTCAAGATGCTGTCCTCTCCCGAGGAAAACCACATTATCTCTCATCGTTCTTGTAGAGGTCTATACGGTCCTCACTTGCCCTGCCTTGTGTCCTTTTTGTCTCTGCCTTTTCCTTTTGTGACGGAGTAACCCGACCCAAAATAGAACATGACAATGGTGACGCAGAGTGGCTCAAGGAGCACAGCCAGCACGACGAGTACACCGACAAGGACAGAGGCAACACTGGGCGGGCATAAGCACAGGCACCGGCAAAGGTAAAGGCAAAGGCAGAGGTATCACGGCGTAGAGCGTACCTAGGGAGGTTGCGGGAAGAAGGAGTAGTCAAGGGTTCTCTTAGGTTCTTTGAGTTTCGGTAGCAGGGGTTCGGTTCGGAGATAGCGGTTCGAAGATAGGAGATAGGGTCGAGTTCGGAGTTATGGGTCGTGGAGGATTCTACGAGGTTCTGTACAAGGATGCTTGGGTTAGTCATCGGGTCAGCGATGTGAGATATATATAGAGGCTTCGTCCTCGCTTGTAGATAGTTTCTTTCCTTTCCTTTTCTTTTCACGCAACCTTCCTATCTCTAAGAACTTGTAGTCCTTTAGAATATATTCTTTGACTCTTAGTTCGACCGATTCCGATACCCGTAAGGGGAGTCACCCATTATAGTCCCGCCTCGTTCTTCGTTCCTTATACTCTGTTTCGATTTATCTCTCGCCTTGTTCCGTTTAGGCTCGGTAGTGTACCTTGGCTCGCTTCGCTTTGATCCCCGCCTCGCTCCGTGATAAGATGCAAACGAGCACAAGGCAGGGTAAGTGAGGACCGGATGGACCTCAACGAGAACGATAAGAAGTACTATGGTTTTCCTTTAGGAAGGATAGGATCTTGAGTATGAAGAACTATGGCTGTGAGAATAGGAGGATATTCCTATGTACCGAAATAACAGGAAGACGAGACAGACAGAAAAGAGAAAAAGGACTAAAGAAAATATCTATCCCCGTTATTTAACACCTCTCCTCCACCAGTTCAATATGAATAACACGTTATCTTATAGAACCCCATAGAAATCTATCGTAACTACACCTTGCATTCCTCCCCACCACTTCTTCCATTTAAATTACAATTCCACCACGCCATCGAATCTCCTAGAACCCCCTGACAACACCCTCTTCTCAGCACACCCCTTCATCACTTAGCATTACTTTAACATTCACAACAGCGCTTCGGCTACCGAACCCTCGGGGCTGATGCCAAGACGCTGGGACACCTTTGCCCTCGCCGCCGGTGCCTGTACTTGAGCCTGTCCGGTTTTGCCTCTGTCTTCGTCGATGTCCTCATTATTTTGGCTGTGCTCCTCGAGTCCCTCTGCGCCATTATTGTCATCTTCTACTTTGCGTCGGGTTACTCCGTCACAATGACTCAACGTAGCGTCTGCTCCTGAACTGGAGATATGTGTTATTAGTTGAGTTAGATATGACAGCAAATATCAGATCATGATATCAGATCAGCTGTATATCAGGGGCAAGAGGCGCTATCAGATAGTTTAAATACAGCTTATAATATATCTGATTTCTTATATATAGTTTTAGGTTTGAGCACATATACGTAAAACTACAGTGTGAGCGCTATCGCATACATTCAGAAATACAAATATTCAGGGTGATAAAGCCCTATTGTATTAGGTCAAAAGGGTGTGCTCTATCGGGTTTGGCTGTTTATCAAGTGATTTCACGCATGTACTATGTGAAATTGGGCAAGATAAACAACCAGGTCCTTACACTCTTGGATCGGTCTGAATAAATTCATTCCTCAAGCGGGCAAACCTCCTCCTCAGCTGGCCTTCCATATAAATAGGGCGGCACCAGCTAAGGCCCTCAATTCTATGCTAATCACTAAAAAACTCATCCCAGAGTTTAATGGCTTAGGCCGGAGTTGAAGCCCGGACCCACTTAGACATGGATCAAATGTTTAACACTGCTAGGTAGCGATTTGCACATCAAGTTAAGCGAAGGTATCAATTTATTTGTACGCTACACCCAGCAGGGCGTATGACACAACAATCAACCCACCTAGCCTTTACCTACCCCAACTCGTTATCACAGATCCGCCTCCTGCACCTCGCCTCCCGCCAAGGCGTCTTCGGAACAGGATTGTTAGATAATATCAGTCGATGTCGGAAGTATAATAACAGGTTAGGAAGGAGCTTGGGTAATAGAATGTAGGTGCTAGGAAGGATTGGGTAGTAACGGGATAGAAGTAGGGGTTTGGAAATTGTATGAATAGTACGGGAATGTCGGGGCTTCTGTTACGGGGCAACACAGAGACAACAAGCAAGAGAGCCGAGGTACACAACCGAGGCGGGACGAGGACGAGGACGGAGGTCGGCGACGATGGAGTCTAACCGAGGAGCAGAGTTGTAGGGCAGAGAGTCCAGATGGCTTCTCTGACAAAGACGTGGAGACGAAGATACCAGTAGACGATACGTACTACGGTCATAGGCTATGGCGAAGCGAAGCGAGGCGAGGCGAGAACGGGAACAGGACTATAGACGAGACTATGGACGAGGACGGGACGAGGTACTATGGAGGGCCCAAGAGGGTCTTGGCGAAGACTATGGTTATGACGTAGTATATTCAGGACTAAAGACACACAAACGAGACGAAACTAGACCGTAGGGTTGACAACAGGAAGAACACGTAAGGAAAGAAAGAGAAAGAAAAGGACAAAGGAAAGGTCCGTAGCAACGTATATATATACCCCTCCTAATCCCTGTACAATCATGACTCATAACATCGTGTAACAGAAACCCGCAGAAACTCCAAGAACCCAAAAAAGTACCACAACCGAAAACCCGTTCCCTAATATTCTCCTCTCCTACGAAGACTATGGTACGCCGTGATAGATTAGGTCCTCCTTCAGGCCTAACTCCTGGTAGGCCTAGGCTTGCGTGGATATCTATCGTGAAAGTCTTTGACCGCAACGGGGGCATGCTCTAAATCTTCGGGGGGTTGCCAGGATGGCTCGTCATAACCAAGATACCGAACCAAATACTCCAGCCTTCCATAACGCCTGCGGGAATCCAAAACCTGTTCCACCTCCCACTCTTGTTCGCCTTCTATTTCTATTGCTGGGGGCGGGGACTGTAGCTGACCGGGGACGGGATTGCTTGGTGCCAAGGACAGAAGCGAAACATGAAAGACAGGGTGAATCTTCATTGATGCCGAGAGGTCAAGCTCATAAGCATAGGGACTAACCATTCGCTTAATCACGTAGGGACCAATACGTTTCCAGTCGAGTTTCTTCGAAGGGCGCTTGGTCTCAATATTCCGGGTAGAGAGAAAAACTTCATCTCCAATAGCATACCTGGGAGCAGGGATTCTGTTTCGATTCGCGGCGTCTTCGTGAATCTTCTGGGCTCGAACCATCTCATCTCGGAGAAAGTCGTAGACTTGTGCCATTGTCCTGGCCATTCCGTTGGCCTGGTCCTCGTTGGTGGTCTTACCATGCTGTAGCGGAGCGAAGGACATCCTAGGACTTCTTCCATAATTGGCCTGAAACGGTGACATCTTGGTGGTTTCCGAGACATGGTTATTGGTCGCAAATTCTGCCATCGGGAGGTACTGACTCCAATCGTCCTGTTGATAGGAAACATAGGCGCGGAGGTATTGTTCCATAACAGCATTAATCCTCTCAGTCTGCCCGTCTGTCTGTGGATGAAAGGCGGTGCTATAACGGGGGGCAATCTCAAGGCGGGAGCATAGAGTTTTCCAGAATTCGGCTGTAAACTGTGTGCCGCGATCTGAGACAACAGTTTCCGGGAGTCCATGAAGTTTCCAAACTGAATCAAGGTACATAGTGGCAACATCCCTAGCATTTGCCTCTTCAGTGCAGGGTATAAAGTGACGCATCTTTGTTAAGCGATCAACAACAACCAAAATTGCATTATAGCCATTGCTTTCTGGAAGTCCTGTAACGAAATCCATTGATACATCGGTCCACGGGCCTTTGGGTACAGCAAGAGGTCGAAGAACGCCTTGCAGGGCATTGCGGGGGGCCTTGCTTCGGGAGCACACATTGCAATTCAGAACATAGCGATCGACATACTTCCTCATACTTGGCCAGTAATAATTACGGCTGAGGAGTTCGAGGGTCTTGGCGCGGCCTGGATGTCCAGCAGAGGGCTTATCATGATGCTCCTGCAGAAGACGAAGCTGAAGATCATTCGACTCGGGGACATAAATAGCCTGACGATATAAGAGGAACCCGTCCTCTGTTTCCGTGCACTCAGCAAGAGAAATCTTCTTAGACTGTTTGGTACCATTGCGAAGCATGGTCAGGACTTGATCGGGGAAACTATCACTTTGGTAAGCCTGGATCAATAATTCTTTCACGGTAGGCATTCCTTCAGCGGGTTCATTTGTCAAAGAACCCGCCAACAAACTTAGCTTAATCCTTGTTTCCAGGTTCCCCTGCTTCAATACCACCCGCGACTGATGTGTCAGACGTTCATCCCCTTCCCTTGGCCAGTCCCTTGATCTCCTGGTAAGCGCATCCGGTTTTCCCCCTTGTTTCCCTGGTCGAAACTGAATAACAAAATCAAATCGAGACAAGAATTCGGCCCAGCGGGTCTGACGACGGTTTAACAACTTAGTGGACATAAAATATTCCAAGTTTCTATGGTCGCTTAGCACCTTGATGGGAAAACGGGATCCCTCCAAATTCGCACGCCATTCCTCAAAACTCCTAACCACTGCCAACAGTTCCTTGTCATAGATCTCATAGTTACATTCCGCTGGAGAGTGTTTCTTTGAAAAGAATGCCACGGGATGTAACAACCCATCATCACCATACTGTGACATAATACCCGCAGATACATAGTCAGAGGCATCAGTTTCTACAATAACTTCTTTTTCAAAGTCAAAGTGAGCGAGAATCGGAGCCGAGGTAAACGCATCTTTCAATTTCTGAAAAGCTTCCTCCGCCTTCTGAGACCATTCAAACTTTACGTTCTTTTTGGTTAGGGCGGTGAGGGGCGCGACCACACGAGAGTAGGCATAAATAAACCGTCGATAAAAGTTCGCAAAACCTAGGAACTCCTGAACCTCCCGAAGCTTTGTGGGTGTCTCCCACTCCTTCACCGTCGATACCTTGCTAGGGTCCATCTGGATACCTTCCGGGGTAATAATCAATCCAAGGTACTTAGTCTGTTGGACGTAGAACTCGCATTTTTCTGGCTTGAGGTGAACTCCATGAATTTGGAAGACTTTCAAGATTTCCCGGACATGTTGTTTATGTTCGTTCAGAGTCTCGGAGTAGATTAATACATCGTCAAGATAAGCCGTGGCGAAATTGTCCAGATAGGGGCGCAGGAGGTCATTAATCCAATGTTGGAACGCGGCAGGGGCATTGGTCAATCCAAACGGCATCACGTTATATTCGAAGTGGCCATAGCGAGTTCTAAAGGCGGTCTTCCATTCATCGCCTTCTTGAATCCTAATTTGATGATATCCCCAACGAAGATCCAGTTTGGTATAATACTTTGCCTTCGAGAGGCGAGACAGGGTTTCGGGGATCAGGGGCAGTGGATGACGGTTCTTAACGGTAATCTCATTCAACTTCCGATAATCAACACACAGACGCAGAGATCCGTCGGCCTTCTTAACAAACAAAACGGGAGCTCCAGCCGGGGATTCCGAGTAACGGATAAACCCCTTCGATAGGTTTTCCGTAATATAATCCCTAAGAGCCTGTAATTCCAACCGAGACATACCATAAAGAGGACCAAACGGAGGCACCTTATTGTCCTGCAAGACTATTTTCAAGTCATGGGGACGGTGGGGCGATAGGGCGAGGGCATCCGATTCCTTAAACAACGAGGAAATCTCGGCCGAGACGAGGGCGAGGGGGTCCTGGGTGACTTCTCCGGCGAGAACTTCGTCAATAGCCCGGATCGATGCACAGAAGAGTTTATTCTGCCGGCGTCGAGCGAGACCTACAAAGGGTACCGCCCCAATGGCTGCAATCTGAATAGCGGGGGCGTCCGGGAACGAAGTCGAGATTCCTTTAGTGATAACCGAAGTATGAGACCGGGAGCAGTTCTGAATACAAAAATCAGAGTCAAAGATGATCTTATTCGTCTTTGGTCTGATGGCTAGGTCGTGGTGCCTCATCCAGGGGATACCCATTACTATTGGGTAGTGTCCCAGTTTGGTGACAAAGAATGGGGCGAGTTCCTGATGGCCGTTGATGTCCAGAGAGAGCTTGACCATATGTGTAATCTTCCCTGACTCTACCAGCCTGCCGTCGATTACCTCGAGCAAGCGTGACTTCTTCAGGGGAACCGGGACCAAACCGTGTTGCAGAACGAATCCTTGGTCAACGAAAGCATAGCCCGAGGCACCTGTATCTATCAGGGCGTGGGTAGCAATGGGGGCAGCGGCATCCTGGGCGACGGAGCAGGCGACAACGAGTGATTCTTCGGACATCCTGTCTTCAGAAACGGCGGCGGCAGAGAGAACGAAAGTAGGTGGCGGGACTAGCCCCTTTGGTGTGCCAATTTCTACCAAAGGGGCTGACCTTTTAACGCCGGCTTGGGGGTCACTTGTTCAACTGGTGTCTTACGCCAGTTGTCTGAGGTACGGGAGTTCTGGGAGCGGGGGGCAAAATAACGAGGCTTTGGGGTCTGGGCGGCGGGGCGAGCTTGGGTCCTGGTAGTCCTGGGGGTGGCGAGTGGAAGGCAGCGGCGAAGGTCAGCGATAACCACGTCGGCCTCAGCAAGGGCTTCCTGGTGCAGGGCCAACCGATAACGAAACTCCTCCTTCTCAGCTGCGAGGGAGGTGACTTCTTCCTGGAGGCTTTCTATGGCCTCGGCGGAAACTTCGTTGGCCTCGCACATGCGTTGCCAGAGATCGTCAGCCTTCTCCTCGGCCGCGTCGAGTTCGAAGTTGAGGTTCTCGATAACCTCATCGTGGGCCGTACATACGGCAGGTTCCTCAGAAGTAGAGGCGGGAGCGTCGTTGGGGGAGGTCAGGGCGGCCAAGGCTTCGGCGATGAGGGTATGAGCTTCAGTAAGCTCGTACCCGAAGTCTTCCTCGACAGGGCCGAAGGTTTCCAAGAAACGGGCGAGTCTCTCGGGCAAGGTGGGCGAGGCGGGGGAGTCCATAGGGCGGCCGATAGTGTGGTTGGCGAGGGCGGGGTCTCTGAGGCCACGGATAATGGCTTCGGCGTCGTGGGTGGGGCAGGAGTCGTCGTTGGTCGGGGCCCCGACGTGGAGCTTACCCGGGGCAGTGGCAGTAAAGGTGGCTTTTGCCCAGTGGGCATCGGCACGCTTGAGACCGTGGGCGAGAGCGTACTGGCGAAGATGGTGAACGTGGGGGTCCGAGCCGAGGCGGCTGCCAAGGTCGAACCAAAAGGCCTGGGGGACGAGAGCAAGGTGACAGTACCCCTTCCGTTCGGGGAAGAAGCACTCGAGGGGACCGGGGGAGAAAAAGACGGGGTGGGAGAGGTCCCCCATGGGGACGTCCCAACTAAAATCGGTCATCCTGACCGGAACGAAGCGAGGGTGTTGTGTAGGCCGGCAGAGGGGACGTGTTCTTAGTGTTACGGGGCAACACAGAGACAACAAGCAAGAGAAGACACAACCGGCGGCGGACGAGGACGAGGACGGTGGCGGCGATGGAGTCTAACCGGAGCGAGTTGTAGGAGAGAGAGTCCAGATGGCTTCTGACAAAGATGTGAGACGAAGATACCAAGAGACGATACGTACTACGGTCATAGGCTATGGCGAAGCGAAGCGAGGCGAGGCGAGAACGAGAACAGGACTATAAGCGAGACTATGGGCGAGACGGACGAGGTACTATGGAGGGCCCAAGAGGGTCTTGGCGAAGACTATGGTTATGACGTAGTATATTCAGGACTAAAGACACACAAACGAGACGAAACTAGACCGTAGGGTTGACAACAGGAAGAACACGTAAGGAAAGAAAGAGAAAGAAAAGGACAAAGGAAAGGTCCGTAGCAACGTATATATATACCCCTCCTAATCCCTGTACAATCATGACTCATAACATCGTGTAACAGAAACCCGCAGAAACTCCAAGAACCCAAAAAAGTACCACAACCGAAAACCCGTTCCCTAATATTCTCCTCTCCTACGAAGACTGTGGTACGCCGTGATAGCTTCCATGGGATTTTATGGTATGAGTCATCGGTGTAAAGGAATTGCTGTATATATAGTGTTTGTTTTTTCCTATGTTTCTGCCTCTCTAGGCAACGTCCTCTTTCTGTTAGCAATATAATACTTTGGCTTCGGCCCTCTTGTTCTCGCCTTATCCCTGAACCTAAACCTGAACCCGTATCGACCCTGGTGTCTCCTGAGCTGACCTGGTCCTTGTTTTTGTCCCTAAACCTGTCTTCGCCTCGCCTCCGACCCTGACCCCGTCGCGTTAGACTTGCGTTCTCTTTGGCTTGTTTACTCCCTCCAGCATTTTTCCGGTTGGGAAACCAGGCCGGTTAGGACAGAACATATATGTAGACATCACACCACACCGTCATACTTGAGAGATTTCTATGAAATTGTATGATGTGATGTATGAATTATGTCAGACTGTAGTGGGAGGGTATTAAATACAGGATTTAGTATATATCCAATTGGTATTTTACCCACTCTGTAAATTCTTTATTTGTCATAAATAAACATATAATATATATTGTTACTTCAATATTTTAAGTTAACGGTATTATTTTCCTAGTACACTATCAAATGCAAATTTTGTTTTCCAAATGTATTTTAAATTCTAAATTTTCTGGAACATATTCACACATGTTAGAGGACCCACTGGCATAGACTAACGGGATTAAGTAATTTTCTTTAGTTCTTTCCCCTATTTCCTCTATTTTGTCTTCCCAGCATCTCAGCCTAATATAAATATATTCTATTCACTGTTCATAGTCTTCGTATCTTGAAAACCTTGTTCTTGTGGGCCGCCAGCAGGCTACGTATTGCCATAGCTTGTGTGCTTCATATGATCTTTGGCCCGCATACGGTGCCCCTCACCCTTGCCTTAGCCGCTGCCTTGCGCTTCGGTTAGCCTTGGCTATGCTCCTCGATCTCATCTGTGTCATCATCTTCATCGATCTCTCCAGTAGTCTTGGCACTCCGTCACAGGCGTTTGTCTACCCTAGTGTCCCACTGTATTGCATCTTGTCTCTTAGGAGATTACGTGTCCACGGATAGTATGAGTGGTTTTAAGGAACAGCGCTGATATAGGGAATAGGGAAAGTGTTGTAAAGATGGAATATGATGGAAACATGGATATTAGATAGAAAACACGTCTTGGCCTGCAGTCACTCACATTACCCTCGTCTTGTGGGAATCATCATCCTTCAACCGAGCGGGATCCGGTTTATCATAGAAAAGGTTTAAACACTATAGAACTATCACTTAGCACTGGCCAAATCGCTATTTACTAGTCTAACAACGTCGCTTATAGCCATCATATCAAACCATCGATTCTTCTCGGCCGCCTCCTTGATCTCAGCCCGTATGCTTGGGGTTAGGGGAACATGGGGGCTGCCCAAAATCGCACGTAGCGTGTCTTTGTTCGCTCCACGTAGCGCACTCTCCACGCAGCGGGCACCCAGGGTATTATCGGCCCTGGCGTCCCGCCTATTTTGCCCCCGTGTCAGTACAATGTCCATGAGATGAGAGTCCCCATACTCCGCAACTGCTTCCGCTATAAACTCGAATATCCCGGACCCGCGGGCCAAGTCTATCCAGCGTTTGGAGATCTCGGGGTCGCCTAATTTCACTAACATCACAGAAATCGCCTTTGCAGCCCCCTCCTTAGGACTTTCATCACACAGCCTCAATAACACCTCCTCAACGTCGGAGTTGCCGTGCGCTCTGATGAACATCTCCATCATCATTGCACAGGGCAGACTGTATTGCTCTTTATTGTGGAGGGAATTGGTGTGCACAGGAATCTCGATCTCCAACGGCTGAGGTTCCTCAGCGAGGGTCTTATTAGAGAGCTGGAAGTCCTCGAAAGGGAGTGCGAAGACAGATGTGTGAGATCCGATCGAGAATGTAGACCACTGGGTGCCGCGCCGCTGCGAGGTGCGCAACGACAGGGGTGAAGGTGTGGGGGCCAAGAGGTCGGGATTGCGGTATGGTCGGCTCTTCCGGAGAACGGACGTAAAGGATAAACGGGATCCTACCGTCATCCTTGACATTGCATCACTATTGGGTGTCGCTGGATGTGTCTCCGTGCCGGAAGGCGGGTCATCAGGTCCTGGTGACTCAGATTCTGGGGTGAGGTAGAGAGTTGGGGGTGAGCTGGTAATTGAAATTGCTCTATCGGCGATTGTAAGCTCTGTTATGAGGTCGTCCAGCGAATCAACCATGATCTCGGTCTCTGCGGAGGACTCGCTATATCTGTTACCACAATGTTCAAGCAGGTAACCTCAGTTTTAGATGCCATCTTACCTGCCCCATATCGAAATAAGTAGTGTCAAACTGGACTTGTGCTGCTGTATACGTCTGAGCAGTGTGGTAAGGTTTGAATTCTCCCAGGTCCAACGGAGCCGAGTGCGAACACTCATAGTCGCTTTGGGCTTCGGTGCCAAGCGGTCAACGATCTTTTCCAGCTGAGAGAAGGTGACGTTACAAGCGGCTAGCGTAACGCCCAACTGGGTAGCATCTGTAGCTGCTGCTCCTAGTGGAGTGATTCCATTCTCTTTTGAGAACCTCGCACGGAGACGGCAAAGGGCATAGCGAAAGACTTGCACTTCAGCGCAGATCTCTTGCGCTACAGATGGAGCATCTCTGCATGCGGATGTAAATTGTGTTAAGGTTGTGTATACGGTACCACCTGCAAGAATGAGGCCGACGATTGATGCTGCAACCTCCATGGTATCAGGAGGTAGGAGGGTGGGGTTGTGGGCTAGGTCCGGTGGTTGATTAGAGTGTAGAAGGTGAGAAGGCTTCAAAACCCCGCTTTACAGGTAGCCGCCAAGCCCCCACCGAAACCCTGACCCTCAACCTCGGTACTCCGCACACTCGTCCATGTCATACATAGAAAGGGGGGGGCTTTGGGATTTCTTTCTACAGTCGCTTCCACGAAAAGAACGGTCTTCACCCCGCTCAAATGACATACTGTTAGACGCTATGTTGGGATAGGCCTTGTCTGAGTGGGTCGCCTACCAAGCGCGCCAAAGGAGCAGTGCTCTCATACCACCTTTTACCCCCCCTCTAGTCTATGGCTCGAGAATCGATGTCCCATATGGTTGTCAACCCCCCCAAGCACACATTTTCATCTTTACCTATCAAATAGTAGAAGAGAGGCTTAAAGTCGTTGTTATTGCCCACCCTCCTGTGGCGTACTGTGGCTTCCGCGTGAAGTCTTTTAAAAACGATGGTGTGTGAAGGGTTGACAAGCATAGGGGACTTGGCCTCTCGAGCCATACTGCCCGTTGATGATCTCCGTGGCTCAAGAATATATCAATAGACTTATTTTGCCTGGGGTGGGAACCTCGTGTTTGTGGTTTGGGTTGATCAGGGCTAGGGTTAGGAGTAAGAAAGCACGAGGAAAAGCATTGTCTATACATCCCAAGGCCTAAGATCGAATTAGAAAGTTATCCTATTAGTTGATATCGTGCTCGATTTCTGCCTGAAATAACCTACCTCCCCCCAGGAATGTACTACACTGGTTCTCCTTTGACGAGGTTGGGGGTGAGCCGAATACCCACTCTGGAGAAGACGGAGTACTTCCCCTATCAATCGCGGCCCATTACACTTGTGGAAATTCCTACTGACTTCTATCTGGGGCCAAAGGAGTAAAAAAACGATGGATCCAGGGCTGCCGCGGGTGATCATTTGGTTAAGCTGCTGTTAGAGTTGATCATCGCCGTATATTTGAATAGGTATTATTTTGTAACTCCATCCAATCAATACCGGACAATGCCTACAAGCATGCCTCGTTAGGGCTGGGGGCACACCCACTGATGGGGCCATCTGTAGTTATCGACGGAGAGTGATTTCTCACCATGTATTCCCCGCACTGTGTCTTGCAAGTCTGTGGTTCAGCGCCTCCGGGGGTGTTTTTTTTTTTGAATATTCTTCCTTTTGTCCTAGTCACGGCTTTTGCTATTGCTTTTGTCCTCTACCATTCCTAGCTTGTGCTATAAAAGGGACCAGTCCGGCTTCCGGAAATTGGAGGGGGTAACACCTCAAACATCATGTCTTGATACTCTCTGTCATGTTATCGCGGGCTGGGAAGCGCTGTGATTTTAGTGCTTCATGTAGATAGTAATTAAGATCTCCTTACTTCTTTGATCCTGTTTTTGAGCTGGAGGTGTAGGATATAATCAGTGAGGAAAGAAGTCGGGACCTCCGGGCCTAGTCTCCTCTCCCACTTGTACCATCACTTATGGAAACCGCCTATACCTCAACAATTGGGAGTCATAGGATGAGTCCAGTAAAACTGTGACATCCGCCGCAAGAAACGTCCGTATATTACAAATTTTAGCTGGTACTCATTCATAATTTGTGTATTTGACTTAGTCGTTAAATGGGGGGCGGGCGGGACCGAATCCGCAGGATTGTGCGGGGGGGCATGTGCAGCAGTTTGGGCAGGAGGGGGCGTTTTAAGGGTTAGGGGGGTGGTATGGGGGAAGGGAGGGGTGTGTAGGAAAGGGGTGAGGTTGATACAATGGTAGAGAGAGTTAGAAGCGGGTGGTGGGCTATGATTCATTAATTAGCTGATTTTTTCTTTTTTTTCGAATGTGAAATAGTCAATTTATATGCGCAACCCGTATGCTACCTGTGGCCGCTCGCAGCTGTCCCCCGTTTGTCATTCATTAATTAGCTGCTTTTTCGGTTTTTTTTAGAACGAGAAGTAGTCAATTTAAATGTGCAACCCGTACACCTGCTGTGGCCCCCCCAGTATGCCCCTTATGGCAGGATAAATGTAAAGACACATGAGAAAACACACATCTACCTGCCAAATCTTTATCAATAGGACGGGGGTAGGTAATGGCTATAGCAGCCGAGGTCCTATTGATAAAAACTTGACTAGTACTCAACTCCACGTCTCCACAAGGTGACCCCCAACCGAGGAGGAGGGTCCGCGTGCTTCATCGCTCTCACTGGTGGTGGTTGGTAATTACCCTTAACACAACAAGTCCAAGGACAAGAGATGAACATGTCGACCCTGACACTCGCGGCAGACGGGCAACGGAGGTCCCCGGAAGTGAGAGTGGATTTTGGTTGGGTTGGTGGGGGACGCGGGACGGTTGCTGCTTTTGTGGTCTGCTGTTTGGAGAGAAGTGGCGACAACACCTGGGTTGGCGGGTGTTCAGTACGTCTACTGGATGTTGTGTATCCACATAGACAGCTCTAGGCCCCCGATCAGAAGAATTACCGTCCGTTCTCAAAGGTAGTGCAGGTGCAAATGGTTAGATCCAACCCGTGTGACTGGTTTCTTTGCGGCTTGCCACCACCTATAGCTCGTTAAACCTGCGCTCTTACTTGTATATATTTGGACTCGCACCCCCCAGTTAATAGCGGAATAAACCTGTGGCACGCCACTCACACCACCACACGGCTAGACATGCTCGATCCGGCGCGCACCCTCTGCCCCGCTCTCTCCGCGCTCCTTGTTTTTTCTTTTCGGTGTGGTGTGGCGTGACTGCCTCTTTTCCAGGTGTCAATGACGTACCGACCGTCCGCGGATCCGCTTATCTACAGTTTCCCTTCTCCGGGGGTGACCGCTACCCACCGTCTTGGCGCGCACGAAAAGCAATTTAAAATTCTCCTTGGCGACGTCACACCCACACACACACACCCTCACACGGGTATAAGTAGCCTCCTATTCCCCCGCCCTTTCTCTGACTCGACTCGATTTACCGGAAGAAACTGCGATGGACTCTAGCGTGATGGGGTGGCCGGGTCGTAGGTAGGTGCACGCACTGATTGACTGAAGGAACACGACACTTATGTATTGGGATATGTGCTAATGGCCACAGGTGTGAGATGGGTACGCTGCGCCTCACCTCGGAGAAGGGTAGTGCGACATGACGGTTATGGACTGAGAGGAGGCGGTAGTGGAGGGGGGTGGCAAGACTATCGAGTATGCAGAGTGTGGAGACCTCGGCGAAAAAGAGGGTCTCGGTTGCGGGGTGTAGAGACCGGGTTGCAGGTTTGTGCGCATGCTGGAATATTAGGGCTGACAGAGTGGGTGTGGTGGTAGGAAAGAGTGCTGTGCGGAAGGTACTCGCTGCGGACACGGGTGTGATGGGCAGCTAGAGCTATCGACGAGTAGGGCTATAGGCCTGCAGCTGGATAGCAAGTAGGCATTCCCTACAACTGCTCATCCTTAGCAGAGCAGAAGACGCAATTAAACCGACGGCACCCCTGGAATTATATAGGATAGTTAAAGATCCTACATACCAGGCTAGATCATCTCGTCCCCGATATATGGAAGTATGCACCATGCACACACATCCAGAGACACGCACACAGGGTCAAACGTCTCCCGTGCACCAACAACCTCGACTTACAAACACGGGACATAGTACCAGCATCATACCATCTTGCTACTATGGAGCAGCGGGTTATCTGGAACGAACTAACCCCCCATAATAGCGCAGCCGCCGTCTATAGGCCAGCTCAGAACAGGCGGGCGGGCTAAAACGCCAGAGAACAGGTCTCGGAGTAGCAGTGGGCAGTAGATACAACAGCGGAACGTATCCTCAGAAAAGGGGGCGCATTGAGCATACACAACCCCTCGACGCAGAACCAGTGCCGTAGAGAAGGCAATGTAACATCCTTCTGCTTTGGTGCATTGGCAGATATACAATGGGCAATTGAAGTAAAAATGGGAGCTGTCCAAGCCGGACCTTTAAGTATACGACGGGGATATAACCCAGGATTGGCAGCCTAGCAATCCCGCGTCCAACCTTCAACTGCAACGGCCCGGTCGCGGCGGGCTCAGGACCTGATAACGCTTTGATGCGGTGGGGATTAGAACCATTCACATTGCAGGAGAGGGGGGCGCTTACGGTGGTAATGTTTTGAACTTTAATCTCCTTGCACTGACATTTGGGGGAAAAGATAGCGGGTGGATAGATGCCGGCATTTCTACACCTCCTCGGACAGGAGTCGGTGTGCTTCGGGTGGGTATGCACGGTCACAGGTGCACAGTGGAAAAGGGGAGCTACACCTGATGGGGGTCCCCGGACGGGGTTGCGCCGCTGGGGGTGGATGCTACGTACCTGGAGGAGGAAGAACTTTAATGTGTCGGCGTCGGCTGTAGCATAGGATATTCACGAGGGTGGCGGGGGTGCACATAGAGAGTAGCAGAACGTTTCCACGGAATAATGGCAGGCCCTTACGGCATGGGTGTGGGTTGGAGAGTGGAGAGTCAGGCAGAGTGGGAAGGGTAGGCCTTTACAGACGAAATCGTACTAAAAATTGGACAGAGAGCGAAGGCATTGTTTGAGGAGGCAAAGAGGTAAGGGGAAATGGGGCAAGGCCTGTGTGCGAGACAACTAGATACCGGCGTCATCTACTACGACCAGACATGGCCAGAAAGAACCCTTACATATATGAGGAAGGAAAGCGAAGAGAAATCAAGAGGCAAAACTCGTGGTTCCAAACCCTAACCCTCTCTCGAAGCCAAAGCTTATATGCAACAGACCGAATGCAAACCCTCTTTGCACAGCTTAGAACACCTAATAGGTCGCCATAAGTATTGAAAAACAATCTAACGTATCTACAATCAGTCCAATTCAAGCTATCATTATAGGTAGGGCTTGACGGGACCGCAAAGGTTTATTATCGCCAACGTACGTTGAGAGACAAAAGGCTCAATATTTCCAAGGTGCGGCGCAGGTCAGGAAGTCGAGTAACCGTGGAGGTATTTCAAGCATGTTGCGTGCCCTATTCTGTGGGGGGTTGGTACTGAGAGGCCCGGGTCCGGTGTTGGTTGGCATGGGGGGTGAGGCGCCCTCCCAAATCGCCGAGTACTTACACAAATGGGGAAGAGAGAAAGGGCATACTCAAAGCTATGGGATTAGCTGAGGCTAAAAGTCGCCATGAAAATATCCCCACTACACTGACAAGTCTAGGGATCCTGTCACAACACAGGAAGCTTAGGATAAACTTCCTATTATGATTCAAGTCTTTAGCGACCACCCGTAGAAAAGCCCAAACGAAAAGTCACAAGAAATAAAAAAAATCCAAGATCATTGTGCATGCATTAGAGGAACTTGACTTACATGAGATAAGGAATGACTTAATAGCGCAATACTCAATATTGGGGACTCAATGTGTCTTCGGGCGTATTTTTAGGTCTTGTGATTAAAATTGACATATCATACTCTACAAACTATCGATGTGAATCCGGGGGTGTATCATGCGAGTAAATGAATAAATTATGACATATAATAAGGCATCAAATAAGTATGGAGAAACGAATCAGCAAATGGAGCTCAAGTATATACATTTTGTCACCTAGGTTTACAAATTTCCCATCTAAATTCCCCTCCAAAAAACGTGTTGATCTTGATGAGAGTTGAACTCTCACTAGTTAATACTTCAGATAATAACATTTAAGGGATTGACTAACTATATTCTCACATCCGGAATAGACCTGGTGTACGATAGAAGGTGATGCCAACAGGCTATACATTCGCAAAGCCAAATAGGGCTATGGCGGTATCCTTGGGGGGTCTATTTGATACATAGAGACATCCCCCGCCTCCATGGGCACGAACCCGGGATATATGAACCTACAGTGGACACACCAATGGCTACCAATGAAGAAAGGTTGTATCTGGTGGTAGCACGTTTGGGGTGGTGGGTATTGGAAGTAGAAGGTCCCTATAGCTTGACCATCTCCTCCAGATGTGGCCGTTGGCCAATTCAGCTTCGCCCTACAGTCTCACGATTGAATAATATTCATATTCCAAAGAGAGCGCAGGAGGCCCCCGGTGTTCCTAAAGCATTCTGGGATTGAAGGTAGTAAGTAAATCTTGGAACACTTGATTGCATGGGCTGCCATGAACTAATCTGGGTCTGGGATATGTACCTTCATAGCAGAAATCAAATTTGAATCCAAATTTGAATCTCCGGGCCAATGAACAATTTTGGTCGAGGTTACTAGTTGTAGGCATCCTTTTTCTAGGCGACAAATATTATATCTCGAAACTAATGCTTAGCCTGTTCTCATTCCAGCGCAAGTACAGTCAGCTCTAGAGCAACGAAGAGACTAGTAGAACGACGAGCAGAGGTGTCTACGACGCTGAAAAAGTGGTTCGGGGAGAATATCAAGTATCATATCAGCGTGTTTCGGCAACCAGCTTCTGCATCTAAATTTTTAGTTCTTGGCGACCAGTTTTGGTATGGATAGCCCGCCAAGAGCTCAAAATTTGAGCTCAAGATTTGAAAATTTGGGTGTTGCCAAAACGCTCTATTGCATATTGCAGTTTCATCCTTGTTTGCGGTTCGTCGTTGCTTCTGAACTAAGTTTGCCCTGCCCGGCTCGGGGGTTGCCGAGCGCTACGAGAGGGGCCTAGAGGTACGTCTTGGCACCGGTCTCGAGGGGAATCTCGAGTAATCGTGGAATTAGAGCTAGCAATCCTCTCACCTCGAATTCGAGATATCGGGATATCTTTGATGATTACCATGAATTAACTGATGGGTCCCTTGCTACCAGTAAGGTTAATGCTATTCCAAGCCTAGTGAGATTTGCAGATTCGGGACCCCCTGAGGTCCTTACCCTTTAAGGAGGGTGCAACGCAAATGGAGAAGTTGTTTGCGACAATGAAATCTAGAAATGGCAATCTAACCTTACCCCTTCCAGGCAACGACATCACCGAACCGGGGAGTCCCGAATCTCTGCCAAGCCAACCCTGACAATGGATTGTATTATTACTAGCCCGTTTTGCCGCCAAGAAGCGGGGTTGACTCAACAGCCGCAGGACTTTCATTTATTTCGACCACCCAACCTTAGTATTATCTCCGAATCTCAAACATTTAAACAACCTCGTGCTGCGGGCCCTCCTTGGGAGAATCGAATACACCTTTCATCATGGGTTTATTTCGCCGTAAACACGCCGGCGAGCAGTCTCCCGAGCTAGCTTGGACACCACCAGAACTACATCTTCCTCCGTCTGGCACTGATAGTCCCTCTGGTTCTAACGCCTCAACTTTCCGATCGTTTCTGACTAGGCGCTTGAGTTCTCGGTCCAGTACTAGAAGCGAGTCAGCCACCGGTACGCCATATACAACATCGGGATTAGTAGGGGGCACTCTTGGGCCTTCACAAGGTACTGGGGCTGTCACTTCACCAGCAGTATCGCAGCCAAATCTACTGGGGGCTCTTCTATCTCCAGAAACAGACGGGCTAGGGCGCCGATCCTCACATTCATCTATAACTCATGAGTCCCGTCGTAGCCTGTTACGCCTTCGGAGGTCTAAGTCTGTGTCAGCGGCCGACCCGTCTCTGTCACCTCACGTACCCGCCAGCGGTGAAGCACTAGCTGCGTCAACTGTTGGTCCACTAACATCCTCCCCGTCCTCGCATGACGATATGAATCTGAGCACTACCGGAGGAGTGTCAAATGATATTATCTCAGAGCGGTAATTAAGCCAACTCTATAGCAACACTTCCCCATCTCCTATGCTGATGTCCGTGGATTATCTAGATATACGGCATGGAGAAAGGCATTTGACTCACTAGATGAAGAAGATCGCCAAGTCCTAGAGCAACGGGACCTGAAGCGTTGTTTGAGGGAGTTGAAAACGGCAACGGAGGAGAAGAAAAAGGAGTGTGACCGCAAGCGCTGGACCTACACGACTAAGAACGGAACGGTTGCTCTTGGTGATATTGCGGGCAGATTCATCAGCTGGATTGATAAATTCGCCAAGATTGGCGATTTGGCAGTCCAATACGATCCTATACATGCCGCATTACCATGGGCTGGTTTTCGGTTTCTTTTGATGGTACGCTCGGGCATAAAGTCCTTTCTACCTGGATCTAACACAGATAGGTTGCAACTATCGACCAATCTAGAAAAGATACTATTATGGCTATGCTTGAGCGACTAGCTATGACCGTGGATCGATGCGCAATTTATGAGTGTCTATACGTTGATAACCCGCAAACAGGGTCTAACTCGGCAGATGAGCTTGAGAAAAGGTTGATATCTCTGTACGCTAATATACTCTTGCTTCTAGCAAGATCTAAGGGATACTTCAGTCACAATACCCCTAGTAAGCCACCCTTGTGTATCGAGAACCACACATATTAACCAGACTTAGCGCGAATCGTGTTGGGTATCTTTGAGGATGATCCAAAGTCGCTCCTTTCAACAATCAAAGAAGGCGAGGACGATGTCCATAGACTGGCTGAAGTCCTGAACATGGAGTGTACGATTTTCCCTTTCCATATCCAATTCGAGATGTATAGTATCACCACTAACTCTGCTTCCATGGATAGATGGTAGGATCGCCAGCAACCGTGCGGAGGGTCAGTATTGAAGCCATTCTGTTCTTTACTATAGACTCTCTCCCAGACTAACATCAGCTGGCAAAAACAGTGCACCACCAAGCCCTAAGATCACTTTTACAAGGCCTCGATGAACCTATACGTAGGATAGAATCAAAGATCGATCGTGTTGATCAGGTCCTAACAGGTAGGAGATTGAGATTCCATGAAGGGCCCTTCATTAACTCTTTGCAGTCCAAAGGAAAAAGGAGCTCCTGGAATGGATCTCGTCTGCGCCGTACATGGGCCACCACAACAGAGCAAAAGAGGACCGATTGCCCGACTCGTGCAAATGGTTGGTGAAAGAGAGACCGTTCAGAGACTGGCAGGCTCAGGAGAGCTCTTCTCTTTTCTGGCTACATGGTATACGTAAGTTGCAACTTCAACATGGGGTCGCTGTAGGGCATGACTAAGTTTACTTTGTTGGAAGCTGGCGCCGGTAAAACAAAGATTGTGTATGTCACTTCCAACTCGTAGTGGTGTGCTTGAGCTCACGTCTTTTCACATTACAGATCGTCGGTGATCGATAGCTTCTTGGAGATAAGGACAAGGGAAACCGAAGATTCCCTAGCATTCTTCTATTGCAACCGAAATGAGCTTGAACGCAAAACACCAGAGGCTATATTGTCATCGATTGCCAGGCAACTCACATCAACTGGTTCATCGCCCAATATCCTACAAGTTGCTCTGGATGAATATGAGAAGGAGGCTTCAATGAACTTCCCATCAGGACCATTCGACGTTCGACGCTCCCTCGACCTCATTCTGAATCTCATTCCGTTCCATAAACGCGTAACGATTGTAATTGATGCACTTGATGAGTGCGACAGATCGACAAGGTCCGCGTTAATGACTGCAATAAGGTCAATTTTGCAATCCCCATCGAATGTTCGAATCTTTATATCAAGCAGAGAGGATAGCGATATTGTCCGAGCCTTGAACGACCTTCCAAACCTGTCTATCAGTGCTAAACATAACGCAGCGGATATTGAGCGATATGTACATTTGGAGCTAGATAGAAGAATCGAGAATGGTGATCTGCTCGACGGTGAAGTTTCAGAAGACTTGAAGGCGCATATCCGAAAGGCGCTAATAGAGAAATCGGATGGCATGTATGTGAAGGCGGTCTCTTTATATTCATCTCACCCAACCTTGTGGTAGCAGCGAACTGAGTTTGCGTAGGTTCATGTGGGTTAATCTCCAGATAAAGGAAATCTGTGATAGCGATCGCTTTCATACCGAGGCGGATGTGATAGAAGAGCTTGGGAAGTTGCCAACAGGCCTTGAAGAGACGTACGATCAGATCTTCAAAGTCATATCGTCCTACCCGCGAGAGTCGAGTGTACTTACGAAGCGAGCTCTTCAGTGGATCATGTGCGCCTTGAGACCACTGCGGCCGCAAGGTCTGATTGACGCTATTTTAACACCGAGTCAGAATGAAGGTCCATTTTGCCAGAGTTTGAGATTGACGAAGGAGAAGATACTCAAGCTTTGTCATAATCTAGTCATTTACGATCAATCACTAGATGTCATGCGGCTCGCACATCTATCAGTGCTCGAGTACCTAGAAAGGAGACATTGGACCACTAGCGAAGCCCATGCATTGGCGGCTGAGACCAGCTTGCGTGTGATGCTCGCCCTACCTGCTCCAGGCTGGGACACCCTCATACGTGGCTTCAACGCCTATGCTCTCTATCACTGGCCCTACCATATTTCTTCGTACGACCGACAGCATCCTAAAGACGGCGAAATCGTCTCCCTGGCAGAGAAGGTGTTTTACGTGTCTCAGCCCCGGGCTCGATCAATAGCTACACAGTGGTATAGCTTCCTTCGGTATCCCTCTTGTTTTGACCAGATGAATATGAGTATTGCAATTTATCATAACTTTACTCACATTGTCCGGTATCAAATTGGTCTCGGCCGTGGTATAGAATTTGAAATAAACGACTTTACTAAACTTAACACGCTACATTCCGCCGTCTACTATGGTCGTGAGGAAATCTGTAGACTTCTAATCGATTGTGGAGTGCCAGTAAATGCACAAAGTCCCAGGGAGGGGACACCGTTGATGATAGCTTGCCGAAGGGGGCATTTAAATATTATCAAACTTCTTTTAGAAAACGGGGCTATGTTGGCGCCGGGCCCTTTATCGGCGGGAGCTTTAACTACCGCATATTCTCGCTCAGACAAGACAATATTGAAAATATATATCAAGCATATGGAAAGTCAGGGTCAAGAGGTGCCAGAGGAATACCGCATCTACAAGGCCGAATAGGGCCCAGAGAATAACGCCGTGTGCGATTAACCAGTCTCAGTATGTTTCACCTCCCTGCGCACCATTATATGCTAATGCTTTCACCTCACTGATTCTTGTGTAGGTCCTAAATTGTGACTGACCTTTATAGCCTGTTTAGATGTTCAACTGTAGCCGAATATGGCTTTCAATTTCTCAATGAGTGTTTTATGTTAGCGGCTTGATTTGAGTGTGGGCGTTACCTTGGACATGTTTTTCTTACAGATTTTGTCCCAGTATAGGATGTATTTAGGTGTGTAAAAGAAATTGAAAATATTCTATACGCTCCTATCTGTTGTTTTGTAGACAGCTAGAAGTTACTAACGCCCCGTTCATCAGTCCTAAACAGAGGTACTTATGGATGGGGCAGATCTGATATCATTTAAGACATAATGTGTAACCAACCTGTAAACATAACGGGCCTATTAATTACACCCTACTACCGGTAGTAAAAATCTATAAACTACTACCCCTTGATTGATTACCTGTTGAGGGCTCTCCTAAGAGATGTCCATGGTGCATCTCATGACGACTTGATCACATTTTTCTAGGAAAGGCATCGGGAAAGGGAAAGGAAATGTACCAGGAAAGATGTCAGGGAAGATGTCGGCAAAGCTATAGATTCGCTCAATAACAACTATTATCATATATATCGTGACCTGAAATCAATTTCCGATGCATTACCTGGCGTTGTAGAGAGCGGGAAAGGAGCCGCAAGCGTTGTAGAGATGAGATACCCCGCCCCTACATAGAGCCGCCCTAGTGGTGAGTACCGGAAAGGTTCGCGGCGGGCGGTAGCGTGCTGTTCTGCAGAGCCGCAAGGGACAGAGGAGGTTCAACTCTACAACTTCCAGTATCGATATCCATGGTACCAGCTTGGGGTATAACTGCTGCCAGGTGGTGGCGGCATCCTCGTGGTTGATGGCGATCATATATAATTAACACTACATGCTTGATATCGGAACCCGCCGCTTAAGACGTTCCCGCATCTTCATCTCTGCTGGACGCTCTCTCGAGGCGGTAAATGTAAGTCTTGTGTCAAGCACGGGGTGGTGCACAGCTTTCATATCACATTTCCCGCCCGAGAATACATTCATCTGCGCTTTTCATCAACACTTGATCGTGATTGGATAAATACATGTTAGTCCGTAAACCTGTTGACGAGTATTCCAACCCACCTAATAGGAATCCCGCATGAGGATGTTTTTGTAGGGGAACACTTTGGATGGGTGGCATATTTGTCAAAAATAGCTCCACCAATAGTAAATTATTTAACACCAATGGTATATACACTAGATTTTAGTCCTTATACCAGCATAAGTCCTAAGTTAAATTACTACATCACCAATTACTGCGGTATAACATTTTCTAGATGAGCGATCGCTAGGAGGGTGGGACGGGGGGGGCTACGGAGAATATAGGATACCTGGATCAAGGGTTCTGAGAACTAGTCTGATGTTAAATTCATTTAAGGAATGTGAGAAGGCTTAGATAATAATCTTTCGCATCCTATCCAATTTCTTGAGTTCACCTAACCTAGGGACAACATGGCGTTTTTGTACAGGTTCTATAACACGAAACCGGAGCAAACCCGTCAAGGTTGGGATAGCCCCCCGCAGCGCAGCCAGTCATCATGTCTGCCCCTGGTGGAAGATCGTGGTCAAATACTGGCTCCCCAGCCCCTCTCATATTTTCAAGCACAGCGCATGCCCAAACCTACCACAGCTAACGTCGCTCGATCGCAAGAGCCTTTGTGTAGTAATCTTTCCGCGAACCGGAAATAATCATATCACCGTTACAGAAGTCAGAGTTTTCTCCAAATCACTATAGGCCAGGCAAATATTGAATACATCCGGCGACACCAGTCTAGTGCACGCGTTAGAAACATTTTTAGTCTGTTTTATGAGCGCATTGATGGAGAAGGGGAGATGGATGGGGTGCTCACCAGGCTACGTACGTCGGAAGGGAGGTTCCGGCTGGAGAGCGTCTTGATGGGCGTAGAGCTAAACAAAGGGACTCATTGCTAAGTCACTATCCTAACAGAAAGAGCGAGGAAAGGAGCTTACAGGGTGGTTTTTAGGGTGCTAGCACAGAGGGCCTGGGTGCCATATGTAACAATTAACCACCCCAGGATCCGATGCTAGATGAGATGCTGAGAGGATGATTTTGGTTGGGACAGTGTATATAGGTTGTTTGGTTGTGTTGTGCTGGGGGACAGTGCTCGATACCTGGTGGGGAGGGATGAAAGTGATGATGCAGGATGAGCAGGGCGTGGGAGCTGGTCCGTCACCCTCGATGATCCAAGCCAACGCTGGAGAGGGCTGACGATGAAAGATGTGTATGAAAAGGCCAGTCAAACAGGAAGCGGGAGGAAGGCAGCCCTTTATACACACATCCGCCAATACGCCATCATGGCACCTTAGAGCACAACTGCAAGCTCTTATTTACATATACAGTTTTCTAATCTATCGATACAGCCCCGTGTCCCCGCCAAGCCTCATGTCGGCGAAATCATAACGCGCCAAGTAGGCCTGACCTAACTCGGCAAAATAGAGGTTCATAGCCACATCTATGTGCCGGGTCAATACCCCTGCCGGGGGCGGAAAATGGCAGGAACACCCATGCCGCACTACCTACAGGGTAGCGATCGGACGGGTAAAATTACGGTACAGTAATGTATTGTATTTTATGTATTTTACCAGTATTTTTGGAGCGATACATGAATAAAATACAGCCAAGGTCTTGGCAAGGCTACATGTGGTATGCGCACTACTCTACCCTCAATCTTTTGGCCATCCGCTGTTCTTCATCATCAACAGTCATCAACCCTTCTTCATCAACAACCACCCGTTGATTTCTATTATGAGGTACTCCCCATCTCTATTAATAGGCAGTTGCTGACCCTCATCAATAGGTATTTGCTCTAGTCCATTTTGGTCCGGGTTTTCTCGGTGTTGGTTCTCAGCAGTAGGTGGATAGGGAACCTCAAGGTTTGACAACTGGGTTTCTCGGTACTGAGTCCCAGGAGCGGGTACATGTTGATGCTCCACAGGCAGACTATTTTGAACTGGACTTTCTTGGCGTTGAATCCCGGCAGCAGAGAGAGGGAGTTGCTGAAGGTTTAGAAGAATATTAGAGAACAGATTTTCTCAGTAATGCATTTCAGCAGTAGGTGTATGCTGATAACCCAGATGTGGACTATTTTGGACCGGATTTTCTCGACGCATGTTGATAACACCTGGAGCTAATAAAGGAATATGCAGAAAGGTTAGGACAGGTAGATTTGATAACAGATTAACAATGAACTGACCTTTAGCAATAGATTCCCAGAGTATAATAGGATCATAGTGAGGATTTGGTGATTGACGACGATAAGGATCTGGAGAATAATAGTGGTTGAATTCAGGTTCATATTCTATTGTATCGGTTTGAATTGGTTCATGCTCGTTGACTGATTCTAGATCTTGAAATAGCAATTGATCCTGGAGCTCTAACTCGTCCTCATCATCAAGGTCCTCCCATCTTACAACTTCAACTTCTCTTGTCCCACTTTGACCTATACGATCCCGTACTCTACGATTCATATATATGAAAGTGAGCTTATCAACCCGGGTAGGATCAAGTCAGTTCCGTACTTCGTTGTGAATGAAATTTTGAGCAGAAAAAGATCTCTTACTAGGTATTGAGTTGGCCGGGGTTTTGAATAATCTTATAGCTACTGTACTAATCTCCGTTGCGAAGGGTTGCATAGCGTTCCAGAATGCGATAGGATCTGTGTTCGCTAATCTCCAGGCAGGATTGGTATTATAAAATGCACCAAAGTATGCTCTATAATGGAAAAAGACCGCCTCACAACTGTGAGCTTCTTGACGGGGTTTGACAAGTGAGAAATATCGGAGAACAGTGTTTTGACGAGCAATAGTAGTTGGTGCACTGACATTGATATGATTAAGATAGTATGTAGCCCAATGGATATCTCTTACTTATCTTTGCATTCTTTTTTCAAAGACAGGCAGAAGGACCTCCGCTTCTGGTTGTCTTCTCACTATGCCGTTCAACTGATGTTTAATTCCCAACCAACGACCCGCAATATATTCAAGATTGGATTTGTCTGAATCAGACATTTTTTGTGCTTCATATATGATAGATATAATGTCTCTCAGATCTTCTAGGTCCGACCAAAATGCTCTATTTAGTGTGATCTCTTGCACCTGGTTATTGATCTTACAATGTGGATCAATTGCATACTAACGTAACGGTTCTTTGTTGCGGTACAGAGACTCAACAGCTTTGATATGCGTTGACCATCTAGTTATTACCAATGCAATTAAGACTAATTTCTTCCCAGTAATCTCTAGCTGCTTATTACGGAGAAGTACTAATTGTTTGGGGGATGATCGAAATGCGTTTATTATTGTTGTAACATTGAGTTGTTTTTTTGCATAACATGAAATAGAGAGAATGTCTCCAATCAGAAATTGAAGACCGTGTGAATCGCAAGGGACAAATGGACAATGAGCATTCGATAACCGTTCATCTCGAGCAAGTATCTTTCATACCGCCAACATAGTTAAACATGTATCCGTGGCAAAACTATTAATACGGTTCCAATCACCGTGTAATAACTAATCCAGTTTCTGCATTATACAATTTGCTATATTGTCTGCTATGAAAGACATACTGCCAACATTCTCTGACCGATAGTGAAATGTGCCTATGTCAGTTCCGATAGAGAGATTGATAATTCGACTTTTAGAAATATTCTCGCTCTCGTCGACTATAATATTAAGACAAAAACTGTTTTGAAGGCAAAAACTGTTTTGAAGGAGATTGTCGATTTCATGCTTTACTGATTGGTAAAATTGACCGAAAAGGCTAGTCTGTAAAGCTTTTTCATTAGGCAGATTATAGGCAGGACCAAGAAAATGTGAAAATGTCAAATAATAACTTGATTGGGCAAGTTTAAAAGAGAGATTATTCATATAGATGAATAAAGCAAACCTTTCATCGGCAGCATTTTTTTCGGCAACTGGAAGTCTCTAAATAGTCGTACCAAGCATTGTCTGTCGACCATCTCTCAATCCGGCTTCCTAGGTAATTGAATTCACCCTATTTAGTGACTTCATTTTGTCCAAGTATATTTTGCAGAATTTTAGATGAATTCGTTGCCGGGTTATACTTCTAGCAAAGGTTTCACCGCATACTGAGCACCTCGCTAGCTCACACTATTCATGAACATAATAGCAATAGCTAAATTATAAAACACACTTATTGCCTTTTGTCCCTCCCGTGGTGGAACAACAGCGAATGCGCCCTGTACTTCGTTGTCCTTATTTCTATCCATTTTGCTCCTACTTGATCAAGATTTAATGATCTACAACCTTTTAAAAAATTTTCTTTAAGCTTGGTGGCTCGGCATACAAGGGTGCTGTATGTATGGTATTATTGATATATTACAATACTTGTATAATACGGTCTTTTATTTAAAATACGTATTTTTCCGATCGCTACTACAGGGTAGTCTCGTTCCCAGCCCATACGGTGATGTTAGTGGGGGTGGTGGTTGTATCCGATAGACAATTTAGGTTCATCATAGTAGGGCCTGGAGCAATAACTGTTTGGGAAAAAAGTGGGTTTCTAAATAACCCCGCCGGACATTTTTTGGTAGAGAATACGGAGTCTTTGGCATAACCGGGGGATTTTGGAGGGCAGCCGGACTTTTTTGGTGCAGAACCAGGTGGTCTTGGGTTTCCGCCACTTCATCATCTAGTAATTAAATAATTCTCCTAATCTGTAATTAAACCCCCAGGTTTATTCACTCTTTCAAAGATGTATACGCAAGTTATGATCGTGATTATCTCTGGGTTGGCCGGATCCTTCCGGTTACATACGCAACCAGGTTTACTTTATCTCTGAACTAGCAATTTAATAGAAGCACCACAAAGCTAGCTACCCCATTAATACCTAGTCTAGGCATCCTTAAGAGTAACAAATATAATACCATATAGAATTCTGGTTAAATGCGGGGATATGTGTTCTAATTCATGCAACGCAGTTTTACCCCGGAGAGATTGTTAGGGTAAAGCGGGCGTTATTTGTCCCTGGAAATGTACCACGAGCCTTGGACGCCTCCGCCACCGGAATGGGAGTCTCGTTTATGAGGTAGCACTAGTGTGCCCGTAGCGGTGACCATCTCCGGCATTGTATGACCTCATCATTACGCCCGTATCGTAGGAATCACCGCCACATGGCACATGGAGACAATCGCTACCAGTACCTATCGAGTTAGCCTTCCTAGTTCCCCACCAAAATAGGCAAGGCACTATCCACCACAAGAACCAGCGAAGGTGAGATAAACTACCGTATAAGAGGCGGTGCTGCAAATCGCGATTGATGCAACCAATTACCGGCGGTGGACGCCGGTAGCTGAGTGTGTGGGGATGTGGGGAGAGGACGAGAGAGAAACAATGAATGTATGATGAGGATACAGGAACGACGCCAGTAAGAGTTGTAAGGGAAACCGCTTGAGAAGCCACAACCGATGGGACAGGAAGCGAACATCCAGGATGCAGTGAAGCATCGATCGGAAGCGGGACGTCTACCCCCACCAACCCCGCCACCAATCCCCCGCCATCCCACCCAGAAAGCCAAAGCTCAGATGCCTCGGACAAGAGTAGGATTTATTGCAAAGGTTCTAGATTACAAGAAAAGGGGGGTGGAGGTTATGGGAACGGAGGGCGCCAGAAGGGAACAGTGTCAAGCAAGCGGGCTGGAAAGAAGGAAACGTGCGCGAACCCGGCCGGGCATGGGTGCTATGAGATGGAGTCATCGGGCGTATGAGTTTTTCTTTTGGATGGGAGTCGCTGCTAAGTTCCCTATAATCCATCCCGACAGCATATGCCCCGGATTTCCTGTGTTTACTTTTTTTTACACGCGGCCGTGGCCTTGCTACTTTATTTCTTTTTCTTCTTTCTTTTAGTCTTTCTTGCTAGGAGATAGCCATTAGGCTATAGGGCTACCCGCATGGTTAAGAGGTGTTTGGTTTACGGTGGGGCGAGGGTAGGTGATTCAAGTTGTTACCCGGCACTCTCACCCACCCTTATGCTTAGTAACCAGGCTCGCATTCCCACCAAAACGACCCTATCAGCGGCCGGTAAGAAGAGAGGGGAGGAAACAGGGCCGATGTGATTGGCTCGAGTGGAAGGCATTGTTCCGAAGGAAGGTGCGGCAGGGGTGGCCGAATCTCACCTATGGACCTCATCTGCTGCCACCCGCACGTGGCGCCCCTGTTCCCAAAGTGCTTTTTATCACACTGCACATGCCAAGCACTTTTTAAAAAAAAAAAAAAAAAAAAAAAAAAGAAAACCGGATCGGCCCGTCCCGCCGATAACCCCTGCATGAATATTCCCGAGATTTGGTTTGGCAACTCTCGATCGGATCGGTTCCTGAAAATGCGCGCGTCATCCAAGACAAACACAAATCCGCCGATTGGCCTGGGCCAATCCTGCAAGGCCCGTAATCCTCTTGTTCCTCGATTGGTGGAAACCGTTACTGCCTGAGTACAACGTTGGATTCAAAAGCTGCTGCTACATCTTTAGCCCGTGGTCAACTGCCACCTGCTATCCCACCGTGTGACACCACGCTGTGATCTCCCGGCGATGCGACGCGAGCTGCGCGCGGGCGCATCTACACTTGCCCCTCCGCCGCCGACCATGCATCGAACTCCTCCCATGCGAGCAACAACCTCACGTACCTCCTGCCGATTCGCACCCCCTCCCCACGCTCCTACCAACCCCAACCGCGATTAGCGCACTAGTGGCCCAACTGGCATCCAGCCCCGGAGCCCTGACCCCCTGGAGAAGAGCAGCCGTGCAAATACCCCCTCTGCTGCCACCGCGGCGAGTTCGAGCAGTTCTAGGGATGATATAACACCTGCGAGCGGTGCTGCCTTAGCAGGACAGCACTAACCCCCCCCCCCCTCCTCCCCCCTAGTCAACACTATTTAATCCCAGAAGATCCAAAGAGACGGCTACAAATCCCCGCATATCAACTGGGGATAAGCAGCAATGTGTTCCCGGAACTCAAAACTCGGCGCTCTCATCCACGACTCACCGGCGGTAGATGCGACCATGAAAGACGACAAGACGTTTATCCGAGGCACTACCCACCACCGTCCCTGTTACCCCACCACCGCCGCAGGCCCGCCGCCAGCGCTCAGTCAGATCCTCCAAGATGATTTCGTGGAGATTGCTGTTTCGCTAGTTGTCAACTCGGTATGCAAGTAAAGCATCAACAGGAACTTGTTCGCGCTATACCAGAGCCCACGAGCACCGCCCGCGCCGAATAGAATTCTCTTAGCTCAACTGAGGGAGAGGATTTTGGGTTGCACATGTTGCTGTCACCTGAGGAGCCATGTCGTACGCGTAGCGGTCTGTAATGACTGCAGAACCCTAACCCTAGCATTTTGGGTGCTGGAAACACGCTCCGGAGCTATTTCGAGATCACATTAATCTTTTTTTATAGTATGTAACACCCACGCTAATTTCTATGCATGTCACAAATCTGTTAACCCCTCGTAGGACTCGGAGCATAGCATATCACTCGGATTACATCTTTGGCCTAGGTTGTTGGTTATGGTTTCTTTATACTTCTGCACGCATATCCCTAATACCTAGCTCCGCTTCCAACTGTGGATTGTTTACCACAATTCTCTGGGGCGAAAAGAACTTTAAAATGCTAGGGTAGAAAGCCCGTTGCTCGTCAATCCTGCCATGAGCATGGGCACACGCGGGATCTGGCGGAGGCGGGGGTCCATTATTCGGGACCCTTTAACGTGGGCCATGGGGTTTGCACTATTCCCGTGCTTGGGCTTTGGGCACTATTGGGTCGTGGTGGCGCAGGGGGTTTCATGAATTCACTGTGCATAGCCCAGCACAGATAATGCCTGGATGCTACTAAGGGGGCGAGCTGGGCTGAACCAGGCTCCATCTAGGCAGCTTCGGGCGCAAAATACACCTGGAGCCCCTGCGAACAGAATATTTCGTAGCTTAACAAGTGGATAGCCTCCACCTGTCCGCCCCGAGTGTTTTGTCTCCGTTCCCCGAGGTCATGTTCTTTGGTATAGATGCAAGAGGTATATCGTGGGTTAGGGTTTCAATGACTTGTTTCTCAGTTAGTCCCTGATGTCCCACAACAACCCATTAGATCCCTGAAAGTCGTTAAGAAAAGCCCTTAAAACGTCTTTCACATAATCAGAGCCCGCGGGGGCTGATGGATGTGTACTCATAGCGTTGCATTCTATGGGCGCGGTTACACGTCCGTCAGCACCCACCGTCGGCGGGAATTTGCGGCGGCGGGATATAGATATGCGACTGAGACTGGCCATCCCAAAAGGGGCTTGTGGGTGAAGGTTTGTAAAGTCCTACCTTTATGCAGCGCAGTTGACGGTTTTATGTTCTGAAGAAGCACCAATGCCAACACTCCTTCCTGCTCCGACTCCCTCTTGTCAGCCACCTTCTATCTGCGGTTGTCCCATGTCCTTACTACAGTACCAGAAAAGCGGGGTGTACCTAGTACCTTATCTACCAGAATACAATGACACTCCGGTATTGCTACAGCATTTCTATGGTATAACGGCCGAAACTCTGATTTAATTCGGGAGCTTTTCACGATAGCGTGCTACTATGGTATCTATTACATCCCTTGTTGGTACTGTAGTATTCCGGACCGATCGGGAATGTAAATCGGAGGTTAGAGTATGGGATTGACAATCGCAACCAAGCTACAGCGCCGGACCTATATCATCGTCGAGCAGCAAACCCACGCCGGAAAACGGCAGAAAACACATATTCTGGAGTTTGTGTGTGACCACAACTTAGGATATACAGATTATAACTATAGGGATTTTATTCCAGAAGTCCTAGCACCTGGAAATACTCGCTTGGACTGTGATGGTGAATAGTTCTACTTGGTAAGATATGCCAAGACCTCCGGTTTGTACCGTCTTGGCATAACTCACGAAATCAATTTCAAATTAATACAGCTCATAAAATATTTAATAGAACAAGCCACAACCCGAATCGTAAAATCACCAATCATATTCCTTTTAGCCCCGATATTTCGACGCTTTAGTCAAAAGCATTGAGAGCTGGATAATGTTATCTGGGTTGACTTGTTTATCCCCCAATAGTCCATGCCTAAGGAATGCAGACTGTGAGTGATGCTAGTTGATCTAGGGGTTCATATCTCTTTTATCCCCTTCCAGACCTGTCACTTACATAATTCCCAAACTTTCTTCCTTGTTTTAGAGTGGGCCGAGTGATATATCATGATTCCAACTGCCGAAATTATGAATTTGTTTATGCATGCATGCAGCCCTTATGCTATGGCAACCATCTCCTCCCACTTTCCGGAGGAGATGGCACCCCTACCAACAAATCAAAAAAAAAAAGAAAAGAAAATATGACAAACAAATTCAAAAAAGACAAAACAACAATCCTGCAGCCGAAAGGTTCCTAAGCTTATTGCTGCTAACCCCTCAATTCTATAGATTTCTTACCAATATTAAGAGAGACTGGGACCTATTCCAGCTACCGCGGGTAACAGAGGAACCTCTCTCCAGGTGCAGGCACCTTTACTACTCCAGTAATCGGCGTTAGTAATCGTGTCCCCGGATCACTATTGCCATCACGCAAACGGATGTGATGCCGCGTTGGCTGTCGGTTAAAAATAGACTAAACCATCCGAAGCAGGTTCTGTGACCAGTCATTATCCCATGATGGGTGCTCAACGTTCGATGACCCCCGAGGATATCTACGTACGTTGCACCAAAGAATCCCCGATATAGCAAGCAGCCATCGTATTGACTAACCTTAACCCTTAGTATTGGTGCTAGTCCTTGATCATTATCCCGGCTGGTGGAGAGTTGAAGAGTCATCCAACACTTGAGTTAACAACGCATATTCACCAGTCATTGACTCCGCCAAGCTCGAGCCTGATCCCAGCTTGGCGGCTCCAGCGCTGTATCTTTCGGGACAGGGTCCCGTGAGATACTGGGGGGCTTTAAAATAGGTCAAAATACTCAAGCTGTTGGAAACTGGTGTTTATAACTGCATGACACTCCGGATGACATAAGCAAAGAATGCGGGTGTGTCCTTTGTTTATGCCTTTGGGGGGCGGGGGCGGGCTTGTTTCTGACCTCTTCCTCCCCTATTGCTTAATAACCCTAACCCTGCCACCGTATCTTACTCCCTCAATTGGACCTGAGTTTAGAGTCATTCACGGGGTATTGACGGGTACTGGGTGTTGACGGATTGCAGGCAAAACTTGGCTTGGCTGTCTGTCTTTTGGCTTGTCCCGTCAACACCCAGTGTCCGCCAACACCCGGTGAACGATAGTAGGTATTATGTAAGTACGTACTACAAGTCTCGACCCGCCCGTTGGAATCCACTGTCCTTGAATGTCCACCAACTCCTCTTGCCCGCATGAGCAGCTATGGTGGTGGCAAGTAGTGTGATCTCTGTCTGCCTTACAGTCAACGGCATTGAATGGGCATTACATACAAGATGACATGATGCCACCTACCACTCTAAATCATAAATGGCGATAAGCAGGGACGGCGATAAACCCTACATCCACTCCGCGCCGTGAGGTTTGACAGTGAGACCGGAATTCGGAAGTCGACGGCATACCCAGCCAGTGGCGTGGATTGGGTTGCATGCATGTATGAAGCACCAACCAACCAATTAATCAACTAGTGGGGTAGATTCACTGCATACTCCCAGCCCAACTACCGTTAATTCTCGAATAATCCACTATCCCCGTATTTGTATGTGGTAAGTCCGAACCAAGGCAAATTGGCGAATCAAACTCCAGGAGGTCATGCAGATACATACTTTTTCTCACCCGGAATTAAGATTTAGCGAAGCGGGGATAGTGGATTTCTCGAGAATTTACGGTACTCACTCCACCCCCGACACGTAATGAAATTTCGACATCTCTCGGGCTTTGCCCTCGCATCGCCAGACCATCGAGGCGCCCACGACCCCTCGACGCACGGAGTGATCCGCGTCATCCCAACACCATTCTTTATATAAGTTAAATGGTTGATTCGTTGGTAGTACATACTTGTTCGCACATTTTATGTAGTGATGGGTGGTTTTGGAATTTCTATGATTCAACTGAGACAATGTTTTTTTTGCAATTTACAGTTGTCATCTTCCCAAACAGGAAAAACGCCTCAGGAGCGCAAGAAATGCAGTTCGAAATCAATATTATGATTCACCACATCCTATCCACCTCTAACAGCACTAAGATCTTAATCTACTCGCGACAGGTAACAAGTATCCGAAAATACACATCCTAATCTGCAGTTTCTATTGGAGTAGAAGTCAAAAATACAGAAAAAACTTGCAGCTGCATATTCGGGTACTTGTTACCGGTCGCGAGTATCGGCAAGGCCTCCTCCATAACACCTACCGAAACCCGATCTTGCTACGTATCCCCTGGGCATAATCCAGGACTTCTTATTTCAGTAGTATAGTCCCACTTTTTGGTGGGCGCCCGCACAAAGTGACGGGCTCAGCGACCCTACCACAGCTCGAACAAGAAGCCCTGGTCTCTGCAGGTCTCACCAGCCCAGGGGATACGTAGTAGCAAACCTAAACCTGTAAAGGGCATTGAACTCCAACCTTATCGCAGGGATTACCCAAGTATCCACCTGTAAAGTCGACGCACATACCGACCGATGAGTTGGGCTATTTAAAGTTCCATATGAGCTGAGTGGCTCAAGGAAACAACACATAGTTCGATCCACCCCTCAAGGGGTACCCAATGACGCTCGCGCTACAGCTTATGGGACCCAGTGGGGGGAGAGGGGTGGAGGGAAGATATAATACACCACTCTTTGCATATATGAGTTCCGATCCACTTACGGATCCATCCCATTTCAATAGTCCCCGCGACCGGTAGCAGCCTCTACAGACAAGACTATTTTTTGTGCTCCTGGGGTCTTACTAGATCATGGGCTGTGGGCCTTCGAAAACAACGGAGCCAGGCTCTGCGTCGCGCGGGAAATTGCTTCCCCGGCATGGAAGACCTCTGAGAGGTTTAAAGACTACCTATAGAGGACCTGGTGAGTACACGCCGTGAAAGTTCTATTCTGATCCCGGGATGCCTCACCCGTTCCATCCGACTCACCACCCACAGCCTCTAGCATCAGGTGCTAACTTTTCTAGTCTCTGATGACCAGTCCAGAGCTCTCCGCGGTAGTCGATCACCAACTAATCCAAGTCATGATCGGTATCAATTTTCGGTGGAGATCAGTGAAACAAAGGTTACGCAAAGGTTGAGTTCCGGTAGGATAGAAGTTTGGATAATAGGTGAGATCCTAGGAAATGGGGGATATGGTGAAGTTGTTCTCCAAACTAGAGAAGGCTCAGGGTCCGAAGGCGTCAGCTTGCGTGCAGTAAAGTCAATCCCATATCCTCCTCGAGGAGACAGGAAGTATAAGTATATCGCTAGAGAGCTAGATGCTCTGATAGCGTTAAGGGAGGTAAGAACCCCCCAATCCTCTGATTAGCACTCCCCGCTCTAATAACCTTGTCTTATATCTTTAGCATCACGATAGATTTGTTGATTTCTATGGGTGGTATCAAGATAACACTAGAACTAAAATTTATATAGCAATGGAATATCATCCTCAGGGTGATTTACGTCGATACATCAAGAACAACCCCATAGGCGCAAGGGAGCAAAGTGTAGATATGATTACGCAAATATTAGAAGGGCTAAAGATAATGCACTCACTCGGCATATGCCATCGCGACCTTAAACCCCAGGTTCCTCCTCCTCCTCCCTATTCCCAACGTCCCGATCTTATATAAACTATGGGCTCCTGACGCTTCAAATCCAACTAGAACGTTCTCGTCGCATCACTCTTACCGTTAAAGCTCAAGCTTGCAGACTTTGGTATATCAAAGTCTCTCAACTCAAGCTCCGATATCAGTCCTATGGCTACTCAGGGAATTGGCTCCTCATGCTACATGGCACCAGAAATGTACCCTGCAAATAGGCCTAGCCGGAGAGCAGTAGAATACACCCAAGCAGTTGATATTTGGGCCTTGGGTGTGATAACGCATGAGGTCTATACCGGATATCCGCTATTCTGTATCCGTATCCCCGGCCAAAGTTCACAAAGCAGCCCCCCTAGCGGCATAGATGAACAGCACCCGAGCAACATTTCTGAACCTAGCAGCATTTTTGCACCCGATACTAGAGCCTTTTGGGAGTATGAACGTAATGCAACAAGACTCCCTACAGAGCACCTAGTGAGCGTAGGAACACCGGAGAGTCTAATAGAATTCATATCATATCTCATGGCCGTTGACCCGAAACAACGTCCTTCCGCCGCCACCGCCCTATCCCATTACTGGCTCTCTGGTGACGCTAAACCAACAACCACCCTTATCCGAAATCGGCCCCAATCCCCAACGGCTGGGTTGCTTAAAGCAGGGGAGGTTCGTGCGCCACATGGATTCATTGTTAGGGGCACCAATAGTGGTTCAACAGTTGGATACACTCAAGGGATCAGATGGTTGCGCCCTTGATGGGCCGGCAGACATGCCCCTGGTAGGGGAGGGGTCGTACGCATATATATACAAATTACACCAGTACAGTTATAAGCCCCCCATTTCCCAAGATTGCCTCCAATTATATTATAAATGCCCTCCTCTGTTGCTAGTGCTTATTTATCCAACTATCTGATTTTTCCATACCACCACTAGCACCGTTGTCTTGATTTCCCCATAGTCCATAAGCTGCATGCAAGCAATGAATTACTCGCGACAGGTAACAAGTACCCGAAAATGCATGTCCCAATCTGCAGCTTCTATTGGAGTATAAGTCAAAAATACAGCAAAAACTTGCAGCTGCATATTCGGGTACTTGTTACCTGTCGCGAGTAGCAACAAAAACAACAGCTGTCTTGGCTATGTGAGAGGGTCGTCGCAGTTGGAACCCTACTTCCCCGCTCAGCACTACGGGACTTATGAAGAGCTCAGTCTTTTCTACTTAAGACAATGACTGAACCTTGAGCAAAGTACAGCGGTGTGTTTATAGGTCGATATTAGTTAGGTGAATGCTGATACGGACCAGAATACTCATGGAAACATTCTTTTCTATCCCAACTATCGCCGGTCATCTTCCATTATCTAGCTTGTTTCTTGCTATAGAATTGAATATAATTGCTAGGTTTCCTACTCTATACTTAGTTCATGTGGCCCTACTATGTTCCCACTTCCTGTCTTTGTTTACCCGAATTTCTGTTTGTATATTTCTGGCAAGGTAGCCCATAGGGCTGGTGGTACCTACCCCTCTAGCCCCCCCCGGCCTAGTACAGCCTTGAGCCTCAAGAAAGTGAAGGTTTTAGGAACATGTGGGTAGGATGGTAATACCATAATACCTCAGTTAATTCGAACGGTTTCTAAGAGGACAACTTTGCAGAGGAGCTGAAAAGTATCACCCTTTTACAGCCAACACCGCTCTTTGAGATCGTCCGAAGGTATTAGGACTTAAAATATCATTGTGCCTATTCGTGGGCCTATTAGAGTCCTCCGGCCCGGCCCAGCCTCAAAGCGAGAGGGGACTCACGCAGCCAAGCCTACGCCGCAATGACAGCTGACATGTTACTCGATTATGGTAGAAATGAAGAGTTGAAGAGTGTAGAATTTTTAGTCCTCCAATACTTACCCCCCACCATGCAGCTCGAAGATGTACCTCTATGCCTTGTTCGTCCATAACTTCATGTATGAAGGGTAGGCTCTTAGCTGCGTAGGCCCCTCCTCATCTAGAAATTGCTTACACGGTTACACTGACAGAGTCTTGGTATACTGCTTAATGCAAATCATTCGCACGGTGGGCTTGGGACATTTTAATCCTCGGAGACCTATCTCTTTCTTGCCATAGTGCACTTTCAGCCTTGTGTTTCCCACAGCGTATTATCGGATGCTTGTTAGCGCCCGATCGTCACACAATTTCAATAGGTTAAAACACCGAGTACACGCATCACTCTATCTCAAAAGGTCGTTGGACATGATTCAGATCAGGGGTCTTGGCGTGCATCACGCTAATGTTCGAGTGATGTTCTATGTAGCCCCGACCAATACCGTTTAACCTGGTGGCTAGCTAGGCGAACGAAACAGATAGAGGTCTTTCTTATGCATAAACATCATGTGGCCCCAGTTTCTAGGTGAGGGTTGGCGCAAGGAAGCATAGGGGGTGGGTCAACTTGGGGGGGAACAATTTATGTATCGGAATTAGAACAAATCCCACCATTAGGCTAGGCACTAACCGACCGCCTGCGAAGGTCGAAACCTGCACACAATAGCTTCTCGAGCGATAGGCTGTTCGCCACATTCTTGATAGACATATGCATGATAATGTATGCAGAAAATTCCCCCAATTTCTCCTGCACCCAGGGGGGTACTGGAAGCTTTGCGGAGCTGTGACTAGCTAGGACTTTACAGGGTCTTCCAGTAAAATTGAGAACACAGGAAGGCGTATTCATCTACACATATCCATTCTCTGCCCCCTCTCCTTGGTATCCGGTTTGCTGGATCCGCCGGAGGTATCGTACCGCGCCAGGGATTGATTACGGTAAAATAGAATAGATTCCCGACCATTACGAAATACATTTAACTTCGTATTCCCATTTTTGTTCCATGGTTTCCCTTGCCGCGTTACCGCGGTCCCTTGAACGACAGCTACATAGTGTTCAGATCTATCAAATTGCGCAGTCTGTACACGTAGCGCGCAGTATACAACTTCACATCCACTACTACTAACTCCGAAATTAATGAAAGCCCAGCTGGGCTGAAACTACTACACACTACTTAACAAATCATATTTAGAGACCTGTCCTGTTCAGATATCCGCTGGACTCCTTGGAAGAATTCCGTTGAACTGCATAGCTTCTCACTCGTTAAGCAACCACAAGTAGCCAATTAAGATACATACCTAATTGTCATTGTCACATACTTGAGGTGGTATCTTGTATATATGAATTCTGATTCCTCGCCGAAAAATAAAGTTTGTTTATGTTTTGGACGCGGTTGCCACGCAAGATACCAATAGACCTTTTTTGTCGTGCGGGAATATCTGTCATACCGTTATTTCCCGAGAAATACACTACCTCCGCCTCGCTAAATCTTACTTCCGGCTGAGAAAAAGTGTGTATCTACATGGTTCCGTGGGGTTTGGTTCGCCGGTTCGCCCTGGTGTTTGCCCTGGTCCGGGCTTGGCGCGCACAGGCACGGGGATGGCGCACTATTCGAGGATTAAGGGTGCTAGATTGATATTCCAGCGATGATAGCAAGGCAAGGAAGCCACCCAAAGGTATATGCACTTTTTTCCATGTTGGGGTAATATCCAAACCTCGCAATATTGAGGTTTTATAGGCGGTAGAGAAATCAAAGGTACTATAGTAGACTTTTGGTTATACAGTACAGGGGTGTATAAAGAGGATCTCCGTTTATTCATATGGGACAACGAGTTGTTTGAGGTGCTTGCCGTTGCCGGTACTCGGAACATCATAGAATATCACTCGGTAAAGCTAGTAGATGTATGTAGGTACTACGGTTGTAGAGGTGGTAGTAGAATAATTTTTTGTTCGTTGCCTTTCACACCTGTAGTCAAATCCAAGCATACATGTTTCTTGGCGCCAAGCCCGCCCGCTCAAGTCTGGAGGTGTATTACTCTTGTGAAGGAACAAGACCTCCAAACATAATAAGGCCAAGCAACTAAATACATACTGAGTGAAAGAGATGAAAGTAAATTCTCTGTTAGTTGCGTGCCCGGCAGTGTTTATGCCGAAAATTTTTCTCAGAACCCTAGCCCTGGGTTACATATTAAGCTCACTCATATATGTAATTATGTATCCCTCTAGTATGGATTTTATGGTTTTAAACCCAAAAGCGACGGTAAGACGTAACAAAAAGTGTGCCTGGAGGTTGACAATCATAGGGACATCAATTCTCGAGCCATACTACCCGCCTCCCTGGCACAGCCACCTTCAGTGTGGTGTGCGTGGCCTGCTCAAGGGTGGCTGAGTTGGAATCCACGCCTCATCGACATGTCAGGTCCTGGATAGCTCCCCCGCACCGAGCTGTCAACGTCGACTTCACGTAATCTTCTACCTCCCGAACATGAGCTCTTTAGCGAACAGTACAATCCACCTCTCATACAAATATGACACAAAATTCGGCAAAAACAGTATCACCCACAAGATCAACGGCCGAGGGGAGGTTTGGGTGAAGGGTGAAAGGATTGGGGGTGGTGGATTTGGAGAGGTCCATTTGTACAGTAGGGGGGTAGCTAATAAACAACAGTTGCGTGCCATCAAATCAATCCCACGGGCCGCCTGTCGTTATGATAAAAGAGCTATTAAAAGAGAATTAAATACACTTATCGCTCTGCAAGATGTAGGCTTCCGCACACAGAGCATACCATATATTCCATCAACTAACAAAATTCCTATAACGACTTTAGCATCTGGATCACTTCGTTAAGTTTTACGGATGGTGTGCGCCAGACGATCAAAATACCGTCTTCATTGTCATGGAATATCTCCCTGCCGGGGATCTGCATGCCTATACTCTAGACGACCCAGCCCGCGCCAAAAATAATTGCCAACTAGTTTGTACGCAAATCTTGAAAGCACTTGATGTGATGCATGGAATGGAGATATGTCACCGTGATTTAAAGCCCCAGGTTAGAAATTCCATGCGCAAGTACAAAAGGCATTCGCTCATCAATCGCTAATTATAGAATATTCTCATCGGATCTGTCGCTCCGTTGACACTCAAGCTCGCGGACTTTGGCATCGCAAAGTCAACGAAGCATGATGCCAGTGGGATGAGAACTGTCGTTGGAACGGGTAAATATATGGCACCGGAGGTGCTAGGATTGTGTCGGAATCGCTCAACTGGGGGGTTCTACACTAAATCTGTGGACATATGGGCGCTAGGCTCCATCATATATGAGATCTTTACCGGGTTGGCGCCATTTTGCTACTATGATCAGGATACATCTGAAGACGAGGACGAAGAGACGGGCGCGAAGGATCCCAGTTCAGGTGGCCTTTATAAAGCCGTTGATAGAATGGCGGTTGATTCGCCACGATATCACACGGCAAAAACAACTCCAAGAGTGTCTATTGATCTGCTAGCCTTGGGAAAATATTCCTCAGGAGATTACCCCTTTCCAGATTCCAACTTGGATGGAGCATCTGCTTGTCCGGATCTTAAACTTTTTCTGCACAGTCTGATGCAACCTGACCCCCTGGTGCGATTATCAGCTTCTGGGGGCCTTCAACATCCATGGCTTAAACAGGAATCAGAGTTCAGGTGCAGAATCTATGTAAGGTCTAATAAACATGCTGTCAAGAGTGGGCAGGAGACTTGTGGTGGCAGAGGTCACCAGCACCCGTCCTGCAACGGAGAGGATTTTGGGAGTTTTGATAAGATGGTGTACGTTTTTCAACCCCCCCCCCCCCGTTATGTACCAACGCCATAACATGATTAGGAAACACCTTATCCAAGTGCACCTAGAACTCGGGTGTTGTGGTAGTTGCGGGGTATGTCTCCTAGACTCAAACCCTATTGAACGTGATGTACACAAAGCGTGGTGCTTGGCAATCGGGCTGAGTTTTCTGCCTTGCAACCATCGTGTCCCTGCCATAGCTAGCCAACTGGCCTTGTGTAATGACAACAGTTCACTAGATCTAGAACTCTACAGAAATAGCATCGTTAACCGTATGTTTAACGCCTAGTGGAGCAGCGGGTTTGAGCTAATTAGGCATCTCTCTCTAGTTGACAATTTTTGCTTTAACTGTTTCCTTGGCGATGCATAGCAACTTGAAAAGGACTAGGTTTTACCCCCGTTAGGTGCCCCTAGATAGCGCTAAATCTGCTCATTCTCGGTATTTTGGATTCTTGTACGAAGTAATAAATTAGGTATCGGAGTGGTTGAAGATTTGAAGCCTAGGACCTTTCACGTTCGTCTTGTTATAGCTCCGCCCAGTTATACTGGAACATATTCTTAAATAATGATATATGCATTAAGTGATCTGGTCCTTTTCGTGGACCCATATGTGTAAACTATTGCCATATCGACAACTATTAACTCTAATAGCCCTGGGAGAAAAACCGATATCAACTGCGCCTGTGGCGGGGAGGGAGAAGGGGAGGGGGGGGGTCGTGGTGCACGATCCCGGCGCTGCGGATGTGAGAACTAATTAGTAAATTATTATATTCAAGTAATTGCGGAAAATCAATTATTGTCATATGGGATACTTTATACTACAAAGCCGCATATATCTACCCATATTACGCTGCAACACGCGGGCATAAAGGATATATCAATCAGGGACTTCACGCCCTTTGTTTAAGTCTCAGGGTTAGGGTTCTACGTTGCTTCCGTGTGCAGGTCGCGACCAACAGGAGTTCAAGTTAGTAGCTATTCCGTTTTGAGCTGAGCTAAAGCCTCATGAGGGAAGTACTCTAGAACTGGTATATGTCCGGTTCTCGTAGGGATAAACGCGACGGGGGTTGCGCATATAGCCCTGCCAAGATGGTTTAATGGGAGGTCCGCCTGGGTGAGCTAATGATTGGCCACTCGCCGGCCTGCCCTTGTCTCAGAAGGTCTATTGGTGCTGCCTTCGTGCCAAGGTAGATGACATGTGTTTCGAATCACACGACCGCAGCTAGACACAGGCACCCCACACACTAAACGCGATCGAAGGGACTCCTCCTCGTTGATCATGAGCTTTTAACAGCTATCCTATATTGATCCATCTCGACATAATTATCCTGAGCGGCCCTAACCGACCGGCGAGTATGTTCGGGAGGCCTCAGACCGATCGTGCGAGTGTCAAGAGCGTGCGCGACTACCCCACGCGCAACGAGTCAAAGACCTCATTATTTAACGATGTAAGGTACGTCTCATATAGATACGACACAACCTTTGGCGAAAGAACTGTTTCGCACCAGATCCAAAGCCGCGACGAACACTGGAATGAGGAAAAGAAGATTGGGGCCGGGGGATTCGGGGAGGTGTATAGCCAGAGGAGTAGAATTCCGGAAACGGAATTGTCACTAGTCCGCGCGGTCAAAACAATTCCACAAGCAGCCCACCGGAATAACTGGAAAGCGATCGGTAGGGAACTAAATGCACTAATAACTCTACGAGAGGTGATTTATTACACCTACACCCTGTATGTGTTTATGGGTTGACAAATCTCTGATGATATAGTATGCTCAACATTTCGTTGATTTCTATGGATGGTACCAAGACGATAAGGGTACCGTTTTTATCGCCATGGAATACCTTCCCGAAGGTGATCTGTATGCATACATGATAAAGGACTTGTTACGGGATTGCTTAGAAGTGCGGTACTGGTAGTACAATGGTATTGTCCTGGTATGACGGCGCAATGTAAGAGTGACATACGCCCAGGAGCGGGGTTCAGTTATATCTCGGCAACCACTACCACACCTTTGAAACGTACCCTTGGTTACCCCGCCTCGTAGGAATTGGAGCAGTAACGGAAGCGTTGCGGGAGATTTGCTATTGAAGGAGTTAACGGGTTTAAGGGAGTTTATTATGTATAAATAGCTAGTAGGATTCCCATCGTCTTAGGGGAATCATCATCCTCTCAAGCGAACGGAATCCGGTCTACAATATTACAAGTTTAAAAGCTACAGAACTATCGCTTAGCATTAGCCATATCTCAGTGACTTCTGAGATATCCCTTTACAGGACTGGGAGCGGGCAAGAGATAAATGCAAAAGTATCGTTAGGCAAATACTGGAGGCCCTCGAGGTAATGCACCAGCATGATATATGTCACCGGGACCTAAAGCCACAGGTTTGTCCTTTCATATACTACTATCGTCTCAAAATATCCGCCCGAATGCGACCGTTAATTATAGATCCCTATCCTCAGAACGTACTTATTGCCTCGTTATCACCTTTGAGATTGAAGCTGGCGGACTTCGGCATTGCGAAATCAACGGGCCAAGATGCAAGCTTGATGAAAACTATGATTGGTACAAGAAAATACATGGCCCCGGAGGTGCAAGGGCTCAATCCATCCTGCAAATCCGGAGCGCCATACACACATGCTGTGGATATATGGGCTTTGGGGGCCCTTACCCACGAAATCCTGGCGGGGAAGATACCTTTTTTCATATATAATGTACCTGGAGGCACCACTAGTGACGATGATAAAGGTGACAATGGGACTATTAACATAAGGGAGTTTATGGATTATTGTGACGGAAAGATACAGTTTCCATTCCTGGATTCCCAAGACCCATGGGAATATTCACTTTTATTCAAGGATTTCATACAGTGCTTACTTTACCCCGATCCAACCCTCCGCTTATCTGCAACCAGGGCACTTAAGCATCCATGGATCAATGAAAACGTCCTCGACCGCTTTTGGTATGACGATATCAATAGCCAACGCGCGAAAGATGAAGCCGAACGCACCCCCGACTCCCAATCTCATGCAGGAGACACCCCGATCCAGCCACCTGCCCAGAATAAACCTTATATCCCATCTATACGGAAGGCCGGTTCGTTCCTCAGGAAGCGCGAGCCCCAGCGAGAAGACCGAAGGCGTTCGATGGACAGCGTAGGCGCTGGGCGTGCCAAGGCCGAGCGTGCCAAGGCCGAGCGTGCCAAACCTGGGAATGTTGAACCTACGAGCGCGCAACCTGAGAGCCTAAAGTCGCGCGTACGTAAGATCTTGACGATGATTAAAGTTGTGAACGTTTTCCAAGTGGGAGATCCCCGTGCGAAACAGGCAGATCCCGATTTAGAGGTGCAGTTCCTTTAAGCATGGCGTTGGGCTTTAATGTTGAATTTCATTTTGAGAATTTGGGACTGACCTTGGGCTGGTATTAAAACAAATACTGGGTTCTTTATGGAAACGGGGAAATGGGTAAGGTAGTTATCAGGGTGAGAGAATATATATATTTGCTTTTGGATGACTCCCGGAAATGTTATCTTTCCATGTGAAGTTTGTTTATATGCTGCGGCGCGCCCCAAAGGCGACATAAATTGCACTGCGAATAACTTTTCAAACAGACAGGATATCGGAAATCTCTGAAGCCAAATTGTCGGCATGGGTATGAAAGATCCTGGCCCCATAGATTTTTGATATCTCGTCTTGTTGAAAAGTTATTGGCAATGCCATTTACCTGTTTTTGTATGTAAAAAGCGCCAAGACCTGGTGAAGTGAAACAGTATTATCTGGCGGATGTGTAGGACCTTTGGAGAAGCTCTCTCATGCATAAATATCATGTGATCTCGATTTTGGGTGAGGGTAAGCAGTTCGCCGCAGTTACCAGTCTTTGGAGAACTGAGATATGCTGTAAAATTCGTCAATCACTTCCTGGATAGGGCACGCTAATGCATGAGAGGGATTCTCCAAAGGTCTTACACATTCGCCAGATAGAGTTGTCGTTTCCAGCCACAAAGTGGCTGGATTACAATGCTCTTATTGGTTCGGAGTAGCCAAGATTGTTCCAGCTGAAATACCGACATGTCACCTTTCACAAATTTTTTTGGTATCTTGCCTGGTTGAAAAGTGATAAGCGATGCAATTTATGTCACCTTTAACGTACGCGGCGTTTCCACATCGCGAGAGGGTTTGATCGGTGGGGGCCTTGGAATGTTAACTGCGCACGGAGACTACCTTAATTGGGAAAGCCACATACACCGCACAGGCGCTGAATAGATATACCCAACCAATGTGGAGTTATTGATACCCCTCTCGTGCCAATTACCGGTCAAATGCCTGTTGAGCCTCAATCTGACAAAGCCAAAGCGTAACTTTTAGCTGTCTTGACCAATAGGTAAGTGGCATTCCAGCCCAGTCCGATTCGTTATTCCTGAGATTCTGCGGTATGACGTTGACTTCACTGACCTGGTTCTTGACATGCGCTTTGTTGGCGTGTAGGGTCAGGGTTTCTGGCCTGCGCACCCAAGATTGGGTATTTTCCACCATTCCACCATTCCACCATTCCAGGCCTACCTACCTCGAAGCTTCCCCACACTCAACCCATCACTCATCACTCTAGCTATCTAAAACCGGGCTACCAACTTCATCCGAAAAAATCTCTCTAATCAAGTCTTCCAATATAAGATAATGCAGCACCTACGCGTAGAAGCCGTGGGGCGGCCGATGTCGCTTGGGAAGGACCAGAGTTACCTTTCTTACAAATATGATACGGTCTTTAGCGAGGGTACCGTTACCCACCGGCGCCCGTGTTTGCCAGATGAGGTATGGAGGAACGAATTTAGGATTGGCGGTGGAGGATTCGGTGAGGTTTTCAAGCAGATCAAGCTTTCCCCGGGGGGCGGACCAGTCGATGGTACAACAGAGAAAGCGTCCTTCCGTGCGGTGAAGGCCATACCCAGATCTATCCAGGGTAAACATAAAAAGGCAATAATGAGGGAGTTGGCTACGATGGTAGCTCTACGTGAGGTATAACCCCCCACACCCTACCTTATCTATCTTTGCGCGCTAACACCTCTTCAGCATAAAGAGAACTTTGTCGAACTATTCGGATGGTACGAGGACGATCGGCAAACTATTTTCATAGCAATGGAATATGTGTGGCATGGTGATTTGCATGCATATATGCTGGCGGATCGAGCCCGTGCAAAAGAAATGTCCAGGGAAATAATTAAACAGATTCTGACCGCACTTGATATAATGCACCGTAGGAACATATGCCACCGCGATCTTAAGCCACAGGTTTGCTGCTCTGTCTCCTGAGAACTCTCACGGTTTGAACCTCTTGATCGCGATCGATAATTAATCGCTGAGTAGAATGTACTGGTCGGATCAATATCCCCGCTGCAGCTCAAGCTCGCCGACTTCGGTATCGCAAAGTCAACTACTCAGGATGCCAGTGTTATGCAAACTACAATCGGCACAGGGAAATATATGGCTCCGGAGGTGTCAGGAGTCAGTCAATACCGCAGTTCGGCAGTGGCTTACACCAAAGCTGTGGATACCTGGGCCCTGGGCATGCTTACATATGAGTTATTCACCGGATCGGTGCCATTCTCATACCGGGATGATGATCCATATGCAAATGACGACAGCGAAAGCGATTATGACGATGAAGGGACTTCCGGCCCTGCAAATGCCTCGGAAAACACCACCTCGACCTATCGTACAGCACAAACCTCTCCCATAGTTCGTATGGACCTCCAAGCACTAGGAGAATACTGCAAAACGCAAGCCGGATTTCCGGAAGAGGCTTTGCTTCAGGCGCTTGCGCCGCCCTCGTTAATCGCTTTTATACGAGGACTCCTTTGTCCGGACCCACTGAACCGCCTAAACCCAGCGGGAGCACTCAGCCACCCCTGGATTGTTGACGATAGCCCGAGAATAGTCGAGCGCGCAACCCCGGCGAGAGAGCTCGACAACCTCCAGACTGGGAATATGAAGATGGTACGGGCCTGCCTCGCTCTAGCGCCGGATTTCGGTTTCTGAGGTATCTTGAAGAGAGATTATATTTTAACTGTACCGATGGATGGTTCTTGTCGGGGGGAGGCATTCTCCCTTTTAATTAATATTGGTTATTGCCGCGTCTGCTATCGCCACCTTGGTCTTACTCGCCTGTGACTACACTACCTCTACCACGTGCTTGTACCTGTATATGTATGCTTATTATACGGGGTGGCCCCATTTTCCGAACCCACTCGAGCGACAAGCACGGTTAAGAACCGATGGATTTTGATATATGCAGGTAGGGTAGCCCCAAATGCATATCCCCCGACAACTCGCTATCGGAGGTGTCCCGCCATGGCGGAACAAATAACTAAACCTATATATATAGCCACTTACACTGAATCCGAAGCGACCTTTACGCGTGGTGCGGAAACAGTAAATTTTAAGTTAGCGATTTAATGTCAACGATCTGTTTCATGTTTTGTATGTAGAACCAAAAATTATAAATAAAGTGGAAGAACTTTCTCAGGCGATAACCATGTTTCTGTGCTGTGCGAAGCTCTTTGTCAAGCCCCCAGGTATCGCGTTGAAATGATACAAGTGATTTCCGGCCTCCGGATTATTTGCGTTGGACTCCCCCCTTGAGCCAGAAACTGGCTGCCTTCAACCACCAAGAACAATAGTCCGTACTGGCTCACATTCGTCGCTAAATTCTGGGGGCTTCATAGAGGTGAATCTGCCCTCAAATCTTCATATGTATCGAAAATTCCTTGATTTGGTGATTTTATAAAGTTCTATTGAGATCGTGTTTGGCTGCATGCGAGCCTGACGAAAGTTTAATGGATCGCCGGTCGCATCTCATGGGGGTACCGTGACGCGAATGATCAATGGAAAACTGCTTTTTCATAGATCATCCTTATCGCTGCGTACTGATATCCGATGTGACTGGCCAGGAAGCCGGATGTCTCAGATTGCGCTACAGTAGTCCACATTCCAAAAATTATGATTTTATAAATGGTAAATGTATAGACTTACGGTTTTAAGCCATAATTGGTCTCTAATGTTTATAAAGAAGTGTTTTGGAAAGTTATTCTGTGTTGTCTGAATTACAGGTACATTTCTCCCGATCCCATCCACTTAGAAGCATACAGACCTGTTCTTTCCACGGTAATCATAAAAATCGTGAAATGTAAGAAGTATTTTGGAGATGAAATTTTATGGCAATCTATAATTTATAATATAATCTCTACCTGGGCTTGATAATTATTCACAACCGAGCTTAAAAAAGTAGCTAAATTTAGTATTCCCAAATATTCCGGGCTCTAGACTAGGCATATTTTATAATTCTTCCTTCAACTGTAATTCACAGAGGAGTATAGTCTTTTCATGCTCTTAAACATAAAGAGCCCTATCAACTGTCCTATACTTTTATCATAAAAGGGCTTTTGTATCCTCTCGTAAAAATATATAGATGAAGACGAGGCGCCAAGGCCATTGACTGAGACATATATGAGACATCGGATACATGGTGATGATACACGATATCCCCGTGAGTATTGGTGCATCATGAGGGGCGGGGTCGTCCCCACAACAGTATAGGAGTGCCTGTTTGGCGCTCCTAAGTATCTGGGGTGCATTGCACAATAGTACACGGCCGTGATGTAAACTGACCCCCTGTAGTTGGTGCTTGGACGTGCTTCTCTGTAGGTTTTTAAGCTTTGCTAGGTATCATTGTGTCGTTCCGCTAACGCCTGGGCTAGATGGGAGCTCTCACAAGTCATTGGTTGGCTTGAGTTTCGCGTGTGTTGTTGGGTAGGTGGGGTGCGCTGTCGACATACTATCCAAAAACCATAACCCTAACCCACACCTCGTGATTCTTTTTTTTCTTTTTTTTTTTTTCCCCTCATTAATTACATCCAGCCATTAGGCTATGGTAATGACCCTCTCCCCTCCAGAGAGAGTCTATATTCCTCCCCTCACTCCCTCACCCCAAACAAAAACACAGAAGAAAAACATACAAAAGAAAATATCACCACCTTCCACATTTACCAACCTGGTGCGCTCACTATCTCGAGACTCATCATTCACCAGGAAGGCCGCTTCGCCTTATCATATTCCCTCACTCCTCGTTTAGGTTCTTTTTTTTTGGTTTACATCATTAATTGTATCCACACCCCACGTGGTGGTGAGTAAAGCCTCAAACCTACTACCGTATTTGGAGCTAAGTGTTAGAGTTATAAGACTACCTATTCACTTTTTTCTTGTAGAACCGCCGTTGTTTATACCTGCTTTATCTACCTATCCAAACTCGGGCTATAAAATTTTAGAGAACCTAGCTACTTTACTTTATCGTCAGCCAGATTTCACCTGAGAGCAACACACCTACTTCAGATTACTTCGCACACCTGCATCCTAGGCCCTCAACGCGACTGCTCATACCGCCTCCAATCATGCTACCTATAACGATCCTATACGGCCACTGACAAAATCATACCGGAGAAGCCTATGCATGCGACTGGCGTGCCGGAAGGAATAGCGCCGCATCGCTTTACTACGACCATTCCCCAGGTCAACCTATGTAGGGAGAGTGATCGATTATCCAACTGCCTGTTTCCTCCCTGTACCTGGCTGTGACGGTGTCACGTGACTAGACAACGCGGTGTTTGGGTTATCCTTGGTGGGTGAACCAGGGGAATGACGCATTTGTTCTTGCCACTGCATCAAACAACACAGCTCACACCTCATCCGCAATACAAGGCACCGCCCACACTCGCACCAGCCATTGGCACCCCCGAGAACCTTCACTCTCAGCACTATGTGCCGTCGACGCAGACGTTTATGCTCTTAGCCCTGCTGGGCCGCAAAGGAGCGGTCTCATGCTCATTCCTTCAGTGCCAGCAGGGTGTTTTAGGGTGGCTACTCTCCATTCCAGTATTCCAGTTCCTATGCGCGTCATGAATCATCACTCGGTCATCACACACCTGCTTATTTTCGACCCTGGTTAGTCTCGTAGAGCGGGCTTTGGGGCTTCCACTTAGCTGCCCTTGTAGTTGGCAATTCGGGATGTTACCGGATGGGCTTACATTTCAACCACGCCAGGACACTGGCGGGGTTGTGGCCCCTCGCAAATTCGGCCACCCTTCCCTTCATCTCCGGGGCCCACGATCTCCGAGAACTCCCCTAGCCTGCTCACAACTCACAACTACCGCGCTGGGAGCACCAGGTGCGGGCTTCAGCGGCGGCACCCGCACCTAGTCATCAGCGATCACTCGAGCATGGCCCGTCACTCGGTTAGCGGATCACGTGCGTGGCTTGGCCTACATTTGGGTGTGGAGCTTGGGGACTAAGGATGCGGCGGTGAAATCATGGAGCTCGCTCAAACAGCCCGTGAATCAGAATGCATGTAGTTGGCTGCGGGAGGTAGAGCGGCGTGTGTGGCTTGACAACAAGGGCGGATGAACTGTATAATCTTGGGGGGCAACCCAGGACAACACCCCCGGTGATCCGTTGACACTACATACTCGTCAGAGGGGATGTAAAAGTCACACCTCGGCCATTCTTATACATTTTCTTTTCGCCTCCGCATGCTGCAACAGCGAGTAAATTACAATCCTCACACCGGAGATAGTAGGGCTGTGTATTACTACCGAGTGGAGCGAGCGGGCTCGTTCAAATCCTTTGGGGGCTGCCGTGGCATCTTGGAGGTTGATGTAGACGGGGGCTATTTCTTTGGTATTTTTTTTTCTTTCTTTTCTCCGGGAAGGGGGAAGGGTTGGGGTTAGGGTAAGGGTTTTTTTTGTTTACATCATTAATTGTATACAGCCCTAAGGCTATGACAATATCGCACTGCCCTTCTGTGACTCTGTAGGGTTGTGGTTGTGGGAGTTGTATCTGGATGTTACATCATTTGTTAGTCCTTGAGCTCTTTAGTTAACTTGTGCTCTCCCCCCCCCCCCCTTTTTTTTTGTTACATTATACTCGTATACAGCCTTTAGGCTATGACGGCGTACCGAATCCTCTCCAAGCAACCGGTGCAGGGTTTCACCCATATTACCCTTCTTGTGCTCTTAGCTATCGAGGTATAAACTACAGATCCGTCTTTTCTCGTCTCCCCTGTTCTGGATTGTGTATTGGTCCTAATTCCGTCCAAAGCTCTTTGGGGAGGGGGTTTCGTTTTTTTTTTCTTTCTTTCTGGCCTCGTTTTTTTTCTGTGCTCCCAATAGGGGGTGAGCGGGGTGCGAGCACCATAATCTGTTAGATGTATTATATTTCGGTACCCAATCAACCAAGCAATTGATATCTGGTCGGCGGGGGAGAGGGGATGAACCGAGGGATAGGGCACATGCAACCTTGCGGTGAGCTGGAGGGATCACGGACGTGACAAATGGACGAGGATGGAGGAATGGTGCGGGGGCGGGGGGCGGTGGTCCGCAAAAAATATGAGTTAATGCTACGCCGTGCTATAGTTTAGCATAGCCTAAACTAGCCTTCCCGGGGCAGGTACATAGGGTCTCATGATTCTGTTGTGGTTTTGTCATAGATGCTCACTTGCGTCATCGTAGATCACTAGAGCGGCCTGGGGTTTTGAGATATGACTGTGATCGATTGATTGAATGATAATTCATACATGCATGTAGCCTAAAGGCTATGCTAATACCCTTCCTCCAACTCTCCGGAGGCAGGGTACAACCTTCCCTCGTCAATAAATGGAAATAAAAGAAATAGCGCAATCTGTTGCTAGAAAATATGACTGTGAACAGGACGGACCTGGTTGACATGAGTAGGATACAAGATGGTGGATTATATTGGCCCACCCACTGGTAGCCTTAGCCCTCTTAGTATATTGATTCCTACGTGTGATTCCGCTGCCGGTACTAGCAACCACGATATTAGCGCAGGAATAGTCATAAATGTCAGGCTTACATTACCACTCCTGTATACATTCGAGGGACCGGAACGTGCGGGGCATAAACGTACGCTTTAGCTTAGTAGAACCTCCACTTACACCAGGCATTCATGATTACTCGGATATTTCCGGGAGCATTAGGGGCAAGCCTTAGTAGGGACTGGTGTGAGTATGTATGATGTGTGGCTGCTATCACTCGCCTATAGTTTCCATGTAGTTCTTGATTTCGGATATCAACGAACCTTATTTAAAGATAGATTTGAGGGACACTGGTGGTCGTGGATCTGATATGATTCTTTATCTCTTCTATGAGACCCTCTGGTGTAGGAACCTTGGTCATCTCGATTTGTTATGATAATCTAAGACTTCAGGGGATAGGGCGGGACTTGCAGAACTGCGAGATCGCAATCTTATGATTACGCTTGGAAATGAGTACATTTACTACCGGTGGTGACATTCAGGCTGTGCATTATTTACTAGTCCTTTTAACCCGGAGGGGAAAGATCCAACTGGCGAGCGCTTGGCGTCAGCTTTATGTATATTCTCATCAGCAACTGCATCAATCAACTGGTGTATAGACTTACTTCCTCTACCGCTTGCTCTGAGCCTCACATAATTGGCCATATCCGCCAATGTCTCCACACGGTGACGAAGGCGGAGAAAGGCCTGTTCCTCAGATACTCCCGCGCAGGGTTGAAAGCGCAGCATGCAGCCAACCCTCTCCTGCACCAACCCCATCCGTTTGGTGACTATCAGGGGCTACGACGGACCCGGGAGGTGTACCTGGTATCTCCTGGAGATGAACCAAGATTCGTGGGTGGTTGTTATTGGCGCCATAAGGAAGAGGCGATGTCGGGATTGCCCCGGGGGGGGGGGGGGGGGGTGGATACATGCAGCATTTCTGGTGTGTCTCCTTGGCGGTGGCACATTCCCTGTCCGATCCCTGCGGAATGGCTACAGGTAGGTTGTTAGTGGATGAAAAGAGTGGATGGATATACTGGGCCCGGATTCCTGGAGGCCAAGAGGGGTGGGTAGCGACATTATTGGGGAAGCTGTCCGCGAGCGGAGAAGGCAGAAGCGTGTAATCACTGTTGCCAGATAAACGCTGCAAGAGGGGGGGGGGGGGGGGGGTCATGATTCTCGGTGTGCGGCTGAAACCTGTGAGGGTGCTTGGAATGGGATATATGTGTTCATGGAGGTTACAGGGTGTACCCGGGTAGTCGGCAGTGGTATTGTGGCGGGTACGACGGGGCACATACATAAAAGCTATTGCTTGCTGGGGATCAGGCTCTGTGGCCTCTTTACCGGGAGTGTGAAAACTGAGCAGTGCCGCGCCCCTCCTCCCCCCCACCCACCTTGCCCCCCCCCCTACCATACCCATACCCCGCTCCATCCCGCTCCCACATCTCTTATTCCTCACACCAACTATTACATCATCATTACCATTGATCCGTAGATGTTGCGTGATTAACCTACAATCAGGACCGAAGTTATTCACCCGTCCGAGCGCTCCTCTTGGACAGAGGGCAAGACTTCCCCAACCTTCGCAGTCTCTAATACTGAGCAGGGGAATCTGTGATGATGTCACTCCGGAAGAGAGCCAGGCTTGTAAGAACACCCAAGCGCCCCCCCGAAACCTTAACCCATCTTCTCACCAAAGCAGCCAAGCTAATATTCGACTTGAGAGAAAATCAGTGGGTAGAGCCCCAGGTTATCCTTGGAGCGGGGCTATCGTCGTCACCACTGATCCGTAGGTGCTTTGTCCTATGCAAGGGCGGCAGAGACCAATTATCGTTGCTGCTGCCGCTGCTTTGTAGCCACACGAGGTACTTATCTGTGGTGTTGCGGGCAGGTTGGCTCTACACTAGAGACTTGGTAGGTATTTCCTCACATGTTCTCCCCCATTTGAATGTTATTTCTTTTAACTATTGAAGTTACGATAGGGGTGTAATACAGTATTGCTCCCCAACATTGTAACAATGATGATACTACTCTTGCTCGCTCTGTAAACTACCAGGCGCTATGAGGTATGTCATTTGTCGTTATTATGAGCCACCGCAGATAGCGAGAGCTAATGAAACACCGGTTCAGTTTTCAAAAAATAGATGCGATCATTCAAGTCTGTCAACCTATGGGGATTCGCATTAGAGGCTTTCGGTTGACCCCTGTTTTCCATTTTCAAAGTGAAAAGGAAACCCCACCATCATTCATCATTCTTGCGGATGTATTTCCATTCGAAGCATCAAGCATCCATTCATCATGCAGCCAAGGGTCTGCACTTAGCACATTGAACTATCGACAAACACAGCAGCAGACTGAAAAATACTCGAGGACGGAATATTTAGCATTGAGTATTTATTAGAAAGTGCCATGTTAGCTGCAGAAGCGGACGCGATTTTAGCTTCATGAGTTTCCTTTTCACTTTGGAAATCAAATTCAGGTCAACTGAAAACCTCTATTCAACGATCTATATCTGCAGAACTACTACAGGTTTTCTTATTTCACAACCAATATCAGGGGTGGTGGTGGGCACGGGGCGGGGCTTGGGGAGGTCTCATCTTGTCCCGTATTGTTGCGACTGGGTCATGAAAGTCTCGGGACAATGGCTTACTCTCGTCAAAGTCTCAAGACCTTGCGTCATGTGACCATGCGGCTAGGAAAGCTCTGCAATTGTGTTAATTAGTGCAAATATAATTCAAGGTTCTCTTTGTTTTCTTCATCTCATTTTGGTCCGGGGCTGCAGTGTTTATTTAGGCGAGGAAAAAATTCACAAAAGGTTCGAGACTTATCTCGAGACCTAGGGATTTGGCCTCGACATAGCTTGTCTCGTGCCCAACGCTAATGAGAGGGAGGTAGTCAATTCGTTCCTACTTCATCACCTCCGGCCTATGTACGTGCACCACTCGGGATAATAAGAAGCCTTTCTTCGCCCCTTCTTACTTTACCTTGCACCAACCATGGGCCCAATGAATCCAATTGTTTAAACCGCTTTGTATGTGAGGAAAAGGTGTATTACTTTCACCGTTATCATTTGACTGAAAACCTAAACCGTACCAACTGCACGCTCGAGATCTTTGTATAGTTACATGATGGTGCAAATACTGAGCTTATCCAGGTACATTATAGTTTAACCGAGCCATGTGGAGATGTCCGGACCCTTGAACACTCGGTCTGCAGAACCTAGAATGTGTGTTCTTGTGTCTCAGGGAGGAGGTCCGCCTAACTCTGCACCTCAATGTTGATACAGTTTGAACAGGTTTTGGTAGGAGCCCGTTCCAGCTCAACCAGCAAATAAAACTATACCAACTATCTCGTTATAATTAACGCTTGAACCGGTTTGTACGATTAAACTGAATTCATTGCATGGGCTAGACTCTCCCCAATATGTGACCACCCCCCCCCCCTTTGCCAAATCCATATCTGTGGTATCTAGCACTCGCCATGGCTCTCTCCGGTTATCTTTCTTTCAGTAGGCCGCGCCTAGGCTAGGGTCTTGCAATCTTTTTGTACCCACCTCTACTCCTTGCGCTGCTGCGCCCTCATGACTTATACGTGTGAAAGCTCACCATGCGCGCGGCTTAGCTCACGCCTGGTCCGTTCCTGCTATTATTCAAGGTCATGGTAGAACACAACATACTTAACCCCTATTACTGGGCACCGGTTGTAGGGTCTGGTACAGAGAGTTTGTATCACCGCCCGACCGACGTTTTGTGTAAGTAGTGCAAAGGGCGACAAATATTTGAACTGAGATCTCTTGCGGTACAAGAGTAGTGGGATGTGTGCTAGGTCGCTAAAGAAGAGGATAACGGGACAAAAAAACAGTTCCTCACTGTTACGGTATTTATTCATTCGCCCGTAACCGTAACAGCGAGTAGTCTGTCTCGACCCCAGGGGTATCCCCCAGGGCCGGCCGGTCCAATTTTAATCCTGGATGCTTGCTGAATCGAACGGGTGTCGTCCAGCGTGGGAAGGCGACGCTTTAACCGTTATGAGACCGGACCTCACGCTGCTAAGTTCCTGGAACTAGTATTTGACCCTCCCTGTGCCTCGTGGTCGTCTGTGCGCGCGTCTGTGCGCGCTAGGGATGACTACTAAGGCTGCAGTGCGGGTACAGGCGTACACCTAGTGTGTGTGTTACAATGCAGGGTAGTGTGTATGGTGCCGTGTGATGCAGCCTTGCAAGGGATTACTCTAGCATAGCCCGGAAAACTAGGTGCGATCAGAGTGATAGTGGTCCTGTAGCAGTGCCACTTCTACGAAAACTAAACTTGATCATTCCACTTGGTTTAATTCGATTTTCATATGAATTCTATAACTATAAACAAAGGTCATCCATTGAACAGACATTATTCCAAAAAGCCTCCCCTCGGAAAAGGACTGCAGCCAAAAATATCGTGTTCTTGAACATGCGCGCACTACTCCGAAGAACCATATTGTCAAAAAGGCCGTCATCATACTATATTAATACTACTAGCTAGCTAGTCAAATACGTCTCTAATTACGGTTGCACTTCCGGAGCATGGACTAGGTTTCCTATATTGCTTATCTCAAGTCGCATTCAGTCCGACTCCCGCAACCCAGGGATGCTAATATTTCGTGCGGCGTTGTTTGAGTAGCGGGGGTCTGGTTCGCAATCGGTTGTTCCGTACCCTAACCCCCGAACCAGAAAATTATTATTGCCGGTGGATGAGGTATGTGAAGGAAGAAGTGTTATTTAAAGTAATGCCTGGTCCGCGGCTATCATCTTAGGTCTACTTAGTTATGGGATTCCGCCGATACAATTACTTCTGCCCCATTCAATACGGCCCTGAATAGGCGAGAGCGAAAAATCTACAAGGGCTAAGAGCCATCCCAGATATTGGAGCGGTAGCCGAGAATCATTCGCTTCATGGATCCTCACTTACATTCAATGTGTCATAAGGTATCACTCGAGGTAGTGCTTCATTAGATATCACCCGATACAAGCCATGGTCCATTTCGTAATCTGACTGTAGGGGGGACTGAACAGTACGGGGCATGATTGATTTACTGGCTACTTTTGTAAATAACTATAGACAGGTCTCATATACTAATAAACGAAACGCACTGTGTCTTAGTGGTAGTGACATGTACTGGAGCATAGGCCAACATTTGAGACATAATGGTTGTCTCCTGGTACGGAAGCAACACGCATTACAACACACCAGCTGTTCCCCAATGGACCATTGGATAGATATTTTGCATGGAGTATCGGCGTCTATGAATATATAATAATGTAGGAACGTTAATTGTGTTATTATCGATTCCGACTATATACGTAGAAAGTATCCCCTACCAAAGAGTAGAAACATAGCGGAGACCTGGGTAGCCCGCCACGAAACGACTTTGGTTACTACTGGGGTTCATTGCCTAGGATTACTAGAACTATGTTTTACCATTACCGCTATGGAGGCTGTGGTGTTGAGAGGGAAAAATGGCAGAGTTGGGAGTGATTGTACAGAATTGAGTTCTTGGGTATAATAACGCTAGGGTATTCAGGGACTAAGTATCTAGACTCCAGGTCGCTACAGTACGGGTGTTATGTTTAGGGGAGTGTAGGTCCGGACTCGTGTGCTATGGAATATTTCCTCTATGGAGGTGATCATCGAACTCCCCCTGGGCCATCTACATACCTATGGAGCTTTGTGTGGAGAGCGGTTTGTGTTGTGTGCGGGGTACGCTACGCTTTGTGGCGTGGTGGGCTGCTGCTGCTTTTTCGCTTTGGGGGGATTGTTATTTTGTCATTCTTTCCCCTCTCTTGTGTTTCTTCTTTCTCTTCTCTTGTGTTTTTTTTGTTCTCTCGCGTTTTTTTCTTTTGTGTTTTTCTGCTTTTGTGTTTTTTTCTGTCCCGCTGTGTTTTCGTTTCCATCCATTGCTTGTTTTCATGTTTTCATGTTTTTTCGTTTTTTTTTTGTGTTTTTTCTTTTTTTTTTGGGGGGGGGGGGGTGTTGGTGGGGCCCCCTGGCGGCGGCACCAAGGATAAACTGCTGGGAAAAAACATAACTATCACTAGAACATAGGTAGAAAGCGATGAAGGCTGCTTCCGGCTCCAACTCATGGATAATTTCTGCCCTCTTTGGCCGGCGGCATGGTTATCTCGCGATAGGCTCAAGTTCTAATCCTTAAAGCCCCGCCAATGCTAGCCCTAGAATGGAGCAGAAACTAAAAACACAAAAATGCAGTTCCTCACTGTTACGGTATTTATTCATTCGCCCGTAACCGTAACAGCGAGTAGTCTGCCTCGACCCCAGGCATATTCCCCAGGGCCGGCCGGTCCAATTTTAATAATGGATGCTTGCTGAATCGAACGGGTGTCGTCCAGCGTGTGAAGGCGACGCTTTAACCGTTATGAGACCGGACCTCACGCTGCTGGGTTCTGGGAACTAGAATTTGGCCCTCCCCGTGCCTCGTGATCGTCTGTGCGCGCTAAGGATGACTACTGAGGCTGCAGTGCGGGTACAAGCGTATACCTGGTATACATATTACAACGGGGAGGAGTATATACGCTACCGCCTGATGCAGCCCTGCAAGGGCTTACCATAGCGTCACCGCACAGCCATAGCCTCATGGCACGGTATTGCTCTTGGTATAAAACTACCAGTCTAGCTAAAACGGAACCTACATCTCCAATCACCGTTGCACTTCCGGCATATGAGCTGTGTTTTCCATATTGAGGCTCTCAAGCTGTATTCAGTCCGGCTCCCGCAACCCCCGGGTGCTGATATATCATACGGCGTTGTTTGAGTACTGCGGTTTAGTTCGCAATCGGTTGACAGGCAGTATCGTTAACTTCCATACCCTAACCCCCGAACAGGAAAAGAAATTTTTTTATTGCCCGTAGGTCACCTTCATTCCATCGGGTATGTGAATTAAGGGACAAGTGTTATTTAAGAAGGGTAAGGCCTGGCCCGCGGCTATCATCCTAGTGGCTCTACTTAGTTATGACGTTTCGTCGATACTATTATTTCTGCCCTGTTTAATACGGTCCTAAATAGGTCAGAGCGAAATGGGTCTCTATCAGAGACTATAGGCATTCCGCTCATCTCTGAGGGCCTAGAGCCATCCCCAATATTGGAAAGATAGACGAGAATCGTTTGCTTCATATATTCTCACTCGCGTTCAATATGTCATACGGTATCACTCGCGATAGTGCTTCATTAGATATCACTCGATACAAGCCATGGTCCATGTTGTAATCTGACTATAGGGGGTACTAAATAGTACGGGACGTGACTGACTGACTAGGTGAAGTATATATAACTATAATTAACAGGTTTTATATACTGATAAATGAAAGATACATAGGAACAACGGTTGTCTCCTGGTACAGAACTAGCAAACACGCATTACAACACACCAGCTGCTTTCCCGGGCCTTTTGATAAATAACTATATGGGGATATAGGCGTCTACGAATATACAGGAACGAAGAACAGGTTGCGTTATCATTGATGCCGACTACGTAGTAATTACCCCTTACTAGAGAGTAGAAACGCATCGGATACCCGGGCAGCCCCCCACGAAACCTCCCGAGTTACTATTGGAGTTTATTGCGGAGGGTTACAAGAACTATGTTTTATCATTGCTGTTATGGCAGCTGAGGTGTTGAGAGGAAAAATGGCAAAGTTGGGAGTGATTATAAAGAATTAAATTCTATGAGTATATATAGTTACGCTAGGGTATTGGGGGACTAAGTATCTAGACTCCAGGTTGGTACGGTACGGGTGTTATGTTTGGGGAAGTGCAGGTCTAGAGTCGCAGTTATGGGGTATTATGATGATCTTTCTCTATAGGGGCCACCGGATCCCCCCTGGGCCATCTACCGATGGAGCTTTGCATAGAGACGCGGTTTGTGTTGTGTGTGGGGTATGTTGATCTTTCTGGCGTGGGGGGCTGCTTTTTTTGTTTCTTGGGGGCTTTTTTTTTTTTTTTGTGTGTTTATGTATTTCCTATCCTTTCTTCCTTGTGTATTCTACTCTGTGTTTTTTCTTGTGTTTTCTCCTCTTGTGTTTTTTCTTCTTTTGTGCTTTCCTGTCCGTGCTTCAATTGTTTCCGTGCTTCCGTGTTGTTTGTGATCTCCTATTTTTTATGTTTTTTTATGTTTTTTATGTTTTCTGTGCCCGCCTTCTTTGCGTTCTTGAGTTTTTGTTTTTTCAGGTGTTGTATTTTTCTTTTTGGGAGGGGGGGGGGGGCTGTGGTGAGGCGCCTTGGGGGCAGTGCCAGAGATGCTCTGTCGGGGAAGACCGTAACGGTCACTAGAATATAGGTAGAAAGATATAAGGGCTGCCTCCGGCTCCAATATGCAATATCATCCATTAAACATGCCTAAAAGACTCATCATTTATTTCCGTGCTCTTTGGCCGGCTGCATGGTTATCTCGCGATAGGCTGAAGCTCATCCTTAAAACCCGGTCAACCCTAGCTCTCGGCTCATCAAAACAATGGAGCACAAAAAACAGTTCCTCGCTGTTACGGTATTTATTCATTCGCCCGTAACCGTAACAGCGAGTAGTCTGTCTCGACCCCAGGCGTATCCCCCAGGGCCGGCCTGTCCAATTTCAATCATGGATGCTTGCTGAATCGAACGGGTGTCGTCCAGCGTGGGAAGGTGACGCTTTAACCGTTATGAGACCGGACCTCACGCTGTAGTCTCTCCGGGGTGGTCTTTGAACTCCCCCCCATTACGCGCGTCTAGGTGCACTAGGACAGGCTGCGTAATGCACGGGTTTGATGCATGTAAGCCACGACCTTGGCGTGTGCTATGGTACTTACCATTTGCTGTGTATGTATAATTTAATAGCAAGAGTGGGAGTAGTAGTGTTTTCTGAGCCTGGTTTACATTACGAGAGCCAGATATGTATAGGACACTCTCAGTAAAGAAGAGGGGGAGGGGGGCGCAAAATGCGCTGAGAGCATCATAGATTTCACCGGAACGGGTAAAGGACCAAGCCCCATTGGAGTCTATATTGTTCATAAATATATATTGTACAGCAATCGTTCTGTCCGGCTTTGCCAGGCTAAAGGCCCTCCATAATACAACTCCTCTGCCCTTTACACCTTCCCATGTCATTGAGCAATGTGTAGGACCGTTCTCTCTGCGAATCATATACATATAGTGCTCCCTGAACAATAATCCTACGTGGCTACCCTTATCGCGTATGATTGCTAATCTCATAAGACTAACCGGAGATGAATTCCAAGTCCTGCTGCCCTCCTTCTGCCCACATTGGTACTCCACCTGGTACTAAGTAGATAATGTTTGGGGCTCCGGACGGCGGCCGTGGGTGCCTCTGGCTAAGCTCTGTTTCCTCCCACTTAAGTGACTCCGTTGCCCGGGGGGCCCGCAAACATCTACTTGTATCTGTGGGTGACGTACTTAGATGCTTCTCTCCTGTTTGGAAACCTACCGAATGATCTTGAGCCCCTTCCAACCTATGTATTCTGCAGATTGTTACCGTACATTGTGCCTGCAGACAGGACTTGAAGGATGGTTAGCCTAGCAACAGCCTACCACCTACTAGTAGATGGATGTTTGCTAATACAAACTTGGTATAATCAGTAAAGTCATTATATTTCCGCTGGGGACCAGTACTTACCGGTAAAATCTTCACTTGTCTCCCCCCTAGCACAGCTAAGACTAGCACTATTGCATTTCACTTGTGGGTGATATTTGTGCACCCTTGCACCTTGCTGTTGGAGCGATAACACATCGGCACCGGAACCGAGGATATGAATAAGGGTTTGCATTGATTTAATCTAACAGCGATGATTTGGATGCAGGGTTACTTCTCGTGTCCTCGTTTAGGGAGATCTCTTTGACACTGCTGAGGGACCTTTTTTTTTTTTTTTTTGTTTACTTCATACTCGCATCCAGCCTTTAGGCTATGGCGGCATACTAGAATCTAAGCTTCACTTGGAGGGTTCAATCCCTAAGGGACCTAATGGAATACCCCAACCGAGGCCCTAAAGCCCCGCCATTTCCACTTAGCCACAATCTTTCACGGAGCGAAGCGGGAATCGAAACGAAGCGAGCCAAGGTACATTACCGAGGCTAAACGGGACGAGGCAAGAGATAAGTCGAGGCCGAGTATAAGAAATGAAGAGCGAAGCGGAACTATGACAGAGGACTGCCCTTTTACGGGTGTCGGCGATGGTAAATCCAAGAATTGAGAAATATATTCTAAAGGACTACAAGCTCCTAGAGATAGGAAGATTGCGTGAAGAGAAAAGAAAGAAACTATCTACAAGCAAAGACGAGACCCCTATATATACATCCCATACCAGCCCATAACTCAGCCGAGTAACCCTGTACAGACCTCTATAGAATCCCCCAAGCCCCGTAACTCCGAATCCCGCCGTATCTCCTATTCCCGAACTCTTATTTCCGAACCGAACCCCTACAACCGAAACCCACAGAACATAGAAGAATCCTTGGCTAACCCCTCTTCCCGCAACATGACTAAGTACGTTCCACGCCGTGATAGATATTAGGTCCCCCTCTGAGGCCTAAGTCCTCTTAGGCTTCCATGGATATCATTCGTGAAGGTCTTTAACTAACTCAGGAGAATTATCCAAGTCGCCGTAAAGTTGCCATGATGGCTCATCGTAACCGGTATACCAAACCAGATATTTAAGTCTTCCGCGTCGTCTTCGTGAGTCCAAAATAGCATCAACTTCCCATTCTTGTTCACCCTCTATTTCCACTGGGGGTGGAGGGGTTTGTAGTTGTCCTGGTACAGGGTTGTTGGCAGCGGGCGAGAGCAACGAGACATGAAATACTGGGTGAACCTTCATTGCTGGGGGCAGTGTAAGTTCGTAGGCATAGGGACTGACGATGCGCGAAATGGGATAAGGTCTGACTTACTTCCAGTCCAACTTCTTCGACGGCCGCTTAGTCAATAGATTCTGAGTAGATAGCCATACCTTGTCCCCAATGGCGTAACGCGGTGCCGGAGTGCAGTTTGCATTGGCCGACTCTTCCTGTATCCGTTGAGCTCGGAACATTTTTGCTCGAAGGAAGTCAAACACTTCTGACATATCCCTTGCCATAGTATTCGCTTGATCCTCATTACTAGTGGTACCATGCCGTAGGGGGCCAAAGTTCATTCGAGGATGACGTCCATAGTTGGCTTCGAAGGGGGAGAGCTTGGTCGATTCCGAAACATGATTATTGGTAGCGAATTCCGCCATGGGTAGATAGGTGGTCCAGTTATCCTGTTGATAGTCCACGTAACTTCGAAGATACTGTTCCATGATGGCATTAATTCTTTCGGTCTGGCCATCTGTCTGAGGGTGGAAAGCAGTGGAATAACGAGGGGAAATTTCAAGGCACTCGCATAGTGATTTCCAAAAATCCGAGTTAAATTGAGTGCCACGGTCTGAAACTATCTTTTCCGGGAGCCCGTGTAGTTTCCAGACATTCTCCAGATACATTCGAGCAACGTTCCTAGCTCCTGATTCTTCGGTACATGGAATAAAGTGTCTCATTTTTGTAAGACGATCAACAACGACGAGAATAGCATTGTAATTATTACTGGAGGGTAGTCCCGTGACGAAGTCCATTGATACGTCCGTCGATGGTGCTTTAGGAACTGAGAGAGGACGAAGAACCCCTTGAGGAGCATTGCGGTTTGCCTTGCTTCGGCGACAGGTGTGACAGTTCATAATATAACGATCAGTATATTTCCGCATATTCGGCCAGTAGTATTCGCGGCTGAGTAACTCGAGGGTCTTTGCTCTACCCGGATGTCCTGCTGAGGGTTTGTCATGATACTCTTGAAGAAGTCTGAGCTGCAATTTCTCGTGTTCTGGTACGAAGAGCTTGCGTCGATAAAGAAGAAGTCCGTCTTCATTTTCCGTGCATTCGGCGAGAGAAATTTGTTTCGATTGCTTTGTACCGTCTTTCAACATCGTGAGTACCTTATTGGGGAAACTATCTTCTTGGTAAGCTTTTAAAAATAACTCTTGAACAGTAGGTATTCCTTCAGCAAGTTCATTTGACAAAGAACCCGCCAGCAAACTTAGCTTATTATCCAAATTTTCCCTCTTTAGCACAGTCTGATACTGATACACGAGGCGTTCGTCCCCTTCTTTAGGGAGATCCCCTGATCGCCTGGTGAGTGCATCAGGTTTCCCCCCTTGTTTGCCTGGGCGAAATTGAATAACGAAATCAAAGCGAGATAAAAATCCCGACCAACGAGTTTGCCGACGATTTAACAGTTTGGTTGATATAAAATATTCAAGGTTTCTATGGTCTGTTAGGACTTGAATAGGATAAGAGGCAGTTTCCAGAAAGTATCGCCATTCTTCGAATCCCCGGATAATTGCCAAAAGCTCTTTATCGTATATCTCATAGTTACACTCTGCGGGAGTATGTTTTTTAAAGAAGAAGGCGACTGGATGTAGAATTCCTTCATCATCTCTTTGTGACATAATAGCGGCTGAGACGTAGTCAGAGGCATCTGTTTCCACTATAATTTCCCTGTCTGGGTCGAAGTGTTTAAGAATTGGAGCGGTGGTAAATGTGAGTTTGAGATCCCGAAAGGCTTTTTCCGTCTTGTTTGTCCATTTAAATACCACTCCTGTCTTTGTTAGAGCGGTCAGAGGAGATACTACCCTTGAGTATGCATAGATAAATCGTCGATAAAAGATCGCAAATCCCAGGAATTCCTGTACCTCCTTCAGACAGGTCGGGGTCTCCCAATTTCTAATAGTAGTGACCTTCGATTCATCCATCTTAATCCCCTCAGGTGTAAGTACAAATTTGAGATACATGGTTTCCTTTACGTGCCATTCACACTTTTTAGGCTTAAGATGAACTTGGTTCTCGTCGAGTATTTGAAGGACCTTGTCCATGTGTTTCTTATGTTCTTCCAGTGTGGCCGAGTAAATAAGAATATCATCGAGGTAAGCGGTGGCGAAATAATCTAAATGAGGACGTAGCATATCGTTGACCCAATGTTGAAATACAGCAGGAGCGTTGGTAAGTCCAAAGGGCATAACAGTGTATTCAAAATGACCGTAGCGAGTGCGAAATTCCGTCTTCCATTCATCTCCTTCCCTGATCTTCAACTGATGTTAACCATTGCGAAGGTCTAACTTAGTGAAATACTTGGCCGAGGAGATGCCCATAAAGGTTTCTGGTGTTAATGGTAGGGGGTGTCGATTTTTAACTGTTACCGCGTTTAACTTTCTATAGTCCAAACAGAGTCGGAGAGAGCCATCAGCCTTCTTAACAAATAGTACCGGAGAGCATGCGGGGGAGGTGCTATGTCGAATCTGTCCATTGGATAGATACTCCGCTAGGTAATCGCTAAGTGCTTGGAGTTCTAACCGAGTCATCCCATACATAGGTCCGAAAGGTACAGTCTTTCCCTCCTGTATTTCGATAGATAGATCATATTTGGTGCGACGGGCGGGAGTCTGGATGCATCAGGTTCACTGAGCAAATGTAGGTACTGATGATGTTCGACGGGGACGACTGCTCGAGGGTCTTTGACTCTTTGAGCCAGCAGATCATCGAGAGCTTTGAGAGTGGTGGAGTGCAGTTTTATTCCCTTTCATTTTTTATTAATGAGTCTGTGAAATGCATAGGAGGTAATAACTGAAATATTGGTTGTTGGCTTAGCAGGGGGTTCAATAGAGATACCCTTAGCGATAACCTTGGTATGGTCGAGAGAACAGTATTGAATGCAGCCGGAGGAGCCAAAGTGTATTTCATTAGCTGCAGGGAGAATGGTAGTTGCATGTCGACGCATCCAGGGGAAGCCCATCACGATCAGATAGTGTCCTAGTTGAGTGACAAAGAAAGGGGCTTCTTCTCGATGTCCATTTATATCTAGGATGAGAATAACTTTATGAGTAACCTTTCCGGATTCAATGGGTCTGCCGTCTATCACGTCTATGTGTCGAGGGAGAATAAGGGGGGTTTGTTTAAGTTTGTGGTGGCATACGAAGTCCTTCTCTATGAACGCGTATCCTGAGGCGCCAGTATCGATGAGAGCATATGATGGAATAACAGAATCTTTATCTTGAGAAATTGAGCAAGTTACGACTAATTGATTCCCATCCATATCCTTCTCCGAAACCGAAAACCCAGAAACCGAAAACCTAGAAGGGTCTTTTAACCGCCCCTGGAGTGAGCCACTCAGTCCAGGGAAAAATCTTTTAACGCCTCATCGCTGGAGACTTCTTCTTTTTCTTCTTCTCTAATATCGACTTTAGCTCCCCTCATTCTGGGGGCGGGGTTCCTGGGGGCCGGTGCCTGCGGGCATTCCCTCACGAGGTGTCCTCCTTGTCCACAATAAAAATATCTATTTTCTACGCGACGGGCTTCTCTCTCTTGAGGGTCCAGGCGTCCACGACTAGTCGATAAATCCAAAGGGGCCACTCCCCCGGGCGTATAGGACGGGTGAGCAGCTGGCGGATTAGGGCGAACGGGAGCTTGGTAGCGGAGGGCTAGTGGAGCCAGGGCGGAGTACCGAGGTACAGGGGGGGCAGGAGCCTGGTAGCAAGGTGCGGGCGGGGCAGGAGCGACGTAGTGGGGTGCGGGGTGAGCTTGGGGCACGGGGGCTTGGTAGCGAGGGCGGTAGCGAGCAGTAATTATCTGCTGCTTGTTGTTCAAGCGTTGGAGGATAGTGGCAAGTTCAATAACAGTGGTGGGGGTTTCCTCATAGATCATGAGCTTGGTAAGTTCCTCGCTTAGTCCTTCCATAAGGGCCTCCACAATCGCAGCTTCTCTCATTCCGGCTTCTGCAGCATAGCGTTGAAACTCGGCAAAATACTCCGAGAAGGGGCGGTTGAGTTGTCTAATTCTTCTGAGAGCGCGGCGAGCAGTACCTACCTGATCTGGGTCCCCGAATGCTGTATTTAAAATTTCGAAAAACCTCCCCATCGATGGGAGGTTAATGCCCATGGCAGTAATATAGGGCATAAATTGGTCGGCAGTGGGGCCTTCCAAGCGAGAAATAGCATAGGTCAATTGATTTTGAAGAGTGGGGTAATAGTCGACATTCCCCAAGAGCTTGAGTTGTAACATATTCTTGAATTGGGGAAGTCCCTTTTGGTTACCTCGGTATTTCTCCGAGTCCGGGAGCTTTTCTGACCTTTCGGTCCTGGGTTCCTGGTGTAGGCTAATGCCTTCCAGTAGACGATTGCGACGGCATGGAGGAGGCGGGGGGGGAGCTTCATGTTCCAGTGGTGGAGGCGGGAGTGCGGACTGGACGGCTAGCGCTGCCTGCGCTGTTTGGGCGGCCTGATTTGCTGCATTAACCTGATTTCATAGGGTATTCACCTGTTCCTCCAGGGCAGTGACCTGTCTTTCCAGATCCTGATTTTCCATCCCCAGTTCTGTAAGTCTCTTAGTCCAGACTTCTTTGGCTTCATTCGCATCTTCCTCCTCCTGTTCTAGCTCTTCCTTGTACTGTAGGAGGCCTTGTTGGCACTTTTTAATCATGTGGAAGATTTTTACATTTTCGGGGTGGCTTCCTTCGGGGGGGTTGGGGTTTGCTGCAAAGAGAACTTCCAGCTCGGTGGCTAGCTCTCTTTGGTTGAAAGGTTCAGTTTCCATGGGGCCGGTAGACATAGTGCAATATGGGGTTCTATGATGTTATCCGAGTATAGTTTTGGTTGGCGTTGGAGACGCAACCTTAGTTTCACGGAGCGAAGCGGGAATCGAAACGAAGCGAGCCAAGGTACATTACCGAGGCTAAACGCGACGAGGCAAGAGATAGGTCGAGGCCGAGTATAAGAAATGAAGAGCGAAGCGGAACTATGACAGAGGACTGCCCTTTTACGGGTGTCGGCGACGGTAAATCCAAGAATCGAGAAATATATTCTAAAGGACTACAATCTCCTAGAGATAGGAAGGTTGCGTGAAGAGAAAAGAAAGAAACTATCTACAAGCGAAGACGAGACCCCTATATATACATCCCATACCAGCCCAATAACTCAGCCGAGTAACCCTGTACAGACCCCCATAGAATCCCACAAGCCCCGTAACTCCGAATCCCCGCCGTATCTCCTATTCCCGAACCCTTATTTCCGAACCGAACCCCTACAACCGAAACCCACAGAACATAGAAGAATCCTTGGCTAACCTCTCTTCCCGCAACATGACTAAGTATGTTCCACGCCGTGATACAATACTTCACATTTCCGCATGCCCCATTTGGATACCGGGTACCTGGAAAACACCTCCCCATAGAGGCAGAAACCATCCCGCATGCCAAGCCAGGAAAGGAAACCACGATTAATATCCCCTGAGTCACCATGCCCCTACAGGATTAGAACCTGCGACCTTGCCCACCCTCGGAAATTTCCTCATCGGGAGAACTCGGACACCTGGAGGCCTATCCACTCGGCCACCCCAGGGCCTGCTGAGGGACCTTGTATAGGGCAAGTCAGTAGCTTCTCAGTGCCAGGCTTGGGATAATGTAATAATGTGAAACACTGCTTATCTCCGGCAAGGGATCATCTATTTAAGAATTGTTTGAACCGTTTGGACTTGGTATTCCCACATCTTTCTGTTTTTGTTGGGGGATAGTAAGATGATGAATAGAATCATCCAGCGGCATGTTAGAAAACAGTGATTTGTCAGATGCTGTTTCCAATGCGTGGCCCCCCCGAGAAATCGGGGAAGAGGGGTTTTAGACTTTTCAAAACCAACCTTTCGTCCTCAGTCCCCTAGTGGGAGGAGAGGGAGGCCCCCCGCCATCCTCCTTCTAGCTTGGGGCAAGTTGTATGTATCCCCCCCCCCTCTTGGCACCTCACCCCAGTAGTTACAAAAAAATTGAATTTCCTCCGCTGGTCATGCGTTATGGCTCGGCGTATTCTTCACCCACCCATATCTTAGAGATTAGATACTACATTATAGATGTTCTTCCTAGAAGGAAGGGTTAAGCCTCGTCCTTCTTAACTATTCTGATGTAGTATCTTCTTAGGTGATCGTTACCTCTACTGATGACCCTCCCTATTAAGCGGTGCTAATGAAATGTTGGCCTAACGCCTCCCCTAACCAACACCTAACCTGTCCTCCACTCTATACACTTGTCGGTCTTGGCGCACCGCTTACTAATCCATGCATCTGTCCCTCTAATAACATATGTGCATACTGCATCTGAGACACTTGCCCCCTCCCCGCCACTAGCTTCGTGTCCACTCTGTACATAACATGCAAGTCGGCTAACCACAGCCTCAATCTCGCTTACTAATACAACTACTTATACTCTTCATACAACTCCCAATCTACTCCCACACAATCGGTATCATAGGAACTAGCCAAGGCTCGTTATTGGCCGAGGTGAAGCCTGTCAATAGTTAAACCTGTCAACTGTTCACAACCAAACACTCGATTTATGAGAGTATTCGCAATCCTTCTTCTAACCCCGGGAGCAAAGTTAAGAAGTTTGCCCCAAGTGAAGCCATCAATTGGGATATTTCGAAGCCTGGCTACTACATCTTCGTTCATCTGGTTCTTCATCATTCTTATATCTTTCGCATATAGAGTGGTTGCCTGAGTCCGCTTTTTCGATTCCGGGGGTCCGTACTCCTTTTCGGGCCCGCTTGCACCCTCGGAGACTAGGATTTCGGGAGTTTTGGCTTATCCCGTGAAACACCTCGAGTAACGCCTCTTCCATCATCACTCATTCGCTCTCGACGGTTACTTTTCTTCTACTGGGAGGCATGGATGGGACCGTACTATTCCAGCGACTACCGAACGCAACTCGCTCCTCTTGTCTGCCGCGTTTGCATCGTACCACTCGACAAGCGTGGACTCAGGCGCTCGCATCCCCTCAGGTGGCCCTCTCTAGAAGTCCACGGAGTTAGCATTTTGTAGGGGTGGGTTAAGGCGGGCATCGTTCGATTGACCGTTTATACCCAACCTGTTCTCGGGTGCTTTATTGTCGGGCTGATACTTCGACAGGGTTCTTTGGGCCATTTCTGCTGTCAGATCCTGAATTGATCCTCTCTCGACAGGGGTGGGTTCGCATAGGCATTGCTATAGTGTCGAGGCTGAACACATCTATAGTAAACGCCCGGAAGTGGTCTCTTACTGAACTCGCGACGACTAAACCGCGTCCTATAACACGCCTTTGTAGCCTGCCAAGAACACAACGTTGAATTGATCTCAGGAGGAGATGAAGAGGGTCCAGTGACGCTGATAAGGGGTGACACGAACAATGACTTTGTCGTACCCCCCGGTCCCTTTGAACTGCTTGAGATCATCTCAAGACGCCTTAGGTCTTTGGTGATTTTCCAGGATGCTCTTGATGACGGCAGCTTTTTGTCGGTGAAACAGGATTTTGGACAGGAAGAACGGGCAGGTTTGGCCTGACCCCCGTGGATCACGTCGGGGTCACCAAAGTTGTAGGTTCGTGCATGGAATTATCCACAGTGTCAGACCGAAGCGGTGTCGAGCCACTGTCGTACTCGCGCTAGGGGATCTCAAATATTAAGGAATTGCAGATATGGGTCAATACCAATATCTTGAAAGGTATAAGCCCACAATAGATGCTTTCAGTTGACCAGATTTCATTTTCGGAGTAGGGGGGAAACTCATGCAGCTAAGATTGCGTCCGCTTCTGCAGCTGACATGTCACTTTCTGGTAAATACTTAATACCCAATATTCCGTCCTCGAGTACTTTTCAGTCTGCTGCTGCGTTTGTCGATAGTTCAGTGTGCTAGCCCTTGGCTGCATGAGTTTCCTTTTCATTGCAAATGGAAAACGAGAGTCAACTGAAAGCCTCTAATATCCGTTAAGCTGTCGGTGCTGACCCCCTATCTTAGGGGGTAAGGATATGTACGGGAGATAATTTATTCGATGTGGGGGAACACATGATCCGGTAGCAAAAGCCAACGATCTTTGCTGCAAGCTGAGGGGATAACGTTAACTATTCGACTATTAAGCCTCAGAGTGCATAGGTGTAACACTAACCCGTTTCGCTTCCGGGATGCATGGGATCTAGATGCCACCCGTCTCCATCCTCTTCAGCCCATCCGTAGGGAGTAGAAGGAGCCAGAGTTGGTTCCGGCGTGCTGGGAAGTAGTACCTAAAATGAACTGTCAGTATTGAGTCATGAGAGGGATGGTATTCACCCACCCATCTGTAATTCAGATAGTTGAAGTAGTATAGATGCTCCGGAACTATGCTGTGGAACATATTATTGCTACTTTCACACCACGGACGCAGAGCACACGCACGATGTGATAATGTGCTGATGGAATCAGCACTCCCAGTGATGGAAAATACCCCCCATGGAAAATGAACCATAAACTCGATGGCTGGGATAAGTGGGTTTGTTTCGCTTCTGGGATGCGTGGAAAGGCGGATAGTACAAGAGGATGAGTGGTAATGTGCAAAGTGGAAAGAAATCTGGGGTGGATATAAGGATGGATGGCGGAGGGTAGGGTGTCCACTCGGCTATACACGTTGCCCTCATATTTACCAGCTCTCCCTTACAGCCTCAGCCTAGCCCCGCTAGATTGAGTGTGTACGGATTCACCACCGCTTTGAGGCCAGGCTGGAGAAAGATATAACATCACGCTTCAATATAATCTGGTACCTTCGGAAAGAAACTGTGGCTTATTCGTGGGCGATAGCCGCGCCACCGAGCCCGCAGTAAGAGTGATTTGGTAACCAACATGTGCACTTACGCGGTGTCCAGAGCTATGCAGAATTCTGGACTGCCTAACCACCGAAGTTGTTCCGGCCGGGAAGGTAACGCCGGTAACCGTTCTTGTGGAGAGAGTAGAGGATCACAACACCGGCAGGGGTTCCGAGTGATAGTCCGGTGTCGGTAATATTCGCTGGTTGTAGAGTGGGTAGGGCACGATATGATGCTATAGTAGCTAGGATATGGATTTTATTTGTATCGACAATATCGTGGATATCATGCTGTAGGAACTTGTCGGCCATTGGATCTTGTTTTGCTTTTCTAATATGGATTTAGGGGATTGGTGAAGTAAGGAGAGGGAGGGAGAGGAAGAGAGAAGCCTAGACCTAATTGCCGGAACACTTCCGGGAACTAGAATATCACTCGCATACGGTGTTGTATTGTCTTGAATGATGATGTACTTTACCACCCGTCCGCATATCTGTATGAGACCGGATAAGGGCTCGATAGCATATAGAAGCCTGGTATTACCCTTTTATTAAAATAGGGCACAATTGAGCCAGATATAGAGATACTTGGCACATAATTAGCGCCGAATATGGTTTAATTAACGATCTTTAGGAGAGAAGCATAATGTAGGAATAGGTATTAGAAAAGTCCGTGAGAATTATTCGCAATACAGAGATTCTATTGGGTATCAAATCTACACTTTTAGAGTAATATCTAGAAATATTCATCGCCATCTTGATCTTCGCCTTCAACATCCATAGCCTCTTCTTCCGCCTCGTTTTCGAAGGCTTCCACCTCCACTTCGGCTACGAAATCGCGTGCACTCCTAAAATCACCACCACGAAGGTGTAGAGAGGCACCTCCACGCTGTGCAAAACCTCCGAAATAACCTCCACGCTGCGAAACACCACTGGGTGCTCCTCCGCGCTGCAAAGCTCTACCCTGCGAAGCACCTCCACGCTGCGAATCATCCACGGAGGCATATTCGGAAGCATCTTCGGAAGGATATCTTCGGCAGCGCCTCTATGGAGTGAATCGTCTCTATTGGCACGGCTTCCGGATGATATACGTTGGATATTTCTAGCAGAGGTGAATCCACGAGGGGGTTGTGAACCTTGAATATCACGGCGTAGGATTGGTGATTCGGGAGAAACGGGAATTGGAGGTGCTAGAGGTGCTAGAGGTGCTAAAGCTGCTAATTGGGTACCCCCGCGAGCCCCCGAATGTGTGCGGGCTGGTGTGCGCGTGGTGGTAGGGCTAGCGGTAGGCGTCTCCATTATACGCCCCCCGTCACCTGATTTGTCGAAGGGGGTTTTGGGGGCGGTATATCTATGGTCGGCATCTATTTGCAACAAGGGTGGACGCAGGTGCACACATCCCTTCAGGCGGATCTCTCCAGAAGTCGATCGAGTTGGCATTCTGCCGGGACGGAGGATTAAGGCGAGCGTTATTCAACTGTCCAGTCAATGGGATTCTATAACTCTCGAGCTCACATTTTGAGCTCCCGGCGGGTTATCCACACGATCAACTGCCGCCAAGAACTGAATATCTGGACATGAGCTCTTTTGCGGAACATGGCAACCACTGTGCTGTGCTAGAGGTTGAGCTTCTGGGTTTTCCAGGATCCTTGGTTATAGCATATACTACTATAGCAGGACCCAATTATATGTCAGTCTGACTGTATCGTGGTACAGCGAAAGCTTGCTATAACAGTACCTTCTATGAGGGTAATCTCCCTATAACGGTAGGACATCTCGGTCCTTTTTGCCCGGCCCTCAGCACCGGCACCTCTTATATAAGGGTAATCCCTCTATAACGGTATGCAATTCCGGCCCCGAGTGTACCGTTTTAGCAAGCTTTCACTGTAATACCTAGATTAGAGGTGTCTGCGTAAATGCACATGTATGCATTATCCTGCATTGTTTCAATCAGCTTACCGCTTCTGTAAATGTAAAAACTATGAATACTACTAACATATATAGCCTATCTCGCAGTTTACCCAAGCCGGGACCGCTCCTGGAGGTAGTCGGGCTTGAACATCCCTTCGTTACTCTGTGAGTACATTGATGGTTGAGGAAGCTACCCATTTGCCAAATGAACAAGCCATCCACGTTCTTGCTGGATAGTATAATCCTTTAGCCAAATACATGTCGTGGTCAACGGAGTATAACACAGCCAAATTGCTGGTACCGACCAACATGGCACCTGATGGGACTTGTAGGCTGGGTCGGCGTTGAGAAGGTATAGAGCCCTCACAAGAAATGTATCCCCTACCATAAATTAATAAGAGTATTTTTATCGGTGAAGGGCGGGCTGTGGTCACCTTTAGGTTGCGAAGAGTAGAAGGAGAGGATAAAAGAGCGACAGGAACTACCAAAAACGTGAAGGGGTTGTTGATTACACTATCCTTCAATTTAACAAGATTAGAATGTGTTATCAACGATCGTACACCGGTGTACTACTAACCCAGGACCTCTGGTGGGTGAGTGTGTGGTGCACATGGCCGATCCCTGCATAGCGGCAGACGAGGGTCCGCTAAAAGACCCCCGGCGGCCTAATGGCGGTAGGCTTTTAAGGCCTCCCAGTCCCCGGATGTCTCTCTCTCTTCCGGTAGCGCTCTCGAGATTAGCCCTATTGACGGTGATTGTAGGATGGGGCCTTCGACGGCGGCGACAGTCGGGAAGTGTGAGCCAACATGATAAGCTCGCGGAGGGCGGCGAATCCTCGTCTTGAAACTTGCGAGACCCCCCCATGACAAGTAGCATGAGTTGAAGTTCTCTGGGCGGGGGTAAAGTATGCTTAGCACATGACTGTGCCGAAGCTACCCCCCGGAGCGGTTGCAGTACAGCAGCCCTACAAGAAATGTGGACCTGAAGCAGGATGAGGTGTGTTGAATGATGGTACTGGGGGATGGAGTAGAATGGATCGGTGTGATGAAGGGGTGGATGGGTGTGGGGGGTGGTCGTACTGAGGGCTGGACGGGCCCCCTTCAAACTCCTCTGGTTCATGCTGGGGCATACGTTTACTCTATGGTACCTAGAGGGTCAACACACATATGCGGCTTTTGGGCCCCGGAAAGGCCTCCCGCTCTTGATAGGCTGGATTACATGGGCGGACGGACGGGCTCTACCCCAAGTACATGTACTTGCTATCCCCCGCACACCGTTGCCTACACGAACCAGGATCCCGTAGTAAACGTTTCCCATTAACGGCCTAGCTTACAAACTAGCTCCACACCTATCCAGCCTCCCCAGCGACCCCACTACACACAAACACTTAGAGAGTAACTACCACGCGAAGCCACAATCCTTTCTTCCGGTCTGTATCCGCTGAACACGACACACTACTCCACTCTATACTATTCATCACCTTGTCACCAGCTTTGGAGAGCCTATCCATGCATGTAGTTACAACCACGCTAGGCGCCTATATCCTTGTGTTCTCCGTGCCGGTGCCCTTCTCTATGAATACCACCACTAATATGCCGCCGGCGGTCGCTCGCTACGTGACACTCTTTATCTTACTGCCTACCTGGCTAGTAGGACCACACTCTAGGAGTCCGCCAACACGTCACCTGATCGACAGAATTCTACTTGGGATACTTCCCAGCCGACCAGGAGTTGCGGTGATTCTGGTAGCAATGGTGAAATAGAAAATGTTTCACACAACTGTGACAGAAACCAGGAGGGCTAGGATCTTTCCAGCTACAAACTGGCGCAGCTAGTCTTCTCAACGCTGGGTTTAACCCCCCACCGAAAAACTGCGGACTCCGGGGGCGCGGGCGCGGCTTTGCCGCCACTCGCCATTCACTTGCCGACTACGATTCAGAGAATTACCTTTATGAAGGTGAGCTAAGTGTCCGGTCTCTACTCTCCGCGGTGTGTGCAATGGTACTGGGTAGGTAGCATCATCGGTGTTCTGATAGCTGCATATCCTCTTGTGCATACTCTCGGTTCTGTTAATTGTTTGCAGCATTTCACGTAGCCTAGATATCTTAGTGAGTACGGTACGGCCGGTTAGATAGTTTCCCCAACCGCGCGAGTGCGCACCATTTGTTCATGTTCCGGCAGCTGTATGGTATACTTGAGTCCACAAGTGCCCCGCTGTCGCCTGTTGCGCCGGTTCTAGAGGTCTCCTGATACCGGTGGGGGTGGCAAAAATCTTTCTGTTCAGCATACACCCCCGAGGACTCAACAAATGTTGAAGTTAGTTCCTAGCGCTGGATGCGGATCAAGAGTGAGCAGAACTGTTGTCTGCTGCATGCGGGAGAGCGATAGTTCGCCTGTACCTATCCGGGGCACATGTTCTGCTGTTGGTAGATTGGTGCGCGCGGTAGCACGCCCTTCACGCATTCATGCATAAAACTCCTCTGGTTCCGGACTTACTAGCCTCTGTCCCATTCACCGCGCCGCCCATATGTGTTGCGTATGTGTTGCGCGAGCTAATCATGTACAACCCGCCGGGGGTGCTGTGTAGCGGTGTCCTCCTCAACCCCGGGTTGTTTTTCGGTAGACAAAGAGCTTTGTCTGTGGCCTAAGTCGTTAATATCTACATTTATTAACTGTACCTTGTGGACAATAAAGATCTTATTGCAAATGATCGCCCATGCGGCCAAAAATGCCGTGTGGTGTTTGTTCTGTCATGTGTGGCCAGCCTGCGTTGCGTGCCCAAAGCTATCTGGTGTGGTTGAGGATAGTATTTTCTGCCGGCGGTGTTAGTTATGTGTAGCCCGAGAGATTATTTGTTGTGGGCCGGAGGTGGACGGTATGTGTAGGCAAGAATATAAATCAAGCCACAACCTCGCTAAATAGCTGCTGTCAGTAACTTGGTTAGATGATTCCGTGCGTAAGAGGCTTGAGGGCACAATCCACCCGATGACAAATATTCGGGGGATAGCTAGTCGACTAGTACCATACGGGGTCCGGATAGTGAGAGGGGGGTGGTACTCGCGGTGGATTATCTACATGTGCTTCGGTGAAGGCCTCCGATTCAGTATAGGCTAAGTTTATAGCTTAGTTAGTGACTTTGTGTTGGGCTAGGCCGTTAGTCCGCACCTTGGCATTGCCACTGTGGCCCTCGGCGCTCATGTTTCTGCAGGTACATGTCATCAGCAGTAGTGGTCTGTTGCACGTCATGGGGGGGGGGGGGGGGTCTCTGGAGGTGGCGTAAAGCTTGCATCTAACCATAACAGGTCTTGGCAGGGCAGCTAACTCAAACTTGTGGCGGGGGGGTGGTGGGGCAAATTTCGCGTAATGGCGCGTTGTTCTCCGCTCGGTGTTTATTTCCTGGGTGTTGTGGCGATATGTGTACTCCGTCGGAGAATAGGGTCCGCCGGCGGCAGGGTTAGGGTTGTGTATTGGTTCGGTGGGTGGATAGTCGCAACGGTGGAGTGGGAAAGGCGCACTATTTGTAGGTGCGGATGGGTTGTGGTCATTCTATGGGTATCACGGCCGCGGAAGAATTTGTGCTGTGGTGTGGTGGTCGTTTAGTGCCTGGGCGCCCGCGGAGATAAGAGAATTTGACCGACTCAAGCACCCACCAGGCTTTTCCATATTATAGTCTAGGGTGTCACGAAGTGTGTGCACCTTAATTACGCTACCCAGCGAAACAAAAAAAAGTCTTCTTACGTTAACGTTTCACTTAAGATTCGGCAAGGAGCCGCAGGGGGGGGGGGGGGTTAGCATGGGTGTACTCAGTAAGGTTGTCATGCATACGGTTGCTGATAATTCAACTGGAAACCTGTACTGTTCAAGCTTTGACCATGTCTCTGTAGGTGCTGCGAGTGGTAGATGTGTTTTGTTCCAGCTTGTCGTATACGTAGAGGGCAGAGGATGGAAATCTGTTCCAAAGAAAGGTTTTCCCTACCTGTCTTCTACCACAAGCATAAATACACCTCCTAGAGCTCTGTATTGCCCTTCTCTTTCTCCCTCTCATCCTCCATTCTCTCGTCCATGCTTCACGGTCGACTCACATCCCTCTCCCTCTAAACGTCACCACATCACCACCTATCCGTAGACAGCGTGATCCACTAGTTCAAACTCTACCCTGGGCGTCTGTCTCCAACGTGGACAAAATGAGGCAGCGATCATTGTCGCTACTGATTTGAAAAGCTCACATATTAGAGGCAAGGCTGGTGGGTATGCAAGACAAGGTGTCACATCCACAAAACCTCGGGGGAGCTGGGTATTGTAATCTGTAGGTTTTGAGTAACTCTCACATCTCAATGTTCGCAGGCTGACGATACTTGTGATGGCGTCCAATAGTACGATGCCATTCCCAGCGCTACTACACCAGCATACGGTCTAAGCCAAGTTTGGCACAAAACCTAGCTAGGAAATAATTGAAAAGGGACGAGCCAGTGGCTCGAGAATGCCATAAAATAGAAAATAATACGCGGGCATATGCGCCTGGCCCCCGTGCTTTCGGCGGGATGGGCCTGGAGGTCGATGTGCTTCTGCACCGGAAACTGGTGAAGAATGGATCAACGATCCAGATGATGCCGGCAGAGTTGAGCGGGAATCCAAGGTAAATGCAAATAGCATCCATCGGTAAATGCAAATAGCATCCATCCCCCTCATATACACAACACAACTAACGTGGTACAAACAGACTCAGAGGCCGAATATCACAGAGGAATACGTTCAGAAGGATAGGGTGTCATGCATTGGGAGGGGTATTCACTGTCCCCACCTTCATCTACTTCCATCTACGTCCATTCCCCGTAGGAATGCCATTAGCTTGCTGCTCACCCTTCCCTCCTCTCACCTGCCGGAGGTGAAGGTGCTGCCGGTTGATTGCGGAATCATCCTCTCGGCGCATTACACGCCCGGTCAACCCGTGCCCTTGTGCGCTTTTTTCCGACGAAGAAGGAGGGGGCGATGTGAAATTCGCACACAACCTCTTTACACCAAGGTCCTCACCTATAGGAAAATCAGTAGCTGATGAGGTAGGAGATGCAGGAATGGTATGCCATACATCGGATGGTGCGAGCCTAGGGAGGTTTATTAGTTGTCTACTTCCCGAGTATGGATGGGTGGGGGGGCAATGCTAGGAGTGGAATTCCAGATTGGTTGCGTAGCGAGGAGTATCAGCTGAAAAGGACACCATTGTATAGTAAGTACAGAGGCATGAGCGCAAGAGGAAAAGAGAAGGCTGACACTATTCTGGTCTGGGCTGGTGAAAAGGGTGAATCTTTCCCTTCTCTTGGGAGACTAAAGTTGAAAAATTACTTTCTAATTCTAAACCTTCTTCTTCTTTGATACCGTAGCTCTTCTCATTAGTTAGTGGGGATACGGTAGTAAATATGGGACCTGTATAAGTAAAGAGAGGACCAGCAGAACCATTCATAGTTCCAATCAAGATTCTAGTGCCTTTTTGCATACTACTTATGAGAGTCACCGGGACTGTCCAATGCGTTCGGAGGCAGAATCATGGGATCTATCAGTCGCCTTGGCCACAAAGGTCGCTGCAGATGGATCGGCCACCACTAGCTATAAAAATAACTACGGTATGCCACGTATTCCAGATGGAGCAAAAGGTATTGCAATGGTGCGGTAAACGTGTCACAAGTGATTTTACCAACGGTGGTAAATTGTTTTACCACCGAAAATAATACCAACATTCATACCTTAAAATAGAGAAAGCCGAAACGGGTTATATAATGCCCCATATATGAACACTGCCCACTGGTGAGGGGCCTCGCCACCTGTGGTAGGTCAATTTACCACTGTTGGTAGCTGTTTTACCACCGGTGTGAAACTGTTGGTATCAGTGATCATGCAGGATAAAGACTCAAAGTCAGCGTTTATACTGAACAAGGACTGAAATTCAGTGCTTGTGCCACCGTTGGTAAAATTACCTTTGACACATTTACCGCTCCATACATAAGGATGGTTGCTGGTGACCTTCTCTCATTGAGGGAAAAGGACCGGCACCTCCCAAGGTCAAAGCCACCTGGATCCTACATCAATACTATTCCATTGTCGGCGCAGTTCCTGTCACTTATGGTTATATCCTGCAAGGATTAAACTAAGGTCCTCATGTGCACTATATGCCGGTACATAGATTTGCGTGTCTTTATAGGTATATAAACACATTTTTTATATGCCGCTCACTTTTGTTTAAAGGGCTTTCTATACTGTTTAGAGCCACTCGGGAAAATTATTGTGAATTGGCTTTACAGTTAGTGTAACTAGTGGTTTATTGATCATAAACAGTAATGTCGAAATTCAAAGTAGCAAAGAGTATAAAAGGAAGAAAGACCTCTCTTAGATTTATTTGGAGGTCTATATAGGGGGTTTCTAGTTCCGAGGCCAGAACTTTCCGGAGTGGCTGTACATACAGCCATGTCATGAGGCTTTCGGAGCCCCCCCCCCCTTCCCGCCTGTTGCAACGGTAACCCACTAGCGAGGATATCATGAAGGTAAACCTTTCGTAAGTTTATCAGTGGAAGGACCTTATTATTAAAAGTATCAAAGAAGGGATCGAGAAAACCTCTATCTCGGAGCTCTATCCTCGGTGGCGCCGGGGTTGCATGAAGCAGCATAGTAATTAATTCTAGTGCGCAAACAATCTACTCTACCGAATTATCATAGAAACACTAGAAAAACAAACATAGAGAACAGCTTATTTTACCAATATTGGAGGTCTTGCCAGCTGTATATTTGTGGTTGGCGGAGTCAAAAATTAATTGTAGGTTAGTTGTTACGGGGTCTCCGGAATCTTCCTAGACACCGCACTAGTAGTACCTTTTCATCAAAATGCCAGTAACCCTTTGCTGTACCGTGATGGGACACAAGAATGAGTTTATTCGTAGCTGCAGACTGCAGTCCACGTCTCTCCCATTGTGGAAATTTCATTATCCTTGATGCACGCTATCTTCCATCCAGTATTCTTATTATCTTATGGTCCACATGAACTACGGACCGCATTTTGTTCGGTGTGGCGATTGTAGTAAATCTTATGCCGGACGGAGTGATGATGGAACGCATACTTAGCAGATACAGAACGGTGGATATAGCTACGGTGCCATGTATTTTGATACTATAAACCTCATTAGCCACACACTAGCGCGGGAATTATTTAGAATATCCGGTTGAGCTACTGTTGCGTGGGCGCGCGGGCAACTCAATAAGATGTACTGCAGTTCGGGGGAAGATTACATGGAGGGGAGATTTAGTGAATTCTAGGCATCGCAGAGGATGTACCCTGACCAGATAAAGGGTCCAGCCCTTACCAAGCTACTGAAGTAATCCACCAAAAAGAGACCCCAGAATCGACGATCCCGGCCAACCTAAATAGCGCCGGATGTACTAATAGCGAAGCCTGGTGGAGCCAACGCTTGACCCCCATTAGTTGCTGCAAGTCCTACTGATCAGCTAATTGAAGATTTTGCCCTGGCGGTAGTGCTCTGTACATTACCTTCGTGAGGTGTGACCCCGGAAATTTGACAGAGATTCCGTACTGGCTCTCCGAGAATATCAGAACGAGTGAAAGACCAAGCCCATGAGGCCAGCCCCCTCAGAGGGGCCTCTGAATACCTCGCAACCACTCAGCGCGGGAGCAGCTGTCTATAGGCGGGGGAAGGTTAGATATATATACCAGACGCCACTATGGGTCGTGCCGACGGATTACCAGAATGGCTTGATCTGAGTGACGATATACGTGATCTTAGCCAGCCAGCTTGCTCCTGTTGGTAGTGGGGGCGTGATGTGTTGGTCTATCATGTTCTTTGAGATTTAGCTTTGTTTAAGACAATTATCGCATCGTGAAACGGATATAAATACCGGTAGAGGGAAATGCCCAGGCTGATGAACAGTGCTCCGGGGGTTTATAAAGGGGGGCACATGGCGGCTTCTACCCTTAGTAGTGAACGCAGCCAAGAGCGATCGAAATCGTTAGCGGAGAAACGGCTGCGGGCCATGCCGGTAACCTCCGTGGTTCCACCCAAATACCACTGGTATTCCATGCACCCCCCCCCCCGCCACTGTTACAGCCCCATAATGTCGGCTCACCACCCGCGTGGAGAGAGGATCTTGCCTTACCCCAATAATGGTACCTATTTTCATGGCTCTACTGGAATCTCTATTGCCTGGGGCCTTGATAGTGCCAGATAGCTTGTTTTGATCGGTGGGCACTTTCGCAGGTGTGTTGGGGCATATATCCATGTATACAGAGTGAGCTGGCTGGACTGGAAGATCCCAGCCCGGAAGATGCAAGACAAATGGTTTTTTGAGAGGGAGAGTGGCTTCTCAATGTAGCATACATTGATCTAAAGAGCCAAGCAAGCAATTTGCATACATGTATCCATTTCGAAACATACATGTACGTCTCAAGGACACATGGGTATGGTTCGCTTCGCTGCAACAGGTGGTCTAAGGAGCTGATGGATACGGTGGTAAATAGAGGGGTAGGGCTATATAAGAAGCTAGATTCTCCTTCCTTTCAATCCATCCACCATCACAAACACATTCTTTCCCTAAAGCACAGTGATAATCACTACAACATCGCCTTTATCATTACCCCTCTGTGGCCCCCAGAGACCTCTGATACGGTCTCATGGTCCTTTATACCATTGGACCAATACGCATCATCACCGCTCACCCGTATACCGCCTGGGCTATCTCGGAGACCTATCTATGCTACACCTCCTCTTCGTCTGCCTTCTCCGCCTATCCCCACCTATGCCCATTGTCTCTTTTGCTGGATAGATAGTCTTTCCGCCGCAGCCGACCAACTATAGGGTCGAGGTCTTTCTCCGGCTTTAGCGGGAACGCGTGGCGGAAGGTGGTCTATCCCTTCTCTTATTCGTGCTAATATGCTGAGATCTGACATATGGCCATACCAGATACTTCGAAGGCTTTCGGGTGAATTATTATTCTGCGGATCAAGCCTCTCCTTGACTCTGTTTGGCTTGGTCCTTGCTTGCGAACCTATGCCATTAAACGTCTCCTTGATCCTGCCTGGCTCGGTTCCTCCTTGCAATTCTATCACAAGACTAGAGCTGATTCGTGGTTACTTTTGCTGCCATCTTGACACCACACTATGATATACTGCCTGCTTGGCTTAAGACGGTATAGGAACCCTTTTACCCTTTCTGCACTAGTTTTGAGTGGGGAATCTAATACTTCATCTGCTTAGCTCTTCCAAACGATACCCAGTATTGTGGGGGCTCGCTTATTTGTCTAACGGGATCTTAATCAATCACGAGCTTCTTGGCGGTCATTTCTGAGCCAGCGCGAGGATATACCATTGTTATTGAGTGTAACCGGGGGGAACCGCAACATAAGGTAAGCTGCGATTCGTTCAATGTACTTGTTATCATTACTTAAAAAAGCTCTACCTTTCAGATGGGAGAATTTTTTTGGTTTAAGTGTGGGCGGTATAAACCTTTGATGGAATTGTTATGGAGCACGCCAGGCCTGTGTCCCTGTCATATACAGCTGTTCACGCCTATGTGTACCTCTAGGTAGTCCTATGATTCCGTTTTCCTGCTCATCACCATATACTACATTCCCTCGGAATCAGAATCCGTCTTACCCGCCGTTTGAATTACCCCTCTTTGAAATACACCCGTCCAACATCCTTCTTTTCGGCTTCTTCTTTCTTCCTTTTTCTTCTTTAACCTGGTAAATATATCTTTACTTACGGTTGCCTGTAGGCGGCTAACCGGGGGATGGGTTCGGGAGCGGGAGCACGAAAATTATGACAATAGGAGTTGGGGTTTCGAAATCGTGACAAAAGTATCTCAAAAAAATCTTTTATAGTTCATAGATATGAACCCAATAACCATCATAATTTGATTTAATAGAAAACAATTTTTACTAATATTTTCCCTAATGATGAAATTGTATTCGGACAGTCGCTTCCCGTGAGATCTAATTGAGTAGTTGTATTCAACCTTGTTAATTTAGAGGCCTGAGAAATCATGTAACACACCCCGTTTCCATCAATATCCTCCGCTAGACGGCTTTCTAATCGAATATATTCAGGGTACCCCTCTCTGAAGGTTCTATCTAAGTCAACTCCTTCTCTTCGCTACCCATTGAGATGTTTTTTTTTCCTGAGATTTTGCATAATGACATACTACCCTAGCCGTGTAAATATCCTTTCCTGCCCTCCTTAAGTATAAACATGCAACCCTGTGTAGAGATATAGTAGCCTCGCTTTCATTCACATTCATTTTTTATCAAGAATTATGGCACTTTGAATATCAATACCACCCAATTGTGCTTGACACCGTTTAATGTTGGCACTAGCCACGGTAAAAACTGGTATTCATTGGTTCGGAAACTAATTAGTGACCTAGTCATAGCTTATAATATGAAATTCCAGCAGGTGGGTTATAATATAACGTAACGGCCCCCCGGGTTAGGATAGTAAGCCGGTTCCTAATACCCAAGACCTTTGGTGTACTATAGAGGACAATGTTAGAACGATGATAACAGTGGTCCCCTACCTGCCCTGAAAATGGTGTGCCTGGTGTCCCGAAACATAGGTAAAGTGTTATCCCTACAATTCCTCTAAGCCTGGGAGCAGGTAGAAAGTTCCAGTCACATTTGGAAAAGATTGAGCCCATGATTTATCCCTACAAGCTTTAATACCATCTAGTACATAATTGTGAGTAAAACTAGTTATTACAATTCAATTGCTATGTTCATGTTCACCATCAAGATGATAAGGTCTGTACTCTGAATGTTCCATTCTTGAGATCACGATCTTCCCCACCAACTCCGTTCCAATAATCCACCAAGTCAATTCGAAACGGGAATTTCCTTCAAATTCACGTCATCCCTTGTCCCCTTAAATGGTAGGAAGTTTGATTTTGACTTTCCCATTGAATAACAGGAATCATGAAATCAAAATGAGCAGGCATAATGAATGATAGGCGGTTGATTCAGGTCAAAATACCGCATTAATACAAATTCGGAGGAAATGGCCTGGGTCTTGACTCTGGATGTGTTGGGAATATCTGGCTCCGTGTCGGTCATCCCGGGGTCATAGTCTAGGGGAGCGGTAGGAGTTTTGGCTAAATGTATGTTACCCTCTGCGAGTGATCGCGATCTCCGCCGATTCCTACGCATAAATTCTCTCCTTTCAACCCCTACATTCTTCAAATCATTTTGCTTCCATGTAATAGATCCAGCTGTGCGGGTGGTAAAGGTCATGTTGCTAGTTGAATACAATTGCCTAATCTGGCAAGCTCTGTTTGATAGTAATCAAAACAGATGAGAGATGAAGAAATATTACGACCGGAGAAGTAAGCTAGGAAGAGCTAGGGGGCTGTATCCGGGTTGCCAGAAATATGAAAAGCCGCACCTCCCCTGTTCATTAACTATACTTATCAAACCGCAATAAGATTTATTATCAAAGTAATGATCTCCCTTATAAACAGAAGAAAAACACCGCAATCAATATCCTCCTCCTTGTCTTTATAAAAAAGAAAAGTTCTACTAGTAATTCCTCGCCCCTGCGGGCCCGTTTGGCAACCAGACAAGAAAGAAAAATTTCGAACCACAAAGAATCTGAAAGCGAGATTGGAACGCTAAAGAAGGTGATTGGCTCTCGTTCAATACAAAAAAGCCGCCTTGTATAGTTTCTTCTTCTTCTTCCGGAGCTCCCAAGGATCAAGGCCTAACAAAAGACCGTCTGTACAAAGTTTGCAAGGGCAAAGCCTTTTTAGCCTATTGCCAGACGGGCCCTAGGTTTTGCGATTTGCCGCCTGCCGGGCCCCGTACTAACTTGCGCCCTCTTTTCCACCTGGCGGTCCTGCAATCTCACACGGTCTCAGCATAACGTTCCCATAGCATTATATGTCATCAATCTATGCCGCTTCAATTGCTGAGGTGCCGCCTCCGCAATCTGTTTTATAGTTGGATAAATTTGAGACTCGAAAGGCCAACCGGAAAATGGTTCTTTAATATCATCCATTGCTTGGTGCATTGCTCAAGCACCCACTTGCGAGATGACTCTTTATCCTCGAGGTTTCATCTACAGTCAACCCAGTACCATGTCTGGTAGGGGGTTAGCTGGATTGACCTTCCCTTTGAACCCCTCCGGGCCTATGGGATCCTAGCGGATGCGTGGTGGGTGAACATGTGGTGTTTATCCTACAGCCGGACTTATCTTGAGGATCTAAACCCTTATTCGACCGTTCAGAGGGACGGGTCGGTAATGAGTGGTTCGACCCCTGTGTCCGTGGGTAAGTCTTGACACACTGATGGAGAGTGATAGTCATCCCGAATTTTGCTCATCCCAGGCACCCCGCCCAAGCCCCACAGCGACAGCTTAAAAAGACCCGCGTGCGAGGGATCCATCTGCTGTTGCCCAAGCCCGCTAGAATATAGTCCTCTGAGTCCTATCGCCTGTTAGCTACAAAGTCATTGGATTGAGGAAGTGCCTTCTACCTCTGCTCTTTATTTGTTTATTGATGTGGCGGCTTAACCCGATTCGACCATCCCCCTTCTCGGGGCTTTTCTATAGACTGAAGTTATGTCAGCGTCATGTCAACACGAATTCGCTAAGATCGATAATTACCTGTCTCTCTCCTACAAGATGTATAGCCCCCACCCAAGCTGCCAATGTTCTCATAGCCAATCGATGTAACAACCCCGCAACTATATGCCGGCAGAGACGTGTCTTAGCCAACTACCACTCTAACCTGCCTGGAGGTGTATGGAAGATCAAACTTACTATTAGTGGTGACATATGAGGATGGTCGTGGGATTGTGGGGCATTGTCAAGGGACCACCCCTGGCCGTCGACAGCCCAGTTAAGTAACCTCACCGCACCGGGGTGGGGGGGGGGGGGCGGGTGAAGCAACTGCGTGTGGAATGGCAACGCAAGGCACCATCCGATCGGCTAGATAGCAAGGACTGAGCTATCATGCAGTACAGCTGCCCTACAGGAAATACAGTGCGGGTAATCCACGGTGTAATTGTACGAGGGTGTGTGCTTGTGATAGATCATGCATTGTTATCAAAGGAGGCGGATGAAAACTGGTGATAGGGCCGGTGAAGAGAGGTGGTTTTGTGTAAATGATGGATAGAGCAAGCAGCTGGAGGATCAAGGGCTCCTTAAATACCCTGTCTGGCCTGCGTTAGCACACCTTTCCTCCGTCATCTACAGTACACGTTCCTACTTCCAGACCACCTGGAAGGTGTTGAGAACCCTGCTAAGCGAGGGGGCCTGGCTAGGTGTTCTGGCTACCTGTTTTCGCTCCTCACTCACCCTCCCCGTCCCGTCGCATAGCCGAGCTAGCGCATCCCGCTTATTTTGCCTCTCGAAGCTGAAGGTATCGCTCTACCTCCCCCCCCCCCCCCAAGTTAGGTAGGTCTCAGTCCAGTAAAACTGTCCTGTATGGCAATGGGACGAAACTTATCAGTTCACTACTTTACCCCGCGGCCCCTAGTTAAAGGGAATCAACGGCGGAGGGGTTAATTCTGTATTGATACTAGTAGTATCCAAAATTTGGAATTCTTGGTTACGTGATTCAATTTTTTAGAATGTGAATATGGCTGTGCGGACGGTTATACCATCTCGCCACCCATTTTCTAATCCTAGGGCGGCTGCATCTATCTTGATGACATCGTGATTGCTGCCACACCACGGCCACTCACAAACCTATACTAGGGGGGCCAGATCAATGACTCCGGATATTACCCGCTTTTTCCTATTTTCCACACCTTCGGCCACGGTAGGTCAGTGTCCATCAAGCAATCGTGGCACACCGTGGTCAACTGAAGGATAGAAATGTGGACCCCCGTAAGAGCAAAATATCAACACCTGTCCTGTATTACTCGTGGGTGACTAGGTGGTTAAGCAAGCTTTCCACACTTTGAAATAAATCTCGTCTTACAACCTGACCAGGTATTAGGGGCGCCGGTCCATACACTACTTTACCTAACCCTTAGCGCTCCCACCCCCAGCGGGAAGTACTGTGACATGTGCACAGGCTCGATAACAAATTCCAGAGTGGCGCAGGAGTTCAATGGGCCACGTATACTTCCGAAACTGCTGGAAAAGATACCTAACCTCCTACCTCTATCGTAGTGCCTCCAATACCCCCTGATTTAACAAAGGTGCGCCACTGTATACGGGAACAAGGGGGACGGGGACATGCAGAGATACATTTAATTTTTTAGATTTGCTTTTACCTTACTTTGCTTTCTTTTCACCCGGTTTGAGCGTTTGTAACATTGCTAGTAGTGGAGGGGGGTTTACGCTTCCCGCAGTACGGGGAGGTGAGTTTTCGCCAAAACCTTTGGATTGCGTACAGAAAGAAATAGCATAGAAGACAGGGAAGATGATCGCCATCGCCTAAGATCTGCATGCATGTATAATGTATAAATACTAAATTGAATAATAACTAATGTGAGTCATGAGGCATCACTCGATTCTTTTAGGGACTGGACACCAGTTCTAACTTCGGCGGGTTATTGCTGTAGGTGTTTTATATACACAATATCCTAGTGAGCGCGACCGTAAGAACCCGCATGACAGGAAACGTATACCTGTGATCGGTGCGCATCAATTCATGAGCAGTTCGGGATGGAAACCTAGAGCTCAGTTGGGGAGGATCTAGAGGGTGGTATGCACATGCTTCAGGACTTTGTCGCTCCACCAACCCCGCTACACCTAGGAGTATCGCTTCCTTTACCGATTCCTGACCCCGTAATAGCGGAGTTATATATGTAAGGGGGATAATTAAAATCCGCTGGTAAAGCCACACCAGGTTTCTCTCTGGAAGGGTGGGTAGAGTTTACCGAGGCGGGGGGATAAATGTGGCTCAATGGAGCGGCTGGGCCCTGAATGGGATGGCGAAGTCAGGGTATGGGAAAATATTATGAATGCATCAACGGCGATACTGACTCCATTGCTGCGTGCACACACCAGGCCCCCACTGCGACACAGCAACATATCTAGCCCCGTCAACCGCATTTCCACCCCCCCCCCCCTCTCCATCACCACAATCCCGGCTCGCTCCCTAAACCACATCTCCACACGCACCACTCCCGCCAATATCACCATTCACACCACCTCCGCCAATATCCCCATCTTCACACCACCACTACTATTACAAAGCCCCCACCGCCTACACCAGAGCAAATCGGCGCGCAGCCCTCGGCTAGATCAACGTCTCCTTCACCCCAAGGCCCCAGCACGGCCTCTCAGGTTCTTTTCGAGTCCGCAATCCCGTCCTCATGGACTAACCGCTGTAATGGCTGGCAGCGTTGTGAAGGAATGCAAATGCGCGGGGAAGACCCCCCGGGGGGGGGGGGTAGTGGCGACGAACTCCGCGTCCGCCGAAGACTCATCATGCACAGCCCGGCCTCATGTGGTGGCCAATGCCACTCCGCACGCCGCGCTATCCTCTAGTGTGGTATCATATTACCGTTGAGTCATGCCTCCCTAAATAGTATTCAGTACCAGCTCCTCACACCGCTTCACCACAAAACCATCCGGTGCTTGTCTCTGCAGTGATCGCAACCTCCCCCCCCCCCCTTCCTCACATGGCTGAGATCCGCTTGAAACCCTCAGGCGTGCGACGAGGGGCAGAGAAATTCCTCACGAGTGCGTGAGCCTGCCCGGCAAGCTAACTAGACCATGCACTACGGTAAGAGCGCTTAGGCCGGCGTTAAGTAGCTTGGCAACACCGCCATAGTGTCGCTCATGAGATGGCTCTATGTCTAGATCCGCGAAAACCTCGGCTCATCGGCTACAGTTCTCCCCCCAGCCAAACAGAACCATAGGAATCACCCTCGCCCATTCAGAGATTATCACTCATATTTTCCCATGCTATATCCCTACTACCTCGAGGTATGATAGGGTATGTTCACGGATATTAGATGAAACACCACTGGAACAGATCCCGCCGAAGCGCGGTGAGATTTAACGAACACGATTCACTATGATTCTGCAAGTGCATGGCTGCTCCCCGGGTGAGATCCCGAGATAATAATGAAATCTCCGACTTACCTTAAATAGATAATGTAAAGCAGCCTACGTAATAGTAGGTATTTGCTTCCTCACGGTCAGTGGCCTATGGCGGAAGTCGGAGTAGTGGGCCGGCAAAGCCCGAGGAACATCAGGGCCGGAAATGCGGCATGGCGGTTGCAGAACGGGAATGCGATTAAGTATGGTACCGGATAAGCCTTTTATAGCAAGGTTAAAGTATAATGTGTTTTACGGCTTTCAAAGGAAAGGGGGGGGGTGAGATCTTACAGGGAAAGATGATGATGCATTTTTATGCCAATTACTTGACTGAACAAAGGAGAAAGCCAGTGACACGAGCGCAAAGATACTCCTACAGGTAGCAGGTTGTACAGCGGTGGGTAATAGGTCATAAGATGGCCTAACCACAATTTTGTCTGCAAACGCGCACCCCGGCCCGGCGCCACTCCGTCCGATGACCTAATACCCACCGCTGTACACGGGTAAGTCTCCAGGGCAACGAAGCGGAGAAGCGTGAAGAGGAACAGGAGGTGTAGTACGGCCAGGGAGATTAGTTGGAAAGGGACATCTGAGAATCTATCTGCTTAAGTTTCTATATCAATACCGGGAGCACAACGTCGTGTGAAGTACATGGAGGGCCTAGAGACAGATTGGTTTACTCTGGCCCCGCAACAGGTGATGGGCTATTTGTGAGCCTCAAATAATGAGTGGGTTAGGTTAGGTGTGAGAAATGTTTACCTAAGTAACCCACGGGCTGAGTGGTTGATCACATATAAAATGCACGATTTTTGCTAAAGAAATGTTTCATAACCCTAACCCACTAAATATAAGATTTTCTCTATCCATCGCCAGGGAGGTTTTCTGTACCAGTGTACCCATGGTGGGTAGCCCGGGTATAACAGGCTGAGTTGGGCTGGGTACGGGTAAGGACGCCCATGACGTGGGTTGGGTTGGGTGAGGCCTAAATCAAACTCAGGTTCACCCATTCCGTGGTCTGGCGTTTACCTATGTCCTTTGCTATATTTTATTCTATTTTTTTCAGGCAAGGAAGATCTTACCCCGCCTCCGGAAAAGCTCTACCATAACCTTCCGGCTGCCCCCATCAACCAATCTAATAAAAGAGGAGCTATATGCCAAGGGCGGCGGAACCGAGTGACATCCCATGACTCCCCGTGCGCAAAGAATGAATATGGATCATCGAAGCCCAAAGCACCGTTATAGATAATGGAGAAGGCAGCTATTAGGCTAGGACAGTGCCGAGAACCTCCTCTCATGCTTCGCCTGGCTTACCCGTTGGTGGCTGACGGCCCAGGCTCCGGCAGAACTTGGAACTTCCGGAGTCGATAGCTGCCAAAGTTTCAACCACAAAGCAGGATATAGCGCGGAGGTGCCTAGTCTACCGTTCCCCCAGTCCTGTGAAGCACAATAGGCAAATCACGGTATCAGAATATTTTTCGCAGACAAGCCCTCAAACCGGAAAGCTCAATTTAGGTCTCCCCAATGAGATAATGTCAGCTAGAAAGAGACACCAACTCCTTCTTAGCTTCTCTCGAATTTATCTTCAGATATCCAGGACGAGCCACAAATAGACACGTTATCGCTCCACTAGAGCGATTGTTAGCCAGCCCCATCAACCCATCCATTATTGGCCAAACACCCTTGATCACATGATACCCGTCTGGGCTCTAAAAGCACTCACAATCCGTTATGCTAGCCCTAGCACCTTGTATCAACAACCGCACACACTCCTCCCGGTGTGGCAATCACCGCGTGAAGTGGCCCGAGAAAGCACGAAAATAAAGCCAGACGGGCATTATTCCGCACCACAGACACCGGATACCTGCATCACCAGGAGGAAGACATTTGCTGGGAGGTTGGAAACAGAGAGGACGGTGGTTGCGGGGTGGTAAGCGGAGATCTAGAGGCATGAGGTTGTTGGTATTGCTTTCCTGTCCTGAGTTGCTAGTTCAGTCATCTTATTCCAAGATGTTTTGGCTCCGGAGGGGGTAGATGTCGATAGTGCTGTATCCGGGAAGGTGAAGCCAGACACATCAGCCAATCAATCCATAACTCTGATAGCTCAACCAAACTAGTTTTAGTGTTGTGGAATGGGTTGGGTATTTAATGATTACACGCACACCTCCTCAACCACCTGCTGTGGCTTCCAGAGATTGACTGGATTACTTCCCCAAATTAGGACGGACGATTAGTCTATAGATTTGCATCCATTACTATTCGTTTGAGTACTTATGTATATAGCTTTTAGGTTTGACTAATTTGTAAGTATTGATCGCTTACTATATGTACATATCGCTGGGTAATTGAAGAAAGTTTGCCGCTCGATGATACTGCGCAGGGGTCTACTGGGTGGCTGGCATCTACATTTTATAGTCGTTTTGTATGGAACGTTTACTTAAAGGCGCCGAGATATGAAAGAAGAGTAACATATATATGAAGACTAGCCCTAATACCTGATCATGAAAACACCTAGTATCCACCATTTTCAGACATACCACCCCACCAACAGAGGATGCCCCCACCCCCGGGCCAAAAAAACGTAAAAATAGATAGAAATTGAAAGAATGGAAAGAAAGGTAATCGCGAGCAAATCAGTGAATAAACAAAACACTCCCACCCACAGAAAATTGATACCTCTTCAAAGTCCTCCATATACCTCACCCAAGACCCCAACCGACAATCACCTAACATAGTTCTACCCAGTAAATACTCCCTCAACCGAGCAAACGAGGCCCTGATTGAGATCCATGCCATTCAGCTAAGTGGCGCTGATACCTTTACGCAGACCTCGTCCTTCAAGATCATCCGAGCAACGGTAACAAACATCCCAATAGTCGGGGGAGACGCAATGATGGTAAAGAGGAAGCGACCAAGCAGAGCGTTAACAGGGGATTGAAGCCAATACTTTATCTTTTTCTTAACACCACCCCGTTCGGCTTCCGAGGCAGATATCCTATTCTCAGATGACCAAACGATTCCCCTAAAGGGAGAAAACATTACAAAAATCCATAATACCTGTCCGAATACCAAAGAGCACATTATCCAGGCTCGTTCAGACGTTGTACTCTCACCAGTGTTGTATCGCGTGAGAAACGCAATAATGATGTAGGGTAAGGCCACTAGGATGGAAGCAAGGCCTAGGAAGAAAAAAACAGGCCAATAGTTGTCATCGGCCTTCTTTAGGTTAGAAGGTATTATTAGTGTAACGACAGGACGGCGAGATGTACTAACTTCTTTGTGCAGCTCATTTAACTCCTTTTGGAACTTCAAAAGGTCAGGAGAGCTTGTGTGCACCCAACCCTTCATCTCATAGGCGCAGCCCACAGCCCCACCGATCATACTATTACCTTGGATCCACAGAATTAGTCTCTCACCGTGCCCAATCATGTCCTGGTAAACCTACAGCGTGGTAGCTCGCTTTCGTCTCCCTTCTCCTCCCGCCTCTTTCCACATGAGCATGCACATGAACACTGCTCATCTATATCAGAAGTTTTCTGTATTTGCCCAGTACCACCAAATGGAATACCGCCGGGACAGTTGTAAACTAGGAACATAGAGGGGTAAGAAGGCGCGGAAAGTGAGGCTAAAAGATTCATAAAGGACATCAAAATATAGGAAATTGTAGTGATAGAGTATGCGGCGTAGCCAAGTCGATTGAGTTGATGTTTGCTTGCATGGTATAGCTCATATGAGCTATAGATTATCTGGATAATTGCAGCCGACGTCTTCAGAAAGCTAATATTCCCAGCTAGTTGCGGCTGCTGTCCGGCGCTATCTGATGAAGTAGGTAACGGCCTTACAAGAAATTTACCCGGGACTTCAACTAACTCGTAGGCTTCACTTACCTCATCACTAGTGGGTAGGCGCGAGTAGGTGAGAGGTGATTTGATAAATTCAAGCATCGAGGGAATCCCAATAGGATGTTGACCATGTATATTTGTAATTATAGGTGAACATATTATTCTAGAATGGTGTATTAGCTTAGCCGAAATCATGATAAATATTTATTAACCCTCATAATAGGGTCCGATTTTGAAATGGAGCCCTAAAAGCGGCGTTCTAAGAGCCTTGCTATGTATCTACACGGTTGCGCTTTGATGCATCGGATAAATGTAAGGAGACAGCCTGGGGGCCCACCCATAATTGTAAGATGCAGGTACAAGCATGCATAATGCCCCGGCCCAATCAGCCACCTGTAGGGCATCTACCCTCGAGACGAAAGACGAGGATAGCTTGACTACCGCACGAAACATGCCAGAGAATGGCAATATAATTGCTGTTAGGCCATCGACAAATGCGTAAAGAGCGCCACCCCCTGGGCGCGACACTACTGTGAAAGCATGAAGCCCATAGTTGAGTGCAAAGAACTGAATAACATCGACCCACGTTGCCCGGCGGCAGTATCTCTCTCCCTCCGATGTTAAAATGATATGGCCAGTCGAGTTCATGGTGGTAAAATTCGCGGGGTTAGAATCTCGTCTGCGGCCTGTTTGATTACTGTTGGGGTGTGTATTGGGAGACGAAATTATTCTCGGAACACTGGAGAGACGCACCCATAAAAAAGACACCCAGCCTATATATACATATCTCCAGACGCTGGAAATAGCCTACTTGGGTGGGGGGTATGTATTAGAGAAAATCCTAGCGGTACATGGGCACACTGTGAATCCCCCGAGCTGCTTTTTTGGTTGGTTGTCTAGCGCCACTAAGAGCTTTCTTTCTTACGGATTGGTAGAGGAAATACCTCAGTAGGCGCCAACCATTAAGAGCAACAAATATACCCAACTCAGTGCGGATTTGACGGTCCTATCCGCCACATACACTTCCGGTGGCGGGCGCAGCTGGTGACTGGCATTCTCGGTTCGAGTAATATCCCGATATGAGAACATGTGACAGATAACCATTTGGTACATCACTGTACGCCTTATCTAAAGGTTCCGACGTCAAGCGAGAGGGTCCCCTGCTATGAGGTTTCTCAATAATAACGACTAATGGATGACTTCCCTTTAGAGAGGGAGGGGTTGGATCAGAGAAAATTTGTTGCGCTGCAGCCGGGTCTTTTCTACCAGATCTTGCATATTGGCGTCCAGATCCTGCCTCTGGTTGGTTCATACCCCTGCTGCAGCGCAACGAATTTTTCTCAATTAGTGCGGTAATATGATTGCTAGGCTCTAAATTTCCTGCGGGAAGTCATCCGTTGTTTTTTCTCTTTGTTTTTGGAATTTAAATTTTATGGGAAGTTGAAGTTATCTAGTTAATAGTCCGAGTCAAAACGATCGCGCAGATATATCCGATAAACTCTAGCCATTATTACACAGAGCAGTCGCAACCTGATATTCCATGTCTCAACATGCCGGATCCTCTTTCTACTGCAAAACCAATCTGCTATCCCGGGTTTTTGCAATCCTATACGAAATCCTAGAGTCTTGGCGGTCGGGTTGCGTGTACCTCTACGGCACTATTGGACCTTCAACATTTCTCGACCCTCAGCGCACCCGACAACTGCCACGGCACGCCCACTACTGTTGCCCAGCATTGGACGCCATCGCCCCACCCGTGACCCCCCCATCCTCCAGAGCCTGCCATACCCTCCACACGTTCTTGGCTGCAGAACTTGCTCAGCGCTTTGCGGCTGAGTTACCCCTCATTATCCCTTGGGGCACGGTACGATCGTGCAGAGCTGATCGAGCGCGATCTCGCGATCGTTACCCCGGATATCTCCGGCACGTTAATACCGCATATGAGATCAAAATTGTTCTGATCTATGCCCTTGAACCAATCGTGAAGGAGGTAATCCCTGATAGCCAACCTTTCGAGTTTTTGCGGTAGTGGATGCGGTCGGGCTTAACCAAATGAATACCTCGCCATTCTACTCTCGCGTGGCATCAACCCCGACCCTAGCCCCCCGTACCTTACAAACGGGGGGGGGGGGGACTTTACTACAGTCGCACCCCGCTATGCCGGATCCCAAGAACCAGAAAATTTCAATACCGGATAGCAAACTGATCTTGCAGTAAAAGAATTCAATTCCCGTAGGATTCCGTACGTGACAGCAAGGGTGGGGCATAGTGAGGGGCGACTATATTCACAGCCTTGCGTAAAGGACATATGCGGGCCACTAGGCTACTGTCATATTTCCAATAGCACCCATCACATACGCCATGTATCGGACCGGTTGGAGGGGGTCATGTGTTACTGAAGCAGTACAGATGATCCCTGTATTGTCACTTGCATTTTCTGGTTCTCATTCCTGTACCTGGGTACATTGGAGCTGTATCGGTTGTTTCACATCCGTGTAGCGAAGGGACAAGACCCTGGCACCGGGATGATTGATTAAGTCGTGAGGGGAGCACAGTTGGAGTAGTGACATATCGACATGAATCCTTCGATGTAGCCAGCGCAAGACCATCCCTGATAGACTTATCTCCTTCGGTAAATTATAAAGCCTTCTTCGACCCGGATTTTGTGGGCACGCCTCAGTACTCGTCCCTCCATGACGTTTCCGAACACGATCAATATTGCATACCATACAAATAGGAGGACTTGGCACTTTTTTGTGTGTATGCAATATTGGTCGTGTTCGGAAACGTTATACAATTAGTAGTAGATTGTCCCTTCTTGCTCAAAGGAGACGTGCGATCTGATCAGGTATCGAACCCCGTTTGTCGCTGTCCCCAAACTACATGTTTCCATATGATACACAATTGTGACCATCCCTCGGTGTGTATTGGGGGAGTTTGAGCAGATGTGCTCCTAGCCGGTTGTAACTCCCATTGGTACTCGCTTGTCGGCTATGTATTTGCCAACAAACAAAACACACCAAAAATCGCCCACCCATACTTGTACCAAAATACCAACAACTAAGTAGTTATGATAATCTTGATAACGGAGACCCACACCTCAAATTCCTAGCCTATTGAGATACTGGTAAAGGTGTAGTAAAATGACCCTTTTAGACATATTTTACCTTTCCTGTAGGGTGTTACAGGCGCCTGGATATAAAATGCATAATAACATTGAAGCCGATAGAGCACTGACATGGCTGGCTGTGCATGTGGGCTGTGCATACAGGATTGAAATGAACGACTTAGTTCCGCGTGCACATGTATTGTGTTCCCAGCAAGTTGAGTAAATGCCTGTAGGTTGGCGACGTCGGAATGCCCTCTCAACTATGGCTTTGGATGATCGCACTGTGGGCGGGGTAAAAGGGATGATGTGATAGGTTAAGGATAGCGCTAGTGGCGTTATAGTACGCCCTTGGAGGTTGTGACCTGCAGAGGTGATGAGGATATGGTTGGCAACCAGAATATCCCTTCGCAGGTAAGGAATAATATTTCCAACATCCCACTCCACACCCACGACCTAGAAAAACAGCCGGTAATATGGGGTTACCGTTTAGAGAGCTAATGCCATCAGCTGCGACATCGAACGACACCCCCGCGGACCAACCACACGGCTGGGTATGTCGAACCCAACACTCGAATTGCCAGAGAATTGACCCAAGGTGCCGAAAAAGCTCCCACCGCACTAAAAACACCGTTGGCTGTACCGCGGCAATATTGGCAATCTCGCCTCAGCCAAAATCGTCATTTGAAATGTGCATATTGCTCATCCTCGGGGACGACATCATTGGGCAAGTGAAGGTACTCTTTCAAAAGTTTTCTTAGCAGGCTTAAACCGTGATTGACTCTGTCCTAGTACATTTTAAAAACTCTCTAAGCACCCCCGGATGACTCACCTTCCTTCAGGGCATCGTTGGCAACAATTGTTTGCGGTACCTCCTTCAGAAATCTCTTTCGCTGTAGCGGAACACAGTTTATGCAGTTTCCACCGCTGGAAGAATTGCCGCTGACATTGAATTGCCCTTGACAGCGCGGGAAATCCATTGCCGACATGGGGGTAAAAGTACTGTTTGGTGTGCGGGCGTCAAAAATCTCGTTGGTCTCGAGTCGCCGGAAAATCAATTTAGCTGCGGGATTTGATTGAAGAAATCCTTAGTAACGCCGAAGTACTCTGGGAGAGTTTTTGACTATGATTCCTGATTTTCAAGCCCATCATACTTACTCCAAGTGCTAGAAGACCTTGTCAAACCAGAGCAATGTCAGATCAAAGAAATACCACAACCAAGAATTACGAGAGACACTTCCCAACCACTCATCAAGTGTCACGACAATACCTTCGGAACTCACCTATGGATATCGTCTTCAAGAACCTAGATCCCGGCTTGGTTCAGCTGACACGGGTTAGGGGATGTTGCTTTTGGCGAGGCGTGTTCTTTAGGGGGGTAGGGGGGCTTGTCGTTGCTAGCTATCGGGGAGAAGGCCCCATATTTATATATAAGTAAGGTAGTACAAGAGAAATATAATGAACGTGAATATACCCATACAATGACTCATCATGGCGTGACTCATGTGAGTAATACAATAACGTCATAATCCCTCATACTGTTACTTACTCGCGAGCGCATACTATTTCAAAATTCCTCTATAACATCCATTACTTACACTCTTCAAACAAACCACACACCACCAAGACCGCCCGCTATTGGTAGGAGATACAACCATATCTATGAGGACGACAAAAACCAGGGCTAAAGCCTGCTAGCGGAGACACAAGGAATACATACATTGCTTGCTAAATCTCTCAAAGGTAAGTGAAACCTAACACCCGGATGATACTTTTCCAGCTAATCGATAAAGTTTGCACGTAGTTTAAATACCTTGAAGACTCAAAAAATCCAGCCTTGCAAAGTGTCTAACCCCACCGATCGAAACACGGCATGTAATCGTTTTTTCAGCAAGTGGAACCCCGTTTGTCAACATTGGTTTTGATCTATCACGTTTCCAACGTCCCACAAGGTACTGGAGCGCGCTTTCCCGCGTTCCCATTAGCAAAATCATTGGGCAAAGAGCCATAGTAATGAAAAATATTTGGCACCGCCGCGTCAAGGATATATGGGACTGTACAGCACCGCAGTAGGCCTATATCTGAGAGAACAAAACTTTAAAAGTGGGCATCTTGCAAATGAGGATTGTAATATGACAAGGTTTCCTAGGAGGAGGTTCTCCCCTCGGGGGGAGCTGCCCCCCGCAAGTTACCCCCGGTTTTCACCACAGGGGGAATGACTAAGGGGACACCATAAGGACCTTTAAACTTTTGCTAACCTAACCCTAACCCGAAACCGATAATTTATTATAGTTTAACTTTGGTTGGCTTTACTAGGACCCCTCATTACACCAGTCCATGCACATCAGGCGGCCAGTACTGGATGGGTCTGTAGCGGGCGTTGGTATACGGTATAGAAATTATAAAGTCATATAGTGTGTATGTAACTAAAGGACAGGTCTTTCAAAGCCGTCGCCAATATTAGCACTGCTTACGACCACTGCTTACCTACCAACAAATATCCACCTCTCATTTCACCATCTCGGCTATGAGATCATGATATTTACTATAGCTACGCTATATCACTATTTTTCAATCTTGTTCATCTCGTACCTAGTACGATCACTACTGTTAGCAGTGCGGCCGCCAATTCCACGCCCAATTGCTTCTGTACGACCACTGCTCCAGCTGCTGCCGCTCGGAGTGCTAGCTTATCAGTTAGCATCATATATCTGACTACCAACCGTTTACTTGATGACCCTAGTAGGCACTTATGATCGGTAAGGACAATAAAGACGATGAACCTTGGGAAGGGACGAGGGAGGGAAATGTACCTTCGGTGCAGCTGGAGGATTAGAAGCAGGATTTCATTGGCGTAAATTCCAACATATCAGCCAGGAAATATATCAGTGCAAGTGATGAGGTAATTTTACTAAGCGACCTAATCAGAACTATCCCCTAGGGTTTCCTCTACCATTGAGCTATGCTTGCCTATAAACCCCAGGACCGCAGCTTCTTGGAAACAAACCTGACCCGGGTGAGAGCTATCCCCGCAGGTTAGGAGCAAAAATGTGGACTAGAAGCAATTGAAACGCAGTTAATTACGTTCCGCACACCGCCATGCTCCCTTTCGATCGGGGACCCCGGGGGGGGGGGTACTTTAAAATACTGGACCTTGGGGCCATTCCTCGCTCTGCCGGCCATCTCTGCCTCCATGTATTGGGCTACTCAGTTACATGTTAGTAATGGTAAGTAGAAATTAAGGTATCAAATATTCTTCGGGGTTGCTAATCGGGTGACATTCTCCCACCGAGATGTAGTGTCCCAATGGAAGAGCGATATCCGTTAATGAGAAGTCATACCGACAAAGGACAAATTTAGGCGCCTTAGCCCTCTATAATGTAGATCTTTAGGACCCTTACGCGCTACCCCTTTCCGGCAAGATCATTCGCCACCCGACACCACTATATTAAATTCGTCTCATCTGTTTATATATTGATACTTCATCCATGCATGCAGCCCTTGGGCTATGGCAGCCATCTCCCCTTCCTAGAGTAGATGTGAATATTGAATTCGTCTAACCCAGTTGTGTTTAGATCACCAGTGCTCTACTAACACCTGAGGGGTTGTGGCTAAACCTGGGGAGTATCCTCCTTTGATGCTCTGCGAGGCATACGTGGAACTAGCCGGCCCACGGATGGCCGGCGGCAGCGGATGGGGATATCCCATTTCCCTGCCGCGTTTGTTTGCGTTGAGGGATCGGCGGCAGTATTTAAGGTAGTCAGAATGGCTCCCATACAAGACCTGATGGTCCCCGAGCATGCGTACCCGCCCAATCCCAGCATTGGGCGCAACCCACAAATCTGTCATCTCACCAGCCTGATATCATCCTACCCGATAGCTAAAGGAGCACAGCCAGTCTTCCAGGACCACAACGGGCGGGTCAATGGGATCAGCGGCAGTCGATGCTAGCTCCACCAAGCGGCCACCAAAACCCCAAAAGCACAAAAAAATAATGCCTCGGTTGGGATTCGAACCCAAGTCACCCTCACAGCTCTATCACCTACATGCTCAGTTTCTAGGTGTGATAACCGCTACACCACCGTGGCTTGTTTGTAGGAGCGCAGCAGGAGATCACAAGCTCCGGGCTAAAGTTTAGATTTGTTGCTAGCATTAGTGCAGCACCTGCCGTGCATATTGGCCCATAGAATGGGGTTAGCGCAAGATGACACAAATTGAGACGTCAAACACATCCCCACCGAATGCGAGCAGAAGAGAGGCCAGGGCACGGTATCCCCTCCTTTGGGAAAAAACGGTATCGAGGCAGCCCTCGAAATCTAGAAGGCTCGACGAAGGCATATGAGCGGAGGAGAGAAGGGCCACGAGATAGGGATGAGGACCTGGTTGAACAGAAATATGGATCGCGGGACTAGTAAGGGGGTGAATCGTTAAAGGGGGAGAGGAACGGGGGAAGCTTCAGGGAGAAGGTCTCGCAGTGCCATTCTAATACCTCCTATAATCCCTCTCATTGATGAGGGAACCGCCACTTCCGGTAGGCGGGAAGAATATATATAAATTGTAGGTTGGCGCAGGCTTGCACCCGCACGTTACTGATAGCAGGCTATCACGTCAGTGGAGACTACAGTACATCCCCCCTACGGACGGTGGACCTCCCAAACCCAATATTGTGGGCAACTGTGGTTCAGGTCTGACAGTGAGGTCTATCGATAAACGAGGAATGTGAAGTGATGAAAAAAAATAATGCCACGGTTGGGATTTGAACCCAAGTCACCTTCACAGCTCTATCTCCTACATGCTGAGTTTCTAGGTGTGATAACCACTACACCACCGCGGCTTATTTGTAGGGACGCAGCAGGAGATTATAAGCTCAGGCCTAAAGTTTAAATTTGTTGCTAGCGTCAATGGGGTTAGCGCAAGGTGGCAGAGGAGCAGGGCGGCAGACACACCTCAGCCGAATGCGAACACACAGGACGAAGACGGTATTAAAGCAAGCCTCTACATCCAGAAGTGTCACCGAAGACATACGAATGGAGAAGATGAGAACGACGAGATACATGTAGGAAGTGAGGACGAGATTCATTAGCAATAGAGATGGGGGGACTAGAAAGGGAATGAATAGTTAAAGAGAAAGAGGGGGGGGGGGGTAGTGGAGGAAGCTTGAGGGAGCCGGGGGGGTTTCGCAGTGTCATTCCAATATGTATTTTCCATGCTTTTTCAATTGAGGAGGATGATCACGCCACATCCTTCAAGCGGGAAGTGGGCGGTTGCCGTAACCTACGGGTATCAGACACACCCCGCCGAATGCGAACACAAAAGAAGCCACGGCACCGTACCCCCGGCATACAGATATGGGGGCACTGAGTTGGGGCGGGGACGGTATCGAGGCAGCCCTCTGAATCCAGAAGTCTCACCGGAGACATATGAATGGTGGAGGTATACGGGAAGGATGAGATGTATGTAGGAGGTGGGGACCAGGTTGATCAACATTAGAGATGGGGACTAGAAAGGGAATGAATAGCTAGAGGAGAGGAGTGGGGGAAGCTTGGGGGAGACAAGGGGGGTTTTACAGTGTCATTCCGATATGTTTTTTCAATTGAGGAGGATGACCACGCCACTTCCGGCAAGCAGGAAGAGGACGGTTTCCATAACCTACGGGTATGAAGTATCCCATGGCTCGTAGCTTGGCTTTGACCCTTTGACTACAGCCCCCCCCTGCAACCCACGGCTCATGAAACGATACAGGTCTGGGCTCCACGCATTTAAAATCGTATTGGTGGGTCCTGAGGTCGATCTGAGGAAATACAGTTGAGAGCCAGGCACCATCGGCTACTGGTAAGGGCCCCAAAGCCCTCTGCTACGGGTGATGGGATAGATGAATTGTGGGTTGGCGCAGGCCTGCACTTGCACCCTACTTGTAGCAAGCTGTCCCCTCAGTGGAGACTACAGTACATCCCCCCTACGGACGGTAGACTTCCCAAACCCAATATCGCGAGCAACTGCGGTTGAGGTCTATATGCTTATCGATACACAAGGGATGTGAAGTGATGAAAAAAAAATAATGCCATGGTTGGGATTCGAACCCAAGTCACCTTCACAGCTCTATCACCTACATGCTGAGTTTCTAGGTGTGATAACCACTACACCACCGCGGCTTGTTTGTAGGGACCCAGCAGGAGATTATAAGCTCCGGGCTAAAGTTTAAATCTGTTGCTAGCGCCAATGGGGTTAGCGCAGGGTGGCAGAGGAGCAGGGCGGCAGAGGAGCAGGGCGGCAGACACACCCCTACCAAATGCGAATACACAGGAAGCCATGGCACGGCACCGCCATCATACAAATGTAAGAGCCCTACACTGGGGCGAAGACGGTATTAAAGCAAGCCACTAGATCCAGAAGTGTCACCGTGGCATACGAATGGAGAAGATGTGAATGACGAGATACATATAGGAAGTCAGGACGAGGTTAATCGGCAATAGAGATGGGGGGACTAGAAAGGGGATGAATAGTTATAGATGGGGGGGGGGGGAGTGGAGCTTCAAGCTTGGGGGAGCCGAGAAGGTCTCGCAGTGCCATTCCAATATGTATCTTCCATGCCTTTCTAACTGAGGAGGATGATCACGCCACATCCTACAAGCGGGAAGAGGGCGGTTGCCATAACCTACGGGTATGAAGGATGAATAGATTGTAGGTTAGCGCATGCTTGCACTTGCACGCTACTTGTAGCAAGCTGTCGCCTTAGTGGAAATTGTAGTGAATTTCCCCCTATGGACGGTGCTTCCCAAACCCAATATTGCGAGCAACTGCGGTTGAGGTCTGGCAGTGAGGTCTATGGCTAAAGGAGGGATGTAAAGTGATGAAAAAAAAATAATGCCATGGTTGGGATTTGAACCCAAGTCACCCTCACAGCTCTATCTCTTACGTGCTGAGTTTCTAGGTGTGATAACCACTACACCACCGCGGCTTGTTTGTAGGGACGCAGCAGGAGATTATAAGCTCCGGCCTAAAGTTTAAATCTCTTGCTAGCGCCAATGGGGTTAGCGCAAGATGGCAGAGGAGCAGGGCGGCAGGGCGGTAGACACACCCCTACCAAATGCGAATACACAGGAAGCCATGGCACGGCACCCCCATCATAAAAATGTAAGAGCCCGACACTGGGGCGAAGACGGTATTAAAGCAGGCCTCTGGATGCAGGGGTGTCACCGAAGGCATACGAATGAAGATGGGAACAACGAGATAGATGTGGGAAGTGAGAACGCGATTAATCACCAATAGAGAGGGGGGACTATAAAGGGGATGAATAGCTAAGGGGGGGGGGGGGGGGGAGGAAGCCTGAGGGAGACGAGAAGGTTCCGCAGTGTCATTCCGATACTTTACCACCAGTCCACAGATTATTATCAGCTTGATATAGGGTTTAGTTAGACAGGGTATATTGCTGATTTGGCGTTTCATATGATATTTTTTATCATGCCTCGTTGAAGCTAATTTTGGCTCAGTCTGAGATTTTTATCATATGATATCATGAAAAGTCCTATATAATATTGATTTTACTCACCGAAGAACCCAAATGCGCAGGTAGGCCAGTATTCACACTTGTTCTGCATAGGGAAATTTGACAGATTAAATTCTCATTTATTTCACGATTTAGTACTATGTACATATGTCTAAAAACTATCACTATAGCGGCTTGCCTGCTTGCATGTCCTGTACGGTACGCTATAGTACGGTACATTACAGTACAGTGTTTGATTTCAATGGAGCGCTCGTTTGGATTTGCTGGATTTGCTGGATTCGCTAGATTGGGTGCTGAATTCGTTGTATTCGCGGGGTTGGGTGCTGAATTCGCTGGATTAGGTGCCTAATTCACCGATTAGCTCATATCCTAATGATAATTATAATTAATTGGGGAGGGGGGGACGTAGATGAAGTCGTAGAGATGAAGCCGTAGAGATGAAACCGTAGAGATGAAGCTGCTTGATTCGCTGCCCGCTTCACCGATTAGCCCATGTCTGGATAGTGATAGGATGTTCAATTGCAGCGGAAGTGAAGGCATAGAGGCGTAGAGATAAAGGTGTAGAGGTGAAGGTATAGGGAAGGTGTAGAAGGAAGGAGGACGTGATATATGTACTTATCTGTATGTCCCCAACCCTAACCCTCATTTCCGCTGAGGTTCTTTGATAATCTGATTTCCCTGTGAATGATTCACTCGAAAAGGACCCCTAATTGAGCCTGATTGGGATGTGAATAGGCCCAAAATATCAGAGTTATCGCCCAATCAGGAAAGATTGAGGGTGATTCTGCATCTACAGCTCATATCACGCTCTAATCAGACCCGGGTCTCAAAATCAGCCTGATATTTTTATACGGACTGGCGGTAATGCATGTATTTTCTATGTTTTTTTAATTGAGGAGCCACTTCCGGCAAGCAGGAGGAGGACGATTTCCATAACCTACGGGTGTGAAGTATAAACAAACTGTGGGTTAGCGCAGGCCTGCACTTGCACGTTCCTGATAGCAAGCTGTCGCCTCAGTGGAAACTGCAGTACAGTCCCCTACTAACAGCGAATTTCCGAAATCCAATATTGCGAGCGACTGCGTTTGAGGTCTGGCAATGATGTCTTTACCGATGAACGAGGGATAGAAAGTGGTAAAAAAGGAAAAAAATAATGCCATGGTTGGGATTTGAACCCAAGTCACCCTCACAGCTCTATCTTCTACATGCTGAGTTTCTGGGTGTGCTAACCACTACACCACCGCGGCTTGTTTGCAGCAGCCGAACAACAAATCTTAAGCCTAGCGCTAAAGTTTAAATTCCTAGCGCCAGTGCGGTACCTAAGGCCAATGGTGAGCCCCCCAATGATGCTGCCTGTCTCAAGGTTCGTTAACAGGATAGGGCACGGCTCGGGGACAAGGCATGAAAGGTACCTAATTGTGGTAGCATTAATCACATACATCACCGCCTGAACGGGTAAAAGAATGAGGCATGTTTTGGACTTATGGAGGGGTCGTGTGGGATTAATATTATGTATCGTAGAGGATATTTCTCGCTAGTCTGGCGGTCCCTTCCTCCCTCCATCACGGTCACTACTTTGCTTTAATTAAAACTTAACAGTTAATAATGCCCAAGCTATCCTGTCTCTCTATACCATGACCGGAGGTCCGGGGGGATAAAGGGTGGGTGCGCGGCCGGATGTGACATTTACTCCGGAGGCTGGTTCCATGCATGTATCACGACCACGCCTTGGATGCGGTCGTTGGATTTGGGAGCTCTATTCAAGTAACTAATCCCCAATTGCCGCTCTTAATAACCACTAGTTCCTGCCACTCCAGAGGTTCCTGTAACTCTAGAGAGCGGATGGGGGGAGTTGATGAACAAAGTAAATGGAGAAAAAGGAACGGAAGGGGCGCAACAGATCGGGTGGTGAACTGTGAGTCTAATAATCCAAACACCAAAACCTGACATTGTCTGATGGATATTTATACATGCGTGCTCACGCCAGAAACCCACCTCCCATACCGGGGGTGGGGAAAGTGAGCCATGATGTATGAATCGTTCATCCAGGGACTAACAACCCCCCTCCGGTATGTTCTGTATCTTGATAGCTCCCAGCCCTTCCTCCACTCCGGTGTGGGGGCCACAAGGGCTACAAACTAAGTACTAAGGGGCCTCCGCGCCCAGCCTTCCCGGGTGGAGTGTGATTGTGGATACGGATGTTAGCTAACCTTTCCTAAACCCAGGAAGAAAACTAGAACAGCAAGCCACGTAATCTGCCGCGACAGTATGTATTACAGAGTAGAACCCGACACACTGCGCCCAGCGTCCTTTTACCTGCACGGTAGGCATCAGGTTTCTTGCATACTCTCTCACACCCCAGCATAGATTTCTACACTTATCGACGAGCTACATCGATGCCCCGGCAAACGGGCTCCGGATCCCACTGGCCTAAATAACCCCGGCAGATACCTGCTTCTCTGCCGCACTGTGGCCTCTGGATCCTTTTAAAAGCGGAATTAGATGCCCCTACTCGCGTATCTGCTGCGGCAGAGATCTCAGGACAGGGCCTCTTGTTCCGGGCTACAGGGTGGGGTTGCGGGCGGTGAACACTACCCCGGGCAGTAAGAAGTAGCTTGCAGCGCACGTCAGCTGGTATGTGTGGGGGGGACATTTTTTCTTTTTATTTCATTACCAGTATTCAACCTTACAGTTATGACGAGACACACCATTCCATCCCCAGAGCGCCCTCCTTCCACCGCCAACTTAATAAATAAAGGAAATAAAGAAGAGAAAAGACAAAAACAATACGCCTTGTAATGAGGGGGACAGTTCGGCTATAGGGTGATAGGGATAGAGCTTCCGGCTAAATATTTTAGCGTTCCATGCGGAGGTGACTGATTCTCTTGACCTCGAGGAGCTACTACACACCTGGGTTATTGGTTTCCGAGCCATTGGTTTTTGCGATTGAAGAGGTAGAGAGTTAAGTATTATGAAGATAATCAATAAACTTTGCTTGGTGGGGGTGTTGACAAATCTTTAGGTTGACGGATCGGATGAGGTGGTTGTATCTTACCCAGGCAGCAGGGGTTCAAGACCTTCTTGGATAAGAAATAAAAGCGGGGGGGGGGGGTTAAGAAAACTGTCTAAGTCTCATGAGAGGCGACACACTAGATTTGCAGGCAGCCCGACTCTACCAAGGGACCCAGAAAAAACAAAAAAGCCCTAGAGCCCGTATTAATGCACGCACCCCACCACAGCCACCGGCAAACCCACCTACTAGATACCCACCCAACCGGCGCGCATCCTAGGCAGACTCTCCCACCCCCGGCCCGGCGGCTGGGGAGCATCATAATTACATTCACACAACAGCTCTTCGCTCACCAAGGTACTATTCTACTGAACTATGCGGACTTCATCTTTCATTTCTCTTATATGAATATAGTTAGGATAACTAGGTCTTCCACCCCGTCAAATCAAGAGGATCCCCCACAGCCTCTACTCCCGGTCACTATCTGCAAATACCAGGCTAAAAGATCGGGTCCTTATGTCAAGAATATGTATATCAGCAAGGGGAACAGTCTATCAAGCCTATATTATTTTAGGATTGGGCGGAAGGACTCTTGAAGCAATTAGAGAAAGTGTGTTAGCAAAAGTAAGAAAATAATAATTAAGCCTTAATAGCTTTTCCGGCAATGTTTTTCTTGCGTTCTAGTACGAACCCTTTTTATCCCGCGCGTCTAGAATTAGAGAAATCCCAATAGTCGCGAAGGTAGGGTGAGGGCTGTTGAGGTACCCCCGCTCTTATAGGGCTCTGACCCTAGGTAAATTCGGAAGGGTAGAAGCTTGGGTGATGTACGGAGGCGCGTGGTGATGGGGAGGGAGGGTGACAGCGAGATAGTGACTTTTGATGTCATTAGGTTTAGGGTTGCGCTTCTTAAATTCAGCAAGCCCCACCAGATCAACCCTCCCCCCTCCCTTCTCTTTCGTCGTTTTAAGTCAGTTAGTACATCAGTCTACAAGGGCGCCGGAAGCAAGTCCGGAGGTGCCAGTAGCAAAGATGGCTGATTGTGGCGGGTATCATGACATTATATAATTAACCTCTTACAATGTAGTTCCTGGGCCTCTCACTACCCCCCCTAGAGGACCCTCTACCACTATAGCACCATAGGCTCGCCAGGCAGGACCCATCCGATCACCAATACTGCCCAGCTCTTGCTAATCCAGCACCGCCCAGCAGGTTTTCTGGGCTAACCATCCCTTCCCAAACGGAATGCACTGCAATATAGTCAAGCACTCCCGGTTCTACGGTCCGTAGGTAATACAAGGCCCCTTCACCACCCCCAACCTCCCTATACCGTCCAAAAAAACGTTCCACATATCTGGCAGATCAAAGCTTGAGATTTTGAGTGCGCCGAGTTGGCTACTGTTGTGGGAGCCAGTCACAGATTTCTACCCCACCCTTATCCCCCCCATGAACGAGAAATATTTACCTTGCCTCTGGCGAGTGGGGAAGGTATAATTATGCCACAGTCTTCAGGTTACATGTATGTATGGATTATCAATCAATCAATTGCTTGCTAGGCATGGGGAAGGACCTACATGGTGGATGGTGAGGCTCCAGATGGTGAGCGCACCATGTTGATTGATGTTCAGGATTAGACAGGGTGTACTTCATATTCCCTCCCTCCCCATTGGGGTGGTGGTGGATGGAGTAGTATTCTCGGGATTAAATATACTGCGATATTGCTATAGCTGAAAGATTAAATGCAATCAATGAATTAAACAAAATAAATATATAATAGAATAAACCCACTTGTTCGTTGCAGACGAGTGATAACCGATGATGCACCCCGGTAGAAGTGTTGATCAGATTTTTTTGTCTAATAGGTGTTGATCAGAGGAATAAATAGGCTAGACAATACTTTAGTGGTCTCAACATGGGATCTAAGCGAATTGAGCTTACCAGTGTAATAATTTACGAAAGAACCCTTCTCCGTAGGCGGTGGGTGCGCCTGAGCTGTAGGGGATATGGTTGCTTCATGTGACGTTGTAGGCTTGTGGACGTAAAAGAGGGTTTTGTACTTTAGATAGACGCTTGCATTCACGATGCGAACCACTTTACGCTATGAACGATGATAATTGATTGATGAGAAACGAAACAAAAGGAAGGAGAAGTGAGAAAAGATCTGCCAAGCCTAACACGCGCCGACCAACTAAGCGCTAAATAGGCGCCACATGCCAAACCTGCTTCCAAATTGACGCTTCAAATCAGGCGTCCCACAACGTTACTATGAACTGGATGCTGAGAGGTCTACAAAAACCAACCAATCACTGTTGCAATGCGCCATGATCAGGTCAGGACACCCTGCAGGTGTCTACTAAACACAGGCGAAGGTCTCGCTGGTACCTTGAATGGCTTCTATATATGTAATGGGTTGGGGGGGGGTTTGGTAGGTAAGTACATGTATACATATGCTGGCAGGATTTGGTAGGGGGCCTCTTACCCCTTTTCTCGTGGTTATTTTACTTTCTTTTGTCGGGGACGCGGTGGGTGGGCAGGATTTCTGAGGAGAAAATAGTGCGTTAGTACATAGCCGAGGGACCGCACACAAGTGAGAAATTAAATGAAAAGGAAAGCCTCATATCTAATTATGATCTCCTAGAGTAGCGGGTTGAATGGGTGAATACGTATGGAGTATAAATGGATAAATGAATAAATGAATCATGATATCCAAGCGTTGGCCGAGCGAACCCTAACCCTGACAACCAGATACCCTTACCCTTGGGTATTAGAGATTAGTCGTGAGATAGCTGATGTAGGTAGGCAGAATGAATTAGGTCCAGAGCCCGCAAAGGGAAGTCCTACTGGGCGTAACACTGCGAGTCTAGAAGTCCGAGAGATGGGCTGTGGCATAGGCGAGGGGGCTGCGCTCTGATATCAAGAAAAAAGGTAAGCTAGCCTGATATCCTACATTTCTTCGATAGGCTCCGAGGGTTTGAGGTTAATGATCGAAATGGATATAAAGAGCGTTCCAAACACCACCTTTCTCGCCTGTCGTCTGAGGTCTTTGCCGAGAGTTCTTAGTCAGCCTGTCTCACGCAAGTGGTTGGGGGCCTAATAACTGCCCCACGCGCCAACACCACCACCATCGCCAACTCCTCCACCATCACTGCCCCCGTACCAGCTGTACGAACATCACAAAATGCCGGTCGGTCTACCCTCGCTGTCCAATACCTTCACTCTCCTTTTCATAGACGAATATCTCATGCAAGCCGACAGTTCGGACGTTCTCCAAATGCAGCGGAATGTGGGGGGCCCGTAAGTTCTCGATACCGGCATATAGCCCGCTATAGGGTAGACATTAACTGTTATCTCGGCCAGGCTAAGTTTACACTTGAGACTGGACAAGACAATCCGCGGGAACGTGGGAAGGACACGAGAGCTGCGAACTAAAATGCAGGATAGGGAGAGCTTGCTCCAGAACCGGGTGCGAGAGTTGGAGGGAGCAGTTGCTGCAACAGAAGGACTAAAGAAGGAGCTCGAGGACGCGAACAGTATGGTGACGAAATTGCAGGAGCTACGAGAGAGAGAGAGAGAAGACTTACAGAACCAGATGACATCTATGGAAGCGAAGCACCACGAAGAATTGGTCAGCGAGTTGGAGAAGAAGGACCAGGTGAGAGAAGTGCTACTGGCAGATTTGCGGCACCAGCACAAAAACCCAGAACAGGCATGGCGTGAACATCAAGACCAGATGGATACAGAGATAAGGAGGCTCCAGCTGGTAGCGGAGAGCGAGAAGATAAAACTGGGTCAAGATTTACTCGGTGAGTTCGAGAGGGAGCAGAAAAAAATCCAAGAAGAAACGGAAACACACAAAAACGCGGAGAAGGAGGTAATGGATGCAACGCTTGAAGAAGAGAGAAGAGTTGCACGCCGGCAATTAGAGAGAGTGGAGAGGGAACACTTGAGAAGGGAGGAGGTTCTCGAGGGCCAATTACAACAAGCACGCGAGCAGGCCAAAGAAACCGAGACCAGGGTGCAGCAGCAGCTACGGAAGGAGCAGAAAGAGAGGGAGGAAGAGCAGGAGAGATTTCGGGTAGCCATCGAGGCGGAAGAAGCACGGGTGCGTCAGGAGTTCTATAGTGGGTTCTTTAAGGACTTGGCTAAAGAAAAGGCACTACTTATGGATTGGTTGCGTCACGAGATGCGGGAAGATATGAAGAAAGAACTGAAAATGAAAACAGGGGAGAAGAGGGAGGAGGATATATTGATATTGGATGAGGTTAGGCTAGAAGGAGGAGAGATGCCAGTTGTGGGAGAAGAGTGGGATAGTGACGTTGCCCGTGATTGATGAGAAACTACTATCACTCGGGCGGATGAAATGTTTGATCATATTGTACTAGTCTTGTTTTACAGATATAAGTTGATATTTGATATTCTCTGTTCTAGAATTCGGGTAGGACAATGGCAAACGTAGAAAGAGCCTGGGTGCAATAGTACCTTTTCCACCGGAGTTCCAAAAATCTCTTTTCCTCTCCTGACTCTGGGCAAGGGTAATTTGTGCGGAGACAGGGCGTGCTTAGTCAGCAATGTAACCTCGTTAGAGGCCTAGTCATGGCCATCGCGACCCCCCACCGCTGCCGCAGACACCACCACCCATCACCGCCATCACCACCACCGTGCTAGTATTACCGTAGCAGGCGCCAGACCGTATGTGAGTCATTGACACCCCGCTGTCGCTCGCTGATGAAGCTAACTCCCGCGGTGATCCTCGCCAGACTAGACTCCCATTTGACACGAGGCTAGGATATCCGTAAACTCTTGGAGCCTGAGCGAGACCTACTGGTAGAATGCACCCAGCTCCAGTTTCTTCTACAGCCAGCGGTATGCGTTTGCTTCCCTCGCGGGCGCGCGGGAGGGGGGGGCGGAAGGGGGGCGAAGGGACGGCGGGCGAAGAGGGGGCACAAGGGGAGGTTCGTGGGGGAGGGGAGGGGCATGTCGAGCGCGGATGGTTATGGACATTGTGGCAGGAATGCCGAAGGTTTGTGAAGGGTATCAATCCACAGGGGTAGCTACTGACTGAACAAACAAGCGAGCAGGCCGAGACAAGCGAGACCAACCCGCAGGAGCAGCCACTGACGGAACAAGCAAGCGAGCGGGCCCAGGCAAGCGAGACCAATCTACTCGGGTTACGAAAGAACCAGGAGATTTTGGGCCAAGCACGCGAGCAACTCAACGAAACTGAGACCAAGTTGCGAATGTTGAGGAATCACGAAGTGTTGGACCAAGCACGCGAGCAAATCAAACAAACTGAGTCCAAATTGCCAGAGCGAATGTTGATAGATCAGGAGATTCTGGACCAAGCACGCGGGCGGCTCAAGGCAACTGTGACCAAATTGCAGGAGGTAATGTTGGGGAATCAGGAGATGTTAGATAAAGCACGCGCACAGCTCACGATAGAGGAGAGAAAGCTAGAAGCTCAGCTGCGGAAAAAGCAGGAGCCCTTAGACCATATACTCGAGGAAGCCAAAGCAATAGAGGCAGGTATAGGGGAGGAGCTGCAGAGGAAGCAGGTGCTTTTGGGCGAGCTATGCGAGCAGGCCAAGGCAGCAGAGATCGATCTATGGGGGCAGCTACAGGAGAGCCAGGGACTATTCGGCCAAGCATGGCAGCAGGCGGAGGCGGCAGACGAGAAATTGCGGGAGGAGCTGCAGAAAAAGCAGGAGATGTTGGACCAAGCGCGTGCACAAGCCACGATAGTGGAGAGAAATCTAGAGGCCCAGCTGCGGGAAAAGCAGGAACTCTTGGACCTTGTCCACGAGGAAGCAAAGGCAACAGAGACGAATTTACGCCAGGAGTTACGGAAGATGCAGGAGACCTTAGACGATGTACGCGAACAAGGAAAGTCGGTGGAGACCAAACTACTCGAGCAGCTCCTGAAGAAGCAGGAGGCCTTGGACCAAACATGCGAACAGGCCAATGTAGCGGAGACCAAGCGACGGGAGCATCTGCGGAAGGAGAAAGAGCTTTTGGTCCAAATGTCAAAAGCAGAAGTGGAAGCCAAGGAAACCAAGGCCAAGCTACTGGACGAGCTCCTACAGCAGCGGATGGTGTTGGAAAAAGCACTCCACCAGGTTGAGTCACTCGAGACCAAGCTACAGGAGCAGCTGCAGAAGGAGAGGGAACTCTCAGATCAGTTGACCCAAGCACAGGGAGAGGCCAAGGCCGCTGAGACCAAACTAAAGGAGCAGTATCTGCAAAAGGAAAAGGGGATTCTAGAGCAATTGGAACAGGCACGCGAGCAGGTCAGATCAGTCGAGACCAACCTACAAGAGCAGCTACGAAACGAGGAGGAACTTTCAAACCAATTGACCCAAGCACTCGAGCACTCCAAGGCGACCGAGGCAGAGTTACTAGAGCAGCTCCTGAGGAGGCAGGAGATGTTTGACCAAGCACTTGAGCGGGCCAAGGTAGCTGAAACAAAACTAGAGGAGCAACTGCGGAAGGAGCCAGTGGTGAAGGAGCAACCGAGGGAAGGGGACTTTCAAGCGGCCATCGAGGAGGAAAGGTCACGGGTGCGTCAGGAGCTATATAATGGGTTTCTTGAGCACTTCAACAAGGAGAAGGCGCTGCTGATGGAGGGAGTACGGAATGATATTAAGGAGATTAGGGAAAATATGAAGAAGGAGGTGAAAATGAAACTGGAGGATTTAGTAAGGTTGGATGGAGTGGAGCCAGAAGCAGAAGAGAGCTCAATGGTGATAGAAGAGTCGGAGTTTATTGTCGCTCGTGATTGATAGGGGCCAATTATCGCTCGGTGGTAGATTAAATACAATGATATTGTACCAGTCTTTCCTTGCAGATACGAGCCTGAGTGAAACATGCTTAGTCATCTACTGCCCCTATCTGCCGCATGTGCGGATGCCTTAACCGTCACCACCGACTTTATGCCCCATCGCCTCCCTAGCTACGCATTCACCTAGCCATGGGCAACACTCTCGAGACCCAGCTCGCCTCTCTCCATGCAAGCGAAGAGCAATTTCTAGCCACCTACCAGTCCCTAATGCAGGATCTCCACCACCTTGCCATCCACGAGCGAGAATCAGTAAGGCCACCGACTCCCACTACCTGCCCCACCAGCACTAACATATCAGGCCTACATTATGTCGCTTCCGAGTCAACTGGCAAGGCTGGTGTCGCAGCTCCCCGTCGCAGCCCTCTCCAGCCTCGTGTCCAAATCGCGAATGGTCCGGGATCTCATGGTCCAGCGGGAGCAGCACCTCAATGACCAGGTTCAGAAACTGCGCGACCAACTAGGTGACCTCGAGACGAAGCTAACCCTCTCCCAGAGGGACCAGCCGCTGGCGGAGCTGCAGCGTCTACGCTCGGAGAGAGCGGCAGAGAGTAAGCGACACAAGGGGTTGGAGGAGAAGCTGCAGCGTCTACACTCGGAGAGAGCGGCGGAGAGTAAGCGACACAAGGAGTTGGAGGCAGAGCTGCAGCGTCTACGCTGGGAGGGAGCGGCGGAGGGTAAGCGATACAAGGAGTTGGAGGCGGAGCTGCAGCGTCTACACTCGGAGAGAGCGGCGGAGAGTAAGCGACACAAGGAGTTGGAGGAGGAGCTGCAGCGTCTACGCTGGGAGAGAGCGGCGGAGGGTAAGCGACACAAGGAGTTGGAGGCGGAGCTGCAGCGTCTACGCTCGGAAAGAGCGGCGGAGAGTAAGCGACACAAGGAGTTGGAGGCGGAGCTGCAGCGTCTACGCTGGGAGAGAGCGGCGGAGAGTAAGCGACACAAGGAGTTGGAGGAGGAGCTGCAGCGTCTACAATCGGAGAGAGCGGCGGAGGGTGAGCGACGCAAGGAGTTGGAGGAGGAGCTGCAGTGTTTACACTGGGAGAGAGCGGCGGAAGATAAGCGACGCAAGGAATTGGAGGAGGAGCTGGACCAGCCCCGGGATGAGCGTGCGAAACTGTCGCTACAGGAACCAAGGGAGCTGGAGAAGCGGCGGTACAGGGAGATGGAGGCGGAGCTGCAGCGCCTACACCTGGAGAGAGCGGCGGAGGGTAAGCGACGCAAGAAGTTGGATGGGGAGCTGGACCAGCACCGGGAGGAGGCGGCGAGGCGGTGGCTACAGATTCAACGCCAGGAGCAGGAGCAGAGTACGGAGGAGATTAGGGAAGGAGGAGATTAGGGAAGCTGTGGGGTGTGCAGCGCGCGACTGATGGTGGCTGTTGTCTGTTTTTAGGTGTTTATATTCCATTGTATGATACAAGTGTAGTGCGGCCTCCGGCTACCCGCTGTAGTTAGGAAATTTGAAATTCAATACCTACTCTGACCTGAATATCCACTTATCTGTTTATCTATATATTAGCTAACCCAATTTAAGAGAGGAATAGCTATTTATACTGTCCAATGGACCAACCAACCATCAGCACCTCGGGCATGAGTATATAAGGGTAGTTGCATTATATTATATCCAAGTTCTGGGTGCTCCTTACTATATGAGTTCTTGAGAATTCATAGATGGTATATCGGCTTATATAGCAGTTGATTCTGGCTGTGGGTGTTTCTCCTTCCAGTCATTGCCAGCTCCCTCCCCAGTAATCAACTGTTCAAAGTTCGGATCCTTTCCTCCTTGCCCGCATGAGTGCTCGTCCTCCGCTTATCTCGGGACTAATTCTTTGTCGGTTTATAGGATACTCGTTATCAAGAAGCTGAAAATGCAGGTGCCAATATTTCTATGGGGCCAAGACAGTTCTCCAGCTAATTATCCCTATCCTCGTCACTTGCATTTTCAGCTTTTAATAGTGGATAACGAGCAGTATAGCACGGATTCTGTACCACCGACGATAACACCCTATATCATCATCTCAGCAGCGTCTTTTAATCCTTGGTGCGAAACGATCCTAAATGAATACTTCCTTTTCAGTAATCATTATTGCGACCCAAGTACTTCCAGCAGTACCACACAACTAAATGGAGCACTCACCAGCTAACCCTAACCCTAACCAAAGGTCCGACTCCCAGACCCCGAGGCCGAAGCCGGAATAGAGGGATTCTGCAACGCCCGGTATCGACTGTTCGGGATCCTTTTCAGGTTGTTGCCATGGATACCTGTGACTGAATCACAGCCAGATGCCGGAAATCAATAGCGGAAGCTGAAAGTTCTGTTACGATAGCAGAAAGATACCTGAAAATTTCCAAGGGCTCCCTCATGACAACGACTTACCTGGCACAATAGCGATCCCTGAACAGCAGAAACCCATTTGCTAACTGTTCGCTTGTTGCACTTCAGGAAGATTCATCACCGATAGCTAACGGAAGTTGCAGAATCCCTCTAATGAGTTCAGAGTCAGGGTCTGGAAGTGGGTGCAGAGGCAGGGGCCATATGTGCTTGGCTTCGCTCCGGGGGTAGGTGTGAGTGAGGAGACACCCGGGCGCACCCACACCGAAGCAAACAACTGACACCCACAGCCCCTCTTTTGCCACACCTCCTGGCTGCCAAGAATACGGCTGCTAGCCTTTGATCGGAAACAGGTTTTTACAATCTATTGCAACGCTCCTCTAGAAAGAGGGGTAATAATAAAAAAGGAATCAGGCCCTAACCCCGCCTGAGTGTAAAGCCTGGAGCCCTAGCCCTCTAATCACTTACCACAAAACGAACCCGAGTAGAGTACGTCCAATATTGCGAGTGCCCAAGAAGCACTAAGGGTTAGGCATGGCGCCCAGCACCTACCGTAAAATCTGAGAAATTTCGTTGTGCTGTAGCAAGGGTTGAGGTGCGTGAGACATATAGTAGTGGGCTGGGCAATATCAAAAGTGAAAGGTACGAAGAAATCACATATGGGATCATGGTGTAGCGGTTCTGAATTTGAATAGTAGTAAGTGTTCTTAGGTTCAAACCCTTCTGAAGTTTTCCTTTTTCAGACTTCTTCCCAGGGCCTAAGATATTCTACTGCCTCGGACTCACTATTTACAGGAATTTCCCTGAATTCTTCCTGATCTTCTAGGCACCTCCAATCTCCTATTTCTACTGGGCCGAACCCTTTAATATTGGGTTCATGGTAACAGCTTCCATCGAACCCTTTAATATTGAGTTCATGGTCACAGCTTCCATCGGTTGGAAGAGACAGTCCAACATGCCGGAAGGAATCAATAACTATCTGGCAATGGTTGCTGCAAAGATTCTCCCAGGCCTGCGTGATACATTGGGTGGTAAGAACTCGCCGTTCCTCAACTGTTCAAGTGTCCTCCTCAGCTGGCCTTTCATCAATAGCTTCATCTGTTATGTCTCGAAGTATTGCTTTGAACGGTTTGTTAATGGATACATCAAGAGGTTGGGCAAGCCCGGTACATCTAGGGGGAATCAGAGAGGGTATAATGTCATGTTCCTGCAGTTTCTCTAGGACTGCGGGTGTCTTGTAGAACTCAGCGACATCAATGGCAAACAGACTAGGGCGTCCTTGCAAGGCCAGTATAAGGTGCTATTGGATATATTTAAAGAACAGCTGTTTGTTGTTGTAAGCAGTAGTGTGACGGGGTAACCAGACGCAACGTGACAGATGACAATGATGACGCAGCAGACTCAAGGAGGACCGCCAGTACAACAAGAACACTGCTGAGGACGAGAAGTCACCGGGCGGGTATAAGCACAAGCACCGGCGAGGTTGAAGGCAGAGACAGAGGCAAAGGAGCACAGGGTAGGAAGAGTGAGGATCGGATGGACCTCAATGAGAACGGTGAGAGGGGCTATGGATTTCCCCGTTGCCGAGGGCAGATGTCCTAGCATCTTGGCATTGCGCCCAAGGATTCAGTGGTTAAAGCGCTGACGTGACTAACGAAGGAATGTTAAGTGAGTGCGGGACGCGACAAGGTGGAGGTGTCGTGATTGGGTTCTACGGGATTCTATGGTATGATGGATTTGTAATATAATTAGAGGAAATGGTAGGGAGGAATACGAGAGTTGGCTGCGATGGATTCCTACGGGTTTCTATGGGCTGATGTGTGAGTCATATTGGACTGGCGGGGGAGAAGTGTTAAATAGCAGAAATAGATGTTTTCCTTAGTTCTTTCTTTCTTTTCTCTCTGCCTTGTCCTTCTGTTACATGAGTATATAGGAATATAGTGCTATACATAGCTATAATCTCCCTTGTCTAAACACGCCTTCGCAGGAGGCAACTCTATAGTTCTCTTAACCATCGCTAAGACTCTTACCAGGTCTTTGCTTTCTCTGCTCTGTCCTGCGCCCTCTGCCTCTGCTCTTGCTCTTGCCTCTGCCCTCGCCGGCACCTCTGCTTGTGCCCGTCTGGCACTCTTCTCCTCCTCGTCAGTGTCCTTATTGTACTGGCTGTTCTCCTTAAACTCCCTTGTATCATCATTGTTATCTATCACGTTGCGCCTGGTTACTCCGTCCCAGCGTTTTGGCATTAGCCCCGAACCCCCAGCAGCCAAAGAGCTGCCGCAGCTAATGAAAGAATGTTAAGCGAGGAAGGGATGCAATAAGGTGAAGGCGCCGCCATTAGATATCATGGGACTCAATGGTATGACAGATCAGTAACACAATTATAAGAGATGGTGGGGAGGAATACGATGTATGGTAGCAACAGGCCTGTTGTGGGACCCTATGGACGAAGCTTTTAGTTATACTGAACTAGCGGAGGAGAGCGTTAAATAGAACGTGAAGACTTTTTCTTTAGTTCTTTTTTTCTTTTCTCTCTGTCTCGTCTTCCTGTTATTCCGGTATAGAAGAATATACATTTATCTAAAGAATCATAGGCCCTCGCCTCTAAAATCGCCTTCGCAGAAGGCAACTTCATAGTTCTCCCGATCTTCACTTGCGGCCTTATTTGGTATTTGCTTTCCCTGCTCTGTCTTATGCCCTCTGTCTCTGTCCTTGCCTTTGCCCTTGCTGGTGCCTGTTTTTACACCCGCCTGGTTCTCTTCTCTTTCTCGTCAGTGTCCTCATTGTACTGGTTGTGCTCCTCGAGCTCCTTTGCGTCATCATTGTTATCTGTCACATTACACCCGGTTATCCCGATAGAGCTATAGCTTAGGGATAGAAGTATATTTTTATATACCAAAATAACAGGAAGACGAGACAGAGAGAAAAGAAAGAAGGAACTAAAGGAATACTCTTTCTCAACTATTCAACACTCTCCTCCACCAGTCCGCTATAACTCATACCTTTATTCATAGAATTCTATAGAAAACCTGTTACCAGCATACCTCGTTTTCCTCTCCACCATTTTCTCTAATTATATTACAAATCTATCACGCCATCGAATCTCCTATAACATGATGACGACATCCTCACCTCATCTCATCCCCTCTTTACTTGACGTGCTTCGCCGATCGCTCTGGCGCTTCATACCAGCTACCGAATCCCCGTCGCCGCTTAATAAAGACAAGTAGGGTTGAACTCAAAAATCACCCTATCATTATAAACTCTCCGTTCGACAGTCATTTTATTATCCTTCGCATGAAAGATAATAACAGGACGGATTTGTGCGACACTATTAGTAAAGATATACAAAATCAATAATGCTTGTCTTTTATCTCACACTGTTACGGAGCGACACGGAGACTACTGACAAGAGAGCTGAAGTACACAACCGAGGCAGAGACGAAGGTGGGGACGAGGGGCAACGATGAGGGAACCTAACCGAGGAGCAGAGTTGTGGGGTAGAGGGTCCAGATGTCCTCTCTGACATAGACGTGGAGACGAAGATACCAGTAGACGATACGTACTACGGTCATAGACTATGGATGCGGCGAGGCGAGACGAAGACGAAGACAAGGACGAGACTATAGACGAGGACGAGGCGAGGGACTATGGAAGACCCAAGTGGGTCTTGGCGAAGACTATGGTTATGACGTTGTTTATTCAGAACTAAAGACGCAAGGCGAAAAGAAACGAAACCGTAGGGGTGACAACAGGAAGAACACGTAAGGAAAAAAAGAGAAAGAAAAGAACAAAGGAAAGATCCGTAGCAACATATATATACCCTCCTAATCCCTGTACAATCATGACTCATAACATCGTGTAACGGAAACCTATAGAATCCCCAAGAACTCAAAAGAAACCTTACAACCAAAACCCCATTCTCAAATATCCTCCTCATCCGCGAAGTCCGTGGTACGCCGTGATACACACACTACCTGTGGATTTGGCCCATATTATTTTAATCCTTTAAAAGTATATGTACAACTGTCAAGTTATTCGAAATGTATTGGAGTTTCGTCCAGATTGCAGATATCATTTAACATATGACGTCAAACATCTCTTGCTAGTACAGTCTCCATATAGAACCGTGGTTGTGAATTTTTTCTATTCAATTGTAGCTAGCACACTACTAGGTTTACATAGTCGGCAGAGATCTTTTGTCCTTTATTGATGGTGAATCGAAGTGTGATCCGGTGTCATGTCAACAAACCGTGTGTCCCAAGGTCTTGGCATCGGTCCGGAGAGTTCAGTAGTTGAAGCGCTGTGGTAACTAATGAAGGAGTGCTAATCGAAGAGGGGATGCGATAAAGCAGGAGTGTCGTCATTAGATTCTATGGGATTCTATAGCGTGATGGATTTGTAATATAGTTAGAGAAGATGGTGGTGAGGAATACGAGGTGTGGCAGTAATAGGTCTCCTATGGGATTCTATAGACGGAGGTATGAGTCATAGCAGACTGGTGGAGGAGAGTGGTAAATAGCATAGGAAGAGTATACCCTTAGTTCTTTCTTTCTTTTCTTTCTGTCTCGTTTTCCTATTCTGTCAATACATAGGAATATATTCCTATTCATAGCTATAGTTTCTTCACTACAAACTTACCTTTGCAGAAGGCAACCTTATAGTCCTTTTGATCTTTGCCAGGGAGCATACCTGGTCTTTGCTTTCCCTGTTTTGCCTTGCGTCCTCTACCTCCACCCTTGCCTTTGCCCTTGCCGGTGGCTATGCTTATGCCCGCCTGTCTCACTTTCCGTCCTTGTCAGTGTTCTTATTATTTTGGTTGTGCTCCTCGAGCCTCTTTGCGTCATCATTGTCATCTGTCATGTTGCGCCCGGTTACTCCATTAAACTGTGAAATCAAACAGCTGAGAAACTGAAGAGTGACTTGGAAGCATCAAGTAGTGGGTAGCATTCTCACAATGGGTGACGACAGGTGTGGCGGAACCATCCATGTCTAACAGTCTTCCTTTGTTCCCTTCTTGCTAGAAAGGCTTCGAACAGTCTCTCCTCCAGCTTTGGCCATCTACAAACATAGTATTGGCGTATAAAACGGCTACCAACAGGAGATTGAACAATCGTGTCATGATGGTTCCACCAGACACTAATTGTACTAGCTAGAATTTTGAACACCTCGCTAGCTTCATCTTGTTGGACAGGGCGTGTATTGTTCTCTCCATACTCGTCTATACAATGAACACGGTAATGGATTAAAAAACTTAAGACTTGGATTTTTTTTCTCTCGTGTGTTGGATCTCCTAACCCGCTGTACAGGCTTGACAATGCGGAGGGGAGTGCGTTCCTCAATTGGTTTAGGTTTAGGTCCGGGTTTTTTTCTTTCATTCGCTACTGCTGAGGTGCAGGCTGTGAGGGCTTTGAGAGCCTGAGATGTACGGCTTTGGGAAGAAGTTTGAATAGTCATAATAATTGTTGTGGATTCGTCACGACTGTAATTGTTATTCTTTACCTAAATACTCACCCCCTCCTGAGGTTGAGCGTTTGTAGTTGTCAGACATGTCCTTTGCACCTTGACCCTTGCTGCAGCACGGTAGCCAAGATTATTCCAACTGAAATACCGGCATGTCGCGCCGCACCACACCCGAGTGTAACATGCTTAGTCATCTGCTGTCCCCGCCTGCCCTTGTGCGGATGCCTAAACATTTAATCCCGACCATATCTCCCATCGCCTCCCCAACCACGAGACCACCGAGCCATGGACGACTCTCCGACGGGGCAAGACGCCGCAGCTTCCCCAGATCTAGCGACCCAGCTCGCCTCTCTCTATGCGCGCGAAGACCAAGTTCTAGCCAACTACTACCAGTCCCTAGGGCTCTACCGCCCTACCCCCATGGAAAAGAAGTAAGGACACCGACTCCAACCACCTGCCCCACAAGCACTGACAAGCACTGACACATTAGACCAATACTATGGCGCCTCCGAGGCCAGTGCTAGGGCTGATGTCACAGCTTCCCCCCGAAGGCCTCTCCAGCCTCGTGTTCGAATCGCGACGTATCCGGACTCTCATGACTCACCGGGAGCAGCGCCTCGCAGCCCAGGTTCGGCGACTGCGCGACCGGCTAAGCGCCCTCGAGAAGAAACCAACTCCCTCCGCCAGTAAACGGCCGCCGGCGATGCCCGAGCCCACCAAGCTAAATCTAGAGACCAAGCCCCCCGTAGTGAATCCAGGGGCGCGCGAACTGCTGCGGAAGGAAGCGAGAGAGCTGGAGCAGCGGCGGTACGGGAAGATGGAGTCGGACCTACAGCGTCTACGCTCGGAGAGAGCGGCGGAGCGTAAGCGACGCAAGGAGTTGGAAGAGGAGCTGGACCAGCTCCGGGAGGAGGGGGCAAAACTGCGGCTGCAGGAGGAGGCGAAGGAGCTGGAGCAGCGGAGGTACAGGGACATGGAGGCGGAGCTACGGCATCTATACTCGGAGAGAATGGCGGAGGGTGAGCGACGCAAGGAGTTGGAGGAGGAGCTAGAGCAGCTCCGGAAGGAGGGGGCGGGGCTACTGCTACAGGAGGACGCGAGGGAGCTAGAGCAGCGGAGGTACAGGGACATGGAGGCGGAGCTACGGCATCTATACTCGGAGAGAATGGCGGAGGGTGAGCGACGCAAGGAGTTGGAGGAGGGGCTAGAACAGCTCCGGAAGGAGGGGGCGAAACTACTGCTACAGGAGGACGCGAGGGAGCTAGAGCAGCGGAGGTACATGGAGATGGAGGCGGAGCTGCAGCGTCTACACTCGGAGAGAGCGACGGAGGGTAGGCGCCGCAAGGAGTTGGATGAGGAGCTGGACCGGCTCCGGGTGGAGGGGGCGAGGCGCTGGCTGCAGATGCAGCGCCAGGAGCAGAAGCAGGGGACGGGGGAGACTGAGGACGTTGTGGGGTGTGCAGCGCGCGACTGATGGTGGCTGTTGTCTGTTTTCATGTGGTTATATTCTATTGTATGGTACAAGTGTAGTGCGGCCTCCGGCCACCCGCTGTAGTTACGATTTGAAATTCGATACCTATTCTGACCTGAATATCCACTCATCTGTTTGTCTCGGAAGAATAGCTATATATACTGTCCACTTTATTTAGGTTGATCAATCATCAAAACCTCTGGCATGAGTATGTAAATCTCGTTGCATTGTATTATATCCAAGTTCTTATATGAGTTCTTGGGAATTCATGGATATATCGGCTATATAGTAGTCAATTCTGGCTGTTGGTGTTTGTCCTCCGCTTATCTCCGGACTAATCTTTGCCCGTTTATAGGATAGCCGTTATCCACCATATGAAGCTGAAAATGCAGGCCAATGATTTTATGGGGCCAAGACAATTCTCCATACAAATACCCCTATCTTCGTCATTTGCTTTTTCAGCTTTTCATTGTGGATGGCGGGCAGTGTCAACATACTTCAAGGTCCCTCCCGCTGTGATTCTATTCCAGTCCTGTAGAACCGGGAGGTATGGAGGCCAGCTTGGGCAACTCGGTCCACATAGGTTTGTGTATTGATACCTCTCCAATTTGGACGGTTCCAAAACACAAGCCCGGATTTTGTACCGCCGGCGATAACACCCTATATCACCATCTCACTAGTATTATTAATCCTTGGTTCGAAACAATCCTGAATTTTACTGTAATCCAAAGGCTTCCATTAGTACAACTCAGCCAAATGGGGAATTAAACAGCTAACCCTAACCCTAACCAAAGGTCGGCCTTCCAGGCCACGGGGGCGGAGTCGGGACGAGTGTAGAGTCAGGATTTGGAAGTGGGTGCAAGGGCAGGAGCCATATGTGTGCGGCTTCGAGATGGCTCCTAGGGTATAGAAGGGAGTGTAGAGGTAGGGGGACTAGAAACCTGGCTTCCACTTCACACACGAAGCCAGCCACCTATGTCACAGCTTGGGAGTGCGCAACGCCTAGCACCAAGGGGCGTTTTAGGTAGTGGCTTCGGTACGACTCCTAGATCCCGGGGCGGAGTCGGGACGGGTGTGCGGCCTCGGATAGGCTTTTGCCCATTGCGAAGCACCTCGCTACTTTGTATAAGGACACCCCACCAGAAGAGCTCATAATACCGGTAGGTTTTCCCATAGCGACTTCAGTCCTTGCGGGGATTTGAAACTCCCTCTCCTCACCCTCTCCCTTGCTTCAATACGTCCTGGTAATTAGCTTTTATGCCTTATTTTACTCCATCAGATAAGTAAGGGGAGCAATTGCCCTTCCGTTGTATTTGTAGAATATCTCACTCTTACCCCCAGCGGAAGAAGCTCAGCGAAATTGGAATATAGTAGGATGAGTATTGAATTTATTGTTAGCAATAGAGTTGGCCCAATCATGTTGCGCTAGGTATGGGTTGTGGTGTCACTCAGCTTTCTCATCTTATAAGTGTTCGGGTTCAGTGGCCCGGAAACTGTAGTAAGCTTGCACTGCTGAGATCCAATACCGATGGCCTACTGTACAGCACCTGTGCTATGTATGACAGGAAGGTTTATAGCTACCGTACGGTACCATCCCTATTAGTAAGAACCTCTTTACAAAATTCTACCCAGCTCCCTCTACATAAGCCCCCCGTATCTGTATCTGTTACAAAGCAGAGAGATCATAGCCCATCATCACTAATAACCCCGCGGAGATCCCGAGGGCTGAAAGATGGCGATCTAGTTGTGCCTCACCTCTGCTATGTATGAAAGAAGGCTTTATAGCACCTCCGTTATGAGCAAAAGACAACCCCAAAATTACTGTACGGCACTTCAAGCATCGCTTTTGCAGATCACATTTGGCGGCCTTAACCCTAATGATACCCACTAGAAAGGCCCACAATGCGAGGCGCACCAGGACAGGTTTTTTCAAAATACATATGCCTAATAATCTGGCCGCTATCTTGAACCCCTCTTCTTCGGAGATATGTAACAATGCCTTCTAGTACTTCTCAGCACTTAAGGTTTCCCGGCCAACCAGAACCGTTCTGCCCTTCTTTTTTGTGGGCCTTTGAGGGCCGGGGGTGTATACGTAGGGTTTCTAGTTTATTTCCATCCAAGGACTGCCAAACCCATAGGATACGTAAACCCGAAATATCACATGAAACTCGATAACCCATCATCTTTAACCTTGATTATATGCAATTGAAAACCGGCCTTATTGCTACTTCTCCACCCCAATAGAAAAGCGCCCCGACCCCCGCGAGTGCCACAACACACAGGGCCGGTGGTTCAATTCCAGCAGCTACGCCGCCAACCATCCGCCAGAAGGCACTGACCGCCCGTCTTTAGAGTCCCATCACTCCTTCAGGACGCGGCTACTAACCCAAACCAACGACAAGATCTCCACATTGTAGATCTGCGAGTAATAAGCGCCTAGAGGTAAGGATTACCCCGCGCCCGATCGAGCGCGGACATGCCACCCCCAATGCTTATAGCCAGTCATTGGGGTGTTGTCTATTAACCCTAGCAGAGATGGTGCTCCATGTAGGAGGAATTCTCCGGGGGGTGGGGGCGGTGAGGAGACACCCACCCCGAAAGAACTTACTCCGCACAGAGCAGGGTGGGCGAGGGACCCGTTTAAATACTTTATTCCACCCCCTGTCACCTTCCCCTCTCTGCCCCTCTTTTGCCACGGTTGCTAGCCTGCAATCGGAAACCATTTTTTACAACGCCCTCCCACAAGAAAATTTCAAAAAAGAGGGGTAATAACCAAAAAGACAGGCCCTAACCCCGCTCCAGGGTAAACCCGGAGCCCTAGCCCTCTAACCATCCACCACGGAGAGGACCCAAGTAGTGTACGTTAATATCGCGAGTACCTAAGAAGTACCAAGGGTTAGGTCTTGGGCACCAGCACGGTAGTATAGAAATGGCCTAGCGAAAAGAGGGACACGGAGCCTCGTCCTCTACCAGAACATCGCTACCCAATATCTCTTACTCCCCCCCACCTTCTCCCCCGCCCTCAGAAAGAGAGCTGAGCCAGTGTTGTGACCGAACCAGACCTGTAGCATATCCCCCCAGGCTTGCGGCTGCCACGGCGCCAGCCAGAGAAACCACCATCTCACTCTTGTGTAATTGTGCGTAATGGATGTCCCGACGAGGGTCCAGAACGGAGGCACCAGGCCCTAATTGGAACGCGGGGAGGTGAGTTTTTTTATCATCACCAACTTTGCTTTTTGAGGGATACAGTCATCCCGCAGCCAAGCCCACACATCAACCTCCAAACCCAACGCCGCACCCGCATACACCACACCACACCACACCATGTCCACCAACGACCCCGACCTCATTGAATACCACGTCTCCCCGCCGTCCCCCACCCCCCCACCCACGCACTACACACCCACCCCCCACCACCCCCGCCCCCTCCCCACCCGCCTCGCAACCCTCCACGACCGCGAACTCGCCCACCTGCGCCTCCAAGCCTCAACCGTCAAGTCCCTAATCCGCGACAGCACAAAGCTGATCCACCTCCTCTCAGAGCTAAAACGTCCCCCCCCCTGTCCCCCCTCCAAGCCCGCAGCTAACAAACGCAGTGACCCAGCCCGCCAGCGCCGACCTCGAGCGCGCCGAGCGCCAGCTGGAGACAAACCTGAGCCGCGAGTTCCAGCTGCACGGCTACGTGGAGAGCGTGGACCTGATCCGGGAGCAGCGGCGCGTTCGGCGGCTGCTGCAGCACGGCGCGGAGGGGAAGGACCAGGAGTTTGAGGTGCTGGTGCGCGCCATCACGGACGGCGTCCGTAGAGAGATGGAGCGGCTCAACCGTGCGCTGGGGGATAGCAGGTTGAGGCTGCGGGGGGTGCCGGGGTTTGGCGCGGTGCGGTGGAACCTTGAGTTAGGGGGGCCGCGGCCGCGGGAGGAGGGCGGTGGCGTGGCGAGGGATTGAGGGAGGGTTATATCTCTTTTGTCATTTTATCCGTGCAGCCTGTACTAAGACCGCGATGAGGCAGTGCGGGTTGCATGTAAGAAGCATAAATAAAATCACGATGCAGTTCGATCGTGAAGCACGAGTGAGAGTTCATGATGCCAAATGTAGAGAGCAACTCTTGGTGTAGCCAACCCTAATATCAACAGGACACTCCTCGCCCGTAGAGCTGAACATCAGTCAAAAACGATTATGGAGTTGCTTATAACCAGATCGTGTTACTCTCCACGGTATCCACTAGGAGTAGTAACCGCATAATTACCACCATGACAATCACCACAACCTGGTCATAACACCGCCAGCCGTACCTTCCACGGCTCCCTCATGACCCAGCGGCGTCCTGCACTACACTCTGGTGCTTTCACCAATCCCTCAGGTAGCTATAGACTACGCAAGCATGCTCAAAACACGCATAGTAGCCAGTAGACACGACAGCATCCCTCCCACCCATGCCACAACCCCACCCGCACCGCCTTGAGCCCTCGGTAGGCTGGGTTGGTGTTGGGGTGGGGTCCATCAACCGTGTAGTGCTAGTTGATTTGCCGCACGCCGCTAGATGGTCGGCGGCCGAGCACGGCACGGGTACGAGCTAGCGGGCTGTATTAGAGAGTTTTCAGCTGCCCCTGCTAGACAAAAGAAACCGCTTGTAGAATTTCCGTTCCTTCTCTTTTCTCTTTTTGTTCTTTAGGAATACAACGATCATCACCTCCCCTTTAGTCCATCCAGCGCACCATACCAGTTGGAATCCTCCCTCACCTACTTCGCCCCCGCCGCCCTGTCCCCTACCTACTCCTCACTTCGCTTAGTCCCACCGTGCCCCTCATTCTTACACCTAGCTCCGCCTTGTTTGTCTATAGTGATGGGCACGGGACGAAACGAGACGAGACGAGACTTGGGTAGGTCTTGTCTCGTCTTGTACCACTTGGATTAGGTCTCGAAAGTCTCGAGACAATGGTCTAGTCTCGTCAAAGTCTTGAGACTTTGGGTCATGTGACTTTGTTTCTGGGCAATATCTATGATCATGATAGTTAACGTATTAACCAAGGGTTAGAATCGCAGCTGGGGGGCACACTTGGGTACGGAAATAAAGTTCTAAAAGTCTCGAGACATTCAGACCTAGTCTTGTCTTATCTTGTCTTGTCAACCTTCAGGTCTCGTCTTGTCATGCTGGAAATCTCGAGACCTAGTCTCGAGACAACTTGTCTTGTACCCATCACTAGTTGTGTACCTTGGTACTTACTCAGCCCCCTGATATTAATTTCTGTGCAAGCGTTTCAGCCATCTTACAGCTGTGGGTATGAATGTTTGCTTAACCGCATTTTTTGCTCTAATATCTCCAAGCAAATGATGCCGTAGTTCTGCTTGAAGTACCCTACGGTGTATAATGACATGATACGATATGTTCGGGCTAGAAACGGTCAATCGGATTATCGTAACAGTGTAATCATTCACTATTGCAGCTTCGAAATGGCTTTTCCTTCGCAACGGAGCGGATCTAGAGTAAGAAAAGTACAGGGTGCATCAATAGCCAAGATCTAATCAAAGTGTTCCCAAAGGGATACATTTGTTATAACCATATGCGTGCCGTCAAGTATAGTATAAATAGATTTGCCTACAAGCAATCTTTAGACGTATTGCTTGAGGTTGGGCAGGGTTTACCACTGATTGCAGTATAATCAATCAAATATTTAATCCTTGAAGTTAACTTTGGTTCCCGACGGGACAGTCATTTCCAGCATATTGACGTTGAATATCTTCAATTAATTACTAAAATAGAAGGAGTATAACTGTAATACCTGAATCATGCTCCAACGAGGAGCCAGCAAGGAATAGGGCCTTTCTATCTCTGATAGGGAGCACTACAGTAAGTGTAGTTGTACTGGCAAGGACATGTGTTAGTGGGTCTTCTTGTTTGAAGTCAGCAACAGGGCCAAATATCGCCCTAGTTATATTGGAGCCCATTTTCAGTATTTTATCAGGATCTTGTGGTCATTGGTTCAGCCCGATTAAGGATTGTGGTAGCAATATTTAACAATGGAAATCGGTATGAATTATGTGGCTTTGGGATACGAGGAATGTAGCTCACCTGTATTATCTTATTCATTTGCCACCGGTTCTTTAGAGAGGGGTTGAAGAAGATGATGTCACTATAGACTGATTTTTTCAAAAACCTACAGCGATGTTTCGGTAACTTATTTCGGTAGTTTTTCACAAAAGATCTACTTGCCGCGAGAATAAGTTTCTGCCACCACTTCTGTGTTGCAACAGCGTCTTCTCGCGCAAACCCGATGGAAACCTATTCTCGCCGCAAGTAGTCTAGGACAATAAGTTCTGTCTCCATTTGTAGAAAACTTCCTGGCTTGATGATCGAGTTCAAAACTACGCTTTAAATATATCCAGCCCATTGATATTGCCATAAGACATTAGGTTAGGTTTTATAGGGCTCGGCACATTATGCGAATCTCTCGGCGCGGGATCTACATTGAGTCGTTTTCGAAAACCTGTGGAATAAGACTTTGGGGTGGTGGTTGCAATGGACTATCGATAGGGTACAGGACTATATGTAGGGTCACATATGGTTAAAGATTGTGAGTGGTAAATACAAAGGTTGGTTGCCTTGCTTAGTCATCCTCCGCCACGATGCACTCACTAGTTCCACAACCCCCCCCCCCCCATTCAGTCCCGCCCCCCAATGTCCATCTTCGAGGTTATCCGTGAAATGTTTGCCAAGGCCTCCTCCACCCCCAAAGGCACCCCCGACCCCCACGCCCGCCAAGGCACCCCCGGCAACCCCTTCACCCCCTTACCCCTACGACCCCATAGGCACCCCCAGTGCCCCCACCAGCGCTCCCGGCGCCCCTACCAAAGCCCCTGAAGTCCCCACCAAAGCTCCTAGCCTCCCCACCAAAGCTCAGGAAGTCCCTATCAGTGCCCAAGGTGTCTCCACCACAGGCCCCGCCTTCCACGGCAGTCCTATCCACTCACGGATGACCGATGTCAGCCAACGCGAGATCGACCTCCTCGACAAGCTAGCATCCGCCATGCAGAGCTTCGCCGAGGACCTCAAGCAACAGCCCTGCCGCCAGTCCGCCGGGCTCCAAGGTGCCACCCCACTCCAACTTCCCCCTTGCACCATTGACGAAAGCTAACCCCCACTCTCACGCCAGGCCACGACTCAGCGCAGGGCAATGATTTCCTAGAGAGCTCCAAGAAGATCAGCGAACTATGTATCGATGTCCGTGACCTCCTTGAGGCCCAGCAGAGCCTCCGCGGCAGTCTGCTCTCACCGCAACTCGACGGGCCCGGGGACCTACGGATGCAGGCGCTGGTGGAGCACCGCAAGATGGTGACGGCGTTTCTTTCGAAGGAGCAGAGCATATCCGATGAGTTGAGTGACCAGTTATCTGAAGCTGGCATATTGTCGGAGGAGACGCCTAATGGGCCAACACCACCAGTGCCGGAAGTGCCAGGTGATGAGGAGCGAGACATGGATATGGCCAAGGATTGAGTGTTTGGTGCGATCTTGTATGTTGCTTTACTGTACATCATGAAAGTGAATATCTCCCTGCATCGGTTATAAATAAATAGGATAATGGCTGCAAATTTATGTTACTTTCCCGTCCGATTGTGTACAGAATGAAGTAGTATTTAGCGATGTTTGGATTGTGTAAGCTCGGATTAAAAAGAGATATTTCGTAGGACTCGAGTGTGTCCCAGGTTCCGGAGATAGTTGTAATACTAGATTATGACAAGCAGGTTGTGAACAATGATATTTAAAGCTTCCTCAATTTTACGATCTTCATTTCCCATAACTATTACCAGCGTAAACGCGCATGAGACTATTACCATGTGCCATATTACATTTCACAGTATTGTAGGATTGTCAAGCAGCACAGGGTAAGCCTTGCACACATGACTCAGAGGGATTCCAGGTTATCCGGAAACCGCCCAGCTCCCCCGGCGACCGCAGTGGTAGTGGTACTCACATGCTTATTATCGACTATGTCAACGTCGGAGATTTATACAGGTCTATATATTTACCCAGCTTGAAAGGAAAAGGTTGGCTGTGCAGCTGGACCACATATTTGGTAGAATATGAACATAGACCTGTTATTTGGCGGGTTAATCCTTTCGTGGGTTCATAGTGATTTAACAAATTGGTTATTTGGTTTTCGTAAATGATGGGCCCATTGGTGAGTAGTCTTTTAACACGGCGGTAGATAGATGTTTAGCCATCGTTGAGCCGGAGGCGTCGTTATCATGCACCTAAGATGCCAGCTTGGGGCTGGGCCGTCTATCAATTAGTGAAGTAATTATATTGCCTATATAGCAATACAGGGGTTAATCAACAGCTTCGAACAATTACCACACGATGCCACAACCAAAGAAGTCAATCTTCAGTAATGACTCAAAGCTAAGGAGAGAGTATCGGAAATGCATCTAATTGAGGCTGATGCTCAGTAGCCAAAAGTAAACCCTAACCCTGGGGCGCCTGAATCACCCAACCCAACATACCCTGCGCTTCCCACAGCTCCCCCACCCATCACCCATGAGCGCCCACAAGACCTTCACCGTTACCACCGGCACCAGCCTCCCACCAGACGCTGATGCGTCCCACGACGAAGACCTCTCCAAACCCAGTTCCAAAAACCTCTCCGCGGTCCTCGACGAGCTCAACAAACGGGAGGTCCAAATGCTCGACACAATCACCGAGGGAATGCGAGCATGTCTGAAGGATATTGAAACCCACTGTACATGTTTCTCCAACACCCCAGGTTGGTACCCAACCTCCCCACTGCCCTCGGCTATGGAGACACGCAAAGCACTAACCCCCCCCCCCCCCCCCAGGGCCCACAGGCCACCTCTCAGCACAGGACAAACACTACTAGATCGCTAAAACGGTATGAGCAGGTTGAACAATGTATTGGCCGCCTTAGTCCACGCCGAGCAGAACCTCCGCACCTTTCTACTCCAGGCTGTGTCACAAGAAGGCAACGTGTGGCAGCAGCGGGCGGTGGAGGCGCAGGAGAGAATGACAAGGGCGTTTCAAAAAAGGCTCGAGAGGAACGTAGGCATGCTGAACGAGGAGTCGAAGCTCTTGCGCACCATTTTTACGTCTCGAGGCCTGGAGGAGATGCAAGATGAGGCGGAGAGCGAGGTCGGGGAGAGAGGTATTGCTAAGGACTAAGTTAAAGCACATGTCGTTGTTGATCCCGCCTTCTTTTTCAGGGTCAAGATGTGTTATATATGGTTTACTAAAACTTGATCTTTACTGTGTTGCTGCCTCCTCTGAGTGTGATAAACAAGAAAGGGGTGCGTAATGGGTCAGATACGATAGGCGCATTGGAGGTCGGTGGAAACTCTTAAAAATAGAAGTTGGGTATAGTTACAGAAGCCCACACGATAGGTTAACGGCTGATTGTGGTTTGGTATTTATGATTGAAGTCTTCTGGTTGCTCCTCCCCCCACGGGAGCCTACAATTGGTATCCAAGAGCCCAGGAAGATACATGGTTAAATGGTTAGTAGGAAAGGAATGGTCGTTAATAAATATTTTTGAATTCGGAGATATAATTTTCTACTCACGATTTCATTTGGCCAGAAAAGCACGGGCGCTGGAGCAAGATCCCTGCAGGCTAAACTGCTAGCGGCGGGTAGGCTCATCCTCAGCCTCGGGCCGTTCCGGCCGCGACCTGCCACCCTTGCCGATCCCGGTCTTGTTCCGAACCATCCTAACTAGCAACTAACCATAACCATAACCCTAACCCAATCCAGCATTCAACCTGCAGGACTTTTTGTGATACTCGAGAATCTGATAAGATAAACACCCCCTCAACACCCAGTGCCAAGAAGTAACGTGCTTATAGGCGAAAGAAAGAATGGAGAATGAGAGGCAGGGCTCCTCCACTAAATTACTCCTCTGAATTAAAATTGTCTCTTTACCTCACACAATACAAGAAACCCATGAACCCTCAAGGCACCACACCCCCGCACGGCGCTACCCCACCCTACGGTGACGGCGCTTCCAACTCTCCCACCAACGCTAACGATCCCACCGAGTTCATCAACTCAATTAACCAACAGGAGCTGGCCATTCTAGACACCATCGCCAACGTCCTGCGGCCCTTCCTGAAAGAGCTGGAACCACCTCCCGCCGAGGCCGAGGCCGAGGCAAGCGGTACCTATCCCATCCGCCCACAGTATGCAGAATCACTACTAAAGCCCGCCCAGCCCCCACCGACCAGGACCCCGTTAGATACAACAAGCATGCTGCCAAGCTCTGTGGGGCGGTATGTAACCTAATAGGCGCTGAGCAGCACCTGCGGGCGTATCTGCTCGAGGGCGTATCGCCCGACGCGGGCGGGGAGGTATGGCGGCAGTGGGCGCTGGAGGCGCAGCGGAGGGCGCTGGCGGAGTTTGAGGCGAAGTGCGCCGAGGTTTTGGAGGAGTTTATAGGCGACTGGGCGGTGGCGCGGCGTGCTGCGCATTTGGCGCGGAGGGGGGCGGAGGGTGGGTTGCCGGAGAGTAGAATTGCTAGGGACTGAGAGTCTCGCCTTTTCTAGCTAGCCCGTGATACGAAGATTGTCCTTATGTAGCGAGAATCAGAGGCAGGAAGGCTTTATTTCTGGTTTCTCACCATCTCCAATATATGAATGAATACCACTATGTCTCTAGAAGTGAAACCTGGTCGTTTATCAAAGAATCAATTAGCCAATCAGTCCAGGAGATGACTACTACCACAGTGACTATGACTATCCCAGCAGCGGAATCTCTCCACATCCCACACAAGATAAGAATGGGTCCTCTAGGGCCTCGCCCTGCCCTGTGAACTATTGGTTCCCCAGCATTCCTGCCATAGTATTTTTGGGCCCTCCAAACCTATAGCTTAAAGCACAAAACTAAATCTTGAGTGCATTGTCGATGTTTTGCGGGGTGACGAGCAGCCCAGAATCACTAGACAATGGAAATATCTTAGTCCCATCATCCTAACGCTGAGTTTACCGCTTGCATGCCTTGAGTGTTCTGCTTCCTACCAAGTCCTGCCCCCTCCTGAAGGCTCCATTCCCACTTAGTGTCTCGATTGCTGTCTGCTCTGTGCTTTACATAGACACAGCTGGAACGTATCCATCAAGGCTACCTAGTCCTCTTAAATCTGTTGCCCCCACGGTCAGCAAGAAACCCATGCTGCAGAGCCAGAACCAGGTACAGTCATAAAAGCAAAGGATCACACGCATGCTCGGGAACTTCCACCCTCTCCTTCACCTAGTAGAGTACCTGCGGGGCATGCTGGGGAGAAAATCGTGACCGCCCCAGCTAAGACTCCATTAGAAGATCTCAGTGTTGTGGTTGCAGAAGTGGCAAAACACATACAAGCTGCCGCCGATGGGTGAAGCATGTGGGATTGCCGGAGGTCCTCAGGGGAGATGTTACTACCCCTTGGTAGATGCACTCTGGCGCGCAAAGTCCCGAAAACATTAATTCCAGGGGGGTTGTTGGGTGGCCCCCCCCCCTTTTTTTTTTTTTTTTTTTTTTTTTTGGGGGGGGGGGGGGGGGCTGTCGGTGGAAGGAGGAACGCGAAACCAATAACACATTGACAGACAGCTTGATCATGCTGTCGATCAGGTAGTTAGCAGATAGTCTCACTCGAGCCCATGAACACCGTACCTACAGAGCGCCGGGAGCAAGTGACCCCTGAAAACGGAAAACAAAGACTCAAAAAAAAAAAAAAAAACCCACCACTTTGAGTCTCCGTGCGCACCCAGTCTAGTCCAGAAACGTAAATAGGCAACGGGTGCGAAAATTCAAGGTGTGGGTGCGTGACTGCACAAAAAACAGGCTAGAACGCCCTCAACCCAAGCCCTAACCCTGACGCACAGAAATAAACCCCGCCCCTCGCATCAATAGAATGGCCCACACGCCACCCGAAATCTATATAAACCCCACATCCCCACCATGCAGACCCCTAAGGTCCGCTACACCCACCAACAGTTTACCAAGCGAGCGAGGTACGCAGCCCTAACCCCACCTTCCCAATGCGTGCAAGCTAGCACCGCCAAGGGCTGACCAGAACCAACTAGGACTTAGAGCAACTCGGAGTACTGACTATGATTTCCTATGGGCTAATGGAGCGTGTGCTAGGTGTATACTATATCGTTCCGGGGTACCACATCAACCGGCGACCCAAACTGTCGGGACAAGAGCGCACACCCAGAAAAGGCGCTTATGAAAAAGAATGCTTCATCCCGGGCTTACAACCTGATGGTAAAGTTACTGCCCGACGCTCCGATAAGGAGACTAGACAGGCAAAGGAAGGGAAAGCGGACCCACTGCGTAGAGTGCACGGCCAGCCCCACGATCCTAGCGCGTACCAGACTCACAGGAAGCAACAGAGACCACCTGTTCGACCCTTAACACACCATTTAACCCTCGTGCGCCGGCCAGGAACAGTGGCATCTCGACCCCCGCCACCAAAAAAATCCGCACTGCCCCGGTGCGTAATTACTCTACGTGCTAAGAAGGTGGTGATACCACAGACTATGTCCTACAGATACCGATCATATAGTAACTAAAAAAGCACCTATACAATTACAATAACTTCAAAGGCTCGATGGGTGGAGCATCCGTTAAACGTTACATGGCACAACTCACGCATCCTCGCACCGGCGAGTCTGTTACTGATACATACAGAAGAGCTGGTGATGACGGTCAAGCAGATTTCAAAGATACTCTCGATGGCCTGGCGGGCTGAGCCATCAAGATCGGTGGTGAGAGGAGATTCTTGTGCGCAAGAAATTAAAAGTCATTTTATGGGTGGTTAACCACAACAGCTGACGGGGACAACATGGAAATGTCAACCGCTGATGCATAGCGAATATAGACAGCACCCCCCCTGGGGAGCTGACACCAGCGAGTGAAGCGAATCGGCGACAACACCTGCCACAGCCACCACCGAGCAGGAGAAATAGTACAGTGGCGCAAGGAGGGCTACCAAGCCACCATCTGTCTACCTGTGGACTGTTTATAACGAAAGACTGGAACTAGCCAAGACGTGAGAGCGGATCAACGTTTCGTTATTCTACTTGCCAGATCTTTAGGATATAACCAAGGTTGGGTGGCAACCGCCTTAAACTCGGAAACCCGGCAAGTAGGTCGGCAGAGCAGCAGCTAGGATCGCAATATGAGAGAGGACCACTACCGTGCGAGGGCTGGCACAGGCGAGTGAAAAGGTGGGCGAGAAAAAGACTACAGACCATTCTTGGGAGGAAATATCCCGCGCAGGAAACCGCAATGTGTGGATATCGTTCGTCCAGAGTATATGATACCACAGCAAGGGAGACTATTACGCCGGTCAAGTATCAGCAGAAATGGGTGAAAGTGCGATAATGAAGAGAGCATACACCCCTCCACGCTGGTCTATATGCAGCGTAGGGGCGGTAGCGGTGAAGGAAGCGAACTAGGGTGTTGATACTAGTGAAGCAAAGGAAGAGCCTCGTAACGTCGGAATGAAGGCCTACCAGTTGAGAAGTACATATCTAACAAGGACAATATGGAGAGCCCACTCCGAGTACCATCTAATTAGAGTAGCCAAAGCTTAAAGGGAAAACTTACCTTCGCCTCAAGACTAGTCTAACCAAATGGGAGGAAGACTAAGCCAACATAGCGCTCCCGCTACTAGTCAAAGCATGCGAGTCAGGCTGACAAAAAATCATAGGAAAGAGGCGCTACCAAGTATTTCTTGCTTGTCACACAAAGGGAAAAAAGGAATCTAGACTGAGAGGAGAGCTTAACCCACCTTGACACCGGTCGAGCATTCTGACCCGCCAACGATGGAGAGTAAGGAAATCCTAGCAAACGTCAGGCGCCGGCAGAGCACAGAAGTATGAATTCACACCATTACTGTTGGTCGCCATACTATGTACCTTCTGAGCCCTACCAGCAAGGAGAGATACAGCGTTGGAGGGATTGTGGTAGTGACAGCCTGCCATGGACTATGACGATCTGGGACGTTCGGGTGGCTGCCAGGCCATATAGCACAGATGAAGGTAGTAGTGAAGGGGCCTTACAGGCCCCTGGCGCCAGATACGCATCATGGGTGAACAGGTAGTTGTACCTGCGGCGGGAATGAGTTTCCGCCAGGTTTGTGTGAGATAACGCTGTTGCAGCACAGAAGTGGTGGCAGAAACCTATTCTCGTGGCAAGTATGTAAAGGCTAAAATAAACCTAGTGCTATTCAGCACAAGAGAGAACAAGAAAGCCTACTCTGCCCTAGCCAATAAAGTATCAAGGTCGGCTTGATATGAGCTGCTCGCTGACGCTTCTTAAGCTCATCCTACTCCCATAATATGCGGCGGCCTCTCCAGGCATGCAACCCTACCGTTGAGGTTGACGGCTCTACGCAGATAGGACTAAAGCTCCGTCCCTATGGCCGCGGTTTAGGGTATCGTGATGTTGCAATATTGACAAGTAGCAACGGGATTACAACAACCGCAATACCACCCCAGGACTGAAAGGTGGCTGGGAGACTGCTGACTAGCGCCATAAAGATGATGAGAGTTGAAAGCGAATATTTTATCAGAGAAGAAGATTTTAGGTCGTGATTTGAGGGCAGGCTAGCAAAATATCTAGTCGTTAATGAAACAGTACCGGAAAGAAGGGTCTGGCGTATTCGCCAGGCATGACAAATATCACCATATCGGTTGCAAAATGAGGGGCGTACGCACGACCCAACAGTAATTGTTTATGCTGGATCACATTGGAAGGGCCCAAATGCACCTGCGCTTGGGTTCTTTCGCTGGTGTCCTTTCCCTAGTAATTGCGACACTGTATGTCTTACCCGTACTCAATTAAACACTATTACCAATAGGCTCTAGGTGAGAATTTAACCCACCTGATATGTTGGTACCTCTTATTCAAGTCAATATAGTCCCACGCAGACAGCGTCGGGGTGTGCTAGTCACCATGACTGTTTCTCGCAAACGCCGTGTTTAGCGTTAGTTGTAAAGGAACAAGCGTAGCCTAACACGCCCGCTTCAGGTCGGTCGATAGTCGCAGCATGAGTGGAGATGCTATAATTGGAGAATAAAAAGAAGCCTGATATTTAGCGATAACCTACTGGTCACCACTGATGATAAAGGAGAGCGGCAAAATGCTGGCTCTGTATGCCCTTGTGGGCGGGTCTGGGTTAGGCCCATGCAGCTCTTTCCCGCCCAATGAAGGTGGCTGATTGGGAGGCAAGCTTCTCAATAGTCCATATCGGTACCACCTTTATGCCATATCGTACCCACTGCTGTGCCCAGGTGGTTACCGAATTGCATGATATTTTGGAACTCCTTATCATACCAACTATAATATATCATACTATAATCAAGTGATATCTATGTTCCTAGAAGTGTTCCGGAGCATAGGTTTTTCCTTTCCCTTTCCTCCTTTTTTAAATTCATCAATTGCATAAAAGGAAAGGAGCGCCAGGTTCCCGCAGGATGATATGCATAATATTATCGAGGCAGACAAAACCCGTGTCCTGCCTGCTATTGCCTAAACGTCATCGTATCGTACTTTGCTCCTCACAATACCGCATTATCACCGTGAACCCTGTCAGGGGGTTGATACAAGCGGATCTAGCCGGTATATGCCACCGGCCGCTGGAGATCTTGTGTCTCTGTGGGATATCTAATAATGGTGTGCGCTGGGGAAAGAGATCACACGCAGTAAAATTATTCTCCACGTACCACAAACTCATAGGGTGCTTGGCACACACAAGATTATTACAACTAGCGGGCTACGATTGTCCACAGAAACAGCTCCTTGGTATCCCTCGTCTGTTAGTAAAGCGCTAAGTAAAGATTAGTAGCTTTCGCCTAGAGATCTTATTATCTCTCTGGTAAAGCTGGTAACTGTTCCCTACACAAACTGTGACGCTCTCATAAGAGTCACATTACTCCCCACCCACGAAATAGGTGGCCTCATGGTCTATTATATATCGCTCAACCGAGTGATATCTCATGTCCCCACCACCCGTGTTGAGACGGAGAAACTTACACAAGAAATCTGTATGGCCTACCCAAAGCCCGGGAGCCCTTGCCCCTATTGGTAAGTGAATCTATCAAAGGTTATCCTCCCCTTGTAGTATTCTATCCGTTTCGGCGAAAGTAATCACTGTTATTGAAGTTGATTGTATCTTGTGGTAACCTCCGAAACAGACTCAAAACAATAAAGAGGTTTCCATTCACCGACACCCTATTAGGACGCTCATCCAACTTAACAATACGAAAAAATCAAGTATAGAAGTAGGAGCCCTTTCCACGCCCCCCTAGCCAAAAATATCACAAGCCTTAGCCCCAGAGTGAATCAAGGCCCTATTAGATTGAATATTTCCATTACACGCAAAGCCACAATCCTATTCCGGGAACCATTATCGGTGGCACGAGCCACTCTCCTAGGCCTATAGTGGGAACCAGTTATAGCAAGTGATCTCATAATACTAATAACAACTTCTCATACTCGCATACAACCTTTCGGTTATGGCGGCGTACTCGGGATTACCGCTTTCTCCATTTGTGGAAGTCACTAAGGAAGACTTTAGCAAATGATCTTAATTCATTGGAAATCTCTAATTCAGGAGCATCGCGTATTGGAATAGGATATGTTGTAGGTGCCAGATCATCCCGTGTATCATTCTGTAACATTGATGCCAGTGAGTATCACCTTGTTTCTCTACAAGCATCTCCTTTCTACGATAGCTACTACAATGGCTTTATAAGTACTGGGTCCTTCACATGAGTACTTAAGGACACTCTTGATTTAGATACAGAAATATAGAGACAGTGACCACCGGGAGTGAATTGGAACCTAAACCTCCAAAGCCACACTTAATAGCTTCTCCTAATACTCCAAAACCCTCCCGCTGAATGAAAAAACTCCAAAGCCTGAGCCCCACTCAATTAACGGTGGTACGGATCCTATATATCCCCCCCACCCTTCCTGTACCCGCCCGGGAATAAGCTTCTAGCGCCACCTATTCGTTACAACAGCCCTCCCCCGCACAAACGGCCTGATGGAAGTTTATTCTCACCGCGAGTACAACACGGAGCAGCCCAAAACGATAATTTCCAGGTCCTACCAGACGAACCTCAACACACAACAAGTGCAAGCCTCCGACACAACTACGAACAGTGGTAATCTACAGAAACACAGCGCCGAAGCACCACGGCTGCGCAACGAAACCACAGTACTGACCGCCTACGCCCGCAGCCAAGGCCGACACCACGCATTAATCTACAACTCTTTCTCTGGGTTCCAGAAAGCCTCTACTTCAATCATCTTTATCCGCCTACTCGATACTACCGCCTCCTAGATAACCCGTCGAAATTGGGCTGACTACCACGACCTGATATTTTCTTCGTAGCTACGTTATCTGTACGCAAGTTAAGTCCCCGCGTTCATTACAGCCAGCTACATACATAACTAATCGAGGACAGCGACAAGCTCGAAAGTCCGGTTATAACACTTCAGGTGTATACAACGAAAACCTCGTGCGAACCTGCACTTTTATAACTACAAACTCCAACCACCGTTTCTGCTAGATAGTTCTTCTACGCCAGAGCGAGTATTACCTCAACATGGGCACGGTGCCCCGTGAGCCGCCCCGAGTTGACAAGAATATCAGCAGCACTACAGGTTTAGGGTCAGGGTTATTAAGACGCTAGTAGCACTCAGAAAAGTGTTCTCCAATGCACCCACTCTTCCCTCCCCCCCCCCCTCTCCCAACAGCCGTACATATAGGAAACCTGTCAGATCAAAGACCCAAGGCATATGCTTTAAACCCCCACCACCGAAACCGCAGCCAGAATCTGTTCCCCCTCTCCGCGTTCAATAAATATGTATACATGCCCTTGAGGGTACATCGCAACGCAACCGTTGGTGGCGACCACCACCACTGCACCGAAGAACGGCCCTGATCGAGCGGTACCAGCTAGGGGGTGAAGACTAGATCTGAACGGCCGCGACGCTTAAGGTTGGTTGAGAGGTGCAATTGAACCTTTACAGTGCTGGTGATTACTAATCTTACTTAGTTTGATAATACCATACAAATAACTACGTCGTTTTTGGGAATCCTTCTAGGATACCTCCGAGCCCTAAGGCCTTGCAGTTATAACCATTTCAAAATGTGTTAATCTATCCCACAGAAAGATTCCCCCAGACGCTGAACAAAGCCCCCCGCACGCGCCCCCAAGCCAGACCAGCCCCAACCAACACCCGCCGCAAAGCCCCAGGGGCAACCCCCAAAATGCACCCACGGCGAAAGTAGGCGGAGGAGGGGCGGCGCGATGCTACGACACAAAAAGATTTTGACAGGCCCTAATCCGGGATTGAACCGGAGACCTCCTGCATTCAAGAGAACCCAAAGCAGGAATCATACCACTAGACCATCAGGGCTTGATGTCCGGAGTCCAATTATGACCCATATAATGCTATTACCCCCGTCGTAATAAAACCAGATGTGGAGTGACTCACCAGCAGAGTGGGAAGTGTCTTGGCGCCAAGATGTCCGCCACCACCCGCCCCCATAAAGTGAAATGGATGGCGACCTGGAAACTCCTGATAGCATGATCAGGGTGTTTAAGCTCACTGGACTTTTTGTTAAGAGAAAAACACCAAGAAAACATGCAGTCAAGTGACGAACCAGGAAATGCTGAAGCCAGATGCTATTGATCCTACGCCTCCTGGACGGCTTTAGCACCTAGATCTCTCCGCCTACACATTTTCACGGTATTTTTTTCCTTAACGGTGTGCCTAAACGCTCTATCCAGGGCAAAAAGAAACACAACCGCATCACAAAAAGTCACTCGACTGGCTATCCGAGTGATCCGCTATGATTACCGTTCCGCAATCTTTTTTTTTTCTTTTGTTTGATCCATACTCGCATGCAGCCTCACGGGTGTGGCGGCCCGCCGGCTTACTCCCTGAGCGTGCTTCCTTCACCGCCGTCTCAAGGAGGGACGAAAGGATAGTACATACACTTTACCATTCCGCGATGAAGCCCATGTAGATGTAGTGCCGATTCCGGTGCTTGATTTTCTGCCGACTGCAGAAGATGTACTCCCGCTTCTCACTCCCCCTTACCCCCGTCCTTTTCCTACCTACCCCCGTCCTTTTGCAACCCCACCTCACCCCACCTGCCCCCCCCCCCCATGGCCTCTGACCCACTAGCCCAGCCACGGGGACGTCTGCCGATCATCTATACACCGCAACCCACAGCACAACTACCTCTAATAGGATAGAGTAGTAGGAACCCAACTAACGATACCACATGAGCGCATGCCCATACGTCTAAAATACGCCAACAAGCCCACCAGCGCCCAATGCCCGGCAGAACGCGGTCGGAGGCCTAGTGCAGAGCATGGTGTCCTGCCAAAAGTGTAAGCGAGTGCTCCGAGAACCGGTTTATCAAGAACGGCGCGACCAGAGAGAACGTTGACGGCGCGGGGTGCAGTAAGGGAATCTGTACCCCCTCTGTGCCGGGGGTGGGGGGACAAGCGAGGAGCTGGGTAGGTAGATACCCCACAAGCAAGGTTGTAGAAGACCAATACCTAGACTAATAAGCCTACGCACACCTTGCCACCGGGGCGGTGGACGAGGAGAAGCTGTGTTACACACCCGCGAGAAAGCCCCCGACGTCATCTATATCGAGAGAGACTCAACAGACCAAACTAATAGCTAAAAGACAATCACCAAGGACCGGCCGCCAAAAAAAAAAAAAAACCGCTAAGCGAGGGAGAGCGAAGAAAAACATACCCCACCGGCCACCTCCACAAACCCCAACCCGTCAAAAAACCTTGGCAAACATATATAAACCCAACCCGCGTAGACCGCGGTCCCCCATCCTCCGCCGTTCTCCACATGGACCTTGTCCCCGGCAACCAGCTGCAAGCGCCGTCTTAAGGGACAACCCTATGTTTAACCCCCCCCCCCCCCCTGCGCGCTCTCTTAAGCAACGCAGGACCAGACCGTAACCTTCACCAAACCCGCAAGCTAGAGATCGACTAACCCCCCCCCCCCCAATCCACCGTAGCCAAATCCACAATCTCCACGCACCCCAGCGAACCCGGAAGCTGCAGAGAACCACGCACACAGCCAAATCCCCCCAGCGTCGCCTCCGTCACCACGCCCAAACCAGGGTTAGGGTTCCATCCAACACCCGGGGGACCAAGCTCTGACCACCACCCCACACAGGCTTCCTAGACAACAGCCCCCACTACTACCAGCGCGCCAAGATCCCGACCATATTGTCCGAAATATTGACTATTGCAGCGGAAGTAATTCCTGTGTGCCTACTTCTAATACAGGGGGATTTTAGCTGCCCTTTTATCCCTTAAGTTGTCGACGCTGACCCCTATACTATAGGGCCAGGATTTGTATGGGAAATCAGTTATTTGATAAGAGAGATAACAAGATCTACTAACAAAAGCCACCGAACTTTGCCTTTTGCCGGAGGTCAGCATTTACCGACAACTTAAGGGATAACAGTGATTGCCTTGGCAAACAACAGTCATGACATGATATGATAGTGGTCTAGATCTTACAAGTGCAAGGAGGAGATGTTTTCCCCGGCTCGCAACAATAATCCTAACACAGAACGTCACCACACCCGAGTGATAGCCTATGACTAAGCGGCAGTGACGCCAGTTGACGATGGAGGGGCGGGTGGCAAAAATAACCCATCTGGGACGGAAGTGTACGCCCTAGGAAAGCCGCGCGCAAAGGGCCAGAAGTGGCGAGCTGTGGACGATGGCGCATGTAGTAAGATACTTTGCCACCAGGTATCCGAATTTGCATTTAACTCCAGATGAGCACCACCGAACCCCGCACCACACCACACTAAAACGCATACCACCACAGGTACACGCCACATAACACGCCAACCAGCGCAGAAGCCCAGTGGGCGTCATCACGAAGAGGGGGTAAAACCATATCTACCCCCTACCGGACAATTGGAGCAGGCAACCGCTAGAAGGGCTTCGAACTGAGAAACACTTACGCATCTAAGCGCTGCTCGGACCGATGGAGCATGATGCTGAGATGGGGGGGGGGGTGTTTACCCGCATCTTGCCACAAGAGACACAGGCCGTCGTCTGCGGGGGAGTATCTCCACCCCACCAGCGATGTCGTCGGAGGGATAACTAGCCCAGCGTAGGGGTACTTCCACTCGCCAGCGAGGTATTCAAAGATTGCATTCATACCGCCAACGTTGTCTAAACCCACAGACGGGTATGACCACATCGCCGGCGGGATCAGACCAGCGGCTGTCAAAGGGTATTCCCACACTGCAAACGGCGGATACGAGGTATCCATAGATTTTTCATGTTGCGGAAGATAGTGGACGAGTATTATCACATTGGTAACGACAAGCAGGGGGTATTCAATTATTTTTATATTACAAACGATATTCTAGCTAAGATGAAACTTACTAAGGAGCATCTCCACACCGCCGGCGGCGTCAGCGCCTGTCAGGGGCCTTAATCCCACGCTGCCAACAAAAGCGGGAGGAATCGAAAGATGATTTTGATGTCGCCAACGAAGCCCTGCAGCAAGACAACTTCCATGTCGCCAATGGCCTCTCCACCAGCCAAGGGACTTCCATGTCTCCAACAACGACTCAGCTACGCAAGCGCGGGGTATCTATAGCCCACGGAGCGCCCCAACCCCTGCAACGACACCTCCGACAACACCCCCGCCACTAAGCACTCTACCCATGTAGCTAACACCGCCGCAAGGAGTCTCCCGCTTAGAGCACCCCACGTTGCCGACAGCGCTCGAGTATTTCCATATGGCTAACGACATCTTCCCATGCCGCGGGTATCCAGCATTGTAGCCAACGACGCTCCAAAGGCTGCACTCACGTCACTAACGGGCGCGGGGGTAGTCCAAGGAGTATTTCCACGTTGCCAACGCGTTCCGAGGAGTATTTCCGCGCTACCAATGGCGCTCAAAACAGTTTGAGAACCCTCGTCCCCACGAAACACTCCCACATCACCGACACCACCCTAGAGTACGTACCTGCATCCAGGGGTGCCGTGGGCCTGCTCGATCCAGCATCTGCAAGAAAGTTCGAAGGAGGCTGATATCTTGCGTCCTAGAATGGCGGTAGCTACTGTCCAAACCGAAACTGCACCCCGTCAGCTACCTGTATGTATCAGCGGCCAATATCGAAGTATACCAACCATAGCAAATGCTCCCCCTCCATCACCACCCAACGAGAGCATCGATGTTACCCTTCCCTCTCACCTCGAGAACACGGTTCCCAGGGTCCAAGCAGATGCGCAGGAAAAGCACGCTGTAGCTGTAGCTGCTTCCGAACGAACCCCAAGAGCGACGGTACGGGAGTGCACGGGGTAAAAGCACGACGCGCGTGGTCGTTCGCTGAGAGTTCCGACCTTGGATGCCGTGCCGAAGTGTAGAGTGTCGTTATGGCAGTAATGGTCGGTTAGATGTTGCCCACTGCCCCACCACACGGTTCCAGTTCTTCCTAGATTAACACTCGGCGGGACATTAGCACCGATCCCCCGGCATTCATGGCTGCCCGTCGGCGTGTGCAGACCTGCCTAGAAGACCGCAAACTTAGGGACTGAAGCCCACTACCCCTGATACCAGTGTGCCCCCCTCAACCCTCCGACTAGTGGGGTGGATAAAGGGCGATGACAACCGAGTGATTCTCTGCGAGCGTGAAATTCTGGGGAAAGTGCGCTTTGGTATCCAGAGATGTAGACTCGTTGTAGTTTCTTGTGAGGACGCGGTGTGGGGGCTCGAGGGTGTGAGAGTTGACGATGCAATGCGGCTGAGATGGTCGCGGTGCCAAGGAGGCGGCTCAAATCATAGCCTTGGTGCCAAGCCTCTCGCTGCGACGCGGCGAGTTGAGCCTCATGATGATGGTATGTCCTGTTCTTCTTCAACACCACCGTCACCATCATTATCACCCCTCAAACCTCCGTACACACCCCACTCACCATCTCACCAAACACAAAAACGTCCATAGCGACGACGACTGCTCCGGCCATCCCCACAGACAAAAAGAACCCCCACATCCGGGGCCCCTACCCCGCCTTCTCCTCTCCTCCACCTGTTAAGTGTACCTAATAGCCAGCTACATGTATGTATGCACCCCTGACGACCTAATTAGAGCCGGGTAGAGTACGGCTAGCGCCACAATTCTGACGCTTCTAGAACACCATCTTAACGCTTCGTGCATCGGGTCCTTACAGAAACGCAGTATCAACAGGTATTCAAGAGGCGAACAGCGTGCCCGCCACCAGGGGTCATATGTCTCTGGAGTCGATTAACGATTATGCTGGCCATAAATTAACGCCGATGCAGATATGAACGCGGCGTGTGTATATAGATAGCGGGGAGTTATACTTCTCTACTACAGAATACCCTCCATGGCCGACTTCTAACGCATACTAGCTGATTATCTCCATGTGCTTTCAGGTGCTAAATCACCGCCCAATGGACTCCATAACGGACGCTGAAGTCCCAGTACACCAACTTGAACAAACTATCGGGTCGGAGAGGTACCCAGTAGTAGAAACGTTCCAGGAGAGACAGATAGGTGCCCTAAGCCAGAGCGCCTATCCTATCTAAAGATATATTGTTCACGCTGCGGGTGGGCTAAGTAGTCATATGAAATAGATAGAAAGGTATTCCAGTTATTAATTACTTAGAAGGGCACCTCCGCTGTAGTAGCTGCAATACCGGCACCAACAGCTTAGAGACCGTTCATATAGCCATAGGCTAGAAGAGCCCACTACAATAATAGTTTCAATAACTAATAATAAATATATTAGCGAGAGACTAGAGCCTAGGGTCATTCCATAGCTTGGCCTTCTTCACGAAGTATTTGAGAAGTGGGGCCTCGTGAGGGTAGATCCAGAGTTGGACAGATAAGCCGGCCAGGGTTAGGGTTGTCACTGTGGTACTCTACATACCAACAAGCCTTTGGTGACCACCGACATCCATTGCTGTCCTACCTATCTACAGCATCCCTTTCGTGTTGGGGTATGTATCAATGAGTAGAGAGTTTATCTCTATGACACGGGAACAGCAGACCCCCGGCCCTTGCTCGGCCAACAGCGGTACGCACTTCCCTTCCCCGGCGTAGTGGACCTCCTTGATGTGATCCACGCAGGGAGAACATGGACCCAAGGTGCCGGGATCTGCAATGGACTCGCCAAAATTTTAAGTGTGTCCCTTTTGGTACCATGTTAGGTTGCGTTGCAGCCGCAGGGACAGACTTAAAAATTTTCGACAACCCTGTGTACACCACTTCAACTAATACTTTCATTGGCTCTGGGAAGTAAACATTGAAGAGCCTCACTTGAACTAGACTCTATGCCCGTCAGAGCCAATAAGATATTGCACTGAACTAGCGTGAACAGGGTTGACAACATCGCCCTCCAAGCCTTCTCGCTATCCACGATAAGAATCAGGCGCCAACATTTGTATGGCCAAGACGATTCTCCATCGGACTTTGTGCTCTACGGTGGCCGATTCCATCGGGATATTCATCCACTCCCGCGATGCGGCGCAGCACAGGTTGGAACTAGGTACTGCAGAGTAACGTCACGAGCGTGAGTGCGCGGTTTACGAAAAAAAGCTTGGCGTGTGCCTGTAAGTGAAACATGCACAGTTTTTGACGCAAATCAAAGACATGCGCATCTGGGTTTTAACAAATTTGAGCTAGATAACATTGGCTCCATGGCATAAAAAGCAACAAATACACTCAAGATTAGCGACAATGTGGATGCACTACTCGTGCTACACTAAGAATGCTTGCCACCAACTGATGCTACTGTGCACACCCCAAAATCAGGTATGCCACGTTTGAACGTACATACGCTTTACATACCTGAGTACTCCCCTCCGATCACTAACTCCAGACTCCAGCAGGCCCCCCCTATGACGTCCCTACTTTACAACGCATGCCCTACTAAACCCTGGCCCTTTGGCATTGGTCCCAATCTGTATGTTATAATATATAGTTTTCGGACCTCTATCCCACTTATAAAGTTATAGAGGAGATCTTCTTAGGGCAATTGATACTCGGATCTGAGTGCTAGGAGCATCTGGAGGATTGTGGGTGGGTTATAAACGCTTTGAATTTCTTGCTATGGGTTGTGATTAAATATCATAGACAGAATATGGCTTGGCAATCCTCTCATTGGAGAGAAAGAAGTATTTGAGTACAAGTCGAAGGTAGATGACCGCTAACTACTTGCGACAGGTAAAAGCTGTGCGCACTGATTCACTTCCCCTTTTAATCCAATGAGAGTTGCATCTCAAGTACCATGCTGCATCTAATTGTTCATGTGCTGCATCCGATCTCTGCCACCGATACGATCGGGTTTTAGCCACGCTCAATATCAACAATCGAGGCAAAATGACCTGGGTGCCTTAGTAGCGTCAAAAGAGGACCAATGACCAACCAGGACCTAATATTTACACTGCGTAAATCTTGGGAATTTGATGTATCACACTGCAAGCTGGGAGGGTTAGGTGTCTTTATGCAAACACCCCAGTCATTCTCCCCCGAAAGTTGCCTCGATTGTTAAATTTTTTCGAATTTGAGCATGGCTAAAACTCTCTAATATAATTGACAGAGTAGCGACACCCATCCATCGATCAGGACTGGGCAGAAGATAAATCCTTTTTACAGAAGTGGGTCCTGTGCCCCATTAAAGCTGACATGTTATCTCGATAGGTAGGTATATGCAGTACAGAATCTCGCATAGCTCCACACAGATCCATGTACTCTAGGCTTCAATTGCTGTATGGCACGAGAAGGCATAGGGGGTGGGTGTGTAAACCTCAGAGGAATTTTTTTTGTATGGGGATTAGACCGTTAGGCTAGGCACTAGTACAATTATGGGGTTAGATCTCCCAATTTCTATAGACTGATTGGCTGCAAACGCTGAGGTTTACACACCTACCCTCCATAGCTTCTCGAGCCATACCTACTCGCAAAAGGCAACTGGCGAATACCACGAACGCGGGGGTGTAGCACCCTTAGCTCTACTCTACAACCTACGGCTAGAGTAGGTAGATATCAGATTACAAGCATCAGTACCCTATACTTAAGCGAACGCAGATCGAGTATGAGGCTAGAGTATGTACTACGGGTGTAGGGGTAAGTCTGTAGTCTTAGACAGTGGTCGTGGTTGCAACAGCAGTAGGTGTCTACAGACTTACCCTACACCCGTAGTACTCTACATCCGCCAACCCTGTTCGTGCATGCATGCATGCATGTTCCAAATCAACCCCCAGAGTTATCAATCTCGTCTCAATAGCCGAGGGACTAGCATCTCGAGGGGCAGCCTCCAAGGCGCCTCCTTAGGATTACTTATTCTATTAGTGTCTTTAAGCCACCGCCCGTAGAAAAGTCCAATTGAAAAGTCCCAAGAAATAAAACACCCAAGAAAGACCATTGCGCATGCATTAGAGGGACTTGGCCTACATGGTATTAGGAATACATGCAAACCTACATGCAGAGTGGTCTTGGGACTTCTCATTTCTTGGGACCCTCCGTTTGGACTTTTCTACGATCGTTGGCTAAAAGACTCTATTGTAGAATCCGCTGCTTAAAAGCCTATTCTTCTCAGATCATAACCTTATAAAGCTAGGTATTAGAGCGTGTTGGCCACACTCATGTTTTCAAATTTTGAGTTCAAATTTTGAGCTCTTGGCGGGCTATCCACACCAAAACCAGTCGCCAAGAACTAAGTATTTAGGCTCAGAAGTTGTTGGCCAATACTCTATTCCGTCCAAGCTTCCAGACTCTGTTCAACACTAGAGTTCTTGTAGAGCGCATCATGCAAACTTCCTCCTTTGCTACATACATACCTTAGACATGCCTGCGGTTGTAGCCGTCTAAGGCTATTGGCGAAAATGTTGACTAGGGAGGCTGAGGCAACGACGATAGGGGATAGTATCCCATAGGTTACCACCACAAGAAATCCGTTTGCCAAGTAACCCTGCCTTGTGCGTCGGGATTACTGATATCAAGGCTAATGCAGAGGTGGTCCATTTTGCTAGACCCTCCAATCTTGAGACATAGGCACTCTTTGATGTTGCCATCATCAAATCACTTACCCCAAAGCTCGCAGATTACGGATAATTGTTTGTAATACCCCTCTCATACCCAGCCTGAGTTTTGGTGACAGCAACACTCTATATTTCCTTGTTCTTAGTCCGCTAATTAGTAGCTGACAGCATCCATCTTCGCCTTGCGTACTGGGTCTTTGGACTGCTAACTTCATCAACGGGCGAATCGAGGAGTCACCACCTGTGGATATAAACCCCCGCGCGCCGCCAGCCCAGCAACATTGCGGATCCTCATACCCTGTACAAATACTCCCCCTTGATATCTTTATAGATATCGTCTGTTCCTCTCGCGATATATGACCTCCACCGCCTCTGACATTCCGAACATTACTTCCGGGCGTATCCGCAATGTCAACAATTCTACTAGCCTTACTGGCTGGGGCACTTTCCCGCGCTGCCCCCATCACCGACAGCACAACTGAAAGAATCCAACCAGAACCCTCATATGTTCCCTCACCCAGGGGGCGTGGTACACTCGATCTACTTTTCACCTGCGTTATTACACTCGTTATCTGCATCTGGACCGCCATTCACCCAGACGTTTTACCTAAACCCACCCTGCGAAACCGACTCAAAGATAAAGCCATATATGTTATTATAGGGCTTTTTTCGCCGGAGATTATCCTTGCAATGGCCTTTAACCAGTGGAGAAAGGCAAGGATGGTCTTGGTTGCTTGGAGACGTTGCGCAGCGCTAGAACACCTGGAGGCGGAAGTGGAAAAGGCTGAGAAGACGCTCGGAATTGACCAAACCAACCCGACAGGCGAGGGGAAGGCGGGACCCACGGCACTCGCAAGACCGCTATCGAGCAATGAAGACAGTAACTCGGCCGAACGAACAACCCCAGGGCTTCCGGACCCAGATTCGCCGCGGAAGGATGAGATAACGTCAACAGTTGCCCAAATCGTCATCCAGGAGGGTCCAGCGCTAGACCGACTAAAGAAAGCACTGTCCAAAGCCCAAATTGCAATTGATAAGGTCCACTTGCACAAGCAAGGTCGGGCTGGGGTCCCTCCTCCTCCTGCCGCTGCATCTGGAGAAGACTCGGAGAGCAACCGGCCCCCGGAAAATTCGACAGGTGGACTCAGGCAACGGCTCTTCCGCTTTCGGTCATGGTTAATCAGGCCTTTCTTACGTGAGAACAGGGCGAAAGAGCGGGAGACAGAGTTCAATAAAATTATGGATGCGGCAATTTGGGCAAAATGCGACTTGAGAAGAGCTCTATATAAATACAGAGCCTTGACTGGGACCAAATCCACCGGGGCCAAGACGGGGATTCGTGGGGTATATCAACGCTTTACCGAGGGAATTAAAAGTTTGAGGTCATCTGATGGGGAGTTTGACATGGGGGGTGCTTTTTTTGCGGTAATGGGTGGTTACAGATTTTCACCTCTGAGTGCTTATGACCATCCGGAATATGAGCGCGAGATATCCGCCGAGACACTGGTACATCTTCTCAAAACCGGAATCATTACCCCAAAACAGTTGGCACGGCTGACACCCGAGGTCGAGGATAAAGGGAAGTCCAATATGCTTGCCAAGCTTCTGGTATGCGGGCAGGCTTCGTGGATGGCACTCAACTGTCTCTTGCGAAAGAGTAGTGGCCTTCCGATCACCATCATTGAACTGAACGTCATGGTTCATGTTCTTATCGCTCTCTCCGTCTATATATGTTGGTGGAAAAAGCCCCACGATGCTGGTACCGCGATCTCACTCACTCTTCGCACCTTGGACATCAGGATGTGTGCAGCTATATATCTCCTAGAAGAAGAAAGTAAACTATACTTCTACGTTACAGAGCCTGACAAAGACGCCCTGTACATAGCTCGCAGTGCACAGTCAAGCAAACCGCCGGACGAAGAACATAGAGAGCGAGAGCGGCTTTCCGCTGAGGTTGCTGAGATATCGGAGCCGCCGGAGCTACGTACTGTGTCGGATCGCTTAGGTATTTCATGTTCTCCCTCCATTCAAACATATTCCGTATTACGCACCTCCTTGGGTATGATTAAAGTAGAAGGCTAAGGCTCGATGTACTTAGGCGAGAATAGTAGCACTAAGGCCCTTGGCCCCGCCATTCCCGAAAACCCGGAGAAAGAAGGGATATATTCCTCGGAGCAAGCGCTAGAGGAGATAACGACCCAAGATGGCCTACCATTAGTCTATAAGGGATCTGATCCTAGCGAGTTACAAAGAGTTACACTCCCACAGCCAGCTGCGGAAGAATGGAGGCGTTGGAAGCGGATAACACTGAGGCCTGACCACATACTCGTCGACCCGCGAGGAGGCTTTGGCATCCAAACGCCCACCACTTATCACTCGCCCGTGAACGCGCTCGAGTCACACATAGCCGAAGATATCGTAATCACGGAAGCTGATCTCCAGATCTTTAGAGATGCGGCGTTTGCAATGCGGAACCTAAAGGGCCCTGGAATCGTATCCCCCGCCTTAAAAGAGCAGGATAAGACTTATCCTATCGTGCTGGAAAGACCTCACACATCAAAGAAGGCGGGGCGCTTTCGTGTAGGGGAGATGTTTTGGGCGCTGGTCCCACTTTGCCTGATATACGGTGGCCTTCACGCCAGTTTGTGGAACTCCTATTTCCCTACACCTGCTGAGCGGTTGCTCTGGAGAATTTCCTCCGTCCTCGTCGCAATCCCTGGACTAGGGGTCGGTGCGATATGGGGGGTCAAAGAGGCAGCCAAGCCCGGGTCAATGGTAAGACATCCCAGACGACTTGCTAGAGCACTGCTTAGCATTACCAACGGGAACCTACTCATGGTCGGAGGAGCGGTCCTATTCCTCGTAGTAATCGCCATCCCGCTTAGTGCAGGAGGTGGCATAATCTACGGGGCGATGCTCGCGCATCCTCGGATATGGAAATTGCATATTTCAAAGCACGGGCGGATTGCAATCTACTTTTACTTTTACGTGGCTGTTGCGGTTGTTGTTACTGCTTGCTTGGTTGGGGCAATCGCAGTTTTAGGGACCTTCCTTGAAGCCCTGCTCGATTCCGCAGGTGGAAAGAAAGCAACGAGTTCGGTGAGAAATCTAGTAGCCACTGTGTGTGTAATAGCGTACTGCTCGGCCAGAGCATTCATCTTTGTGGAAACCTTCATCTGCTTGAGGAGTCTCCCGCCGGGCTCTTACCAGACGGTTCCCTTCGAGGACTTTTGGCCGCACATTTAATTATCAGATCTCGTTTATATCATGCCCCCCCCACAGTTTTCATGGCTATCTCCTTAATTTTATGTTTTTTGTCATTCGTTCCCCGATTACCCTGTACGGGACGTCTTTCTTAGCCTGTGTACTTTATAATCTTATCATTGTCTATCGTCGTTTCATACCTCAATTATTTGTTTAAAACAATGGTCCCAAAACATATAGCCTCAACCCTAACCCATGATATACTGAACCGAACAAAAAAACCCTAACCCATGATGTCCTGCCCCATGCGGAGAAAGGATACTGCAATACGGCCGTATGGCCAGCAGGCATGTAATAAGCTTATTCAGGCACACAAGTAGTCAAGTGTAAGGGCAGTTCTCTAAACCCCGAGTGGTGTGTGGGGGACCTAACCCCACAGGATGCTTGCCTGTGTACTGGCGGCAGTCGAGGGCCATTAAAGCTATAGCTTGAAATACCCATGTGCCAGGCCGCCGGAAGACTAGCTGTAGATATATATTCATCGAACGAAGAAAGACCTAGAAACATTAATGTTTATCCCATAACCAATTAAAATGCAATTGCGAGTTGATTTAAAATGACTATGTAAACCGCACAGGCCTGGGTTCTCGCCTGTCTTTTATAACCATTCTCTCCCCCTTCAACAACGACGAATACTACTTATATTAATAATAACGACATTACCAAATCGCTTACAACTGGCATCATAAGAAACCCAAGTAAGAAAGGTTATGCATAATACCCAGTCATCATTTCGTTGGTTCGCCGATTTTGCTTGGATGGGGCCGGAAGTGCTGTATATATACAATAGCTATTAGACTATTCCAGCTAGTGGTTCCCCAAGCAGGGAGGGCTCTTCTAGAGATGGTAGAGCAACGCCGAGGAGCGCAATCCGCGGCGGCGGATGCTGTAGCCGTGGTGCCCCCAACAGCCCCCGTCACCCCCGCAACCCGCCGAAGACGGGGATAGGGAGGGCATCCAGATGTATACATGTAGCTAGCCGCAGTCAAAGCTCTGCAGTTGGCCTCAATCCATATCTTTCGGAATATCGGGCTCAGCAGAATCACCTCATTCTGTGCCATGGTGTGGGTGCCATGGCTACAGCTATTGGAGGTTACGAGATCGTACGCGTATTTAGCAGCGTCCGGTTTAGAAAACGGTGTGCGGTGATATCATATGAGGTAGGTTGTTCTTGGAAAGGTGTTGTACGTGGGGCGCACCACTAGGCCGCCGCGAAATCGGGGCATGATACCCATGTTCCCCCTGGCGGAGACATCAAGTCACGTATGGCATGTCGGCTAGGGCCGAGAACTATTTCCGTTATTCACATGTATGTTAAATCTGCCATGTTGAGAGGGAGAACACCGGGGCGGCAATAGGCAACCACTAGAGATCACTCGATTTCGTGCGGCTGCCAAGACGCCCGCTTCATAACGCGCGATCTACTAGTTAGAGCCGCGCAATACCAAAGGAGGTTGAAAAAATATATCGCGGCTAAGCACCGCTTCCAAACCAGATCTACCCCCTTCTCCAACAGCCTTCCAAGATACTACTCTTCGCGCGCTGTACTGAAAAGGGTCTTAGCTGCCGTGGCATATAGAAACGCATGATATATAGCAGCGCAGAAATTTTAACGAGAAACAAACCTTCGATCGCGCCAGTCTAGTCCTGCCACTAACGAGTCGGGTACTAATCAAGCACCACCCAAGACTTCCTGGTTCCCCGGTTCAGAAGCCCATATTATCCACAATATCTGGGCAAGTCGAGCCAACATCACCACACCTCATGCCGTGCAAATCACAGCACCTACGTACCACAGGGAATCCCTTCCAACACGTTCCAAATCTTTGAAAGGGGTTCTCAGGGTTAGGGTTATAGATATCCGTGCAGGTAACTTACCAGGGTCCGTCTATACGAACATAACGAGTAGATTAGGTGGGTAAGCCTATATTATGGTCTAGCGTCGTATATCTAATGCGCGAGTATAGGTGGGGCGGGAAGGGGTATCAACCTCACTCGCGTGTGGTTCCTGTCGTCTTGTTGGATGTCTCCCCGCGCGCGGAACCAGTACATAGAGGGGGGTTAGTGTTGAACTGCTTCTCAAGAAATACAGGTAGGCCATTTCTACTCGTCGGAAGCTTTATTTATTTACTTATAGCGACTACCAACTCCCACAGCACTCGAGACAGCATCATGGAGCAATATTATCCACACCTTCAATCGTTGTTTTACCTACCCACAAACCTCACCAGACGCCAAAAGATCATGGTAGTCATGTGGACAAAAAATCCATATTCCCCTATATACGTATAGAGGTTTCACCCCGCCTTCCCTTATTCTGAGGTCCATGATTCCGGAGGATCAAAGGCCACAAAGGACCTACCAAACCACCATAGTAGCTCCGTACATTTGCAAGTACATTCTGGAAGCTCGAGTTCCATTTCTTACGTCCAATTATCCAACCGCGACACCTGCCACGCTTCAAACCATTTACGACCAGCACCAAAACTCCTAGCACCCCACCGCCGAACATTTTACAGCTTCATGTCGACGGAGCACCGGAGCGAGCGGAACATGGAACGCGGAACATGGAACACATGATAAAACCTCCTGACCCGCAAGTGGGATCACAAAGCCAGTATAGCGGCCATGGATGCCTAACTGCGCTGCCTCCGTCGCTCATGCGGGGACGAAGAGACCGACCACGAGCAAACCCATAGACTGGCGTGGGCGCCGTCTCCTCCGGTACGGGCTAGGGTGTTTGTGGTAAACCTACCAAGGCCATAGGGCCCGCAGAGCCGTATGAATAATATAATACGCAGCTCGACACTCACCCCCGAATGCCCGAATCTTTCTCAATTAGCTGTAGCAAGCCTAACACACGCCCCCCCCCCCCGGCTGAAAATAAAGGGGGGGGAAAGCGCAGTAGAGGACTCAAGCGACGTACCTACCCCCCGCCGCTACCGCCAGGGAGGGGTATAAACTTCTATGGGCTCCAGCATCGATAAAACGAAAACCTAACCCCCCCCAGAACGGAACCACCCCAATTTGCTCCTTTTGCAGGAAGTACAGTTGCAAGCGATCCCTCGATCACTCTACTCGGATTACTAAGGCTATAATGTCTCACCTACTAGAAACACACCGCCGATACATATATGCACCGACTCTTGATACCTCCGATCCCACCATGGACACACACAGCCGCTTCTCCAGCTAGCGCACAACACTCTGAGAGGTATCAATCGCCACCAACCTTGGCCCCCGACCTCTATCCAGATCCCACACCGCCGTGAACATTGACTTGCGAGAGTGGCGGAAAACACGATCAAAACACAACACCTCCCCTCCAGCACGCCACCAGCAACAACTAGTCTGGGGATACGCGCACACGTAAAAGCCATTCTGTCAGTCGCCAGCTTCGGATCCTGACCAAATCTCCTCTTTAGCGGTTCTGGATCCGTGTGCAACACTGCTTCTCGTTCAAACTGTTAACGATCTGCCTCTGCCGATAGTGCCTTCTGTAATATACTAGTTGCGGATCAGGAGAAAAAAAAAAAAAGACTACCCCCTAAATTTCATAAGTAAAGAAACCAAAAGATTTGTTACACTACAACCCTAACCCTGCTAACACCCGGCCTGGTTGGTTGCTACACACCCACCATCAAGCACCAGCCATCTAGTAATTGACTATTTCCACATTAGCAAAAAAATAAGCGTCTTGTCTCGCCGCTACAAGGGAGGGGAACCACAGGAAGCAGAGGGAGGAATTTTGCGTCTGTGTAGTACAGATATCTCATAGACTTCAACAAATATTTAGCAAATATCTAAAAATATCTACTCCATGAGCAAATATATATTTTTTCTAGATTAGAGCTCATGGTTGGACCTCATTTCAACTAGTAAAAGAATGTCGCAGTAGCAATTGGACTATTGATTTGGCAGATGCTACATCATATAAAAGTAACAAACGCAAAGAGATTTCATATTTTAGCACAAAATTAAAAGCTATGAACAAATTAACACCATATTGATCATGTGGGTACCATATTAGCTATTTAGATACTACTGTTACGGGGCTTGATGTTGACACTAGTCAAGAGAGCCGAGGTACACAACCGAAGCGGAAGAAAGATGGGGGAGCCTAACCGAGCAACAGAAGGGTCGGGCACAGGGTTCAGAGAGAGTCTCTGACGAAGACGTGAAGGCGAAGGTACCAGTAGACAATACGGATCGCAGGCATAGACTATGGTCGAGGCGAAGCAGGCAAGACGAAGACGAAGATGAAGCTATGAACGAGGACGAGGCGAGGTACTATGGAAGACTTGAGAGGGTCTTGGCGAAGACTATAGTTATGACGTAATATATTCAGAACTGAAGACACACAAACGAGACGAAACTAAACCGTAGGGTAGACAACAGGAAGAACACGTAAGGAAAGAAAGAGAAAGAAAAAAACAAAGGGAAGATCCGTAGCAACATATATATACCCCTCCTAATCCCTGTACAATCATGACTCATCACATCATGTAACGGAAACCCATAGAAACTCTAAGAATCCAAAAGAAACCTTACAACCGAAAACCTATTCTCCAATATCCTACTCCTCCGTGAAGTCCGTGGTACGCCGTAATAACTACACTATACATATGGGATCTGTACGCATACTTCTGAATCATATATTAGTAGATGATTTTTTGCTGACATATAACTCCTTTCCTCACACTCAATTTTAGTAACAATCCGATCCTAAACTACATCCAACCAAACAAATGGGACCTACATTGACTAAAAGCTGAATGCAGCCAAATTTTTGAAGTATAGTTAGGCTATAGTTGGATATAGGGTAATGTATATGGGTTTTTGAAGGAGTTTATAAAAACTACACCAAGATTTGGGGAGGGATTTATGAGAAATGCACGCGAGTTTGTAAAGAAGTGTATAAGAAATATAGAAGAGTTTGTGAAAAAGTTTATAAGAAATCCATACGGAGAAATGAAGATATTTATAAGAAATATATACGGGTTTGTAAAGGAGTTTATAAGAAATACATACACATTTGTGAAGAAATTGAGAATCATATATAGTTATAAATATAATGAAACAGAGATTTGGTATTAACTTGAACTATCTAAATTTATTGCTGAGTATAATTTTTGAGGAATAAATAAAACAGAGTTTCTACCCTAGCCATTATATTCACTGCTAGTCAGAAAATATTATGAAAAAAGTATACTTTGACTATAATAGTTTCTATAGTTTTAAAGTCAATTCTGACACTCAAGGCTGAATTAACAAAAATTTTTCTTATGAATTTCCTATATAAATTATAATTGTATATTTATTTTATTAACTTTGTTTATTTGGAGCTTTTTATTTTATGAAAAAGTATAAGGGTATGAAAGAGAAACCTATAAATAGCTGGTAGTAAGATTGTTTTAAGTATTTGTCTTCCTATGTATTCTCATATGAGAGAATGCAAATCAATAGCTAATAAAGTCTATCATTGTATAATTTCTACTAATAACCTATAAAAATGATTTAATACTTTGAAAAAGCTTAATAAAGGTTTGTCGTTTAGAGGTAGTATCAATAAAGGGTACTGAAATAACAATTTTTTGTTATTGATTACGACTGTCCAAATTATCGTGTAAAAAAACCATCATACAATACCACTTTTAAGAACCCCAATTACTATACTGTTTTGATTTCTCTGGTAGATAGCAGTGGACTTCAGAGGCTTGTAATCCCTTTTGAATTTAGTAATAGCTGTATCCACTTTGTCAATAAAAGGTTTCTACAAACAGGTTTCTAAAGTATATTGACTATATTTTTCCTGAAATGCAATTGGTTTGAGTTTTTGTCCCGGCATCTTGGCATCGATCCTGAGGGTTCGGTAGCCGAAACGCTATTGTAACGGATGAAGTAATGTTAAGCGGGGAGGGGATGAGATGAAGTGAGGTTGTCATCATTAGATTCTATAAAGTTCGATAGCGTGATGAATTTGTATTCGTCATTTTTTCACGTTTCCGGACTGGACTGGATTCGCATGAGCCTGCATGGAGGCTCATTGCAAGCATTTGCGTTGAAGTTACTATGTCAACAGAATCCCCTCATGCCTTGATCAACAACCCGTTGCCATCATGGGAGGTCCTACATCACCCATTAAGCGGGATCAAATCCTTGAATATGCAAGCTTGAGAAATGATAGAAAAATGAAACTAGATGATATTGCAATTCTCTCAGAAGTTCCTAGATCTACCTGTTCAGATCTTATCAGTAGGGCCAAACAGAAAGCGATACAGACTGGGAACCCTGACCTTTGCGCTCTGGAAATTTGGAACCGGACCCTAACTCAAGGAAGGGTTGCAATAAAGCGTTAACTGATGAGGAAGAAAGAAGATTGATTGAATTGGCTTTATCAGATGCTACTCACTGCCGTATGCCTTGTGGTGAACTTGGAGCTGCAGGTATTGTAGTAAAATCACGTTCTTTTTCTTAACTAACATAATAAATAGCTGGTCTACATGTTAGCATCAATACAATTAGTAAACCCTCAAAAGCCGATGGGATCCACAGACGCAAACCTACGAAAAAGCCATTAATGAGCGATAAGCATAAAGCAGCATGCCTTGCTTTCTGTCTTCAACACCGTCTGCAAAAGTGGGAAGACCTAATCTTCACCGACGAATCTTATTTTAAAACTAGTAACCTATGGCAGAGGAGAACTAGAGGTGTATTACGTCGAGCTGAAGAATTATTTCTACCACGTAATATGGACCAGAAGTTTTATGGGGGAGCTACAGTCATGTTTTGGGGTGCAATTTTATATAGATACTCAGGATCTCAGCTACTTTACCATGTTTACAAAACTCCCTACGAAACAGCAGCTGAACGGAGAGATGCTTCAATTGCCCTATAAACAGAATATGAAACTGAGCTTCTTAATCCCATAGAACTTGGTTTGCCTATTCTATGGGAACGAAAAAAGGACAGGAATGATGGTATTGATTGGTATATATACTGAGAAAGAATTTTGTATCCTCTCCTCTTTCCTTTGACTTTACTTGGGAAAAAAACTACCAACCCACATATTATTATCATGGAAGACAATGCACCTGCATATAGACATCATTATCAAGATGTATTTAGGGCCCGTGTAGGTCTCCAGAAGTTAGAAGAGCCTCCAAACTACCCTGATTTGAACCTATTGAGACAATCTGGAATGAGATGAAAGATAGTATAAAAGTCAAGCTAGGTTGGAATTTTACTGCACAAGGAATCAGAGCTGTTGTTGAAGATAAATGGCAATTATATACAGTGCAAAAGATCAATCAACATATCATATCTATGCCCCGTAGGATAGAAGCATGTATTGCAGATGGCGGCGGGAATAATTTCAATTATGGAGTATGCAGGTCAAAACGCTTCCATGCAGACCCAGTCCAGTCCGGAAACATGAAAAAATGACGAGTAATATAAGTAGAAAAGATGGTTCGGAGGAATACGAGGTGTGGTAGTAACAGGTATTTTGTGGGATTCTATGGGAGGAGGTATTAGTCATAGTGGACTGGCAGAGAAGGGTGTTAAATAGCGAGAGTCGACTTTTCCTTTAAGTTCTTTCTTTCTTTTCTCTCTGTCTTGTCTTTCTGTTATTTAGAAACCTAAGAATCTACTACTACTCTATAGTTAAAGTTCACAAAATGCCAGAACCTGACTTCGGGATCATCTATGATATCTCTCATCGTTCTCGTTGAGGTCTATTCGGTCCTCACCTTCCTTGTCCCACATTTCATTTACCTCTGCCCTTGCCTTTGCCCTTGCTGGTGCCTGTGCTTGTGCCCATCTGGTGTTTTTGATGCTTCTAGCTGTATCCCTCGAAGCACCCTGCGTCATCATTGCCACGTGTTACGTTGCGTCCCGATTACTCCATCACAGTTTTCGTAAGAGTTGATGATAGTGTTACAAATAATGACAGAGACTGTTTTAGTAAATGTTAGAATAATAGAATATTCTTATGAAGAAACCTTTTTTCTACACTCTTTGATATAAAATTGTTCAAAAAGATTGCTGGTAGTAATGGTAAAAGAATTGTGGAAAGACTTGCAGAGGTAACAGAGAATTACTAAGATTTCAAAAAGATTAAAATTTTAAGATTTTCTTGGTAGACAAAAGCTTCAACAGTATTAACCAAAGTTGGAAGGTATATTTTTATAAAAGGTGTTATGGGTAATAGGTAAATCCATTGTTAAAACAGTAAAGTAATAGGCATGCTTGGGGTGGGTCTAGGGGGAAGGGGGAGGTGGGGGTGGTTGAGTGTCTGGGACTGTTGATTTCGTGTAGTAGTAGCAAGCAGCTCGGCTCTGAAGGGGAACCTCCGCCGCTGGGCCCGTTGTGTACTCATATCCACTCTGCCCGTACTCGGATAGACCTCCGCCTTTACCACAAATTCACTGAACGAATTCCCAACCTCTCCGCGTCCAAAGCCTAAGCCACCGTCACGAGAAGACGGAATCACAAAACACAAACCCCCCGCCGGCATAGGAAGGTACTGGTTTATGCCCGACACCGCCGTCCACCTCCCTCCCGGTAGTCACACCCCCTCGCTCCACCCCGCAAGCTCCACCCGGCCTCACCACGCCTGGCCCTCACGCAAGCACCCCTACAACCCCGCCCAACACCAAGCTGTAGCAGCCCCACGCCCAACCCCACATCCCCGAGCCGACCGGTCTTTGCTTTCCGCAGATAGAATCACCCCCCATCTAGCTCAAACGAGGACTCTCCTCCACATCCACGCCAGTTTGAGGCCCGGCGACAGGCGCTCCTTACAGTGGGGAGCTAGGGGAGGTGCGGTATGTAGCCAGCGACCAGACGCCCGCGAGCATCCCGGGGAGTGCTGCGTTGCGTGCGTGTGTGTGTGTGGGTGTATCGACAACACGGCCGGAGGGAGATGCCACCAGTCGGAGGTGCCGGATGGGGTGGCTGGAGTATACCAGTACCATTTTCCCGAATACGCTACCGACCACCGAGAACTGTTTAGTGGTGACCCCCTCTAGATAGGTTCCAGGTAGGCGGCTGTGATGGACGAGGGAGCCAAGTAAGCTCGCGCCCCCATGTAGCCACGCCGGCGAGGACGCATGTGCAGATCCCATACAAACCTGCTATACCAGCCGCGGGACGTACCCCAGCGAGCGCATGGGGTACCTCACCACCCAACCCCGCACAGCGGCTACCAAACGGGCTCTTCCCGGCGGTGCATGACGATATGGTGCTTGCGGCTGGCGCTGTTTGGGAAGGTTTTTTCGCATGGGGGTGGTGGTCCCCCGATGCGTGTAGCCGGCGGAATTGAGAATGAGTCCTCCGGTGGGGGTTGGGTTGCAATTGGGTGTTTGCAGGTGTTTGGGAGTGTGCTTGGCTAGCGGCGCTGTGGGGACTATCTCGGCGTACCCAACGTTGAAGACCTCTCCGGTGGGGATGTTGATCGTTCAAGGTTAGTTCCATGTGGCCAATGTCACTTCGCTGAAAGAAGTCAGGTACTCCCCATCCGCGTGATATATATATCTAGAGAGTCTTTCACATGTGCCCAACATATGACGCTCCAAGCAGCACTCCCGTATCGCCGGGCGAGCAATATCTGTTTAGAAGTTATTTCAATACACGTAGCTAACGACTGCAGCTGCTCCGACGTCGGGGTTAGATTGTTTCCACACCCCAACAAACCTTACGCCAGATCGGTAGGTCCAGAGATTTAATTATCTCACCGTTGCCAACTGCCCCCCCCCCCCCCCCCGGGGCCCCTAAGGACTGCCAACGGCGTGTCTAGCGAGCGGTATATGTCTAAAGACTGTTCCCCTATGGCCAACGATGCTCCAGTCATCTAATGGCTACGAGTGACATCCCATGACCGAGTGAGGAGATGTGATTTGCGGCCGAGATCACCTTGGCGTGAGGGCGAGTGATTAGCTATGATGGTCTTACTTTTTCTTTTCACGATGGCCTGTTGTATCGACTCGCTATGAGCTCCTCTATCTCGCGCCTGCCAGGTAGAAGTTGGCCGCCCCTTACAGCTTAGCAGATTGGCAACGTGGAAGCCTGCATGGAAAAAAAACTCCCCTACTGTGATACCGGATTTAAGGAATTTAGTAATTCCATAACATGACAAGGACTAACAGCCTTGCCAGAAAGGCAGAAGGGTGGTCCCCAAGACCGGCCTTGCCATAAACAACTCCTTATCACAGGCCGAGGGAGGCTATCCTTCCCCATGAGCTGCTCGTAATAACCACAACAGTGTAGCTTTTTGGCTATTGTGGCGGGAAGAGTCCCCGTCAGTCTTAATTGGGACGGAGCATAACTGGTAGCTGCATGTACTGGGGGTAGAAACCACGCGGCGGTGGGACATAAGTATCAACTTCGTTGATGTTGGTAGATAGTATTTAATTCCTGCACCCCGCCACAGAATGTAGAGGTTGCATGCCAGTATGAGCCTCCGGGCTACATGTATGTACTATATAGGAATGATCAACCACTTGTTGAAATCTATTATCTCTCTTTTCGGTATTTATTTATTTTATGTTTCACAGATGCATGCAGCCCCTCGGCTATGGCTTCTTTTCAGTATTTCTTTATTGACGAGGGAGATTACTTGCTTTCACGTCGCTCGCGAGGGCGGGCGGGGGAGAGGGGACTGCCATTTGCATGCATGTACCAAGCATAAATAAAATAAATAAATAATCAGTTGTTGAAAATGGAGATCGAGTGATATTCCATGATTACAGCTTTTTTTTGGCTTGTTGATTCCATATGATCTCAATATATATGCACCTCCGAGTACTGGTGCTTGTTCGTTCTAAAAAACACCTTAGTCTAGGCGCAGAAATTAAGTGATACATTGTTCGCACACTTTGGTTAGACGCAGTGTTTATTTCATTCCGGAGGGTGCCTGTAGAGTGGTTCGTTATTTTTTTCTTCTCCCTTTTCCTCACAGATTTCTGAATTTAATTTCTCAGTACTGGGATATGTGGGCGTCGCCTTCATTTCGAATGGGTGTACGCGGGGTAAGGAAATGAATCTGAGCTTTGTTTACTTGTAAGTATTCGGGAGGCGCCTGTAGAGGAAGTGGGTTCTGTTTGTGGGGATGAGCCGCCAAATAAAATAATTTAGTTGTTTAACTGAACGTACCACCTGCCCCATCTATAGAAGACCCCAACTGAAAACAGAAAACACCTTTGATACATCCCTGAACCACATCTGCTGGGCAGGATGATAGCGAGTAAATTATTTTAACAACCTGGAGACTAGTGGATTATGCCTAATTCCTAGTTTGGCGGCCCCGCGCTCGAGCACTATGGACTGTGTGTGTTGATTTATTTGGGGCTTTAAAGGAGATTTCTCGAACTGAGAAACATAATTGGGCTGTTGACCTTTTCCCGGATTCGTTTCCCTGCAGTCACTTGATGACCTGATGATTATTAGTCCAAAGATTAATTGGTGATTCTTTTCCACTTAGCTATTATATATGGATTATGGTTCATTTCCTGATCGTTTTTCAAACCTTGCAGGGATGACTTATTATGTTCGAGATTTGCGCTAGAGCACCCCCCAGTACCCATATACTATTGCGTGGGTCTACTAGGATGCAATTTGAGACGCGGACCTTGGAAACATTACCATTGTAAGGCAGAATTACTAATCTCTTATCGTAGGGAAATAGCCATAGGCTTGGACGCGCCGGTAAATATCTGTGATCCGTGTTGCTAGGCTGATCATATGCTCAAAATATTTATACCAATGGGGTTGTTTGATTCTAACTATTCGCCCAATATGTAGCTATCAGCTCGCGGACCATACCCGGAAACATTTTCTGTTGCTATTCCTGGCCAGACATGTTCCCTTGTTGCACTTACTCGCAACTTCATAGTGCATCTGCTATTAGACCTTAAGCCAACAGATCTGCAGATAAAAAGATCAGCGTCTACTAGCCGGGGGCCAGTAGTAGGCATGATAATTTCCATGCCGCTCAAAGAGGCCACTATATATCATGGTATAAAAACCACAGCCGTGCGAGCGCCATGGCTATTAACTACTTACCTAGTCACACGGACCTAGCTAGGGGATTATCTTTTTTTTCGCCGATCTTTTTTTTCTACAAACGACGGTGGCTTAAAAGGTATATTGCGTGGGATTAAACTGTGCTGATCTTGCGCAAGATGCCAATGAGATAGCAAAGGTTGTCAGGGTCGACTACTTAATCGCTGATGAGGGCGCCGTAGTACCGGCCGCCTAGCCATGCATGGTACATATATAGCTCAGAATCTGGTGCATACCTCTACATCACTGGTATTGGCGAACAGGATCAGGCGCCAAGAGGCCTAGAGCTACATATAATTCAAAGGCCAAGGAAAAATTGGTTTTGTCAGTTAGGAGGAACATAGCTATTGGCTGGCATGGTACGGTGGGGTGATCATATACGAACTTTCGGAAAAGTCTAATATGAAAGTTAACATTTATAAGAACTTCGTGCGCTACCCTGCCAGGATATATTCCCTCCAGATGCTCACTACCGCAGAATCTCAGGAATAATGAATCGAACTGGACCGGAATCTTAGACTTTGGATTAGCCAAATGCCTGTTGGGCCTCAATCCGACAAAGCCAAAGCGTAACCTTTAGCTAGTCGTCTTGACCAACAAGTAAGCGGTATTCCAACCCAGCCAGATTCGTTATTCCTCAGATTCTGAGGTACTGCACTTCTCCGTGATACCGAAATATAGACATACATGATAGACATACATGCAATTGCGAAGGCTGAAGAGCAGTTTACACTATGACTGGTGGTGATATTATATCCATGTTCTGTTTGTGACAAGTTGTAATCCCATGAAAGGTTCGTTGCCTCTGAAATTACCTGAGTGTCCTGTACAGAGCCTTTATACTAATAACCGGAATAACGAAGACAGCCACAGGCATTGTGGTTGTTGCGCGGTATATATATTAGGACCCTTCCTAGCGCCATAATCGTTAGCCCTTATCATACCCTTCTGCCACTTCAGCTGAAGATGCCGTCGGCTCCCGATGTCCAGGATAGCTGTGACAGCCAATGATTTAGGCATCTACTCCGTTTAGCACAGCTCGGCCTAATTAAAAAGGACCAAGGCCTTATATGGGCCAATTAAAATTCTCCGTGCTGTCCTTATGAAGGACGTACACTAACACCAGAGACAAATAGAGCTAGCCCTACATTCCAGTGACCTGATTTGCAGAGGACGAGATCGGCACCAATCAAGCTACCGGAAACTGGAGCTGGGTCCATTTGCGCAAAGATTAACGGTGTTAGTTGGCTCTATTGATCAGGGAGGGTGGGTCTAGGAACATGAATGATTTTCTCTTTCAAAAATCATGCTATCTATCTGTCTTCATAATGATATCAATCGATGTTCGGAACTGAAGACTCCGTACCTACACACGCCCTCCTCGCTCTGAATTTAGCATCTTGATGCGACATCAATGGTGTAAGATGTGGTTATAACCATCCGATTATTACCCATGAGTCGTTGGAGCATAGGTGTATACCAGCATAGGTGTATACTAGAAAGCCGATTTCTTGCCGGTGCCAGGATAAGGTAAATGTGTGAGTCTTAATTAAACCAACGGGATAGGTGAGCCAGTGCAGGAAGAGTTTGTTTTGTGTGAAACATGGTTTAAGTGATTCTGTTGGAGCCAAGGGCCAGGGTGGATGATTCGGTAGGTTTTCACCGCACTTTTCAGTACTCTCCAGGGATCCAACCTTATGGAACCACAGCCTGCGGGAGGTTTGTTAGAAACCCTAACCCTAGATCAATGTTACACCAAGTATCGAGTATACCCTGTGCGGGGTAGGTCTCAGGCAAAGACCAGCTGGCGATGAAGTCTGATCGATCGAATTCAAATCCCATCCATCATCCCTACACTCCCAAACATTAAGGGACCAAATCAATCTATCCGTCATCCTTTCTCCTGCGCTATAAAACGCTATACTTGCTCGGAGAGATCCCCTAAGCGGCCCCCGCCGTCTTATCAAGGTCCATTGTCGATCATGGAGGTTGCAGCCTCGGTGGTAGGCCTTCTGATGGCCGGGGCGCACATAAGCAAAATCCTTGGGGAGTTTATATCCTCTGTCCAGAATGTTCCGGCGCTAGCCCAGCAGCTAGATGACGAAGTCAACCACTTTCGCTATATAATGCTCAAGGTCCAAAAAACGGTGATCGATAGCAATACGCTTGATCCCGAGCGCGCCGCGCTTATTGACATCAACCACTTATCGTCCGCACTGACAGCAGCGGTTTGCACATTCTCGGAGTTGGAGCGGGAGCTAAATAGAATAAAAGCCAGCGAGAGGGCTGATTTCTGGGATAGAATGAGATGGTGGAGGGCCGAGAGAACTCTCTTAAACATCTCAGTTCGGTTGAATCGGCATGAGACATCCTTGACTCAAATTTTTACAATTCTCACCTGGTGGGTTGCGCTAGAATAGTCAAGTTCCGGAAGCCCCTTTATACAACTTTCTCTGCTCATGAGTCCCGCATCAGGCTAAGCAGCTTGGTGGACATAAGCTAACCCCGTTTTTGGCGTAGCGAATCCTTAAACTGGGCCTTATCGAGCAAGGAGCGTCTTAGCAGCGCTTTTGATGCTGAATCTTTAGCAGCAAGCCAAGGTGATGCCACATATCGAATCGCATAAATCAAGCGTACTAACCCCAGGTTAGCTGACAGCATCGCCAGCTCATCCACCGATGACTCAAGTTCCACGATATCTATGAGCACTACTGCCTCGTCCCTTACATCAATTGGCGGACATGAGTTCGACTCGGCCCTATCCAGCTCCCGCGCATACAGAAGAGCTGGTGACTCCGATTCAATATTCTCGATAGACAGTGTTCGGACCCGCATCGGACGTTGGTCAATGTATACAGCATACTCCAATGACTCTGTATTCTCTATGCCAATATCCCTTCGCGAAACATCGGGCACCACCCTAGCAGATAAAGCTGTAGGTCCGGTGCTGTTGCCGATCAACGTAGATAAGATATACCAGCATGAGCGATACCGAATCGATCCCCAAGGTCCGTCCAAAGATGGGACCCTGAGAGCGATACGTACTCCGAAATATGCGCTTGGCCTTGCTGCCGAGGCAGGAAGACACCAAGAGGTTCGCGACTTGCTCCGGCGCGGTTATAGCGGAAGCACGCTCTTGCCGGATGGCCGCGAAGCATTAGACGCTGCAATTTTGAATCAACATGAACATACAGTAGAAGTTCTGGTAATGTACGATCGTCACGGAAGGGGTTCGGGTTTCGCTGGCGGGTAAATACCGACCCCCCTTGTCATAGGACCTACCTATAATACCTGATAGGCTAATCCCACAACCCCTCATAGGCGACAATTACAACAAGCTATAAAAGGTGGAAACCCGGCTATTATTTCCACCTTATTAAAGAGAGTAAATTTTAAGAAAAAGGGTGCTTTGGTGGAATCGATTCTTCGCGGCTCCCTAGAATTAAAGGATCCTTCAATAATCTCGTCAATATTCAACCAAACAAGAGATACTCCAGACATCGATATGGTATTGGGAAACCTTTTCCTCCGCCCGGTAGTAGTAGATGAGTCTAGAGCCAAGTTGCTAGTTTCTGGTGCTATTAGCGACATCCATAGTCCTGGGATGCGGCGCGTTTTACGCGAAGCTGTCCAGTGTGGTGCTGTGACTGTTGTCAAAGCACTCTTGGAGGGTGGGGCCGACGTAAATGATAAAGATGAACTCGGGAAAACACTACTCCATATAGCTGTCGAAGAAGCAGGTCCCAAATCCATGCACTATGGCACCACTGTACGAAGTTCGATATCGGGCGCTGAGGAGCCCACTATACTCGAGAGGGAAGACGTTGTGCGTACCTTAGTACGTCACCACGCAGATATTGAAGCCAAGGATAATCAAGGACTCACTCCATTGGCGCTAGTAGCTTCCACTGGCGAGGCAAACATGGTTCAACTTTTAGTTTCGCTTGGGGCGAAAATAAATGTGTCAGATGACAATGGTAACACTCCACTTATGAGAGTGACTGGTTGGCGCTTCCGCCCGAGGGAAATCTACCAGATTCTGCTCAACAATGGGGCAAAAGTCAACGTCACGAACAACGCAGGCATAACCCCTCTACACTACGCGGCGCGGCTTGGTGACCTTTGGTTAATTGATGAAATATGCCAGAGAGGTGCAAATATTCTCGCTCGCGACTCGGATGGTCGCACGCCTGATCAGTATGCCAGACGCTCTGATGTAGCTAGGTTCATCAAGGAATGGAGTGGGGGATTACTGGTTCAAGCTCCAGAAACTGTGAGTCTCCTACCACGCGTCATTTGTTATGTTGCTAGCTCACATAGCCACATAGCCCTAACGGAATCTCACCTAAAAGCAGCGGCCAGTCCGCTCAAACCCAAACCCAAGAGCACTATGTACCCTCGAGAGATCTGTACACCACATCTGATGGTTGCCCGAGTTAGAGGGTTTGAGGAAGGAATTAGATGGCTGGATGTAAGGATTTATTGTTGGGTTTTCGTAAACTATCACTTTCTCCTAATATTTTGTTATGAGGATTTCCGCGAGGTATATGGAAGCCATTACAGCCAGGTTCCTAAATTTAGTCTAATCTCCCTATAAGGCTACCCCCTATAGTGAAGAAATTGCTTTATTTCCTGGAGCTCAAAAGATATGAGGGAAGGATCCTGGCAGGATGAAGGAACACGGGAAGCGGACTGGCAGGTCAAAGGAACATGGAAAGGATGTTGGCAGGACGGCTATAGCATAACGGCATGACGGCAAGCACAGGCGTGTTTGGACAATGAGGCATTTTCTTTGTATTTCTTTTACTTTATGTTTTCCTATTTTTGTTTGTATGTCGCTGGGTATAAGAATAGGCCCTCTTGACCGTAGGGTATCAATAAGAGTTAAGCATCGGTTTTATACGCCTTATATAAGAATAATCGCCCTGTAAGGGTATGTGTTCACGGCCATTCCGGGCTTTACTCGTTCAAAGCCACTCTGGGTATAAAGGTAAGTGCCCTACAAGGGTGCCAGTGTTTGGCCTCATCGTACCCTTATAGGGAGATACAATAGTAGGTATTTACCCTTGGAGCGGCTTGGTCCTAAACCACGAGTGAAATAGATTGAGTAGAGTATCGAAAAACAAGTTCAAAATGTCATTTCCACATGAGGTGTAAGATTTCTGATTCTTATAAACAGGTGTAAATGGATGCAATATTCAATCCATGTATGAAGTAGAAATAAATAAGCAGATAGAGCCCCAATAAGACTCTCCAGATCTAAAGATAAGCATTGCCATAATGCTATTGAAAGTGGTGGTAAGTTCCGTGACCTATAGTGCCACGAGATGAAACGTGACGTCACACTAATGTTATAGCCAACTCGCAGAAGGAGGGCCTTCTCATTAGATTTTCAGTGATCATTTTCTGAAAATATAGATGAGTCTCGAAGGTACGATGACAAGTGTTTAGCATCCGCATCCTGCGCCTCGTATATTCTCAACTAGCCCCACGATGCTTGGGTGGACTACTTCTGTCCACCGACACATCTAGTGACTAGGATTCATCCTAGCCCTTCGGTGTCGATCAGTACTGTCAGTCTCGCGACATGAGAACACTCAGAAAGACTTGTACGCCACACCTCGAGTGAAGGACAGCCGTACGAGGAGAAAGATATATACACTATAGAGTGAAGGACGAGCACTGAAATGCAATCATCCTTCCACCGGGAAACCCGCAAGGTGCCGCAGTACCCATCTTTAGTGCTGCCGCTAACAACGGTAAGTCCGGCCAGCCCTTTCTCCCTCCGTGTGAGAGCGATTGAATTGAATTGCCGTCAAGCTAAAAACATTGTCTTTGTCTAGTTAATGAACTAAATAGAAAAAAGCCTTGAGCCACTAATTCACAAAGATTATGGCGTACGAACTATGAAGCTTTCTTGTGTTTAGGTTTTTTGGTTTGTTTGTTTGCAATTTGTTTTCATTTTTTCTGACAAGGAAAGATTTACCCTGCCTCCGGTGAGCTGGGGGAGAGGCTTTTCCATAGCCTTCCCTCCCCTTTTTGTTTCATGAATTTCATCCTTCCCATAGCCTACGGGCTGCATGCATGTATGAAGTATCAATCAATAAGTCTTTTAGCCATCGACAGAAATCATTTATTCCCAAGACTTCCAAGACATGCAAGTAGGATGTGATATAATGGTTTCAACTACAAGACCTAAGGGTACACACAGAGATATATTCGAACCCCAACTAACCCTAACTAACCCTAACTAACTAAACCCTAACTAAGGTCATGCCTATGATTTCCTTCTCAGAGTACTTGTGAGCCTCTACGCGGGCCACGGGGCAAACGCATGCAGCATAGTCTTGGGAGTTAGTGATTTTTTGTTCGTTGCCTTTCACACCCGTGGCTAAAGTCTCTAATAGAGGCTTTCCAAAGTGAAAGGGAAACTCATGCAGATAAGTCTGCGTCCGCTTCTGCAGCTGACATGTCACTTTCTGCTAAATACTCAATGCTAAATATTCCGTCCTCAGTCTGCTGTTGCGCTTGTCGATTGTTCGATGTGCTAAGGGCAGACCTTTGGGCGCACGAGCTTCCTTTTCACTTTGAAAATGGAAAACAGGGGTCAACTAAAAGCCTCTAATTACAAAGATTATGTTGTTGTGTGACATGGGTTAGGGTTTTTGTTGCCTTGAAGCTGGAGAGGGGGGCGGGAGTGATGTGGCCCCCTCATATAGAGAGGTGGGAGCCTAGATGTATAGGCTACGTACGTACGTAGCCCATTCTATTTTCCTATTATGGTTGGAGGAATCGTGCGATGCTGAACTCCGCGCTAGCGTAGCTTAGGGGAGCCTTTGCCGGCAAACTTAATTAAGCAACAGTCGCTCACTAAGTAAAGACAAACACAGAGCCTCGACCGACAGGGGGATCTCAACAGATCTCAATCATTGAAAGTTAGCTCTAGTTTTGCTGTTTATCACCTATGGCACTAATAGAATTAGAAGAGCGAGTCCTCCCTCCTTCCCACCAAGAACAATACACTACTACTCTTCATGCTTCTCTTTTTCCAGGTGGGATCTGTGGCTATTGGGGCATCGTTGGTACCCGCGCTTGCTAGGAGATGGTAATCGAACCCTGGATGGAGGGTGGATGCTACACGGAGCCATTTTGCGGTCAGCACATTACCTCGAGATACATGGATCGCAGTCCTTTTACTACCTATAGGAAAACGGGCACGTACTCATCTAAGTTCTAGGCTCAGGATTCTGCATACAAACATTGTAGATAGGGTTTACGGCATAAGTGCGGGGCTAGGTTACTCTGTATGTACTAGCTAGGAGATATACGGTGGTCTCCAGGTCCGAGGTACGACAACCAGCAGAGCTCTGATCATTTGGTTTGGGCATATCAAAGACGGTCGCCATGAGTATAGAAGGACCCGTTCGGATGTCCTGGCTTATCCGTGATAACCTGGGCTTACTAGGCTACTTTGGGAATTTCTGTGCGTTCGATAAGGTCCCGTTCTCTCTACCGACTATGTAAACGAATCAAAAACTGCATCATCCACGCTTATCACTTTTAACGTGTTGTTTATAGGGATCAAAAACCTTTAGCTATAGGTAAAAGAATCTAATAATGAATCCTTAGTTCCATTTGAAACATTTACAGTGCTTTTTCTACAGGTCTGCCGCAGAGGGGGGTGGGCCATTGCCTTTGTCTTTGGGCGGAGGAAGTGGAGGGGGGGGGAAGTCGACTCCGGAATGAGGGGGGAGGCGGTTGCCATAGCCGGAAGGCTACAATATGCATGTATGAAGTAATAAATAAATAAATAAACAGTGCTTTTTCTTATAAAGGATTATGTTCAATAATTGGACAAAAGAATTGATCTCCCAGAGAACTGGGCCCCGACTATTGCGATTGCTTAACGTCTTACTACCCACGCTGCTAGACGGTGTGTTAGTGGGTTATATGAGCTGTGCTGAACCGCCAAAGAGGAAAGCACCAGAAAACCGGTGAGAAAAGCCATCATGGAAATGAATCCAAGTGCCGTTTCCAAAAGCTTACCCTACAAACCAATCAAAAAATTTACATGCCGGTAGAATCCGCAGGGCATCTAAAAATCCGACAACGCTAGTTCACCGCATAAACGCCAATTTAGGGAATTACCTTACGCCACTCCCGGTAAAGAGGGAAGGTGACGGTTGCCATAACTTACGAACGCAGTCACCACCGGGTAAGCAATCAACCATGACAACAGGACTTCAAAACCTCAGATTACAAGGCCGGAGGGAACCAAGTGTCCGGAAACACCCTTTAGATGTCTTTTGGCTGTTTTAGATAGTATTTGCCAAGGTCCCTTGGCGACCGGTGCTTGGCGTGGGTAGCCTGCCGGGAGCTCAGGGTTTGAGAGGTTTGGGTGTTGCCAAAACGCTCTAATACATGATTTCTTCTCCTCGTTGTGGGTCTTTTGAAAGTACCACGACTACACTATCCTAAGGAATTACCACCCGGAAACAACAAAAGGTACTTCCAACATATCTGGCTTCGTATTAGACTGGACTTTAGTCCTACACCTCTCATCAACGGGACCCGGTTTCTTTCCCGGAAACATGCACGCCGGGCTATAAAAGAACCCCCCCTAAGTTGCCTTTCCAAAATCACAACAACCCCAAACTCCCCAAAGAAGAAAATCCCGAATAAACCGCCCGGCCGCATCAAACACTCCAGGGTGATGAGAGGCTGGGCCCCAGAAACCAGTTCTTACAGCCAAACAGACCGCAAGAACAAAAAAATACACAACCGCCAGGTCCCGTTGCGAAGACTGAACTGCTGCGACGGCAATGGTGCCGAACACTCCGGCTTGACCATATCTATTTTCCCAGCGGGAATACGGTGCGATCTAATTTAATGCTAACCGACAAACCCATCATCTCATAGCCCCCTACCACACCTCTAGAACCGCTGGATGCTGACCACACTGGCCCCCTACCCGCCCGTGTGGTCGTTTAAGCTTTCCAGATCGACTACCATACTGCCCGAAAAACCCCGTTGCGAGACAACAGACCAGAGCCCACATTAGACGCCAATCTGCAGGTTCTGGGGTAAACAACCCCTGCTGCAGCGCAACGATTTCTCAGATTTTGCGGTACATCCGCGAAGCTTGTATAAACACCCCGACCATGCGGGCCCACGCCGCCATCCGCGTACCCGGTATTGGCAGAGGTGGCCCCGGGCATTCCGGGATACCTGGTCTCCGCACCCTACCAACATGTGTAGGACGGCCCAGGCTTCCTGCAGCTGTTTCGGCGCAGGGGTTCTTTTCAACTTCTCCCCCGCGTGATGGTTGTAATATTGTTTCCCATGCATTACCTTTGTGTTGTAGGTTACCTACAACTCTCGATGATGTTGATTGTTTTTCTGTTTCTTTGCCCTGCCCGATTCTGGTCCGTTTCTACTTTTTTTTTTTTTTTTTTGTGTTTTCATTTAGGAGAGATTACGGCGTCGTTATTGAACCGAACCAACAGGAGGCCCTTTGCGCCGGCGCCACACCGCGGCCGGCAATGCCCACAAAGCGTATGAATAGGCAGTGGTCACACTTAGGCTCCTTCAGGCCGCATATACACCACCGCCGACCGCGCCAGTTGCAGTTGCAGCCGGGAGCACTCCCGGTTCCTACGGCGCCATGTGCGGGCACACACGCACACCACACCCGCTCACAACAACCCCGCCCATGTACCCCTTTCCGCTGTACAGAACCCGTCACCCCCACCGCACATGCCGCAAACAGCCGACCGCACGCCACTGCTGCAGACAACCTGCGTCCACCACACGAATCCGCCATAAAACCGCCGACTCCCAACAGCGGCTGGACAAGAGCCCCGCGGAGCAGCCAGTCCGTTCCAAAACGTCCCGCTTGTCATAAGCAATCACTCGGTCACTGATGGTCACTCGCGTATCACGTGATGCGCCCATCCCTGCTCCAGCACCCGTGCCAGAAGGCCGATCAGCGAGCAGCGGGTAGCAAACAGCGCCGACGCCCCAGCCAAATCCAGTGTTGGATAGACAGACTGCGCGGGCCTCGGGTCGCGGCGTGTTGGCAATGTCACTGCCGCACCTGTACCCACACCGTGCAAGGTCGGCTGCATGTCCATCCAGCTGGAGTCCTTCGGTCTCGTGGGTGGTGGTGCAATGCTGTCGGGGTGCGACGCTCTTCATAGCTATCGACACATATTGGACAGACCCATGCGGATATCCATGCTGCCTCGGCGCACGGACAGTGGGAGGCAGGCGACCCCTCCGACCGACCACCCGGACCCCCGAGAACGAAACGAGTTCCACCACACCGCTGCGATACAAGATCCCGTATGGTCGTGCCCCACGCTCGACACAGCGCAGAAACACATCGCGTGGCCTAGATAAATGGGTGTAAGTATGATACCCATGTTTGCATAGCGGCTACCGTATACACCCCGCTCTCAACATCGTACCAAGCTCTACATACCGCGCCCGCCACCACACAAACGAGCCGAACCCCCTGCGCACGGCCCTGGCGGAGGGGGTGCCGTAAGTGTTTTGTGTGTCTTTTACGTACTCCGCCCCCGGAACGAAGCGAGCCGAACCCCGCAGGGACATATCGCGGAGTAGGCAGCGGGAGGTGGGAAGAAAGCTACAGAGTAGACGCACAGAGAGCTTCCTGCGGGAAAGCATCGAACTTGGTACTTACTTAGGGCGACATACATCTCCGAACCCTAACCCATCACAGAGCCGAAGTGTTTCAGACCGCTACGAAGAAACAGCGCTTTTCAACAACGTAAAATGCACCAGCTGCGAACTGAAGGCCTCGTTGGTCGACACGTTCATCTTTGTATGAGAAAGGGCCCTACAGTCCCTGACACGGGTACTCGATCTCTGTTCATCGATTGTAGCCTGGGAGGACTGACAGGGACGCAAGCTCGTGCTGCGGGTGTATGATATTCCCTAATTGTACTCTCATCACAAACAGGTCGGGTGTGCGCAGCCCACATTCACAATTCTCAGATTGGGGAGATTTACCTTGCAGTATGAGTCTGTCGCTGCATACATAACAGCCCCAGCCACCGCCACCGCCACACAAGCGCTGCATCATCAGGCAACCACCACATCACAATGTGTCTTTTGCACCTCCGCTCACACACCTTCACAACACACAATGACACGGCGACGGAGAAGGGTTATGAGCACGTCTACACCAGAGCCAGAGACAGCAGCACCACCACCGCCGGCCAACGTCGATCCACCAGAGCTGATATTCCCGCTGCTCCCGATCGTTGGCGCCGCCGAAGCAGCACCAGTCCCGCCGCCGCTGGAGACACCCCCGACCCCCCCGGCCACAGTCGCAGAGCCGCCCGCGGATCCACCCGCACCACCACCTCCACCCGCGGCCACACCCCCCCCACCGCTACCCCCCCTCCCGTTCGCAATCCCCTACCCCTTCGCCCCCCCCCCTCAGCACCCGCCTCCTCGAACCAACACCCCCTACCTCCCCCGCATCCCCGGCTCAACCGCACACATCAGCGCCCTCCTACCACCCCCCATCCCCGCGCTCCTCTACGCCCTCCCAGACTTCACCTTCTCCGCCCCCGGCTCCACCACAGAACCCGCCTTCGTAGTGCGCGACTACAGCTGGCTAGGCCTCGTGCGCTCCTCCTCCGACCACGATGCCACCGACACCGACACAACGCCCTTCCTCCGCGCCTTCATAACCCCCGTACGTCCCCCCCCGCCCCCCTGGGTCCACACACTAACAAACCCAGCGCACGGCCACGCCCACCCGCGGCCGCACCCTCAGCATCGCAACACTGACGCCCTCGGCCGCAACAGCACTCCTCGTGAGCGGCGTCCACGACCCGCAGAAGCACTGGGACACCTTCCCGTTCGACGTGTGGGTGCTCCGGTGCCTGTCCGGGTGCGGCGCGGGCCTCCACGCCGCAGAGTGGGGCGTCAGCAGGCTTGTCAACGGCGTATCCGTACGTTCCCCCCCCCCCCCCCCCCCTCTGCGGTAGCACTAACGCGCAAAGTATTACGCCGTGTCACTCCCGTATCCAGTGCTTCACGACGGCGGCGTGACGTACCGCCGCTTCACGGCCGCACTGACAACGCATGGACCAGCGGTCGGTAACGAGGCGCCGTGGACGCTCGTTGGCGTTGCCGCGCCGGTCGCGCTGCCAACGGGGGTCACTGCAGCCGAGGTCCAGCGCTGGCTGCTCGCGTGTCTGGACGCTGTCGTGGAAAGCTGGGAGACGGCGCTTACGGCGCTGCGCGGCGGCGACAGAGGGGTTTGCCCCCCCCCCCGGTGTGTGTATGTGGCGCTGACGTGTGGATGGTAGGACCCGGTGGTGGTGGACGGCGTGGAGACAGCGGGGGGCGAGGTTCTCCGGTCGTGGCGGGCGCAGATGGCGGGTGCGCGGTTGTTGCTGGTTATTGTTGAGGTGCCGGGCGGGGGCGCGTGGGCGGATGTGGCGCGGCTGGTGGAGCGGTTGAGGGAGTGTACGGCTGTTGTGGAGGCTGTGCTGGCGAAGGTTTGCGCCCGTTTTGTGTCTGGAGGTTGCGGTGCTAATGAGTGTGGTAGCCGGTTGGGGGTGTGTCTTCGGTGATGCCGGCGCCGGCGCCGGCGGTGCAGGCGGCCAGGGAGGAGATGCCACTGGCGGCGCTGGCGGCGCGGTTTTGGGATTATGTGGCGGTCGTGGAGGGGGTGCTGCGGGTGTGGTGGGCGGGGCTAGTGGCGCGGTTCCGGGACTGTGTGGCGGTCGTGGAGGCGCAGGTTCGTGGCTTGCTTGTTGTTCCCGGTTGGGGCGTTGCTAATGGGTGTGTGTGATAGCTTACCGGCGGGGCTCCTTTGGCGGCGCCCAGGGGGTGGGCGGAGGTGGTGGCCATGGGGAGGGCCGTGGGGGTGGGCTTGATGGTTGCGGGAGTGGGGGTGCTGGTCGGGGTCTTGGCGCTCTGGATGGTGGGTTGGGGGGGCGAGCGGGCGCAGGATTCGAGGTGGGGGGCTGCGGCGTACTGAGGTGCTGTCGTGGACATGGATGTTTTTGCGCCGGGGGGGGGGAGCGGTGTTGGCGGTGTTTGCGGCGGTGTGTCTGCTGGGGGTGTTGTATGTATTTAGTGGCGAGAGGGGGGGCGGGATAGGTTTGTTTGGGGAGGTTTCTGGCTGGAAGAGGAGGCGGGGGGAGGTATGATATACTTGGTTGGTGGGGATGCAGGTAATATAAATGCATGTTTCTTTCTTTTTCTTCTTTGTCGAGCTTTGATAATACACGCTTGTTACCCGCCCCCGCAGATTCGGGGGCCGTACTTTGTGCCTGATATCCCTCCGTCTGGCATGATATCTATCCCAGATCAATCGTTTGATAATCGTAGCTGCTCTATAGTAAAGCCACACAATTCCTTCCTGGGGAGGTCAACATCTTTGCCAGACGGTGGGGGGTTCTACTCGTGCGCAATGGGTATGGACTATCAACCAACCAACCAACCAGTCGTCCCCACGGCACCAACCCGCCGGTGGTGGTGCGTGGCTGTCAATCCGTTGGGCGTGAGCGGTGGTTTGGGTTGTGTGTATAGGGGGTTAGAGATACTATAGAGCCTGGAGGTACCGGCCGCCGGAATCGGCGCGGGGCAGACGTGTTTACTATGCAGATAGGGAAGCTACAATGACGAAAAGGTATCCGTGATGGCGGGCATAAACCTGAAGATGTCGGTGTGGGCAGGAGTGCGGGCTAAACACCCCACAGCTAGCGCGGCGCTAAGAGGGCTTGTCCTGCCCTTTAAGGGAGGGACTTGGTGGTCATGCCAGGACTCCCCAAAATCAAACAAACAAACAAGAAAAAATGCCGGACTCCTCCTCTACAACCCTAACCCTGTGCTGGGTTAGGGTTGGTATATGGCAATGTTAGTCCCGTCTCGTTCGTTGCACCAACGGGGTTGAGATGGCTTGTGGGCATAGGTGCGTGCGTGCAGCTGGTGTTCCGGAACATAACGGTATGCGCAGGGTTGGATGTAAAGGTCCGCAGGCAGGAAAGGGAGAGGGTAGCAACTCTGGCTAATGAGCTAAAGGGGATAAAGATTGCAATTGCTAGGTTTCAAGTGGGGATATGGAGATGGGTCGTTTGGGTTCCTTTCAAGGCCGTGACGAGGTGCTGGGGCCGGGCTTTGGAGAGATGGTGTTGGGCACGAAGGAGGTGGTCTTGGGACTTACGAGTAAGTTGGTGTTTGATATTTCCGGCGCTGTGTACGCCTATACTGGGTGGAGGTCGATATCTCGCGCACTATGCAAAGTGTATAGCGCTATGGACATAGATATTAAGGGTAGACGAGAGGGTGGGATGTGGTGTTCGCGTATTGTTTATTCTACATACAAAAATAGAGTCTTTATATCCTAGTATTACTGTGGGTGCGTGGGGGACTTCTTTTCTTTAGTGCCAGCTCTCAGTGTCGGTAACCCTGACCCTGACCCTGAGCCTGCAGGGAGGAAATTGCGATATCACGTGGTCTATAGGGTTTTTGACTACAGGGTTGGTTTTGGTTAGGCCGAATTCCTTGTTTCAATTCCCAAGAGCAGGCTACATGTGTTACCCTCTTGGCCCGGATTGGGGCTCACAAGCACTCTGGGAGGGAAATCATATTGAATTATCTGTAAGTCTTTAATTTAGGTCTTGCAGTCGAATATATCATGTCACATCCTACTTGCACCCAACATGCATGCCCCGGAGGCCTTGGAAAGAAGTGGTTTTTTGTTTGTTGCCCTAAGGCAAAAGTCTTTAATATTGTGCTTTGATTAGAGTCTGTTAGCCAACGACCACCATAGTCGTTAACACTAAGGGCCCATTCAGACAACCCAATAATCTAAAGGCTTCAGTAGAGGTTTTCAGTTGACCCAAATTTCAACCCCAAAGTTAAAGGGAAACTCATGCAGCTAAAATTGCGTGCTGACATGTTACTCTCTGATAAATACTCAATACTAAATATTCCGTCCTCGAGCATTTTTCAGTCCGCTGCTGCGTTTCAATGTGCTAAGGGCAGACCCTTGGCTGCATGAGTTTCCTTTCCACTTTAGGGATAGAAGACAGGGATCAACTGAAAGCCTCTAGTTAAAGTCTGTTAGCTACCATAGTCGTTAACACTAAATTGAAATATCCAAGACTTTAATGCATGCGTTAGGGGAGCCTTGGCATGCATGGTATGAGAACGGGATCGAAAGGGAAGAGGGATGACCTTGGCCGGAAGGTTTGGGTAATCTTGTTAAAACACAACCGCTATTACATGCCATACAAAAATGTAGTCTTGGTGGTTTTTTGGGTGTATGCAATATTAGTCGTGTTCAAAAACGCGGGTACAGCCTGTGGTAAAATTAAATATTGTAGAAGTATGGGAAGAGTCCTATTGGCCAAATCAGCCATTCAAACCCCCTGTTTCTACAATAATTTTCCCCATCCTGCACCCACCCCGTGCTTCCCTCCATTAGCCAATCAGATAATGAAGTTTTAGAGCTGGGGTCCTTTGCGCAATGGCTTAAACGCAGATGTCAACCCCGCTTCTCCGGAGCTGAAAAAATGCACTTATAGCCACTCACGGGATAAGGGCAGACACTGTCCGATGGCGAGCAGGACTTGTGGCCAATTGCAGAGTTAACCTTAGGACGCGAGTAGTAAAATTCATTGTTGGCCTAATGTTTCTAACCCACTCTCTCATAAATACCTCTGCTACTCCTGTGGACAGTCTCTACATTCATACATACCATCAGCAGCCCTCAAAATGTCCTCTCCCAACCTAGGCGAACACGAAGCCTTCCTCCAGAGGTACGAGCAGTCAGTAGGGGATGGGCGCGAGACTCCCAACCTAGGCGAACACGAAGCTTTCTTCCAGAGATACGGGGAGCCAGTAGGGGATGAGCACCAGACTACTCCCAACCTAGACGAACTCCAAGCCTTCCTCCAGAACTCCGAGCGGCCAGTAGGGGATGAGTTCAGGGATATTCCGACCATTCCCGGCCGAGTCTTCTACTTCGCCTACGGTAGCAACCTCTGGTTACGCTTAATGAACGAACGTGCTCCCCAAAACATCCGCATCGGGGTCGCACGCCTCCCCTCCTACCTCTGGTTCATCTACACACGCGGCCATGCCAACATCCGGCCCTCCGGATCGGACGACTGCTACGGGGTCGTCTACAGCCTCACCTACACGGACTTGAAACGGATGGACATTGTCGAGGGCGTCCCGGATAAATACCAGCGCCGGACGGTGAACGTGGAGATGCAGCATGATGGGAGGCCAATGCCATGGATGTTACTGCCATGCGAGGTGTATATTTCGAAGGATGTGGAGCCGGGCGTGATCACTCAGAGTTATATAACCAAGATGCAAAACGGGTTGAACGATGCGAGGGACCTCCCCGAGTGGTGGGTAGGGAAGTATATAAGGCCAGTTGTACCGCCGCCTTAGCAGGCCAGCTTTGTAATCAATGTGGGAATATTATCATTGACGTGGACATCCCAATGGGTTTTTTTTGAGCATAATATTAGTCTTTCTTGACTCTCTATGATAGAATTATGGCTTGTGCCCACTGTTAAGGATAACCGAGAATTGTGCAAAGTCGATGGCTAAGTAAAAACGTTTCGACAAAAAAATTTAAAGAACAGGGGAAAGACAGAGTCAGGTACTAGTGATGGGGTTTAGTTTGGCTTTCTAGATTTTTAATATCTACTATAGTTTTAAAGTTATTAGAGCTTGAAATTCGGTATTTATGTATGTAAAATCCGCCAAGACTCAGCAAAGTGGAACAGTCTGTATCGCTTGTACGCATAACCATATGAGGATTATAGCATGCCTACATACGTCCGGATTAACCATTATTTGATATTAATTCTGGTATCTTCTATAACGTCCTTAAAATGCTATGGTTTCGGTGAGAGTTATATATATTCAGCCTTAGTATATGTGATAATCCCTATGAAAGGGTTATTTTATTCGGTGAAAAATCTGGATGCGCAGTTAGGCCAGTATTCACGCTTCTTCTGGCATAGGTGAATTTCACAAATAAAACTCCAGATTATTTCTCTATTTGATATGTATTTACTCTCTACTAGCAACCTTTCTTACCTGCTTACCTGCCGCACCTGCCACACCTGCCTGCTATAATTACCTGCCTGCAGTGCCTGATTGGTTCACTGGTTGATTGGGTGCTGGATTTGCTAGATTGGGTGCTGAATTCGCTGGATTGGTGCCGGGTATGCTGTTGGTGCTAAATTCGCTTGATTCGCTGGATTGGGTACTGGATTCGCTGGACTGGATGTAGGATTTGCTGGATTGGATGCTGGGCTTGCTGGGTTAGTGACGGATATCCTAGATTGGGTGCTGGTTCCGGTAGGTTCGCCGGATTGGGTGACGGATTCGCTGGATTGACTGCCTGTTTCACTGACTAGCTCATGTCTGGACGATGATGTTCAATTGCAGCGGGGGTGGGGGCGCAGATGAAGGCATAGAAATGAAGCCGTAGAGATGGAGCCGTAGGGGTGAAGCCATCGAGATGAAGCCGTAGATATGAAGCCATAGGGATGGAGGTGTAGAGGTGAAGATCAAGGTGTAGGGATGGAGGTATAGAGGTGGAGGTGGAGGTGTGGAGGTGGAGGCATAGAGACAGAGGGCGTGCGTGTTTGATGTCAGCCTAGTCCTAACCCTAACCCTGAAAGGCTTACGGATTTTCATAATCCTTATTTTTATACTCACGCTTCTCTCCAAAAATTGAGCCCTATTTGGCTATAATTATGTGCAAAATATTAGTACAATATCCAAACCAGGCTCAATTAAGCCCTATTTTGATAAAAGGGTTATAGCAGGCTTTTGTAGGCTCCGGGGCATGAAACCGGCCTTGTTTGGATATGCCTACGGGCTGTACAGGTATCATACCCATTTATACCCCCTCAAAAGTGAATTTCCAGCAAAGTGGCTAGCAATAAGCCCTCTCATTAGCTTTACAGCCACGATTGTTACACTGCCGGATACCGCCAGAGGCGACTTGGCCTGGGCCAAAAACATTTACGGCCCGGCCCGGCCCATGAAGATAATCATGGAAGGCCTTCAATGGGTCGATTCTCTCTCAAGAACTATGAGGGGCCTTTGGGCCCGTTTTCAGACTTTACGTAATCGTGATCGTGATCGTGATGGGTTATGGGCGCTGGATCGTGTCCTAACACAGTTCCGCCCAGACTCTGCACGACACCATCCTCCTCTTGAGGATTTGATGTGTCAGACATTGACGGAGCCAATCCAGCCAATCGGGTTGCTTCCAGGTGCGAAAAATGTTCTTTTCCAGTACCTACTCTACAAGCAAGGGCTGGTTTTGCATTTAGAGCTGAGCCAATAGATTATCTCACATTTCGTAGGTAATTATATCACGAACTGTATAGTCATATGTACCTGTCACAGCAAGTAGCAAGATAATCATATTGTAGCACCAATTATTCAATATCTTTATAGTAATATTCTACTAGCGTACTCCATCACCGACCGCCTAGGCCGTCTTCCCCGGCCTCAAAAAGTAATTTATCGAGATCCTGCTCGGCGCCAGATCCGTCGGGGGCCCCACCCTATGCAATGCCGACTTGAGCTTCCCCGCGCTCGCTTGCTCCAGGGTATCCGCCACATTCACGACGGCACAGCCCTCACCGGGCCTGATGAAGCTCCAGGTGCCCGACTTTTCATCATGAAGCGACGTTCCCCACTGCTTGCAGAACTGCACGGTGAGGGTGCCGCTGTCAGTGTGCCTGTTATCGGGCATGTCGGCGCGTGAGGCAAAGGCGGGGGCGGTCGCGAGCTTGAGTCCGGTGTCGGAAGGGATGTTGTCGGCGTGCTGCGCCAGGAATGAGGGCAGGGACAGAGCAGTAGCGAGTGTCCGGAGGAGTGTGTATGCAATGGTGTGAGAGGTGTTGGTGAAGGCGGTAAGGAAGTCAGCGGAAGGTGAGAGGATTGGGGGGAAGGTAACTGTGTTGGCGGCAAGTTCGTCTCGCGAAATCTACAGGTGGTGTTAGCCGGGGTGTTATGAGGTTTGGTGAGAAAAAAAGAATCATACCTCATAGGTGCTACCAGATTTGGAGGATTTATAGCTACGGTGGGTGCGTGTTAGTTTCCATGGTCCCGTCAGGGCGGGGTATCTGCGTGCGGGCTAGCTAGCTTACCCGCGGTCCTGATTCTCCCGGAACTCGTTCATCTTGACCTCTTCGGGTTGTGCAAAGTAGTCCTTGAAGACGCCGTATAGAGTCTCCACGTCCGCGAGATAGGCGTTTGTGGATTCGCCTCTCACGTCGAGGTAGAAGAAGCCGAGGGAGCTGCAGGCGTCGACGAGGCGCTTAATCTCAGTGGGATCTTCGGCGCATAGGCCGGCATAGGAGATGGTTTCGAGGGGCACGACCGGGATGGTGCTCCCGTTGAGAACGGCAGTGGTTTCGTGTGACATGGTTCGTGCTATTTGCTGGTAATTTGGATGGAGATGTTGAGAGCGGGAAGAAACCTTCAGATGCAGGAGAAGCAGTTACTGTGGAATATGGTGGTGAAGATAGATATCGTCCTTTGCTGGAGTTGGTTGGGAGCGGTCCCTTAAATATCGAGCCTTCTTGGATATCCGTTGAAGATATATGACCTTTATATGGGGAGGCAACCAATCACCTTGGCTGGTTCGAGAGGGAAAGACAAACATGGAGAACTTCCTATCATTCCTAGATACAAAAATCGAAATATATGTTTGGAAAAGAGAAAACCTACAGGATTGCGCTCGCCCCTAGATTTACCTCAATAGCAAAACCATGAACTCCCATCCATCCGACAAAGGGCGAATTACCCCTCCTCCAGGGAGTGGGAGAGAAAGAAAATTAAAAAAAATAAAGGACCTGTATGGCGCGAGAACCCAAGTCCCCTATGGTTGTCAACCTCCAGGCACACTTTTTTATTCTAGCCTATCAAACCCCAAGAAAAGATAAACCATGCTAGCATCGCTTTGGGGGCCTGTGCTGCTGTGGCATGCTGTGGCTCTCGCGTGAAAATGATGGTGTGCGGAGGGTTGACAACCATAGGTTCTCGCGCCATACTTACTATGTTTTAGCACCTATCAAGTATCGCGCTTACCCGTATTTGGACTGGTAACAGAGCTCGAAGGGCCGCTGAGGGAATTACGGAGTTTGCGCAGATGGAGTTAGCTCTATATTTCAATTATCTGATTGGCAGCCATTGGGATCGGCACAAATCAAGTTATGGTGCGGCGCGTCTTAAAGGTGACATGTCTGTATTTCAGCTGGAACAATCTTGGCTGCTCCGAGCCAATTAGGGCATGGTAATCCAGCCACCTTATGGCTGGAAATCACATTTTAGCCGCAACTCCGCAATGAAGAGGGTATAAATGGGTATAATACTGTTCCACTTCACCAAGTCTTGGCACTTTTTACATACAAAAATGGGTAAAAGGCATCGCGAATAACTTTTCAACCAGACAAGATATCAAAAATCTATGAGATGAAAATCTTTATCATACCTATACCTACAATCTGATGTCATAGATTTTTGATATCTTGTCTGGTTGAAAAGTTATTCGCACTGCAATTTCTGTCACCTTCAAGCTGCGCCGCACCATACCAAAAAAATGGAGCTGGCGCAAAGTCTCATTCCTCCTAAGCTTATGTCAATGGAATATATCACGCGCAGATTCAGCTGATCTTGGGATTGGAGTGGGGTGGTGGGGTAGAGGGGTCGTGGGGTGGTGGGGTGGAGGGTGGAAGATAACCGGGATGGCACCGCAAGGGATGACCACCAATCAGGTGGGTTGGAAGACTAGATGGAACTGCAGGTCTGCACGCTGTTGGCAGGAGAGGTAACACAGGTATTGCCAAACACAGAATCTCAAGAATAACGAATCGAACTAGACTGGAATATTAGACTTCGGATTGGTCAAATGCCTGTTGAGCCTCAATCCGAGAAAGCCAAAGCGTAACTTTTAGTTGTCTTGACCAATAGGTAAGTGGTATTTCAGCCCAGCCCGATTCGTTATTGCTGAGATCCTGTGGTACCGCAAAAACTGGACAATAACGAACGGGGCCGGGCTGGAATCCTGTACTCTCAATGGTTAGAATCATGCAAACTTACCCTTTTGGCGGTTGTGGTTGAGTCTCAATTGATGATCAACACCCCTTCGACAAATAAGAAGGCAGTATTCACCCTGCGGTCTCAGTCCGGCCCCGTTCGTTATTGTCCAGTTTTTGCGGTATGTCATATCCCTTAGGTTACAGTAAATGCCCCCAGAAAAAAGCAAAACCTCTATTAGGAGGGCAGCATTGACAGCCTAAGAGATAGCATGGTGCTCAGCTCGACCCAATTCCATGCCCCTCTCGTTTCTTTTCAACCTCGTTATCCGAGCGATTAACCGGAACTAGTGGGGTAAATAATCAAAAGAAACTCTCTATTTGTCTCAAAATGGGAATGTCGTGCTTCCAGGAGTTTAGAGATGTAGTACCGCCATTACTCGAAAAATTGGCTATGCATATGAGATCAAAATTACTGTAAGCAGACCTGATCTACGCCCTTCAACCAATCGTGAAGGAGGTAATCCCTGGCCGGAGATAGCCTTCGAGTGTTTGCGGTATCTGAGATCGGGAGAAGGAGCTCTTTACCTAGAGCTCTGACAGCAACCGTAAGGGTCAGAGACCCTTTTTGGCGAAAGAACTCCGTAGTTGAAGAAGTGTATCCCTTGGACGGATGAAAGTGGTCAAATTCGCGACCTCCGTTTTTCGGCAATCACTAGCCTTGTGTGGTAATTGTTGGGAATGCCGGATTGGCTCTGTTGTTGCTATTTACCGTAAAAAGCAATATAATTCCTTTACTAAGTGGTGCGTAGTCCAGCTGTTTGCTGTTGGGTGAAGGATGTCAACAAGGGCAAGAGGTGTCGGACAGAGGCTGTTGAAACATACAGATTCCCCTAACTCCCAAGGAGGCAGTTATATACTAGTCAAGTTTTTATCAATAGGACTTTGGTTGCTACAGCCATTACCTACCCCCGTCCTATTGATAAGAATTTGGCAAGTACACTGAAGGAGCAGCCTTTTCCTCTACCCTTCGTCTGTTAAAGCTGCCAGGTTCCGCCAAGAAATCAATTCAGATGTGGCTTACGCCTGACGCACTGAAAATTCGTTGCGCTGCAGCAGGGGTATGAGCCAACCAGAGGCAGGATTTGGACGTCAATATGCAAGATTTGGTAAAGACGCCTGCTTAGGGCAACGAATTTCTCAATTAATGCAGCAGGTCTTCGTTTGGTAAGATCAGATGTCAAACCTGGCAGCAATTAACTGAACTGACAGACGAAGGGATAATTTGATCCCCTGTTAAATGGCAAAGTGCCTTTGCCACACCCCAATCTGGAGGTCGGGGAATCTGCATCTCTCGACAGCACGAGGCATTAGAGACTTTTAGCCACGGGTGTGAAAGGCAACGAACAAAAAATTAATTCCCAAGACTATGCAGCTGCATGTGTTTGCCCCTTGGCGCACATAAGGGCATACAAGTACTCTAAGGAGGTAATCATAGGGAATATATCTCCATGCGTACCTTCAAGTTTTGTAGTTGAAAATATTATATCACATCCTACCTGCATGTCTTGGAAGTCTTGGGAATAAATAAATTTTTGTTCGTTGATGGCTAAAAGACTCTATTGGGCGACCTTGTAATCCCTTTTTACACCAGTTCCGTATTGTAGCCCTTACAGCCATAAAGTTGAATTAAAGGTGAGGCTCCTCATGTTTGCTTCCCGGAGCCAATGAAAGAATTAATTGAAGTGGTGTGTACAGGGTTGACAAGGTCGCCCTCTACTCCCTCTTGCACTATATATAATGACAGCGAAACGCCCCACGTCTCTACCCCCAAAGTGAACGCACGTATCCTCGCCATCTTCTCTAACACGCCTCCCCCACCCATATCATTGTTACATCCACCTCGTCAGGCAGCAGTAACAGAAATCTGCTCATTATCTTAACAAATATCCCCTCATATCGCTCTACCCTTTCATGGTCCAATCACGACGCCCGATGGCTATCATACTAAGCGCAGAGGAGAGATACGAACTCATCACGAGGGGGCTTGCAGAGGTGAGTGGTGGGGATTCTCTCAAGGCCATCTTGGACGAGGGCCGCAGTCCAAAATGCAGGTGGGGTATGTGTACATGCTGTACCCACCAAAGCTTTCCGGGGCTGCAGTGCTAACCATAGTTCTTGAAACAGGGTCCGCGCCTACGGGAAGACGTAAGTCTGGGTGAAACTACCGATATAGCATAATTTGCGCTGACAGGCGGTGTAGCACACGTTGGATACACTGTTGCTTTGGTAAAACTGGCCGAATTCATAATGGCTGGAGTAGATGTCAGTACCCACCCCTCCCCTCTCCCACTACTGGGGCCTTAGAAGGACTACTTTGACACTCCGGACAGGTCAAGATTGTTCTATCAGGTATGCCCCCCACAACCATCGTAAGGATATGTACGAACACCCAACCAATCTCCAGACATACATGCATACCTCGCCAACTACAAACATCCACTGGAACAGGTCCAGCACCGCGCGAAGTTCTACAAATTCGTCATGAGCGCGGTCTTGGAGGCGATCGGTGTCCCGGCCGCAAGGTTGACTTTTGTTCAGCAGACGAGCTACCTCTTCACAAAGGAGCGTATGCTTGACCTCCTTAAGATGACCACCATCGCGAAGCAGAGTGATTGTCGAGGGACCGGAGAGGAGGCTGCCAACACCGCAATGCTAAGCCCCCTACTCACCCCCGGCCTCCAGTCGCTTGATGAGGAGTATGTTAGTGCTGACTTTCAGTTTGGCGGGCTGGACCAGGTATACCCCCCCCCCCACACATACACACTGTAATCCCCTGACTGCCATGTGTATATATATGTGTGTGTTATGTGGCTGACATTTGTCAAAAAGAGTGGAATCTTTGACTTTGCCGAGAAACATCTCCCCCGGATGGGGTACAGGAAGCGAGCGCACTTGATGAACCCTATGCTTCCCGGCTTTACGGGGGGCAAGATGTCGGCCTCCATTCCAGACTCAAAGCTTGACTGCCTGGATTCTGCCGAGACGGTCATCAGGAAGATCTCCAGAGCCAATATTGACGGGGTCGAGGTCGCCAAGAACGGCATCCTCGGTATTGTCAGGATGGTACTGATGCCCATCAGCAGGCTACGGCTGGAGAGGATTCGGGGTGTGGCTGGGAGGGAACTCATGTTTGATCGCCGCCCGTTCTGCAGCGCAGACGCACCGGAAGGCAGCTTGTTCTCAGTCGGGGAGAGACATTACCAATCTTACGAGGAGGTGGAGCGGGACTACTTACAGACTAGGTTGTCCAGCGAGGCGCTCAAGAATGCAGTCGCGGGGGCTATCAACGACCTGCTATCCCATGTACGCGAATCCTACGAGGCAAACGATGAGTGGCAAGCAGAGGAGAAGCTGGCCTATCCCGACGGAGAGTAAGATGCTACACCTCCCTAGTGGGGTTATGCAGGAATATTATTAACATCCCTAGGGCCACAAAACTCAATGAACTCTCCTGGGAAGTCAATTTCTGTTACCCCGTGAGAGAGCTCTCCAATGACCGCATCAAACTGACCCCCTTCAATGCAAGTCCTCGTTCCCCCACTATATATTGAATCCTGCCGACTAATGACCCCCCGCCCCCCTCCAGCCCACCCTCCACGCCGACTCTTACTTCAACCACACCTTCCCCCACCCAGGGGTCTACGCGCACATGTCCCTGGGCCCCTTTCTCACTGCCGGGGACTTCATCTCAAACTTTTTCGACACTGTCGTGCAGCCCAACCCTGCCATGACCTTTTATGCCATCATCGACAAGACCCGCCCCGCCGTCGAGGACCCCGAGGGCGCGCTCGCCGGCGTGCTGTCACTCATGAACACCTCAACCACCAATCAATCTACCGAGATTGGCTTTGTCATTATCTTCCCCCCTTTCCAGCGCACGCATGTCACCACAAACGCTACCGGACTGCTTCTCCAATATGCCCTGGACGCGCCGGCGGACGGCGGGCTCGGGCTGAGGAGGGTGGCTTGGCAAACAAGTAGTGCGAACAAGGTGTCGATGAGGACGGCGGAGAGAATGGGCTTTGTGAAGGAGGGCGTGTTGAGATGGGACAGGGTCTTTAAAGAGGGGAAAAGGAAGGGCAAGGATGGGAATGGGAAGGAGCTACCAGAAGGAACAGAGGACCTGGGCAGAGATACGGTCGTGTACAGTATTGTTTGGGACGACTGGAGGAAGGGCGAGTTGAGGGAGAGGGTGCTGGCGGTTATGGATAGGCGCAAGTAGGACGTAGACTACAAATAGGAATAGAATAGAACAGGTCGAAGAATGTTATCCTCAATATTCCACTCAAGTACTCCCATTTCAATACTGGACACCTAGCGAATGTTGTACCTACGCGGTGTGTGATGAAAGTAGTAATTGGGACCAGTGTAACCCTCCCGGGCAAAACTACCATTCCTTGCAACGCGGCATAGCTCAACTCTTCGCCCCTTAGAAGGGTGAAGAACATGGTGATATCGTCCCTCTCTCCATAATCAATGCCTATAACGAGAACAGCCTGAGGCTGGAATGGAGGCTACAAAATCATGAACCCCATTAGCAACAAAACAAAAGTAGCAAGAAACCAACCTACCGACCCGAACCCTCGAAACATCTTAAGAACTATAAAAGATCAAGGGGGAACCAGGCATCCAGCTCCCCTGTTAAAAGCATTTAGGAATCAGCCTAAGCCAAACTTGTGCGTGTGTTGTCCCGTAGCGTGTCGCCGGAGGTGCTGGCCCTTCGGGGTGGGGGCCGTGGTGTGGGTTGGTGGTCCGTGTTATATCAAAAGTGAAGTGAGACATCGGCCAAGCCATTCTGTTTGCTCTGATTTGGGAGTAGGGGATGCGATTGAGAATCCAGAAATCAATTCCCTAGTCATCAACTATCTCGCAAATGTCAGACCTTGAAGGTTCGGATCTAAGGAATTCAGATTTGGAGTGTTACCGAGATGAACAGTTTGATTCAGACTGTGAAAGTGAGTTTTTGGAGCCGGGAGTAGTTGAAAAAAGTCAGGGAGGTCTGGATAGTGATGATGATGATTTCGGAGAGGAGGTTAAAGGTATGAAAGAGGACGAAGTAGAAGAAGATATTGATTATCTACCGCCTTCGCTGGAAACTGTTCCTGAATTCATACCAGTTGGTGCCGGATCGGAGTCAACATTTCCTTCACATATTGCTCAGCGACGCTTCCCTGAAGAATTCTATCGATCAAGTCCACTTGTGTTCTTTGAATTGTTTGTACCAGACGACGCATTTGACACCTTTGCAATCAATACAAATGCGTACGCACTTGCAAAGGATGCAGTTCCCAAAATCCCAACCAAAAGACGACTCCCATGGTTACCAAAATTTAAGCGGAACTGGTGTTCAACAAACACGGAAGAGTTAATGGTTTGATTCGGGCTTTTGATCTTTATGGGTCTTAACCCGGAGTGTCAGTATTGGACAACAAAATTCAAAGCTGCAGGCGGCAAAAGGGGCAGTAAGGCAACTTTTTAGGTTCATAGGATCGTGTTCTATGCCATGTCTACACCTATAGTTACCTAAGTTTGGTTTCCTTTACTTTTTATCCTTCTTGATTCTCTTTAGTTATCTGTGATTAACGTTTTCACTTTATCAAACCCGATTTGGATTAGCGAAACGATACTGGGGCGGAATCCAAAATGAATATATGTGCATGAGGGTGTACGCTGTAGAATGTTCTTGTTGCTATAGCACTGTTGATTAGTTAGGAAGAATAGGTCCTAACGTAAGTGATGGTAACATAGGAGCGTCTATCCATATTAATATACATTTTTTGGCGGAGTGACGTCCGGATGGTCTTCCTTGATGATCGGTAGATATAATGAGTATATTGCTGGTTTTGATATGTATAGCCTGCCAGGATAGACCCGGAAAGAGGGGTGTGGCCAAAACGCACCAATCAATACTGTATGACAGGCACAAGGCATGTCGGAAATATGGCCGGAAGACGTTAGACATCAGCGGTGATATGGTACACCACTTCACGGGCTGGGAACATTGCCTGAACCTCTTGATATGCCAAAAGCATAATAGACAACATCTTGGCTGATTGGGAGTTGAGCATACATATGCAGGAAGCCACCAAACCCTAACCCTACCCTCGATAAACATAATCCAGAAATGGAACTGTAGTGTTTGAAGGCTATTAGGCAGGCTTGGTATGCCGACATTTGCAAAGTGTGCAGAGGCGGGTTCTTTTTATTCTGGCGGCGGTGAAAAGCTAGTGGCCTATGGGAAGACTTAGTGCCCGCACACCGCAAATACTAGCTGGTCATAGTTGTATATCTCTACGGCCTATAAATTTGGTCGCCGTAAGGACATATAGAACTCCTAACGCCGGCGCTTATCGGCGCCACACCAACATGAGATGCAATCACCTGTGCCCGGGTGTGTAAAGTTCGTAATTCAACCAGAAATTATCGCGAGGTGGCGTCGGGAGTTGGGAGGGGACATGTCATGTAGGCCGCTAATACTAGTTCCCCAATATGTTGTAATGGGTATGTGTTGCTTCCGGGCGCAGTCGACCGTTGTGTCTCGGGCTATCTGTCCGGTGTACATACATATATATATGTGACTGCCCCATACGCCCTATAAGGCACCCCTCTTGTACTCAATACTGTAAAAGTAACGAGGTCTACTACATATTTCTATACCATATATTTATCAATATTACAAAACGACAAGACACCGTAATAACGAGTGATACCCTATGATGCCCCCCGGGAAAATTCAATTAATTTATTACTCCCCTGACCAAGGCGCCGGATTATTGCTATATCCAAGGACGAAGTCCCCACCCACTAGCTCACCGTGAAGCGTGCCTGTACACCCAAAATCCCTTGTCGGATGAGAGCAGATTCGGGTGACCCTTCCCTATGGAGTTCGGAAACGGCGTGTTTACTCGCTTTAGGAATGTGGGAGCAGCAATATGAAAAGATAAAGCTGCGCTGGGTTCGGCTACCGCAGTGATTCGTCTCAGCGGACGGTTATACAGTCGTCGAAGTTGCCTTTTTACCGCAAGATTAGAGAGGCGTTTGTAAGACAAATGACCAGAACAAGTAACTTCAACGTCAATATGAGTGTCCACTGAGACGAATTAATGCGGTACTTGATTTCTGGGCGTCGAGCAAAGTAGATGAATACATTTAATCACCGGCAGGATTTACCTCCCGGCGAAAGCCGGATAGAGTTGTCTTGGCGTGTAGGGGGTGGGAAGGCACGCCGGGTGCTTACAGCCATGAGGGCCCCAAAAGACGACTTAGGGCACCTCCCAATGTGGCAAGGAGCTACTCAAGAGCAGTGTGTACTACTGCGGAGATTTCAATTTAAATACAGTTCATCCTAGGGCTTTACGTAATTAGGAGATTTGTGAAGATGTCACGCAATAACGGGAAGCTATCCCTTCCTTGGCATGATCCCGAGCTAGGGTATTGGCGCCCATATCCGAGACCTTTAACCAGGAGGGCCGCAGAGACGGGAGAAAGCTAGAATCTAGGCGTGGCTTACGATCGGTAAGCGTACAAGGTATCGAGTTTTCCCTCCACATTCTCCTGAGGCATTTTACCTACTGACTAGGTATAACACTCCCGAGAATATGGGCGCCAACGCTTTTGATCCCGTCGCTATATATACCATTTATGGAGCGGTAAATGTGTCAAAAGCAATTTTACCAACGGTGGTATAAACACTGAATTTCGGTTCCAGTATAAATGCTGACTTTCATTCTGCATTATCATTAATACCAACAGTTTCACACCGGTGGTAAAATAGCTGCCACCGGTGGACAATGTTCATATATACTGGCATTTTATAGCCCCTTTTGGCCAAAAGCCCCGCGCTTTTATCCATTTTAGGGTATAAATGCTGGTATTATTTTCACCACCGGTGGTAAAATCACTTTGACACGTTTACCGCACCATATACCATTATGTTATATCAAATCAAGGGTTAACTTCCCTACGATTAACTTATGTATCGCTGCTGGCATTCTACTTGCCACTACTTTCGTCGGATCCACGCAAGGTCTTCTCGATCCTTTCACCCTTTTGTTTCACCTCCGAAACACCCTGCCACCGAAGCATTCTTTATCCCTCCCACGCATGAACCTTGTCAAATTCACGCCCTACCTAAAACATGGTTTGATAGTTACATTGGGAAATAATTCCGGATTTGGGATTAGCTGATTAAGAAGCGTTTATTGTTGGGAGAAAGGTTAACGATTTCGGCTGTAGCATGGACCTAGTTGCGAAATTAACAAAATTCACTTCCGGAGGTGGGAATGAGCCATGAGCCAGACCTGACCAGGATTGTATATTAGCCCGGAGCAACAACTCATCGCCAAACCTAACCGTAAAGGCACCCTCATGCTATCTCTTAGCCCGTCTAGGGAACGTTGGTACACTACCTATTTAGTTCCATCTAGAAAGCATTTTGCTTTGGATGGGAAGAGGGGGGAAATAGAACACAGAGTGTATGGATTTGAAGACGGAGACGAGGTTTGGGTGGGGTGTAAAATTAAACAGAGATATTGATCTACGGGGTTCCTTATATACCTGTCGAACAATCAGGCTCAAGATAGTGAGCGCGCCAGGTTGGCCAGTGTTGGGGAGGGGGGAGACGAAGTTTCAGTGCCTGTTTTTATTTTTTTAATGACGAGGAAAATTATACCCTGCCTCCCGATTGCCGGGGGGGGGGGGGGGAGCTTTTGCCATAGTCTACGGGCTGCATGCATGCATGAAGTATCAATCAATGCTTTTCAGGGGAAATCTTACCCTAACCCTAACCCTTACCTCATTTCCTGTCGTATCCCACCCTTACATGCTCGATATACTCAGTCGTCAATTAAATTCGGAAATTTTAGTAATGAACGCGCGAGTATATGCCGTGGGCCATTGATCCGTTGGCTGGTGTTTTTTGCTAGACAAACCACGGACTCATCCTAATCGCCCTTCCCTGAAGGAAATAATTCCAGTCAAACGTCTGAACAAAGGTTTATATAAAGATTGTTTTTCACCCTTCTCCATTATCCCCCTAGCTCAATTATTTAGATCCCGCTCTATGGGGAGTGGAGGGAGTGGCAGGCTACCCGTGGGTAGTCACCACATATTAGTATGATTGGTGGTAAGGGGGGATTTATATGAGTACGGTACCCCGGCCCCTAACATGACCATGTTTAACTGACATGGTCTCACTCATTGATATTTCTTTCAACTAGTAAAAGTATTAACCTTGCTCTGTAGCCAAAAAGCACTCATTGGCTAGAGCCGTCTCAGGGGAAACAACTGCCATAACATGGTCACACCCTCCAGAGCCTTGCTTGACGTTTCGTACTTGGAAGGGTAGGCGATTTCAATATCTAATAATTTGTGAAATGAGAGTATTACTAAGTGTGTGCGTTGCCTAAAGGTCAGGTTGAATTGCCTTCCACGCACCTATAGGATTGCTCGGTTGCATGTATTCTTGAACGAACAGGCGGATTAAGACCAAAACCATATTAATTACTAGTAGGCCACGTCGTATTTGCGGTTGACTCCTCATTTTGTCATACGACCGGATCATAAGGAGCACGGAAGAAAAATAAAACCAATCGACATAAGCAGAAGACCAATCGACATAAGCAGAAGTGGTAACCCATCTATTTGCATTTGCAACAAGTGCCTCATTAATTCCCAAAATCCAGCTAATGAAAGTAACCCCGCCGCGAATCACACCCATGCCCGGGGCCATCATACATCGTAATAGGTCCTACCTGAAAAATCGGTCCTTGCTGGGCTCAGGTATTAAGTCGCTCGCTGTTATGTAGGCTCCCATTAGCCATAGCCTGCAGATTCGAAAAATCGTGTAAATGCATACCTTTCACTAGCTCAGCCTACTCTATATAATTAAGCGCCTATTAATAGTCTAGTGAATACCCTCCTAGCCCGGGTAATCAATTCTGGTCCTCCCCTGGCTCGCTATATCCCCGCTGGCCCTTCCTCTAAAAGGCCTTCATAGGGGGAGACTCCAATATGCCGAGCCATTTTATATGAGGTCTGAGCTAGGTCACCGTATAGAGTACTCTGGGCCTCTTGGGGGCTGTACACTTTACACAGTTTCAACTCTATTGAAATAATAGGCAACCACCCAGATATTTATTAAACTCAATCTTATCTATGTGTAGCGTTGGTCTCGTATATAGGTAGGGTTACTAGAGGCACGGGAATGCCCTCTGACTTATATCTATATAAAGAGTTCTACCGTTCCCAAATCTACACGATAGCACATCTCTTAATATTCGAGAAATACGATATCCGAAGGCTACATTAAACACATGTAGTATATACTACTCGAACCCCTACGCCTTAGTGTTTCGGCTATGAGTGATATTCAACCTCTAATCTCTCACTAATAGTCGCAGGGAATTGTCAGGAGGCTCCGCGTATCATGCTGAGTTGGCCTTTTTTTTGTTGTTTAATTCATTAATTGTTGTGCCGAGTTGGCCTTCAATCGCGTGTGGACATTATCATACCAAATAAAGGAGAGATTTAGGAGGTACTTGGGGCTACTGTACATCCTAAGATTAGAACCGTAGTATAATATAGAACTTGTATGAAGATAATATTAATAAATAAGAAATTGCCTTTTCGTTCACCAGAAATCACTCGATAATGAGGGTTGGGGTTTAGGTCTCATTGGAATTTCTGGCATCAGCGTTCCGAAGGCTGACGAAGGTGATAAAAACAATCTATAGGATCCAAATACACATCTAAAGTATGTGTATCTATCACTGCCTGCATTAGCACTTGACCTTCGTGTTCCTGAAAGTCATATGCGTATGCAGTTCAAACCCCGTAGTGGCTGGGCTCCTCATTCGTTGGGTGCGCGCCCCTGTGGCCCGCGCCGCCCCTCAAGAGCTTATCCTTGATGAATGACCTCCTGTAGATGCCCTGACCCGCGTGCGAATTCTGGAATTTGATTGGTTCGAGAATAGTGGCCTACTCCAGTGAGCGCTAATTCGATAACGGGGATGGATATAAAGCACCTTGTCGCTGGCAAGGACGCCTTGGCGCCTCACTAGACCAGCAAGGACTACAGCCAGCAACTATTTGTCAAAATCTCACTAACCACCACTTTGATACCCTACATACATATCATTCACAAATGACGGAGGACATGAAAATTGACTCTCTAACAATCTTGAACACTCCGTGCTGGGCTCTGAAATTTGGGGTGTGATTGAAGTGAGCTTAAGACTTAACTTTGAGAAACATCGTCTATTGCCTGTGGCTATTAATCTCTCAAGGTATCCTCCTCGTGCACACGCAATAACAGATTACACAGGTACAAATCAATAGATCCGTATCAAGACCCCCCCGCATCTATAAATATCCTTCCGATTGGTTAGAATAATGTTGCCTTGACACATAAGATTATTGCTCCGACTAAACCTACTACTATCTCACCTTCCAATCAAGCCTCTATTAAAAACGTTCTAAGATATATATACCAGTGCCCCATGTCCTAGCGTGTCCTTAAGCCTCAATCCGCGAGTTGCTACCCATACATGTCCGCTTGTTCTCTCACCCCGCACAGTGTACAGGACCCTCCGAGTCGATATACAGCATCGATTAATGATGCATGTACCGCATGAGCAATGCGTTGAGTTTGAGAAGGGCCCCAGTGGTAAGTGACAACTTTAGGGATAAAAACGGCGCCTCTCGTTATATTGATGGGTCCGGACCGAAATGGTTATCGCTATAGGGGTGAGCGTTAGGTTTTTAGATTGGGGCTGGAAAGAAAAACAGTCAGCTATTGTTAGGTTCTTCAAACAGCGAGCCCTGAGTAAGCTGTCAGACAAAGGGTTGCTGTGATTATGACATTGAGAGTTAATAAGGGTTTTAATCCGTGAAACTCGTGTATGGTGAAGGAGCGTGGATACGACCTACTAGGCATAGGGTGTTTAGCGACTAAACGTTATTAAAGGTTTTTTTTTTCTTTCCTTCCCCTTCCATGAATTCATAGCTCCATTTGCCTCATCGCATACAACAAGCCCTAAAAAAACATTAGTCTTAGTTAATGTTAACATTAACCAGAAACTACGCATCAATGAAACCTACACCTTGTGACTAACATCAGGTTCAGAGATTACCCTGCACAGGGATTTCTATCGATCTGGAGTTGGAAGCACTGACCCTGGCAATCAAATTTATTCCGCCGGTGAGAATCATGACTTGATCTCGGCGATAGTTAGGGTATAGCGCGAATACTTACGCTACTAGGGAATCTGCTGGTGATTATATTATTTCTCGTAATAAAACTATAAATAAACAAAAAACGCAGCAAGGGGACAGGAGTGCAGAAACAAATCCCCACCCGGCCGACTTAGGTCTGTTAGTGGTGCGTGGGGAGTGAGTGAAGATTTCATATTTAGAAATGGAGACTGGTCCTGTAACTATGCTAAAGGTTACCCTAACTCCCGTATTCTCTGAGTCCCATGTCACCGGAACACCGGTCAACATGAGGAGTTTTTACGATGAGTGAAGTGCGGGAAGCTATGCTACGACGTGTATAGCCTATCGATAGACTAGAGAACACGGCCATCGCAACGATCCTCCTGAGCAACTATAGCCGATTTAGAAATACAGAGTCCCTTCAACCTACTGAAGGAACAAAGCCCTTTATACTTTGATCGTTTAGCGCAAATAGAGCAAGGAAACTGATTGTTATGGAGCCAAGATAGTCCCTCTTACAACTATCCCTCTCCCCGTTAACAACACTTTCTGGTCTTTTTGGAGCCCAGGAAAGGATTTTATATATATTTAATTCCCAGTATGAGCAGACAATCCTCACACTTTCTCCTACGGGCTCCGCAGTGCGAAGACCCCCAATACCCACCCTTTAAGCCACAATTTAAATATTACTGTCACTCACAGGGTATTGACGGACATTGAGGCTTAGCGGACAGAGGTTTTTTGGCCAATGAGAGATCCAAAATAAACTCGGCTTGGCTGTTTCTGTGGGATACGTCAACACACAGTATCCATCATCGCTCCACGAATAGTAGTAACACTGTTCTGCTGAGGGCCGGTCTGTATGCCGAGTGATGAAATGGTGCGTGCAGTATGAATGTCTCAGCGCATTTGGCTGAGTGGAGAGGAGTTAAGGAGCTTGAGCTGGGGGAGTGTCGCACAGTTTGGTTGGGGAGGGATCGGCTGTGTTTGCAATTGGCAGGACGTCGTTTATAATGCATCTAACTCCCGACAGAAGGACACGGTCGGGACCGAGATAACGAATAGAATACCGATATACAAGTACTTTGGCTTGGGAGGTATTAAAAAGCTTGAGGGAATAGTACTCTATGATATTCAACCTAGATAGTCGTAGGAGGCATGAGAAGGAGGAGAGACAGCAGGAGGAGGGAGGCGGTTGGAAGGACAGATCATAGTGCTCATTCATGATGCCGTGGGTTATATATATGGTGCGGTGCGTCTTAAAGGTGACAATGTCAGTATTTCAGCTGGAACAATCTTGGCTTCTCAGAATGCTCTTGAACCAATTAGAGCCTTGTAATCCAGCCACTTTATGGCTGGGAACCACATCTTAGCCGCAACTCTATAATGAAGGGGTATAAATGGGTATAAATGGGTATAATACATGTATTTATTATCACTAGACCTATACTTCTGTCAGACAGATTTCTAATATCTTGTCTTGTTAAAATGTTATTCGCCTTGCAATTTATGTCACCTTTAAGGCGCGCCGCACCATAGTCCAAATCCTCCTGCTAAATTTGTGAGGGAGTGTCGTGATCGAGATCATCTGAAGAGAAATACTGCGCCCTTCACTAGATTCGGTAATCGATTTCGAGCCTTGGAGATCAACTTATTTAGCGCAACACTAAATCCGAGTGTGGGTGCGGAAATCTCCTTGATCCCTACCGCCAAGGCCAGAATGTACCTACATTAGCTCTGAGAACCTTGATGGGTAACTACGGGATTCTCCGTCTCCCAAATTGACGTTACCGAACATTTTACATAATGTTTTGTTTGCATCGTAAAGGATGGACACAGGCAGTATGTAGAGCGTTTTGGCAACACCCAAAATTTTCAAATTTCGAGCTCTTAGCGGGCTACCCACACCAAAAACCGGTCGCCAAGAACTAAAAATTTAGACTCGGAAGTTGGTTGCCAAAACGCTCTAGTATGGTGATACACTTCAACTCCACGACTCCACTCAGATACACGGTCGCGGTGTTGTAGGACAAGAGAAATATTGCGAACGGAAACCCTTCAAGGCTTGGCGACATTCAAGCCCCGAAACACATATGTAGGTATATAATGTGCGGCCTTCCCCCTCCCTCCCCCATCTAGCTCTGTCCTGACCAACTCCCAGAGCCACCCTTGCGCCCCTACGTGGAAGGAGAAGTTCCATCAACAGCAGATGTTGTTCCACACGAGAACTACAACAACTACAACATGACGGTGACCCGTTTCTACCCTCTTCCTTCTTGGGATACTTCTACCCATGTCATCCTCGCACGTCTCGACCACATATTAGGGGGTCTACTCACAGGGTTAGGGTTACTTCTTTGAGGGTAGTGGCCTGCGGGTGAGGATTATATGTTGCCGCTTGGTTTGTTAAAGATTCCTATACGCGGGATGGAACTCTGGTACAGAGCGGCAGGCGATAATGCGTGGGCTCCGACATGGCCAGAACCCCTCTTGATTAGATGCGGTGTTAGCAAGGACACGTCAAGTGTTACCTCGGTTATCCTTGTGGAAGGTGCAAGGTCAAGCTAGATAGTGAAGTGGATGTGCGGGTGACACTCTGGGCAACACGAACCCACGACTATAGTTTGTTGTGCGCTATCTGTGTGCTTAATAACTCTCTTCGATGCTTCATTCGACTCTTGAGCTGTGCGGCACCTTGCCCTCTTGTTCTTGGGATGTAAATGTAAGCCAGCATAAAATGCGGATTATGCCTAGGGGAATAAGGAAGGTGACCAAGACGCTATCACACAAAATGACAAACTCGTGTACGTGTGAAGGCTGGCAAAACGGTTGGGGGCTCTAAAATCATCATTTATATAACCACCGTTAATAAACGGCTAGTCGCCCAGGGGCTAATGATCGATCCCCGCATCATTTGTGGTTGTTTCGATAGAGATTACTGATGAACCCTTACGGTATTTTGTGGTCGCTGGGCTGTGTATTGACAGAAGGCTCCCCTTTGTTAGTAGGGCTTCTGTATAGGAGCTGGAACGTCAACAAAAAAAAATTCTTCCAGCCAAACGGGAGATCTCTACAGATCCTTATCTTAATGATAGAGCTCCGATGGTTTTATCGCTCCCGGGACATTCCGGATAACGGTTCCTTCCGTGATGTACGTCGCCAGGTTAGAGAAAATTACCTAGTGATGCGTGTTCGCGAAAGACTCAAACACAGTTATGCTAAGTTAGCGACTACTAATTTATTTCATAAGAACCGTGAAGGAATCAAAGCCATGTGGGGGATTTGAAGCTAATACTGGCAAGGAGATCTGTAATCATAGGCGTTTGGTCGGGAAACCCTTCCCACATTCGTTTCCCTAGATACTTTGATTTCAAATGAATAACCTACATACGAGCGATCATATGAGTTTGTGGTATTTATGACTAATCTACCAGGGAAAACAATTGAAATGCCAAAATATATAAAGGCAAGGAGAAGGCCTTAAACAGACATCACATATACCTATACACGGACTGATTTCCACTCGAAATAAACCTTTGTATCTTAAGAAATTCTATTTGGTTGGGTATTCATTCTATGATGGATAGTGGTGTTATTTATTATGTGGTATTGTTTTGAATTTGAGGTATTTAACGAGGTGTATTCAGCGCTAGCATGCATTTTCTGTATGGCATACATTTTTCCAAACGTCAGGAAACTACTAGTATACTGTGTTAGATTTGAGACATACTGTATTGTCGATATATCAGATTGGTGGATAATCTTTACGCCATACTCTTACTGCATGTGACCTTTGTACCATAGATTGATTCGAACAAATATCCAAACAGGAGCACTAAATATGTGTTCGTTCATAGAATCGTGAATATTGGGCATCCCGTTCGCTCTGCCATACACAAGCACGATATCGCCCGGTTAGTACTGCAGTGGGTGACCATGCGGGAATCCCAGGTAACGAACTCAACATTCCCTTTTACTCTCCTTTTGTCCCCGATGTATTAGGGAATTGTGTAAGATCAATTGATTTTTTCCGGAGTCTGATTTTCCGGTTGGCGCCACTGAGGGTAGTTTTAACGTTTACCCTGATTGGAAGGAAGTTCCTGCTTAGTTTTATTTAGGCTTTTTAGTTTACTCCTCATTTTTCCTTTTCATAATTAAACTTTTTCGGGTTAGGTTAATTCCTGTTTATCTAAGGTGTCTTGTTTCTCGCAATCTACAACAAAACTTTGCTCCCGGCCGGCGTACAGTCTCTGTGTCGTCCTCGTACCATAATCCTTTTGCTCTATCCTTGGTTGTTACGTTTAATTTCTCTTTCTCAATCTCTGACGGGAATGCGGCAGCTCGTAGCCCTTTTGTTCACAATATTGGGGCCAATTCTTTCGCTATGTTGTTTGTTTCTCGCAAGTCCCATGCTAAGAGTCGTTCAGGCCTGTGAACAACACCGCCATGAAGGCGTATAACTAATTTACCCAGTCTTTGTCGTATCGGGAATTTGATCTCTGCCTGAAAGTGCTATTTACACATTGTGCTAGGGAAGACTGGCAATGGCTAGGAATAGGTGCGATTCGAAGTCAAGTCATAATAAATTGGTTTTGAACAGTCACGTTCTCTTTCCGGTATATTAAAGCAGCATCCTCCCTAGCCTACATATACACAGCCGGGGACTCCTTATGAGTAGACAGGCTAAACGCCCTAGTCGCCCCCAAGCTACCTTTTTCAGGAAATTTCTCGTGTAGCGATATGTAATGTCTCTTCTCCCGTATGGTTACCTTTCCAGACTACAGCGTGCAGGTATTTATTAACTCTGTGTGCGTGGTGAGGTTGCTGCAGAGGGGTTGTCTGCGTTGGCTTAGCCGGGGTCGTGGTTATGGGGTACTGCCCGTAGAGCATTTTTCATGCTCTCCCAACCCTAACCCTGCCCAAATGCCCAGGAGCAATTAAGGATATAATTCGTACGGCCCCCCAGAGCCAAGGCCTCACCTTGAATTCCCTAAGACCTTTCGCCAAATAAAAAAATACAAAGAATTATGACGTGTCTCTCAGAAGCCGGGGAGTACTAGATTAGCCAATTGACCAAGACTTTGGCATGGGGTTAAAAATTCGGCGGTTTTTCTTATTATGGCAAATTTGGTTATCACGTGGAAAAACGGCAAGTAACCTATGTAAGGGCTCCGAAGTACGACATAGGTGGCCTGATTTCGTTCAGGATACGCGATCGCCGTCGACTCCACTAGTACCGAATAGTTAATTAGAGGCTGGGCTCCTTAACGTGTTCAGCGCAAAGATAGAATTTCCACTTCCTATCAAGCCCTGGATTAAGGTTCGCCGACTAAGGGTATCTAGTGAACAAACCCTTAAGTTATAAATTCCCTTATTCACAGAAGCCCTAGGCCGTGAGTTTACATATGGCAATCTTTGACCGAGCGTGAACACCTTTTAAAATGTCCGGTTAGACACCTCTTGCCAAGTTAGAGATATTTACGTGATAGAGTGATTCTTCCAGCTCTGAGATTACTTTAATAAGTCCTCGCTTAAAGATTGACCTCAATGCTAGCAGCACTTCCTTCCTTTCAACCTTAGGCAAGTGGTGGTAGGAAAGATCTTAGTAACCCCGTGTTGCTTATACTTGTATGCGACCGTAACTGGGCCTTTGTAATTTGGGGACCGAAAACGGAATTGGCCATTACCTATCTTCCAGTTCCCAGGCTGAGATCCCTAATTATAAAATTGGCCTTTCCACCTGTGTCGAACCTGAGCGCGCCCGGACCCCATAGTTTATCAGCGGGTGGGTCGATCGTGGCGGCCCGGGTCTGGGCCGTCTTGTCTGAAGGGCTAGCACCACGTCCTAGTCTCTTTTTTCACTATGGTTCTATACCAGCATTCAAGCTCCCGAGACTGGTCCCTAGCCCTAGACTGATCTCGCAATGTTAGAAAAATATTGCAAAAAATAAACTTTGAGCAATATCAAGATCTCTTCTTGTGAGGACCTGTGACTTCCTAGATGGGTCAGTTACGCGCAGTAGGTACATCTGTTCCTTCTTCCACGAAGCGGTATGGCTACAGGCTGTTTCCGAGTATTGGACCGCAAGATATGGCCTAAGTTTATCGGTTCCGGGCGCGATATAACTATTGACGGGTGTCTCTCTAGTCTCGAACTTTCCATTTGAACCACGTCAGCTTGTGGTACCTTAAGGCTATGTGATCCAGCATGATGGGTAATGCTGGTTGGGGACACCCGTAACCCGACCAATTTCGGTGGTCAACTTCAACCGCTAAGGGCCCGTTTGGCAACCAGACAAAACGGTGTTTCCAAGGATCAAGGCCTAACAAAAAGGTCGTTGAAACGGGGTTTGCAAGGGTGGAAACTCCGTTTTGGCCTGTTGCCAAACGGGTCCTAATAACTTTCCCCAGCCATACCCTATTTTGGTATTCTGTCTATTCAGCGATAGTTCCCCTTCCTATCTACAACTCAATAGAGCCAGAGGAATTTTATCCTTTTTTGTGGTGGACCTGTTGATTTTTCTAAAAGTTGGACTTTTAATGGAGGGTCAAACGAATGCTAACTTATAATTTCAAGATAACTACGCAATTTGGACCTCTCTATGCATCCAAATTAGGTAGTGCTGAGTGGTTAATGGCCAAAAAAAAATGGAGGTCTTGGCGTACTGGCAATTAATCCTGCCAGTCAATTACTCGATTGGAAAGGATATTCGGAAACCGATGTGCTTTTTGATTCCACCAAGCATCACAATGATAAAAGTGTTATCATTGATTATATATCTATGGGCGAGAGAAGACCCATATAGACGGTTTCACTAGCCACCCGGACACCCCCCTCACTCAGACAGTTAGCGTAAAAAAGGGAGGATCAACAATTTAAGTGGCTCTATCTCTTCTTTACCAATCATCATCGACTGTCTGAGTGAGGGGGTGTCCGAGTGGCTAGGGAAGTCGTGGCTGATGTGGCGTCCGGGCAACCAAAACATCCATGTTATATACCCCAAATGTTTACCCACTTTAAAACCAACTCCGGGGCACTTGTGGCTCGGTTCCACCCATCCCGCACGCTCTAAATAGGGTCTGAACTCGAAGTGGAGATGTTTCAATGACGCGGTTGCAAATTAGCTAAGCGTGGGATCAATGCTAAATTTATAAATCGAAATTCTATGGCTTGATCTCCGCAAGGTCAAAGCCCTTGAAATTCACCATTTCTTCCAATTAGGTTTTCAGGGATACATAAAGTTTCAGGACCGCTAACATAGTGATTTTGAACGACCAGCGCAATTAGGGGCGGGAGTGCCGCCGAGGGTGCCAAGGTTTTGGTCCTGTTCTATTTCAGGTTCCACGTCCCTACGGGCTTCATCTTCCCACCCTAGTACAGTTTTGTGAGGCTTGGTACATTTGATCGCGAGAAGACGGCGGTTCTACCGCACGACGTTCAACCTTTCCCACTTGCGGTGCACCACCTTGATGGCGCCAAGGATTGACTACTACAAAGAGAGCATAACTTCAAAGAACCTTGTTTGAAAAAACAAAAACTGAAAAAGGCCAAGAAAACGCGCCGGCAAGGGGTAGACATGTGAGGGGAAGTATCGAACCAGATGTTCTAATGCCTCCACGGGGAATATCCGCCTTGCTCCACAAGAAATCATAAACGTGGCCTGAGTATAATGGCCCATCCCCGCACGGTAAGGCAGACTTCAGTCATCATTAAGAACGTGCACAAAACCTGACAGTATCTAAATATAGGGCTATGCACCCCCCCAGTGGCAGCTCCTGCCCGACAACAATTGATATTTGAACCGGATCCACCCCTGCACGAGGGATGATGTCCATCGCGGATGTTCTAGAAAAATAAATATAGTAAACCAGCCTCACATTAAGAAAATCTAGGTCTCCGGGGGGTCGTGATACATACCCGAAGGCAAGGATTCCAGGTCTTTGTGGCGGCCTGCAGGTTCCAAGCTCGAACCTCCTAGTACCAAGGATCATACCTATCGAAGTTCATCAAATGAAGTTATGTATTCCCCAGTTTACTGCCCCCAACGAGGTTACCGTAAGATGATAGGCAGCCTGATATGATGGAACCTCGTATCTTCCAATGACCAAGGTATTAAGGTATTATCACTTACTGATGGATACTGGGCGTTGGCAGACTGGGGCTTTCGGCCGATAAGAGAAAATAATAAACCGGGCTTTACTAGTCCCCTTCAGCGGAGCCCGTCAACGTGCAGTATTCATTCACCCCCCAGGAAATAATGATGTATTCATTTGGCCTCGGTATACATAGTACATAGATCAACTACCCTTCTAATTTACCAGGATAGTGTGAATTTCCTATCAACCAGCATAGATTATTTCATTATAAAGCCAACTGGTCTCAAAATGCAGACCTAATGTAAATATAAAGCGCTCGAGACTTGAGAAATACATTTGGGGGTGACTGACGGCTCCAGTGCATTCCCAGTTGTCAGATTGAATTATTATAATATGTAGGGTTTGTGTTATTATAATTTAGTTTCAGTTTTAGGAACTTGGTTGAGAGATTCAAAAGTTTTTCAGTTAAATAGAAGGGTGTTCTATTGATTCAGCGCAACGGAATCTCTCAGATCTTGCGGTACTAACTAGTCTCGGTAGATTCTTTTATCCTTGGAGGTGGGGCAGGGGACCATCTTTTACGTTTCGGGGGCTATGCTATGCCCAAGGTCAATATGGTGGGAAATAATAGGAGTAAACAACCTGTAACTAGAATTGCGGGGGAAGCTGGGCAAGGATCAACTTATCCGTCTAGCGCTAGTGGTCGAAGGTTAAAAATTATCACTTAATTGCTACACCTCGAACGAGTGAGTGGTGAGCGTTTATACACATCAAAAAACTATTGTAGGGGGGTTTTCGGTCTTCGGACGTCAGTCGCCCCACAGTGTTGGCGGTACGAGATATTATACGGTTGGTGCGGGATTCGGAGCATTGTGATCCGTCTAAGATTGTTTAAGCGGTTCAAAATCGTTTGGTTTTAACTAAGACCAGAGTAGATATACTGGATTACGTTCACCCCTTAAAGATTAGTACAGGAGGATCAGGCAGTTTAGTCCAATGAGCCGGTTATAAGCGGATGGATGCGGGCCGCGTGTCTCCTTCTGGGGCCCGTTTAATCTACATCTACCCTTTTGCGGGGCTGGAGGTAGCGTGCTCTGTATGCTTAGGGGAATTTTTGTTTAATTGAATTGTATGAGAGTCGTTAGGCGTTTCAAATTATAACGGTCGATAGAACACTATAACCTTTAATGAACAAAAGGAAGGGTGATAGATATCGATGAAGTATGAGCGAGATCACGTACCCCCATGTCCGTAGGGATAGAATCCTCCGGTCCCTACGCTAATCCACCACGTCTTTTATTCACGGTCCGAGGTGCATAAGGGACGAACCCCACATATTCCATTAGCAGCTACTACCTACAGCTATCCTCCACTCAAAAGGGAGCTCTTGTTTGCACCAAACATCCTTTAGCTCCGGATATACCGCTGGCAACCGTATAGGCGGTGACGGTTCCGCCTCTAGGCGAGTGTGTCAAATAATACAAATCATATAGAGCCAGTCCCTACCGAACTTTGGTTCTTACTCTCATCTCATCGTCCCTACGAACGTTCATTTTGACTCATTCATTCCGGCTCAAACTTCTATACCAATTCTTGGTTTGCATGGTTTCTAGCTCCTTTTCTTTATAGATATAGATACAGGCCCATATGCCCTATTAACTGAGTCTAATCTAGAGGTTTGATCTATATTCTTACTATCAAGAATCTCCCTGGATACATCCACAAAAGGTGTTTCTGCCCCCTTTGCTAGCCCGCCGCACACCAGACTGCAACGCATTAGTACTTGCCAACACAATTCGGGGCTTGTTCAAAGATCACCATCGCTCGACGACGGGCCTATCTTTCAAACTATCTAATCCGTGAGTAAACACGCGGTTACACAAACGCTTGACAAGGTGTTGGGGCTTATACGTAGAAGCTCAATATATCGCAGTTTAAATTCGATCTTGCACATCTCTCTACATCCCTCAGAGCATGAGAGAACTACCGCTCCTAATTTTAGTCACACTTTTCAGGTTTTCCGCCGACGACGAGCAGCCCGGGAAATACGTGTGCACCACTCCGCTATCAGGCATCTATAGCCCGGCTCTACGGTACATCGTCTACGCGTTCTTTTTCATCGCCTTTGCACTCCGCAGTTACGAATGGGCTGTGGGGCCAAGCCTTGCAACAGCAATGTTGTATAGCGCCACGGCCAGTATACATTCGATACCTATCGCAGCTCAGAGGAATGACTCTGGATTCCTAAACCCCGACGTCTACCCAACCGTAGCTCTCACGATATTCAGCCTTCTCGCTGCGTTACCTGTCCTGATGTGGTCGTCATGCTTCCGAGACCAGGTCAGGGAAGATGGACCCCAGAGGGCAGAGACGAAGAGACGCCATAAGCTCATTGTGCACTTATGGGTGACCTTACTTTTCATTGGAATTATCTCAAGTTGGATAACCTCTGTACACCCCATCCCCCTGGTGGATGATCCAGAGGCGTGCAAGGACGGAATAGCACTGAAGATCCACGAGAAACCTCTGATGGTTAGGTTGGGTGGCGCATCTGATGCCTTTGGTATACTTCTGAAAGGTTGCTTGGTGATACTTGTCGTCAACTTGGTTTTGGCTTTCTTATGTTCGACCTCACAACAGAATCCGCTGTCACTTACCAGAGGCCTTAACAGGTCGTGGACATATCGGTTCTGTGGTCACGGTGTGGTACTCTTTATTGTGGTGCTCTTGGGGCTAGTTTGTATAATTGTCGGTCTTTACGTTGTTGCGTGTTTGGAGAGGGCGATGTTGGAGGACAATGGGTGGCCATGTGGTGAAAGCATTACAAATGTGGGGCAATGGGGTGAAGTCGCTCATATATTACTTGCCCTTGTGGGCTTTGCAATAATGAGAGTCAGGAGAGTTGATGAAAGCAATCAATGTAGCCCGCATCAACCAATCGATTCAGCACAAGCTGGATCCTTTTGGGGAGGCTAATTACGGCTTTGGTCCCGAGTTCTAAATATATATTGAACCACATTATGTTTTATGGCTATCTTTAGGGTGCCAATCGCAGTTCAATTGATATGAGAGTGATAACAAGATCTATTAGCCAAACTAATACCTTTTGCCGACAATCAATTGATGAAGCCATACAAGATAGCCTTATATCTCAGGGCGCCACTAAAACGCTTACCCCCACCCCTCCCCGCCCCACACACACACCTAAAACAAACGTAAAGAAAAAAGAAAGACTTTGCCAATTTCCAGAAATCGTAGTGAGATAAGTAAGAGTTGATCAATAACTTTAGCCTAGAGGGGCCGTTTAAGCAAAACGCCAAGACCTCCACACTTTGGAGCTTGTCTTGCAACGTGTCAAAAAGCTGGAATATTTTAAGCCCGTCTGGACAGCCCTCTGATGTTGCAACATTGCCAAGTAGCCCTGAGGTAATAGAATAACCCCACTCCAATCTCACGACCGAAAGGGTGGTGGTGGGGTTGACAATTGCCATTCACAGGGATTATGACTATGAGTGAGAAACAGCCAAGCTTCTTTTTAATACAATATTTCTTATTCGCTGAAATCCCCTTGTTCGTCAACACCCAGTGTCCGTCCTCACCGGTCGGCGGCTGTACCGCTCAGGTACATGCGACGTCTGACGTAGTCCTGCAACTGCTTCGCACAGTACCTATGGCGCGAGAAGCCGTGTGTGTGTGTGTGAGCCTCAAAGAACCCGCATGTATTAGCAGCTGTTTGCGAAAGACACCATCCCTTGGACGTATCAGACGTTTAGAGAATGTCTCTCTTGCAAAAACCGGCGAACTTCATGACACATTACAGTGGCTTTCGAAAAGCCATGGTGGTCTGTTGCAACGGACTATCGGTACCCTACCGAGATTTTCCAAATGTCTTATGCGTCCAAGAGTAAAAATACGAATAAATTAGTTATGGTGCGGCGCGCCTTAAAGGTGACATAAATTGCACTGCGAATAACTTTTCAACCAGACAGGATATCAAAAATCTATGAAGCCAAATTGTAGGTATAGGTATGATAAAGATTTTGGCTTCATGGATTTTTGATGTCTTGTCTTGTTGAAAAGTTATTAGCGATGCCATTTACCTGTTTTTGTATCTAAAAAGCGCCAAGACCTGGTGAAGTGGAACAGTATTATACCCATTTATACCCCTTCATTACAGAGTTACGGCTAAGATGTCATTTCCAGCCGTAAAGTGGCTGGATTGCAATGCTCTAATTGGTTCAAAAGCATCCGGAGTAGCCAAGATTGTTCCAGCTGGAATACCGACATGTCACCTTTAAGACGCGCTGCACCATAACTCATTCTTACTACCCCCCATACCCCCCGAGCTACAGCCAATCTGAAGAATGTAAACCACAATCCACAGTGGAGATAGCGGTTGTAATTACGAAGGAACACACGTATTCTGCCTTGAGGGGGCCCACTGCCGCTTGATCACTGGTGTGTACCCAGGTCGCTACGCACGCTGTATCTTAGGTCCCTTGACGCGGGGGTCCGTCCGTGCCTTATGCAGCTTCCTTATACTCGCCAAATTTTTTGTCTCTGTAAATATTCCTATCCTATATGTATATACACCGGGGGTGTACAAATAGGCCCCGGAGGTAGTGATGATACCTCTACGTAGTATAGAAACAACCGTTCTTCTATGGTTGGATCACCTCCTTCCAGCTAAGCTAGGTTCACACAACTAGCCCCGATCACACGGTACTAAATCAATCGAGTGAGTAGATGTCATAAAGATTCGATGCTTGATGTCCAATGGGGTCAAGAGAAACCTCTTGGCAAAACATTTGTACTTATAAAAAAGGCTTTGGCGAGTAGGCATCCGATATTACTAACGCGACGAGCTGTTAGTTCGAGGTTAACACATAGAGGCTGCCGCATCTATCTTCGGACTTGTAGCCATCGGCACAAAAGTTTACATCACATTGAACCATTTTACTTCCACCTGCAAGGACGCTCCGTCCATCGTCCAAACTGTGTGCGATGTGGTCCGGGACTTCAAGTTCGCTCTCGAGAAGCCTCGCCCTTACGTCGAATGGAGAGTATTGATTACCTTATTGGGTGCTGCAGCAACAGATATCAGCCAGCTTTCTATGACCTTGGGATCATGCATGGTTACCTTCTCGGCGGTTCAGAGAGCGATGGATCCGTTGTTACCAACCGAGTCCGAAATGAACTACATCGGCCGCATTAGATGGACAATTTCCACGGGAGATATAAATCAGTCTGGTCGAGCAGCATTGCACGAGGCGGTGTTAACGCTTGACTACTTGCTAGTAGAAGAGCTGCTAGTCAGGGGGGCAAACATTGGAATCAGTACACCTGAGGGTCGTACTCCTTTGATGCAATATATCAAGTCCCAAAAAGATAAAGAATTTGATCCGAAGGTTGTGGAACTTTTGTTCAAATTCGGAGCATCGGTTTAGAGTATCGATCTAGAAGGCAATAACGCTTTGATCCTTTCGCCAAGCCTGGATCTGTGGACCTGATACGGGCCATTCTAGATAGAGGGCCCGATATAGAAGTACAGAACCATAGTGGTCTTACGGCATTACATGAAGCTCTCCGCCGAAAGAGGTGCCTCAAATACGTTGAGGTACTCATAGAGGCAGGTCCCGATGTCAATATGATGGCGGCGGGTTGCCGCCCTCCACTTCATTTTTATCTAAACCACTGCAACCGTCACCAATGGGACCAAGAGTTCAGCTCGCCAAAACACTCCCCTATAGTCGTTGGAGAATTCCTCATACGATCAGAGGCGGATATTCACATGGCCAGTGAAGGAATGAATACCTTACACAACATTATCCTCCGATCATCCTGCCTACCATTGATGAAAACCATCGTGGCCCTAGGCGTTGATATCAGCCCCGCCACTCTAGAAGGCACTGCGCTCCTTTTAGAGGCTATTAAAGCGATGCCGTTCCCAATCTTGGGGGCTAAGAACTAGTCGACTTCCTTCTTGATCCGGACGTATCACTTGAGAGCGTGGACTCTGATGGACACAATTCCCTCATGCTTGCCGCGCGTTTTGGGTTTCTAAGTATTGTTAAACCACTTTTGGAGAGAGGTGCGAAGGTAGAGGCGACGAACACAGTATCAGGTAAGGACATACTTGAAGAGGCTATTACTCATCATGTTTTCATGATGGATAGATGTCTATTGTCCATTGGGACCTGTGCTAACACCCTTTATAATCAAGGTTACACTCCACTACATTATGCCTGTATGAGCTACTTATATCCCCATCCATGTCTGAGCGCTCCAACATAATCAGGTACCTCCTTGACCCCCCCACCCCGGTTGCAAGCATGGGTAATGATGGTTGTACTGCCACCCACTACCACCTTAATCAAATTGGAAAGAGGAAGAGGGATTTCGACACCAGACCTGTCCAGGACATGTTAGCTAGGGGAGCAGATATTCATCAGGTTAACTCCAAAGGAGAGAGCGCCATATCATACCCCAAGGATCCGCAACGTCAGGATGACTTTGATACTCTGTCAAGTATGAAAGGTACAACAGCAGGAACACCGATGGTGGAGGATGTTAGAAAACGAGTTATTTGTGTTAATTGATTACTACCTACTATGTTACGTCGCAATTTTAAAATCGGCAATATCTCGAGAAACACATTTCGTGTGAGATTTGATGTGAGCAGATACTAGATTAGTCTGATAGATAGTTGGCCTTAGAACATGTTGGGGTTGCGAATCGGAGCCACGATTAGTGGGATAGGCTGCTAAGAACATTAGACTCACGCTCTATACGACCAGCAGTAAATGCCACTTCGAAACTTCGGCCATAACACAATCAGAATATATCTATAGCTAGTTAATACGGTATTTAAGCTCCAACGAGCTATTTTGGTATATGACGGGCGACAAGAACTTAGCCGAACCTCGGAGGGTCTGAAAGACTGAACCGCTGGTTGAGCTCCGAGGTCGAGAGCAGTGACCCTCCATCCCTATGCCTACTACCGTGCTTGCTCTCAAGACCAGCTGCCATGTTTAATCAACGTTCATGAAGTAACCCTAACCCACACTCTCTAGGGCCAATAGCGCCTCGTCAAAATAATCCGCGTATGTAGTTTGGCCCTAACTAGTTGCCCAACAGAACAAACCTTAACTCCAAGGCCACAACACGCTCCCCGCCGTACGTGATTACTGATCCAACGATGTCTCCCAGGTGTATTCCATGGGTCAAGATGTCCCGCCGATAGCTACGGTTACGCCCCAAAAGCGCGACGAAGGGCAATAACACCCCCGTATTTGCGGAAATTCCCAGCAGTATGGCCATCCTTATATTATTCTCTATCACCAATGTTTCTCTCAAGAGTAAGTCTAACCCTCGCCAACACCCGACGAGCATGATCGCGGGGCTCCCAAGTTCCAGTGGGTCAGCTCCACTCTCGGCAACTGTGTACCAGGGATCAGGTAAGCAACCATGTTCTAGCCCAGTGCCAAGGTGTTCCTCCATACTGCCACTGTCTCGACCAATCATAATCACAGAATATCACTCGATTTCCTTGGCGAGCGAGCATCAAAGCCCAAACGGGGGCAAAGGTATACTCACATGGCAGGTCAGGCCCGTACCTGGCAAGCGTGCACTGTTCGTATTCGACGTGCACTAGCGTCTCGGCCACCAGGCAGGAAAAGAACCAATCAAAAGCCACGCCAGGGGGTGGGGGCTTCGGGCTGCGAAAATCCGAGGGGGGTGCAGATACAAACTCTATAGTCGACTGTAACCGCCAACCCCAGAGGTATACCTCAGAAGGCCTCAGTGCCCATTATGAGTAGTAATTAGGGTATTTATACAGCACCAGATTACTGCTCGTGAACTTTGCAACTGCGGAAAGAATAGAGCTATCTCATGTTATCTATTTTTTTATACTCCATACATGCATGCAGCCCTTAGCTATAGGCTATGGCAACCATCCCCTTCCTCGTTTCCGAAGTGGATGAATTCTCTCCCCGCACTTGCACCGCCACTCTCAACTAAAATGATCAAAGGAAAGAAATAAAACAGACTCAAAATCGGGCTCAAACTCAACCCTTTCCCTCTAATGCGCTGATTAACTCGAGGCTCATCATCCGTCGGGGGGTCTCACTCCCTCTCTACCCTCCCCACCCATATTGTTGCTCTCTCCGCTCACTCTCCTCTGCTAGCGATTTCATGTTACTATGCTAACCAATTTAAGTAAAGTTATATAAATCTACGAAGCATCATGCGTCTTCCTACCCTCGAATGGCCTTCGTGTTTGTTGCTGCCTAGCTCGTCGCTGCTACCCCCGTCCCCGTCAGTTCCGACAGCACGCCCGACCGCGGCCAAAGACACAGCAGGGAATCGGGACTAGCAGCCGCGTAATCACGACGCGACCCAGTGCGAGGCCGATATGTAAGTATGATGTCATGGATTTCTGAGTTTGGTAATGGTTGCGGGAATACATGGCGGTCGGGAGTGTGTTGGTTGAGAGGATCCGCGTTAGTTGGCTAAATCTTCTCTCCGTGTGTTCCGGGTGGTCCATACATAATGGAGGGTCTTATCTTTTTCTTTTGTCGTCAGGGTAGAATCCGGTGGATGGGCGTAGATGCCAGTCTCGCCTATTTTTAGTCTTTACATAACACCCCCGCAGCTAGCCTAGCACTTGCACTTGGCGCTGGACTGATGATTCACGATAATGTCGCTTCCTCTTCATGGTTTAATGCGAGGATTGGCCCAGATGTTATATAAATAAAAAGTACATACTTTCTGGCATGACATTGGAGGAGAAAAGTCTCTTTATCATCGTAGCTCCTTAATATTGAGAGGAGACCCCACAACGAAAAAATGAAGAACAAGCACCACGATTAATCCACACCACCACCTAACATACCACTCACGCGCCGTGTGTCTCCAAGGGAAACATCGTCGCGATCGGTAGCGAGCACGTCTGGGGGAACTACCAGCCAACATAGTCATTCCTCTCCAACCCCTTCACTCCTCCGCTAAACTGGCCTCTGCTCACCGCCCCCTCTCTTATCCATACTGCACCCCACAGAGCCGTCTCTGTATCCTCACCGCTCGCGGGAGCTTGGATCATCGTGTATCACTCGCCCACAAGCAGTGTGTCTTGGCGTGCGAGTGATGCGTTGTGATTACCGATTACTCCCCGCCCAGCTAACCGGCGGGTGTGCAAGAGTGAGTGACAGACTGGGGCCTTGAGGTATGACACCCTCTCCCGCGATGGATACCGCCCTTGCAGCGGCACCAAACGTCGTTACGCCCGCGCTACGCGCATCCCGCTCCGCCAACACTCCAAATGCTGGTGGGAATCTGTCGGTTGCGTTGCGTGGGGCAAACCTGGTCGCCGCGCCGTACGGCTTTGTGATTGCTACTGTATATCACTGCTAGCGACCGGTCGGTAGTGCTGGCACTAAAATAAAATGCTTATATTGGGCTTGTGATATCGAACTGCCATAGGCCTAGGTATCGGGGGTCGGACTAGCTGCAACTGGATACCATACGCGTCGGGCTTTCCAAGGGTGCAGAGGCGGTTGGTAGAGTAGGTATAGACAGATAGCCCGATTGATATACGTCCAGTTGGCCGGGGAAGGTGACACCCGCAGCCTGCGTGTCGCTGGGTGGATGAGGGGGTTGTGTTGCCCCCCCATTATCTTAGGAGAGAGATCTTCACTCGTGTTTCAGGTACAGTTTCATTACTTTACTGAGCCACCCACACAGGGACTACGAGAGTGGCGCGGCCAAGTCAAATAAGTGGGCATGGACACTCCCCCGCCAGGCAGCAGACGAAAGAGAGATGGGGGGGGGGGACCAAAGGAGACCAGACCTACATACCTGGTTCTCGACGGCGTGAAAGCTGTTGAGACCATTCTCTCCCTCTCTCCATATTGCTTTATTTTTGTCTAGATACATCGCACAAATGCTAGGAGAGACAGGTGGGGGGAGGGGGAGTGGATGTAAAACGAGATGTGGCTGCCAGGTACATGCATGGTGGGGTATACAGGATAACAGATATCGGACCCACTCGGCCCACAAGCTCCTCCTATTGATGCATAACCCCCTACCTCCGTTCCCTCGAACACCGACCCAAAACACGTAACCTCCCCCACCTCACCCCCTCTTCCACCGTACAATACTGACGCACGCCACCACCGCACCATACCGCCGAGTGTAGTACGTCCAATATCTACCCCCACAACACGACGCTGAGGCAGCGTCGGCCATCGGGGACGTGGCAGCAGGCCATCTGTGAAGGCGACATCGGTCAATTGGTACGGAGGATTTGTCGGCGACGGTGGGTATGCCCGTGGCGTTGGAGTTATTTGGGGGGGGCTGTATGTTGGGTAGACTCTACTACGCTAGGAAATGCATCATTTGATGTAATATCGACACGTTGCCCGTACAAAACCTAGGATGGTAATGCATCCTTTGATGCATTACCTGTCGAGGGCTCTCCTGATCGGTATGCATGATGCATTTTATGACAACTTTGGGAAAGGCATCAGGAAAGGCATCAGGAAAGGCGTCGGTAAAGTCATCGAATAGCTATAGACTCGCTTGATTAGAGCTATTATCATATTATTATTATATCAATTGATGGCCTAGCTGGAAAGATGTGCAATTTCTTAGTGGAAGCACTCTCGTTTGAACCCTAACATAAACTAGTTTTTTATTTCTGGATCATATACATTTACTGATCCTTTTACTGATCCTTTTACTCCTTGGAAAGTCGTCAAAAGAGACTAGGATGCATACGCCGATGCATATGCCGATGCATTCGCTGATGCATTCGCCGATTCATATCTATATTAATTCGAAGGATGCAATTCATGATGCATTTTGAGACCCATTTTCGATGGATTACCTGGCGTAGTAGGGAGAGAGAGTCGATTATCACCGGGAAGGTTTAGCTTAAGGCCTGAGCAATCTTTAGATGCCCGCTCCGCCGCAGTCTCATCAAACGTGCGGATGGGGGGAGGGAGAGGGAGTATGGTAAGTCGACAGGCTAGAACATATCCTTCCCGTACTGCGCTGGCTCGGAGCGTAAAGGCTGCTAGCTGTCACGAGTTAATTGCAGAGAATTAGTAGATAATCTCAATCTCCCACCCACCGTGAGAGCAGCTCTTCTTCCCTCGATTCAGTCATTGTATCGTCCCGTGCCGCGCCTGCACCGCCTCAACCAACAATCGACCAATCCTCGTATTAAGGGGACCCAGGAGACCCACCCCTAGTTGTATTTATGTTGAGAGGAGATGTTACTTCTTTCTTCCTTAATCAGGCCTACCGCGTTCTAGAGAGTTCATAAACACCTGATCGGCGGGCAGGGTGGGGTGTGTGTTGGTATTCCAATATTTAAAGATAATATATGCGGAGTAAATTCACTTTCCCTCCCCATAATGGACAGGGGCGCCTGACCATACCCGAATATTCATGATAAGGTAGTCAAGATACAACATATACGGCTAGAGTCTTTACACCCTCTAATAACTAGGGCGCTGCGTACAGGCTCTTACCCAATAAACCTAACAGGTAAAGGTCGTCGCGCTGGACGTGGAGGTGTTTCGGAGAGGTTGACCGAGTGGGAGGAATCGCGCTATGGAGTCCCTAGTAATGGAGACACGGCTCGAGGAGAGGCCGCGGGGGTGTGATCATGGAAGTCGCGGCACAGAGGAACCACCGAGTGATATCTGGTGATTTGGATTCGTGGCCGCTTGACGGTAAAAGAGTAACCACCCCGACCGAAGGTATAGCCGTATGAAGCTCATAGCCAGGAGAGACCAGGAGCTAAAGAGGAGGTCCCAGTCGCGACGGCTGTAGAGGTTAATAGCGAGTAACACTTAGTAACTAGAAACCTCTAGAAAGCGTTTCCAGAGATTTACGGGGGTGAGGGGGTGATGTTTGGTGCCCAATTTAGATCCGTTAAGGTATAATTGAGGGTATCTTAGAGAGAATCATATGCGAAGGAAAAGTATTGTCAAAACCATAAGCACTTCAGGGTTAGGGCTAGGATTTACAGATCCTACACCTCCACCTTCACCTCAGACCTCCGCCTATAAATCATGATCTGTACGCCTTCATCTGTAAGCCTTCATCTTCATCTCTACACCCCGTCTCTACGCCCCCATCCGTTTGCCTCCATCCCTACGTACGCCTTCATCTCTACGGCATTCTTTCAGCAGCTGCTTTATCTCCACGGCCTCATATCGGCGGCCTCTTCATCTCTACGGCTTCATTTCTATGCCTGAATTTAGGCCCCACCCCCGCTGCAATCGAACATCATATCACCGTCCAGACATCGCCTAATCAGTAAAATAGACAGTGAACCCAGCAAAGATATCAGCCAATAGTCGCGCAGGCATATATTTGTACATAGAATTAAATAAACGATGTACAGTTAATCACATCCCCATACAGATATGCGGACAGGCGGTAGTGTATACGGACGAAAGTAAGTCAATAAAGACCTTTAAAAAATGAATATTAAAAATCAAAAAAGTCCTATACTATGTAGTATGCCTATATATGCCCGAATGAATTAATTCTACGGTCCCTCAAACGCCCTGTTTTCCTAGGGGTTATATATATTAAACTTTAGTATATAGGGTAATTCGGTGAAAAATCTGGATGCGCAGGCAGGCCAATATTCACGCTCCTTTGGGCATAGGTAAATTTCACTTGATTGTTTCCCCATTTAATATATACATTCTCTCTACTAGCAACCTTTCCTACCTACTTACCTACCTCGATTCGGTTGGGGGATGGATTTGTTGGATTGGGTACATACTGAATTCGCTGGATAGAGTGCTAAATCCGCTGGATTGGGTGCTCGCTGCATTGGGTGCCTACTTCACCGATTAGGTGCTGTTGATTCGTTGCTCGCTTACTAGGAGGTGTTTGACCTAGCTAGATTCGGTGAGTTTAGTGCTGGTTTCGCCGCATTAGGTGCTGGGTTTGATGGAGTCGCTGGATTCGCTGGATTCGCTGGATTCACAGCCTAGCTCACCGATTAACTCATGTCTGGAAGATGATAGGATGCTCAGTTGCAGCGGGGATGAAGGCGTAGAAGAGGGCGTAGAAGAGGGCGTAGAAGAGGATATAGAAATGAAGCCGTAGAGATGAAGAGGCTGCCAAGACGAAGCCGTAGAGATGAAGGTGCTTGGTTCCGTACTCGTTTGCATTCCGTACTCGTTTGGATTCCCTTGATTCGCTGCTTGATTCGGTTCTTGATTCGCTGTCTGCTTTACCGATTATCCCATATCTAGTCGATGATAGAATGCTCAATTGCGGCGGGGGTGAAGGCATGGTGATAAAGGCGTAGAGGTGATGGTGTAGAGGTGTAGAGGTGCAGAGGTGGAGGTGTAGAGGGGGTAGAGACGGAAGGCGTGCGTGTTTGATATCTGCTAAGTCCTAACCCTAACCCTCAACTCAAAAGCTTACGGATTTTCCTAATGCCTATTTCTTCGATATGAGGTGAACTACCATTTTGTATGTCCCCCATTTGCAGCATAACACTGGTTTACCCTTCTAGGCATACTATCAACCCAAGCATCAAAGGTCTCTTGAGGATACCCTCCCACTCCTCTACAGTAGTTCTCCATAACTCATCTACATTATGAGGTCTTCTGTGTTTCTTATGCCATCTTTTTCAAGTTCTTAGTCTAGACTTCAGTAGGTTCCAGGCATTTCCGATAGGGTTGAGATCTGGTGAATAGGGAGGCCAGTTTAAGGATTGTATCCCATACTCTTTTTTATACTCCATCGCTAAATGATGTCAGAGGTTCTATGGGGTTCGGTCGGACAAATGGATTTCTAATATATTGGGCTTGGCTAGAGGGTGGTGTTGTTACGAGGGATTTCTACTCGCGACAGGTAACAAGTACCCGAATATGCAGCTGCAGGTTTTTGCTGTATTTTTGACTTCTACTCCAATAGAGACTGCAGATTAAGACGTGCATTTTCTGGTACTTGTTGCTTGTCGCGAGTATGAGTATAAGAGCGATACTTGGGTTAAAACTCAAATACGATTCTGGGAAGACAGAAAACCCTTTCATCTCGTCGAATATTCTCGTTGCTCGTGATTGGTGTACTTTGCATTTAGCCCCATAGAGAGCAAATTTCCGAGGTCCAATTCTTCTCAACCTGTAAATCGCTTAACCCTGTTTTCTGCCGCAGGATCTATTTGCGTATTTTGTAAAATATGCACCGTTAGATCCAAGTTGTGAGATGACATTCGGTTACAGACTTCAAATACCGAAAAATTGGCTATCTCCGGCCAGGGATTACCTCCTGCACGATTGGTTGAAGGGCGTAGATCAGGTCTGCTTATAGCAATTTTGATCTCATATGTATAGCCAATTTCTCGAGTAATGGCGGTAAGTACCTCGCTTCATTGTGGTATATTTGAAGCGTTCCGGTGGATATTTTGAGGGTTTGTGGGCGTTCAGACATGGTCTGTAGATTTCCCCATGAGTTGTTGTGGGCCCTTTCTTTGCAAGATCTGTAACCTACTAACTTACATACTTCAAGGCTCCAGGTTTGAATGCCTCCAGGATCCACGGGAAGGCTTCCATTAATAGAGTCTCTTCAAGCTGAATAATTATATTACTTACCAGAAAGATGTTGTCGCCTCTCAAAATCTTTTACCTTACTCTACTCCTGCCTCCTATGGTTGGGGACACTCTGAGGCGGAGTGTCAAAGTTGCTTAACTTTGAGGCTTAATGGCCAACCACCACAATAGAGTGTGTTGGCCACACTCATATTTTCAATTTTTGGAGCTCTTGGCGGGCTATCCACACCAAAAACCGGTCGCCAAGAACTACATGCAAATATTTAGGCCCAGGAGTTGTTGGCCAATACGCTCTAATGCATTAAGCACTGTAACAGAGCCCAATTAATTTTATCTGTTGTGGTTGTTGAGCTATTGAATTTCTAAAAGTTGGGTTTTTGATGAGAGGCCGACCAAATGTCGCACATTAATTACTTTCCAGGTCAATAATTACCCGATTGGGAACTGTGCTCGCGGATAACTACCTGATTGGGAATAAATTACTGATTGATGGCTGGTGTCTTGGCATAAACTCGCTGTCTTGGCCATTTCCGTGCCAAGTGATTACCAGATTAGGAAGGTGATCTCCACTGGGGTCCCAACCATAGAGTAGCCACCGATGCCAAGATTAATTGAGATAGAAACCAACCCTCCGCATAAAACCTGTGTCTCACTTTGTTCCACTGAGCAGTCCCATTAAAGATAAAGAAAATAAAAGGAAACCCCGTTCTCAAAGGCCCTGTTCTCAAAAGGCCCCGGAGATAGACATATGACATAATAACCGAATGGGTATCCCTTGGACGGATGCACTGAGTTGGGTATATTCGTTGCTAATAATGGTTGATAATAACCATAGAGCCAATCAAAAATAGCTGTTACCTGCTTGAGCTAGTATTAGCCCAAAGAGGTAAGCTGCGAATTTGACGATTTCATCCGTCCAAGGGATTTTGTAGAACAGGCGTTGGGCTTCGATATTGTCAACAGCAAATTAGGAACTCAGAAACTGTCCGGAAGCTCCTCCATCTAGAGTACCCTAGTATTTCTGGTTGTCTCATACCCCTGCTGCAGCGCAACAGAATCCGGCAATGCCCCCCCCCCCCCCCCTCACCACCAACATACAAAAGATTCTGCTTTCGGGGTGAGACGCTTTCCCATTCGTAATAGAGTCTTTTAGGCCCTCTGCATTCCGTAAGTAGGTTTGCATGAGACTTAGAAATACGCTTGAAGGCATTTTGAGTGCCCAATATTGAGCCGAGATATCAAATGAAAAGTCCCAAGGGATTAGGAATAAGACTTTAATCTCAGTTAAACCATCAAAAACCCCTCAGGAGAAAGCCCCCGTGAGCCTAGAATCAATAGAAGCGAAAGAAGAACGAGAGTGTTAAATTTCAACGTTAATAACAACACGACCACCGGCGCGCCACCATGGACGGGGACTGAGTAAATCGCCAACACTTTTGTAGGTACATGTAGAGGTCGGTAGACATTGTAAAGCGAAGCTTTATCCTCAAACGAATACTGGAGCCCCACCTCCGCTGGTAAGGGCTAGAGAAGCTAATTGCAACAATCTTACTGGACCTTGCGGCACGCTTCCTTGACCCCCCCCCCCCCCCTCTGTACCAGCACTAATCGCGCAAATAGTAAACGGACCAATAGATAAGCAGATATCTTACCGGGCGAGAGGATACCCCTATCAGGCAATCGGGACTTGGTGGGGGTATATGGGCGGAGGAGGATATCAATACAAAAGGACCATAAGGAGAAAGTAGACCTGAGGAAGGCGGGCACGCGGGACGGATATTCTTAAGAATATATATATATGTATTTTGTATTTATTTCATCAACCTTATCTGACTTATTATGAGAACAACGGCATGTGCATAAATAAATCAACATCTGACAAGAAGAAAACCGATAACTCGGAAAGTTTTTGTATTAGGCGTCCCCCCGGCCCGGAATTCCAATCGCTGACTTTCTAGTTCGACATATCACTTGAATCACTGCTGCCTTCATCCGTCCTCGCGGACCTGGGTATAATGGGGCCAGCGGGGATCCTCGACGTTGATGTAAAAGCATGTTTTAGGCGCTCCCGCAACCGGTCAGGGGCGGAAGTCTGGGAATCCATCATTTCCTTCTGAGATTTCAACATACACTAAATGCTTTTCATTAGCGGGTTTGTCTGAGATAACACAGAGAAAAATACTAACCCTGAACCCCCACAAAGCACTCAAAAGCCCGAAATATTGCTCAATACCGTCGACCCCTTTGAATTTTTGAGGGATCTCGTGTATTGCACCACCAACGGAGAGGCACATGTATCCTTTTGCATAGGACATTCGCCACATTTGGCAGTGCCAACCTGGGTTGATTGTCAGTGACTGACTGGCACTGGGGATAGTAACGGTACTTACCTGCTACGACCATCCCGACAACCTGTAAGCCACGTTCACCTTGGGAGCACTGCAACCTATACAACATATCATGGAGCACTTTCGCAACCTTTAGTGAATCGTGAACCCACTTAGGATCGCTGGTTGATTTGAACCTCTTCGCATGCTCAGTTGCACCAAACTCATGGTTGTCGAGGCGCAGAACCCCATCATAAAGGTGTCCAACAACCCTCCGACTCTGGTGGTGTCGATTGTACGAGTCCTTCCTCTCGCAAGTGCCTAAAGACTTCGACTCACCCCTGGTTGTTAGATCATTGTTAGATCACTGAATCTAGTGAAGAAAAAAACACTGGGAAGAGGGGAGACAAACCGGGCCACATAGGCGCCAGGGATCGTTGCCATGCATCTATCAAAAACAGTCCCCCAGAAATTACAGATGTACCAGCTTTCCTGGTGATCCATGTTAAAGATTGGACCAGCCACTAATAGCTCAGCCCATAAGCGGATCACATCCCTGAGCCACCTCCTCCCATCACGTTCGTCGCTGGTGATTTGGTCCCGCTCTTCTTCACTCTTAAAGACAGCGTTGTAATCGAAATTTCTGAGGAGCTGATCCGGGTTATCAAAATCTTGGTACGCCATCATGGAACTTAAGAACGAATCATCCGGCCCCTCCAACACTGGGATTGCCGCTGAAATGATCTCCCACTGTGCGGGTTGAAAACAGCGCTTGACCTCTTCGTCCGATGTATCAATCACCCATGAATGGGCCGCGCATTCGACTGGGTGAGCCTTGAAGTTTTCGTATAAGATATCCTCGACATAAACATTATCTGAAAGGCGCCATTTTCTGGAATCATCCATAGACTTAAACATGCGTTTGAAATCTACATGATACCCAAAAGGCAGAAGCTTCCTCCTCTTAGTGGGCTGCTGTGGGGTCGAAGGGCGGGTCGAAGGGAGGGAGCGTTTGCGGGGGGTCCGGGGTGGTTCGGGCTCGTTACTATTGAAGCTTCGATTATTGAAGACGTTGACGTTGTGTTTAAAAACTATGGACGGGGCAGATGTTGGCCGTGCAGATAGGCGCTGTGCGGACGAGGACGGTGCGTATGAAGGTGGTGGGGAGGAGGTTGGAGCTTCCGCCGAGCTTTCGGGATGATGGCTTTGAAACTAAGAAATGTTAGTTTAGTTCCCAGACAACCCTTCCCGGTGGTCATATGGGCACACACATGGGAGGACAACCAGCCTTGAACAACAAACAGACTACGCAGGCGATTTGTGCTCCGGTGATACCTCACCGGATCAGCTGGAGGGTCCCAATGTGTAGGATTCATATGGTCCGGTCGTCATATGGGCACACACACGGGAGAACCACCAGCCTTGAACAACAAATAGACAACGCAGGCGATTTGTGCCCGGCGACGCGACTGGAAGGTCCCAATGTGTAGGATCCAATATGCCTTGAATACTGACCGACCACGCAGCGCAGCAGTGCCCCAGGGTGGGAACGCCTCCCCGGGTCGTTCATATGGGCACACACATGGGAGGACAACCAGCCTTGAACAACAAACAGACTACGCAGGCGATTTGTGCTCCGGTGATACCTCACCGGATCAGCTGGAGGGTCCCAATGTGTAGGATTCATATGGTCCGGTCGTCATATGGGCACACACACGGGAGAACCACCAGCCTTGAACAACAAATAGACAACGCAGGCGATTTGTGCCCGGCGACGCGACTGGAAGGTCCCATGTGTAGGAACCATATGCCTTAAACACTGAGCTACCACGCAGTCAGTCAGTACCCCCCCGGGCGGGGTGTCAACAAGACGCCGGATGTTGATGATCTCGCTACTGGTCAAGCTGCTCCCCATACCCATGTTATGAGGCAACCGATTACCGACACGACATAGCGGGTGCAAGCTTCCAATAAGAGGGCCATCTAGGTCAGAGGGGGGGCGCGCTGGGTTGTGTGGGACTTACTTGATGTTTTCTGATTAACCTTTTCGCAGTTTTCCGAGCATGGGTGTTCCAGGCGGCGGGGTCGTTCACGATCGCGTATAGAGCTTGTATGAATTTACCCGGATCTTGCTCCCCAAGGTGTTTAAAAAATCCTTCCATACACCAGTTGTCCCGACCTGTGAGATTGAAATAGTCGTTATGTGAGGCCATAAGAAGGGGGGGGGAGGGACGGTGGTGGTATTGTGGGTGGAGAGGGAAAGGTTGGGTGGAGTGGGTTGGAGCGAGAGAGGAATGGGGCCTATATACCGTACGAGTTAGGCATTCAGTTTGATGATTATTAATATAATTAATTACCTCTTTAGGTAATTAGATTAAGCCAAGATACCCGAGAATGGAGGAAGTATAGGAGAGCTACTCCCAATTAGGCAATATTATACTTGTATGTACCCCAGCCCTTTTTTTTTCTCTCGGGTTGCCAAGAGAATCTGACTCACTGCCGCATAATCTCATGATCACATGTCTTCGTGGGCGAAAACTTGATTCTGTCACGCTTGTCACCCCTCCTTCAGCAGATCCTTTCTTGCTTGGAGCAGATTTGTTCTCTTTTGGCAGTGTGACAGCCCAATCATAGCTAGCCTGTTGAATATCTCCACGCTAATAAGTGGTGAAAACCGGGACATACTGATATACTCGCTCGAAGGAGAAGTCTGTTGATGATTTACGTAGAGTAGCAACCGCACTAAAAATATCAATAAACTTTTTTTTAGCGAGTATGCCAAATTGCCAAGAATTGAACTCAAATTGCCAGGAAGGCCAAGGATCGTGCATGATACCCAATATGGCGGGAGCCGCTGCATGTCAAACTACACGCAATTTCATAGCGTTTTCGAACACGACTAATATTGCATACACCCAAAAAACCGCCAAGACTACATTTTTGTATGGCATGTAATAGCGGTTGTGTTCAGAAACGCTATGAAGTTGCGAGTACAAGTCAATTCTTAGCACAAATTAGACAAATGCCCGGCTGCCCGTAATTGTTAGCGCTGTGGGGCTAGTAATGATTTAAAGGCTGAGCGAGGTCTTGGCATGATTGGTAAGCACGAGCGCTGAGCGCTTAGTGCCAGGATTACGTGTTCCTAGCTAGTCTCTTCTTATTGGCTCGTTTCTTCCTTTTGTTTCACTATCATCAATATCAGGTTCGGATCGTTCAGTTCGAATCATCAAAACTTCTCTATCTCTAATTTACAATCAAATCAAACCCCTAAGCACGTGATCAGCCACAGTGACACCTAGAGATGCGACATTGGTCCCAGCTGAAGATCGCCTTCCTAGTCTAGTAATTACTTGGCATGACTTCGCTAAGAAATGCCAAGATAGCGCCAAGATATCAGTCGTGAACCAATGGTGGATTCCCAGTTAGGTAATTATGTATCAGTGTACTCCCAATTGGGTAAGTATTGGCCTGGGTGACCCCGCACTTCACCAAGGGACAGACTGTCTAGTGATCGGCATTGCCCAGTTTTGGTGAGAAAACAAACTCAACCAAAGTACATAAACGAATTATTTTTACCATCAATCCTGTTGCTAAATTCTTGAGGATTTTATACAAGGTATGGCATATTGGTATGTAAATATTAGTATAAAGAAAAAGATCTCCATTTGGTGATTCGAAGTATGGCGCGAGAACCTAAGGCTCCGTTTGACGTTGAGGTGGTTGCAATCCATTTTATTCATTTTATTAGGCCCAATCCATAGAGTAGATTGTCAACCGAACAGACCCTAGGTCCCCTATGGTCGAGGATCCTTTCTTGTACTAGGCTAGAATAAAAAAGTGTGCCAACCATTAATTCCTTGGCTAATAAATGCCAAGTGTCGGGACTTGGCGCCGTTTCCAGTTACCCTCCATCCCCTCCCCCGCGGGGCCATCCTCTCGCTCGCTCTCCCATCCCTACCTCGCTCCCATTGACTCCTCTTCTTCTATCGTACAACATGCCGGGAGCTCCTCACCAGGTCAGCTTCGGGGGCCGAGGGCCCAGCAGACCGATATTTCAACTGCGTCGACTGGGACAGCATTGACTACCTTGAAAGTACCAAAGGGAGCGCCATAGTGGTTGGCTCATGATGGTGGGCACTGTGCAAGTGGAGCGGCGGATCATGTGAGGTGAAAAGGGCTGCGGAGCTCCTTGTTGCTAAGGTAATATCCCGTCCAACCTGAGAGCCAGACCGGTGCCGGTCCCACTGGGCATCATCTGCCCTGTCCCGTCTGTACGGTGTTAAGGACGCGTCCCAGCCCGGTGGGTTTGGTCTAAGCTAATCCTCCGGCGGGGCAACGACAGCACCCATGTTAGGCATTGGGAAGAGCAGACACGCGCTGGCACAGGCCAGGCTAACACCCAAAATAGCACAGTCAATAGGTTCTCTTTCTCCATCGCCTAAAACGAGCGATGGCCTGGGACCCCGCGCCACCGATGGGACTACTCCGGTACCGCCCCACTCCAGAAACTAGGACTTTGACCAATACCTTCTTTAGCAGCACCCAAAAATGGAGACTTGCCAACTTCTAAGCCAAACTCCACAACATCGGCAAGGACAAGCTCTGGATCCTGAAATCCGAGAATACCTCCGTTGAAGAGAGGCCGGCAATACATCTTAGCCACCTAGAATCCCCGCCCATTCATTTATTGTGGATACCAGTGATGATTGTATCAGGGGCTTGTTCCGTGACAATGGTTACGACGGGCCGATTTCAAATTCTATGAACTAGGGGAAATTGAAAATGGAGGCTCCAATATCGGTTGAGGCCATGCTAAATGGACCAGTGACACACTCAAAGTGGTCAAGTCTGGTTGCCAAATGAGCGTCAGGCTCTTTTCCCGTTCCAGGTCTAGCGGTGGGCATATTCCAACTTTGCGGATACAGTAGTTAGTGGAGGTGAGTAGCACCAGGCCCTTAAATCAGCTGTAACTGATTCAGTATATGGCTGAGCCTTAAAACCGTTGGTATGAACTATGCAGGAGGATCCGCTTGTGTCTGGTTCACGACTTCGACATTCATCTACCACTATCCAGCACTTTGGGCCCATAGCTGAGTGCATACTCTGCACGTGGCAGATTAAAGTGAGTATCCATTTTTGTCTTCAACACCGGGTCACTAATACACGATTAAGGGATGACGGAGCAGGCCACGGGGACTGGCCATCACCAGTCTCCTGATTATACCATAACTTGCCCCCAGTGCAACCACAAACAAAGCTGCTGAGATCTATTGACACCGCCGGCGGATCCTCTGACGATGGGAAGGTAGGGGATGGGTAAGGCGTTTCTTTTTGAGGTTTCGGCCTCCACGCTGGGAGGAGTGGTCGCCACATGTTGCGTATTTGTTACCAAGAGACCTTCTCTCCCTCTTCTTCGTTTGAATCATCAGCTCAATAAATATTAATAATTCACACTTTCAAAGCCTTGCTTCCGCTAAAATCAATACCGGGTTCCGCGAGCTATATCATAATTTACTGCAGATCCCTATGTATAATTGACATCTCCAAGGCCAGCGACTAGGTAACGACCTATGTTGGTAATTGCTCACGTCATGGAGGCATCTACATACCTATGTATGCTGCCCATACCCATAAGGTTAGGCACAGAAGTGAACAACCATAACAACAATTTGAACCCCATGTATAACCTTCCCACCCTCACTAGAACTATTTTAAATTTTACATATGGGTCCGACACCCCCGATGTGGGTTTAACCCTCAGTCTCTGACCCGAGCCACATAGGCCTAGTTCCCTCCAACTATACTTGACCTACTTAACTCTAAATCCTTTCAGGTATGTTCGCATTGTATAGCATTTGGGAGTTTGCGAACAGTTCATTTCACATACCTTTAGCTCTATTTTCTACTTACTCCGTTAGCATTTTCCCTTGGCTCCTGTCCCATGCAGATTTTTATTGGCTCGAACCTGGAGCACCTTCCTGACTGTTTGGATGCGAAGGATTATTGGGAGCCCGAAAGCATTTTCGGTTTTTACCCGCCTGCATTAGGAGCTCTTGAAATCCGAGTGGCCTAATTTGCGATTAAGATTTTCTTTTCAATTCCAAGCAAAGTACAAGGTGGTGGGGGAGGGTCCTAAGGCTAGGCGACTGTATGATCAACGGCATCGTCCACCCCAAAGCTTACTTATACCAGACAGTTAATTTAAAATGCCACAGCCTCCATAGCCATCAGCTCAAAAGAATATTTATACTATCCGGTGAAGACGATCACAGGAGCTTGGAATGGTGTTTGCATCAACCGGAATAGAGTAGCTATAGGAGCAGCTGGGAGAGTTCATCAAGATTGGAATGATGCTCCCACAATGTATAATATGGTTATTCCATACAGTAATATTGGATTTATTCGTTTTGGCAGCTTCAAGATCCAACGAGCGGAGGCGTCTATGTTCCCCAGATAATTGATTGCGCATTCAAGAAGCAAGGCCATGGAGGCACAATTAAAATTACTGGTTAACCCCTCCACAAATGTACACTCATGAATTTAGTCTGACGGGCTAACAACTCCAGATATTTTGATGAGCAAGGAAAACAAAACTTGCCTGAGGAAGCATTGAGAAAGTAGTAAAATGATCATGGAGAGAATGAGTGAGTCCAAGCAAAGCGAATGTTTGTCTCACCATTATGTTTCAAACCATCCTAATATTCTCTTTTTCAACGGTTATTACAAACAACACTCTTGCTGAGGGAAGCCTGTTGCTTGTAAACGTTGTGCACGAACCTGCCTAATATGATCACGCTACATAGGTACATTACCGCCAGTCCGTATAAAAATATCAGACTGATTTTGAGGTCTGATTAGAGCTGTAGATGCAGAATCACCCTCAATCTTCCCTGATTGGGCGATAACTCTGATATTTGGGGCCTATTCACATCTCAATCAAGCTCAATTAGAGGTGGATCATTCACGAGGAAATCAGATGAATCTCAGCGGAATTAGGGTTAGGGTTGGGGACTTGAGATATATCACACCTTCCCTACACCTTCCCTACACCTTCACCTCTACACCTTCGTTTCTACAGCTTTATCCCTATAGCTTCATCTATGCCCTCCCCCCCAATCAATTATCGTCACCATTAGAATTAGTATATGAGCTAATCAGTGAATTAGGCACCCAATTCAGTGAATCCAGCACTCAACCTAGCGAATTCAGCGAATCCAAACGAGCGCACTGGCGGAATTAAGCACTGTACTATAATTAGCCATACTGTAGCGTACCATACAGAACATGCAATGAAGCAGGCAAGCCGTTGTAGTAATAACTTTTAGACATACTCGCGCTGCCGGATTGAAGCCGCTCAGACAAGGATCGCTCGTCACAGTTCATTGAGCGGCTTCAAACCAGCAGCGCGAGTACGTACATAGTATTAGATCGTGAAATAAATAAGAATTTAATCTGTGGAATCTCCCTATACAGAACAGGTGTGAATACTGGCCTGCCTGCATATTTGGGTTTTTCAGTGAGTAAAACAGTATTATATAGGACTTCCCACATAATATCATACGATAAAAATATCAGACTGAGACAAAAGTTAGCTTCAACGAGGCATGATAAAAGATAGCATATGAGATGCCAAACCAACCATATATCCTGCTTAACTAAACCATATATCGAGCTCATAAAAATATGTGGACTGCCAGTAAGGTAGGTATTTCTACCATAACCATTGGGGAGTATTCTGGCTGATACAACCGCAAGCGCCAGTTTGTCAACATGCTGCAAATTTACTCGACGAGTGTTGCTGGCTGTTTGAAATAATGACTCTGGCAGTGAATATAATTCTTGTGATGTCTTATTGTAACACAGGGGGGGATTTAATAATCCTTTTATCCCTTGAACGGATGAAAGTTGTCAAATTCGCGACCTGAACCGTGCACCACTTAATAAAAAAATTAAATTGCTTGTTATAATAAATGGCAACAAACGAACCAAACAGGAATTTCCAACAGTTACCACACGAGGTTAATATTAGCCGAAAGTGGTAGGTCGCGAATTTGACCAGTTTTATCCGTCCAAGAGATAACAGTAATGACATGATAACAATGATAATATCTACCAGCGCAAAAAATGCATCACTTGATACATTTCCTATACTAGTGCATGAATGCATCGGTTGATGCATAAACGTATCGAGGCCTCTGTAATGTCGTCTATTGATGACTTTACTGATGACTTTATTGATGACTTTATTGATTGCTTTACTTGAACTTATCGGTTTATTGGTATAGTTCTTAGTCCTAGTATATCAGCTAGTAGCTTAGGCGGTGGGGTACATCAGGAAAAAATGGGGCTGCGTCTTGTGGCGCCCAGGCGCCACAATTGGCACAAGACGCACTTTTCGTGCCAGGCTAGCGGTCATGGCAGAACCTTGACGTCAATTCCCAGCGGGAATTGACGTCACACTGACGATTGGACAATTCAGGTGATTATCGGTACATCGTTTATTTAATGCTATGTAATATAATTTTATGTACAAAATATATGCCTGCGCGACTGCCCGCCTGCGCGGCTGCACGCGCGCCCACCTCCCTACCTGTAGAAGTCGTCGCTTCGGACGTGTCCTACATCAGCAAACTCAACTTGTGACTGGAGTCTCCCAACAGTCTACCGGGTTTCTTGAAAGTCTCCTGAGACTCCTGGATATTTTTTGAGTCTCCCGAGGCTCAGGAGACATCAGGAGACAAATGAAGTCTTGCTGATGTAGGCGTCACCATGAGCGTGTCCATGGCGTCGTTTCGGGCGTGCCCTAGGTGTGTCCGTGGCATTGATTTGGGCGTGTCCTAAGGGAGGTTTTGGTGTCGATTTGGGCGTGTCCATTGCGTCACTATGGGTGTGTCCATGGCATGGATGTGGGCGTGTCCATGACGCTTATTTGGGCGTGTCCATGACGCTTATTTGGGCGTGTCCATGGTGCCCTAGGGCGTGTCCACGGCGTCGATTTAGGTATGTCGTAGGCGTGGGTATGGGCGTAGGACTCTATATAGACGTTAGCATAGGCGTCGGAATATGGGGTAGGGGATACTAGAGATAGAGATAGATGTGGAGGCGATGGAGGCGGAGGTGAAGATGGACGTGAAGATGAGGGTGGAGGTGAAGGCGGCGGTGGGGGGTACCTAAGGCCTAGAAACCGCGCCAAGAATCACATGAATGGGGCGAGCTAGTGCCGATCGAGTTTAGCCTACTCCGCCATATGACTTTCCCCAACCACACGCTAAATTATTTTTCTCTCTATTGGGTGATATACATAACTGCTTCTCCTCTACAACTTAATAGAGCCAGATAAATTCTATCTTCCGTTGTTGTGGAGTTATTAAATTTCTAAAAGTTGGGTTTTTGGTGGGGAGCCAAATGAATGTCACACCAGTAATAACTGCCTATTTGGGACGGGTACATATATTGCCCGATCTGGATTTATTTATCCCAATTGGGTAAGCTCAATGGCCTACAGCTCCCAAATCATAGTCCTGGCACATCCTGGCACATAATATCGGCCTAAAATCATTAACCAACCGCCCCGCCGCAGACACCTACGACGAGCACCTACGACCAGCACCCGCCACAAACACCACCGCGAGAACTCACCACCGCGAGAACCCACTACGAGAACCCCTACAACATGCCAGTGAACAAGAAACATTACCTTGCTCAGAAGAAGGGTGTGCTTGCGGCTCTGGCTGGGGAGTCAGTTGACGACCTGAATATTTACTTCCGGGACTACATCACTAAGCCGCAGCTCTTTCCAGGAAAAGAGCACAAGGAAACGCTATACGAGATATGGTCAGAAAATCCGATCCCTGGCGCGCGTGTGTGGTTATCTTTCTCCCCCGAAGTTATTGGAAAGATATGTACGGACATTTGTGACCGATATTCTCCTCTAAGTGAGGTTGAAACATCAGATTTAAAGAAAGCTCTCCGCCCATACTTGGAAAGATCCCTCGGAAACAAAACTCCAGGTAAACAAGTCCATTCCGACGTTACCTCAGGCTGACACCCCCCAAGCTACACGGAAAGCCGCGCAAGGTTTCGCCAAATCTTCTACCGCGAGGGAGCGTCAAGTGGTTGAGGAGCCGGGTATTGAAGGAGGTGGCCAACAAGGTAGGAAACCGTGTTACAAATTCTGCCCCCTTCTATGCTAACGCTGTTCCTAAGTCACCACCGAGGTTGAGAGCCAGAGCAGTCGAGCTAGTGCGGGAGGGGATCAAAGTACTGCAGGGGCAAGCCACAGTATCATGGGGGCGCCTCAAGGTAAACAGATTCCACCTGGGGCTTTTCTTCTGCTAATCCTTTTCCGTAGCCACCGCCCTGGTATCCAGTCAATCATTGTCGTTTATTCTCAACAATAGCACTTCTGGCTAGCTATACCGGTGGCTCAAATTATCGGGATCGCCTTTGCCATTGTCGCTACGCATGGAATATGGGCAGCAACCAATCATTTGGTGAATGTGTAAAGGCCGGCCTTCGAGTGCACCTTGCGAGGGGGTAATCCTTATTAGCTGATTCTTGCATCCTTTCCTTAGTCCTTTTAGATCAAGATAAAATTCATGAATAGCACTTTAAGTAATGGATTCTATCCGCCTATAAAAAGTAAGATCTACAGATCTATGCCATACCACACCCGCCTTCTATGATCACGTCCAAACCTACTTGGCTACGAGGGTTAGAACCAGAACCTGCATTAGAGTTATTTGTATGGCAGAGCGGCGCCACTCCGTACAAATAATCCCTGTCTCTTCACTTGCATGTTGGTATGGTATGCTGAACGGCAACTAACGATGTCTCGCTGATCGTCCGCATGCATGGAGGCTCATGGTGACTCAATAAATTGTGAATTGAAGTTACTGTGTCAACAGCCCGCTGCCATCTATCATGTAGGTCCCTACATCCCTACACCACCCTCATAGCGCAAGGAAGTGAACCGGGAAATGAATTCTTTCCCCGCCTAAGCTGTGTGGTGGGTAATGTGTCTATGGAGAGTAACCAGCTGTGGAAATGAATCAAATTACTATGTAGAAAGGCATCCAGAAACGAATCCTAAGTGCAAATGGACACATTTATTGAGCATTCTAGAGATATATATAGCAAAATGTATTGCAGACTTATATAAATAAAATATAAAACTGCCGAGAGTTGAACCTGCATCCTTCATTGTAAAAACAAAAATAAAATTTCTGAGTTAAGAAATGTGTAATGGAGAAATGGAGAAAGAGAAGTTCCTCAGAAATGAATCTGATCTGCAGGGGAAAGCATCGTTTGATTCATTTCCAGGGTTATTAGAATCACTTACTAAGCGGGGTCAGATCCTTGTGAGAAATGAAGCTAGACCATATTAGTGGTAATCAAGTGAAGCGGGTTGGGTTGGATGGGTTGAGTCGAGGTCCTTCGAGTTCAGGTAAGGTAAGGCGCACTCGAGAAAATCTCAACTCAGGCTAGAAATCTCCACTCTCCCTTGGGACGGTTGAGTTGGACTTCTGCCCCCGTTCAGTACCCGCATGTCTTGAACATACTAAATCAATCCCGTTGCCCTCGACCAAGCAAAGATTTCCCGGAAGTGTCCATATGAGACTCTGGGAGGCTGTGAGATACAGAAATAACCGTGTTATCGTGTGTTAGACGTTACTTACATCTGTACTAACGGACTGAGATACGGGGTTTTCCCGTATCTCAATGAAGACTATCTTCTGGGTGGCGGGATGGTTGAGTCTACAAATAGCTGTGGCCATTAAGTCGTGTCTGACATCAATGGATTGTTTGGCAGATACACTCAGAGGATTCTGGTTAGATGCTGCGGGTATGTATAATACTCGGATGCTCTGTGACGATTCGTCTTATTGTCCGCAGCCTTTGTCAATCGTAGAAAGCATGACCGGTGTCCTCAAGATCTAAGTAAAGGCCTCATTGGAAAACAGTGATTCGCCGGGGGAAAGCAGGGATGATCGAAAATATGTTTATTTACGACTTTACTGATACCATAAGAGGAAAATACATCTATAAGCTTGTCGATAATAGGGTTATTGCATTTTGTTGTATCTTGCAAAGCTTTTGTATGGGAAACATCAATTTCCATCCCTACTGGAGGGAGTCTCGGGAAAATATATCTACCTTTTGGTCTGACGGATAAAGAGATGGCAAAAGAGTAATGCCATATTTCTTTGTCCATAGGTCTAAAGCAAGCAACAACGGAGATTGTACTGTGATGGTACAACCATAAATCAAACTACCAGCGTAACGCATTTAATGAATTAAACTTAAAAAAAAAAGCCCCCAATGTAGTCACATACTATCACTCGTGCGTCGCCTATTCACAGCTTATCACTCGATCCCATCGCTACAGACTCCACCTTTTTATACTTCAATGGCTTCTCCACCACCGCCGTCTCAAAAAATGGAAATAAAAACAAACTTAAACCAAATCCCTTTGCCTGTCCTTCCCTAGTAAAGTAGAATGTTGCCCGTACTTGCGATATCAGTACTACCTCATACTGTCATGTTCCAACCATGCCAGTTATTGGCTATATATGTGTGTTCCACCATTCTGTACACTCCTCAGATATCAGATAATGCCGTCGAGGGTTTCGTTTCTGGGGGCCGGTTTTCACTTAGAAGGGTTGGTAGTGGTAGAGTGGGTGAGGAATAGGGTTACTCTTGCCATCAATGTCAATATCAAACCCATCCACCATAGCCCACAACTCCTCGTCCCCTAATTCCACACCAAGCTCCTCAGCGACTCTTCGTAGGTCATCAATAGAAACCCCCGCATCCTGGCCGTCTCTTGTGCCACCAGCAACACCAGTAAATAGGTCAAAGGCACGCGAAATTTCTTCGAGAGGGTCTCTTTGCAACATTTTCTGCTTCATGATCGAATTGAATGACTTCTGAGTTATGAAATGTCTTCTAGGAGTCGGGCCCGATTGCTTATATGGAGGTTTTTGCATGTTGGCAGTTACACCATGATCTTCGAGTATATCGCGAAGCTATGATTGAGTGACATGGAAACCGAGAGCGTTCATCGCTACCTGTAAAATATGTGTTACTATGGTAGAAGGTCTAGATAGGTATGTGGTAAAATAAATAGACCTTGAGTTCGTGGGAGTCAATTAATCCGTCTTTGTCGAGGTCGAAAAGTTGGAACTGAAATATGTTAGATAGTAATTTACCAAAGCGATTCAATAACCAAAACAAATGAAATGACTCACTGCCTCGTTGATTTCGAGTATTTACTCTTCACTCAGCTCCATTCCGCCGCTGGTGTCTATTTGTTGCGGCTGCTTTTGCCATGCTCTCTCCCTTTGGCGTTGGCCGCTCTCGCCGCCTAGGTTGGAGCTGGGGTTGGGGTGATATCCCGCGGGTAAGGCCCAAGTTTGAGTGAACATGTTGAAGTTGGTGCGGCTCCTTGACTGCCACGAGCACTTTGATGGTAATACCGACCTTACGTTGAAGTGGTTATGGTGTTTTTTTTTTTGTTGTTGTTTGGTCAGGTAGCTCGAAATATCACAATATCACGCAAGATGGGTTAGGGATTGTCTCGCTTTCAGCGGTCGGTTATCACGTGTACCCGCTCACACCTATTTTACGCTTGAGCGGTTACCCTGATGAGCGTTATAGCGCGCTAAATAGAGCGTATTTACCATGACACTTTAAGAATGACGGTTGCGAGAGGCAAAATTGACATTTCCCCTCAGTTACCTAATTAACTACATCAGGAAGGATGATAGGAAAAACCCCATAGATCAATAATTCTTCACGCTTACTGTGAAATACGCTGGATGGATATGAACTACACACAGTATCACCTGGAGGATTAAGACACTTTGAGAATCTCTCATGCATTAGCCCGCCCTATCCAGGAAGTGATTAACTAAAGTAGAATAGCAATGTGCGTATTCTATAGCATATCTAAGTATTCCAAGGGCTAATAAACGTGGCGGACTATTACCCTCACCCAAAATCGAGATAACATGATACTTATGCATGAGAGAGATTCTCCACCTATCTTAATCCTCCGGGTGATAGTAAACATATCCAGGCGTATCCTACATCCCCCACCTGTGGGCGTAGTCAGAGTTGACAGTTTCGGCAACCCATTTTTAATAGGTATGGCAAAGTGTAAATTGGGGGTTTTGACACTTGGTAGATAACGTTTTCGACCCAGTACTGTGTCAGACCTAGAAGTGTGCCGTATGGCAACGGCACCAAAGCAGACATAAAGCCTTCGAAAAGCAAAGACCCCATAATCACCATAATAGAGGATAATCAATCTGGAAACTAATTAAATACTTGTGTTTTGAAGTGGATTTCATTAAATCTGGTAACTAATATCTTAAGTGGCGGTGGAGATAGCTTTGGTAACAGAAATCTCCATATAAATTTGTGTGCGGTTGGTACCCGGTCTAAAACTACGCTCTAATTACTAAACAGACCAAAGCGGCTAGTGCACTCTTTTCAAACTTGACCGACTGTCTAAGGGATAAGATATAGGCCTAGCTGTAATATTTCGTAATGCCTTATGGTAATCTTACCACCTATCCAGTAGATCATATCCGGAGAATGTACTCCGGTAGGCGTATGTAGTCTGTGCTCTGGGATGTGGGCTGTGGGCTGTGGGCTGAGTCGATATTGCGACATGCACTCCAACCCGAGAAGAGTAAAAGATCAGATTCATTCCATCTGTTTCTTCCGCATTGTAGTACATCATGTAGTGTACCCGAATACTGTCCCAATGATATACCAGGAAGGTTTGCAGAAGAGATAGAACTCGGGACGATTATGAAGTGGACTAGGTAGTGGCAATAGTGTCCACGTAGCGGGGCTTCTTTCCTTTTTTTTTTTTGTTCCAACTCATTCAAATTTTGAAAATGATTACATGAAAACCTATGGCTAGGCCTCAAAATTGATCATGTTTGATGGCGGTCTGGAATAAGAGATTCAGGTTATGGACGCCAAGGCAAATTACTGCCAACAGGATTGGATGTATATTATATACTGTCGGTTCACGGGTACTAGATGTTGACGGATTGCAGGCAAAACTTGGCTTGGCTGTCTCTCTTTTGGCTTGTTCCGTCAACACCCAGTGAACGACAGTACCTATCTCCTGCAAAGCTATCTAAAAGCGTTCCAGACCTCCCACCTACAGGTATTCCCGCTCTAGATTTCCCGCCCGATCGTGGCATGATTCATTTCACCCACCCATGCTGGGGCCCTTTACGCGACGTGTAAAGGTATGCATGTACCCGGGTGTGTACCAAAGTGATCAGAACCCGACGATTCGTTGTGAGTGCGACAGGCTAATAAGACCTGCCAAGAGTTCCTATCAAATGATTACGCGTGCGAGCGGTGCAGTCAGAAGTGCCTTGAACCAGGGTGTCAAAGCTGCCGAACTTCGAGACCTAACGGCCAACCACCACAATACATATATCAAAATTGAAACAGTTCTGTAGGGTGATAGAGGGGGAGGCGAATACTCGCGACAGGTAACAAGTACCCGAAAATGCATGTCCCAATCTGCAGTTTCTATTGGGGTGCAAGTCGGAGGTGCAGCGGGTGCTTGTTACCTGTCGCGAGTAGCCCTGTAACAGAGCCCGATTAATTTTATGTGTTGTGGTTTAAGTGGGGTTTTTGGTGATAGTCACTTATCAGGTTCAGATCACTTACCCACACACCGAGTACATGCATGGTCCTAGTGGGTGATTTTACAAGTCCGAGTAGATCGAATGAAGAGCAAGTGAAACTGCGTAGGTATATCTAGTAAATTAAAAATATGCATGGGGTTGGCGAGCTATAAGCGTGTCTAAACTGCTCCATACAATCTTCTTTCTACAGCGATGGGGAAAATTATTGTAGAAACAGGGGTCTAAGACCAGGGTTTAGATGGCTGTCCTGGCCAATAGGACTCTTACCATACTTCTACAATAATTTTCCCCATCGCTGTATCTGTTTTTGTCCCCCTTAAAGTGATATGATATAACTACTTATTTTCCAAATAAAAACAACTGCAAACTCAACCACTGTTTTAAGAAAAAAGAAACCCCCCCACCATCCAAACGCGTCCCGCCCGGGACACTGAAATATCCCACATCAAGACCTACATAGAGTCGCACCTCGTGATGTCGTTAGCGTATTCTGGTACTAGAGAGCAAATATACAAGACAGCAAACAGTTTTTGGTGGAGAAGAGAAGTACCTATCCCGCAAATCCGTACGAAACAGCAAGAGTTCCCAGATATAGAGATAGTGAGGTGCGACTAACCGCGAGGGAATAAGGTAAGTATCTAGAAACGGGGGACATGTGCTTACTCTGGGCCCCAATAGGAGACTGACCTTTTTTGTGGTCCGGGAGCGAATGAAGACCAGCGGTGGGGAGGGATGCTTAAGCACGGATGCATAACGGCAAGGAACAAGGGAAGGGCTGGATCCTATCACAGAACTTATGAGCGGCCGGCATTAACAGCTTGGGAAGTTGGGGACTTATCGGCTCGCGCAGGAAATCTGCGCCTAGAAGACGGCACAACCAAATAACTAGGGGAAATGCTCAGTAAAAAGTTTAAAAACCTATTATCATCATTGCAGATTCCCAGCACACAAGGTCCCCCACCCTCCCCACACCTTTCCATTCACACTCCAATCATCAGGAATGAGCGCAGGGCTCCACTAGTCTGCCTGAGTTGTTTTGAAGAAGTGTGAAACTCCATTTTTCCTCAGCACGCTCCCCTCGCGCCCCTGTAAACCAGCTGAATTTTCATGTGAAATATCGCTGCTTTGCGTGGACAAGCGACGCATAGGAACCGAAGTATATGCGGCGCTGGTTTCTGTCCTAAACCGCGCGGCGGGCGATATCCCCTGCCGTGAAAAGGAAAGCCGACAGGAAAGATAAAATTTGGTTAGTTAGGGTTAAAGATGTGGGCTGGTTTGATTGGAGGATGGGGAGCGGAGCTAAAGGGTTGAAACGGAGAAGGCATTTGGGGGGGGGTGGTATGTGTAGTGTGCAACCCACACATTCGGTGGACGGACTTTGAGGGCAGGAGCAAGGCTTTTTAAAGGTAACCGCTCGATGTAATGTGATGCGAGTATCAAGTAACCTAACGCTACCGTGTGTACCGGGTGCTCACGCAGTAAAGGACCCTAACCCTTTGGGCATTTGATGCGACTCTCTTCACCGATCACGTGAAGACCCAAATTTTTCTGTCTATTAGATAATAGAACTACTTCTGGCATTGTAGTCTTTTACCGTAGTTTCTTGTCTACCCATCCAAAACACGTTCTAAAACTCCCAAGGCCTCTTCCTCTTACGACTCTCACGGCTCATCACTCCAATAGCTGCATGTATGTACTAAGGTGTAGCGAAAAGTGATCAGAGAATTTACACTTATCCGCCGCAACATTCACCCTCAACACCTGGTACATATACGTACCGTCGAGAGAGGATCTGTTCAACCCGCGGTCGCGCGAGGTGGTAATCAAGTCACGCAGTGTATGTACCCAAATCAAAAATGTCCATAGCCGCGTGTTGTTCTAGCGGCCCAGTACTCCCATACCCACTCCATTTAACTTTCCTAATTAGGCCTCCTGATTGAACTGATAATAAACGTCACCAACACACCATTCAGTGAATACTGTGCCCTCCCCTACAGTCCATTTTTTATCATAATCCATAATTGCTTCATCTGTTGATTCTCTGATCCTATCCTTCAGCAGCTTATTGATTAATAGGTCTAAGGGTTGAAGTAAACTTGTGCATCCTGCTGGGATAAGGCTCGGGGTGACATGGTTGGCTTTTAATAATTCCGGAACTGCGGCTATTTTATGGGAAGCGCAGTGGTTCATTGCAAGGCGGCTAGGTGTGCCGGAGTAAACGAACGCAAAATGATAGATGATAATGATGACGCAGAAGAACTCTGGCGGCACAGCTAGGACTACGAAGACACTGACGAAGACGAGAAGAACAAAACACCGGGCGGACACACTCTACTACGTCAGGAAATGCATCAGTAAATTATACATCCCTTTTTCCACTGTAAATGCATCCTTTATGCATCGGCGAATGCATCCACTTATGCATCCTGAGTCCCATTTTGCACATTTACTGACAACTTTACTGTGTTCTTAAGAATTAAAAAAAGTAAATTTAAAAAAGAACGGCTTTGGGAGTGGATTGAACCCATAGCCTTCCAGCTTGTTGGAGTAACTAATATACATGTTACTGCATGTGCCATGAGTTGGCTTGATGTTTGTCCCTTGTCCCTTGTCCACTGCCTTATTATTGAGCCCAAAGAGGTACTTTAGTACTAAATGTATCAGATAAATCATCAAAAAGGACACATTTAAAATCTCGGAACCGTTTATGCATCATGTGAAGTGATTACGCGTCTCTTCTCTTTTATATGGGTAATGCATCAAACGATGCATTTCTCGCCGTGGTAGAGACAAGCACCGGCACCGGAGAGGACAAAGGCAAAGGCAGAGGCAGCAGAAACGCAAGGCAGCGGGAGTGAGGATCAAATGCACCTCAACGAGAACAATAAACGATACTAGAAGTAACCTCGTTAAGAATACTGACATTAGCAGGATTCTCCCGGAGTTATGTTAAGCAAGGATGGGGTGAGATGAGGTGAGGTTGTCATGGGGTTTCCATGAGTCATATTAGACTGGCGGAGGTGGATGTAAAATAGTGGATGTAGATGTTTTCCTTAGTTTTCTCTCTGTCTCGTCTTCTTGTTACCTCGGTATGTTATTGTTATTGTGTTATCTGCCCCATCAGATGCTTTTGCAAGCTCTCACTTTTACTCGCGACAGGTAACAAGTACCAGAAAAATGCACGCCCTAATCTGCAGTTTCTATTCGGGTACTTGTTACTTGTCGCGAGTATAGTACCTGCCCATCATGGCTTGGTTGTGATCGCCACTCGCCTATATATTAGGCCCCGCCCCGCCCATCCTGCTCCCTTGGCTTCCACCCCTGCATCCTCTTCCTCCCTCATGATTCCGAGCCCCCAGTCCTCTCGTGATGGCTGTTCACCGTCTTGATCTCAGACCCCAGTCAATCGTGACGGCTGTTCTCTGTCCTGACGAACCTCAGGGCCCCAGTCCGCTCGTGATGGCTGTTCACCGTCTTGATGTCAGACCCCAGTCAATCGTGACGGCTGTTCTCTGTCCTGATGGCTGTTCACCGTCTTTATAGTCAATCATGACGACTTTCTTTGCCCTCGACGGGCCATTGATGGCCGTTCACATCCCAGGTGTGTGTTAACTAAATTGGATCCGATTTACGCGGTTCCCCCTCTGTCTTTATTGGCTTCGCATAATGGTAGTTTTAGGTTCCAACTGCGGCAGTACGCGTGCTCGAAGGCGGGCTGGAGTTCTGAGCCCGAAGCCGAGGCGGTAGTCATGGCTGATGTGGGGCCGCCGAGAAAAGGAAACTAAGGCGTGCGGGGATTTGCGTTGGTGGAAAGCATGTTTTGGGTGAGTTCCATTTCATGGTCTTTAGCGCATCCTACAAGATCCCCTCGCGTTACGCATCTCTGTCAGTGCTCTCTGGCTGTTCAAACTCCTAACGTTCATTCTTCGTTCAAAGCCTATCGGTTCAATGTCTTGAAGAAGGTGATGCCCGGTGCGGTAGCGGCCCAGTGCCAGCCCTTGCAGCCCAGTGCTCGACCACATCCTGCGTGTTACTGACGGGCGCGCACAACAAATACCCTCCGGATCGTTTCCTGAGTCTACCTAGACCAGTCTACTACGGAAGAAAGGATATCATATCGTTGGTTATTTTCAGTGGGGGGTTGCGGCTTGTTGGGGCGTATCGCATTTCATTTTATTGTCTTGTAGTTTCCATCATTGTCTATTATGCAGTTTCCATAATTGTCTGTTATACGGTTTCCATCATTGTGTGTTATACGGTTTTCTTTAATCTCTAGTTTCTCGTTTCCTTCCAGCAACCAAGTCTTAGAACTTTATCCATCGGTGCAGCGGTTTAGTCTGTCTAAACCCCAATGCAAAATTGAAAATAAAAAAATATTAAACAACAAAATAATAGATACTATCCCTTAGACGGTCAGCCCAAATTAATATTGTGCTGTGTTGAACACACTAAATGTTTATTCTAGCACTTGGTAACCCAGTACACGTTGGGACACCCACAACCCCAATGCCAGGATAAACATGAGCGGCGTTCAACACAGCAACACAGAACAGATACCGGGTACGGTTAGTTTTATATTTCAATTTGGACTGACCGTCTAAGGGATAGAATTCCTTGAGCATGCTATCCATGATTTTATATTATAGATTTCCCCCAATCCTACTCTTCCCTAGCTTAAGCCCCAATAACCTTTATGTTTTCATTTCGAGTATCAAAATTGAACCAAGCCAGGTAGACGAGTAGTCTCTTGTTTGTTTTCTGCTCCAGTTACTTCGAAAATTACTAATCCGCCATTGGTGGCAAGCGGGACGTTGTAGCTGCGGACACGAGTATAGAGGTTTTTTTTGGAGGTTTTGATTTAGATAGATTAGAAATGAAAAGCTTTGATTGATTCACTTATTCGAACTATTGCTCGAACCAAATGAACTATGAAAATTGGTGGTTATTTGAAACTAGCTATGGTACACGTAATCCAGACACTAAGCGCTAAGCGCCTGTGCTTACTAATCCAGACTCGCTTAGCCTTTCAGGCTTCCCATTACTAGCCCCACAACGTGCCGGACTGTGCCATGTTATAATGTTATTGACAGAGAATAACTCAACATGGGGACGAACTTATACCGCGTTGACAAAGTTGAAAAACAATGCAGGACATAATCTCAGTCGTCTGCTGAGTCAGGTCATGTGACTTCACTCACTGGTCGGTCATGAAGTATCACCCGTCTCTAAGGTCTCTACCGTGCTTTTTTTATTCATTAATTGTATCCAGCCCTTAGGCTATTACCCCAGCACTACTCTCTCCTCCACCGCCATCTTCAACAAAGGAAAGAAAAACAGAAATACAAACAAAGCCACGATCACATGAGGACTCTACCGTGCGGCAGAGACAGCGCATAAGATTTATAGGCGACCGTCTTAGGTGAGCAAGTGTTCGACATCGGTTTAATGGGGAATATCGCGGATCCAATTCTAACCCATAGAAATGTACATAAGGTCCCTACCCAGAAATTTTCAGCAATGAACAGAGATAGTTCATGGGGCTGAGGTTTCAGAGTCGACAAAACAAAACCTCGTTTCTTTCCCCGTGCTACAGCTGTTTGTGCACTCACAATAAGACCTTCCGGAATTTCTTAGATGAGGGGATAATACTAAATTGGTGCGTTATATTCCATCATGTCACACGCTAATAAATTTTGTTTTAATTCTTGGAAACAATTATGGAGACACCCGCTGTTATCACATCGCGAGCTAGGCAAATTACTCTGAGCCTGCCACGAAGGGCCTGTGGTGCCCAAGATGTGTAAACATGGGCTCTATGAAAATTAGAATAGGGCTAGTGTAGATGATTTGATTTTCTTTGATTAAGTAGGAGCAAACACAAAATAGAGTTTTGATAAGAGACGGTACAGGTGGCGTATTGGAACAAAAGAGAATAGCAGCAGGCTAGCAAGGGCTGTTTAAGCAATAAACATCGCAACCGCTAAATTGGTCTAATACTCTACAAAACAAATATGTGAGCCGAGGGGAAGTATCAAATTCCCGGAGTAGAAGAACATCATAGTTAGACGGCCCCGGTTTAGGGACCCTGATTTTATCAATACCTCCGGGAGGGCGGGTTCTCACTTTTTCTAATCTCACGGATGTTAGAACTGAATCTGGATGCACAATACTCTCTCTACGTAAAAGCTATACCTCAGGTACTCAGGGCAGACCTTGATTGCCCGTTTCCTCAATTGATAAGGCGCAAAACCCCTAAGCAGGGGAGGACAGTTCTACAGCACATAGTTAGCGCCTCTCCAACCCAGACCCCTCCTTTCTGGGGCCTACCTGCGAAATGTGCTTCCACCTGTTGCCGTGTTTGCAAACCAATCGCTTCAGTTCTACATCCATTTTGCCCTCCCAGTTTGTTTGTGTTCGCCGGGCCTTCGCGGTAGCTGCCCGCCTAAGGTTGGGAAGGGTGGAGGGCCTTGTTGATATTTTAGTTGTGGGCGGTGAGGGGACCTCTTGACAGGATGGGATTCCTGGTGCTCCGGTAGAAAGCTCAGGAGGTGGAGTATGCCCGATTGGGGTTACACGCGTCGCCCCCGGCTGGGGGGATACGAAGCGGTGTTTCTTCTCCCTGGGAGCGGGTACACTGGTAGTGATGTCCGTGGACGGGCGACCTGCTCGGCGGATCACTGCTTAGTACAAGACCCGCCAGGGATATGGTCGACCTACTTGATAAAGCCTCAGAGGAGACGTCTGGGTGCGATCTATGGGTAGGATTTAAGTACACCTCCGTGGGTGGGACTTTTCGGTATTGTGAGCTAGTCATTGTGTGTGTATTTACTATGATAGTTCTGTTTTTTTTGTATAGGAACGTTGTTGCTGCCGTTAGGTGCCGCGTAGGAGCTCTGATTTATATTAAATAGAAATTATGGAATTGCGCGGGTAGAGCCTTGGATAGAGCGTCGAACAACGTCAGGAAGCTAGGCATGGTTCCGCTCTTCCACCCCTCCTGTACGATGAGGGGGGGGATACTTCACCGGATACTGTGGGCAACGTGTTGCATAGACCTTTTTCATGTCTTACGTGGTGGGTTACCATAGCGGACCTAACGTGCCTAAAGTCACGCTTTTCTTTTGGCAGCGTTACTTCCAGTCACAGCTCCCCGACTGAATATCTCCACATGATGATGTTATCCCAAATATGGGGGGCCCCGAATCCGCAAACCCCACCGGCCAGAGAACGGGTAGCCCTTTGCCTAGTCCCCCTCTGCTGTAACAAATCTGCATATCCCAGATTTGCGTCACCAAAACGTGTTCGTAATAGCAAGTCAGTTGTTTTAGTATAATAAATGTAACTGCCGGGTTTGCTCTGAGTCATTGGCATTTTTACGGTGTTGGAGGCCAGATGGTGGGGACGGAGGCCCAAGCTCGCAGGCAAATGTGGGTAGTTTTTTTTAATTTTTCTAATCTCATTGGGAGAGGGGGGGGGGGGGGTAGGTCATCATGTGATTCTCCGTAGGCTACCCCAGCGGGATGGGTACCTTATATAAAGATTTTTGCGACCGCTGGTGGATGGAGGGGGGCGGTCCGAGTGCGGCGGGAATAGCGTTAGGCTGTTTTCATGGGAATGGTGAGGGTTGTGGTGTTTAGTGGGAGGCTTAATGAGGCCCCTCGGCACCGTCTTGGCGTCAAAGTCCTCTTGTGCCTTTTGCCAGGCTAGCGGTCACGGCAGAACCTTGACGCTAATCTTCGCCGGTTAGACAACTTTAGGTGGCAAACGACGGCTGCATGCGCGATTGTTTACCCGTTTGCGCGACTGCCCGCGCCACTGCCCGTCCGCGCGCACACCCCCTACATGCAGAAGTTTTTGGGCATGTCCTAGGCGTCGGTTTGGGAGCCCTATCCGGTTCGCTACATGCTACTCTCTCACTATGTAGAACCTCTCTGTGTGCTAGATATACCTTCGCCTATTCTCGTTATTCGAGAGAACATGTTGCCCAAAAAGCGGCGTGGTGACAAACAGATGTTAGTGATAGCCAATATATACCATAACTGCTTTGTAAAATCTTGCGTGAGAGGTTGAGCTATTTCGGGGGCTGGAGGGTTGGGTAGTTTCGTTTTAGAATACGAAGGATGCCAAGCCACAGTAGTGTAACTTGTGATTAAAAACGTATATCATGAACCATTTCCTGTGTGATGTCGAGAGACCACAACTGCCAGAATGATGACATTTCGCAATAACGGCAAGTGAGGTTAAGTAGAACTTAGTAGCGCAGGCTGCACCTCCACATCCTCCTTACTTGCTCTTGACACCGGGGTGCTCTACTGACTATGAAGAGTCGCCGCATAGATTACCCCCCAAAGACTTCCGGTAAATAAGTCAATTCATCCGTTAATAGAACACGTTTGTAACAAGACAGACTTTGGCTCATTTACCACTCTATATGATTTTTCTCACAAAAGCCTGTTGATGGGAATAGGAAGTTTGTGGCTTCAGGGGCTGTGGAATAGGATTAGAGGGTGTAATGTTGGGCACGAGCCTGTTCGAGACGAGCCTGGCCTAAAGCTCGAGCTGGCCCGGATTGTGAGAAGAAAGGCTCGATATGTTCGGGCTCCGGGATATAGCTCGAGCTTAGGCTCGAGCCCTCAGAGATGTAGTTAAAGATAGTCATATGGATATATATTTCATTTTTAGGTGATTCTCAGGGGGTCTATCCTTGCTATATTTACAATTTTTGCCAATATCAACCCATTACTAATAGGTTAGATCGCTCGAGCCTTAGCCCGAGCCTCCCCGACACCAGCCCGAGCCGGCTCGGGCTCGTGGGGAGGAGAGCTCGAGGTGTCCGAGCCTAAAGCTCGAACCAACCCGGCTTGTGCCCAACACTAAGAGGGTGGCCTGGGTAGCTAGCTACCTTTAGACTCCAGTTGAACATCTAACCCTAACCCCAAGCCCAGGCCTCTAACCTCAAATTTTAACTTCCCAGTCTCGGTTCTCCAGTGAGGTTGTTTTTAGGAGGGCGATATGCCTACGGGCGTGTGGAGGTTAGAAGCAACGAGAGTAGGGCAATGAGGTGGGACTGTTAATATACGTCCGGGGCGCTTCGCTCAGTAGCCCCCACCCACATAGCGCGGTTTTCCAACAAACCGCCGGAGCCTGGGTGCGTATGAGACTTCTGCTTAGAAGGACCTAACGCGCCGACTATTGATAAATCTGTATCCCTTGGTAAGCTGGCGTGGTCATTGTTGATCACTCGGTAACAGACCATTTAATGATTGATACTTCATACATATATTCAGCCCATAGGCTATGGCGACCATCCTTCTCCCTCTTTCCAGAGTTGATGAATCTTTCTCCCCTATATCCTTCGCCGCCCCCAAAAGCAAAGAAACGCAAAATGTATCCTTGGTAAGTTTGCGCGGTCATTGTTGATCACTCGGTCACAAACCATCACTCGGTCACAAACCATCACTCTGATTATACTTCATGATATGGTGTATGCATGCAACCTGTTGGTTATTACAGCAACCGCTGGCCCTCTCCGTCCCCAAATTATCAATCAACTACAATACTGACAAAAGGACCGATATATCTTCGACCAAGAAAGATACCAGAAGCCCGCCGAGACGGGATCTGTTCCCACATAGTCCTTAGGCAGCATAGCCAGACCTTTTCTAACGAGAGATTATTAAGGGTTGGAGGCGCGAGGTAGCGTAGGAGAGACAAATGTACGAAAGATAATATTTCAACCTTATTTCAAGATCCTCATCTATCACATGATAATAAGTAGGGTCGAGTGGGCTGCATGCGGTTAGTGGTGTAAAAAGGGAAAAAAAGGAATAAAGGTGGGGTCGAGTGACCAAGTCAGGTTCAAATACACGGCAGAAAGGGCAGAACGATTATATTAAGACTGCGTAAAGGTCATATAGATGCAACTCAGACTTCTACAAAAGATGAAAAACCAATCACATACCTGTAGCCCCCCGACCCGGCGAACCTTTCGCCATTAGTCTCCAGAATCTCATCTTTAGTCTCTAAAACCTCGTCTTTAGTCTCCAACACCTGGTCTTGTGCCTTTGCCAGGCTAGCGGCCATAGCACTAATTTTGGCTGAGAATTGACGTCCCTGACGACTGGACAGTTCAGGAGATTAACGGTACATCATTTATTTCATTCTATGTAAAAATAATTGCCTGCGCGACTACCTGCGCGACTGCCTCCCTACATGCAGAAGTCATCTTTTCGGGCGTGTCCTAGGCGTCACTATGGGTATGCCAATGGAGTTAATTCGGGCGTGTGCAGGGCGTCGATTTGGGCATGTCCATGGCGTCGTTTTGAGGGAGGGTTTGAGCGTGAATCAGGGCTCTATATAGATAGCATAGATGTCGGAATATGGGTAGGAAGATACTCGAGAGAGATGGAGGCGGGGGTGAAGGTCGAGGCGGAGGTGAAGATGGAGGTGGCGGCTGAAGAACTGGAAACTGCGCCAAGAATGATACAAATGCCACCGGCTAGTCCCGATCAGGGTTAGTCTTCTCCGACATATCCGCAAGATGTACCCAACCATCCAGACGAGGATTCTTTAATTTGGGGAAACCTAGGTCTGAGAATCCGCCGTAGTTTCCAAGGAACAATTTAGTTATATAGCTACAATACGAAACATTATCTTGACTAGCACTATCCTCTACGATGCAGGTTCCTATCTGCCAAACCGCCCTTCTGCATATGATCCTACCACTGTGGCCTCATAAGCTGTGCTTCTCCGTTCTTTTGTATTGGCCACGTTACCAATAATGAGGTTCCGCTCTTTTAACCTTACATGTGGTGTTGTTGAGCAATTTCTTGTTTCATATCTTAAAATTATTTTGTCACAATTTAAACGATTTATTTGGGTCATATTGTGTGGTTTCAAGCCATCAAGTGTGATTCGAATATGAAGTAAAAAATAATAAATAAAATAAGTGTGATTCCAATATGAAGTAATAAATAGTAAATAAGTGCGATTCCGGGTGATCGAGTGATCCCGTGTGATTTATTACGAGTTCCTTGGCAAGGTATAGCATAAAAGAATCTTCGAGTAGGCCTTTTTTCATTCGAGAATAAAGCAACACTGCAGATTGATTTGATAAAGAAGGGGGCTAATGCCGGAAATAACAAAAAAACCATACAATTTATAAAGTTTGCATCCTTTACAAACAAGGATAGCGCGACATGACTAATATCCTCAGAAACGAATAAACAAAAAAGTAGATCAGCTGTTTCGAGGGAGGAGCTTCCTCCTCCGAAAAGCCCTCTGAACCAACCCTTTGACCACATCCCGAGGAAACCAAGTGGGTAAGGGAGGGTACGTCTCACCAAAGCTATTGATGTTTTGTACCAAAATGGCGGTGGTTTTGCGACAGAGTTTAATAATCGGGCTACCACTGTTGAGCGGTTGCTTTTGCTGTTTCTGCAGGCGGCCCAGCACCTTGACCAGCTGTCCCAACCGCATAGAAATTATATTATTGATGTTCTTCAGGATGGTTTCTCTCGTGTTGAGATAGGTGTTGAAAAAAACTTTGCGACAGGATGATTTCAGCCTACTAGAAACGGGTGAGTTATTGACTCTAGGAAGGGTTCTGGTTTTCCTACATTAAGAACTGGGCAATAAGTTTCTGATAGGGTTTCCGATTGTATTCGATCGAAGGGAGAGGTCTGGGTGTTTTCGAGCTGTCCTTGGTGATAGATACACGACCGCTCCTACATTCGATCATAGCCCCTAGAAATGGTATATCCTCCGCAATTTTTACTCCGGCTATGCCAGTGTCAAAATTCGCACAGGTTTTGTCGAGATTCACAACAGCCCCGTTGAGCGAAGGGCTCAACACTATGTTAAAGATTTCCATGACTAAAGAAGCCGAAGGGGCTATTACAACACAGTCATCCATGAAATTCAGGATGATGATATGCTTGCCATTCTTAAAATCAAGCAGAATGATTTTGTCCCGCGGCGCATTACTAAAACGTAAGGTACGTTTTATATGGTCAAACGCGTCGCTAAGAAAGAGGTTAAACCCCAAAGCTGAGATTTTTGATCCCTGGGGTATTCCTTTCACCTGACGGTAATATTCTCCTCCCACCTTAACAAAATTGTTCCCAACAGCCTGTTCAACTAGATCATTGAACGCCCGTTCGTCTATCTTCTTCGCCTCAACATCATCAACATAGATCTTTGTTTGAACGCCTTTCTGTGGAAGCAATTGGGGCATGATTTGCGGTCTTCTCTTGCCGATGAACTTGTATTTTGTGACTTTAGGTATGGGCATCTGGTGATACAACGGGGTTATAGCACTGCTGCCCATTCTTTTATAGTAATTTGGTGACGTGATGAATTTCTTAAAGCGTCGTGAAATGCCGTTCCCTGGCACCGGCTCAAATGAGCCGTAGCTCTTCTGAAAGTACACGCACTGGCCGCCTCCTCGTGTCTTCAAGAGGTATTCAATCATTGATTGGTCGCAGTTATCGAAAGCGCACTTATAATCCCATTTACCGATGAAAAATGGGCCGTCTGGGTGCAGTTGTGTGAAACGGGCGACAATATCGCCAAAGTCGTCCAGTGATTTTATACAATATCGAGGAGACTGATCCGTCAATCTCTATACGCTAAGGTTAGATCACTTGCAAAGCAGTCCATTAATGGTAGTGAGACAAACCAAATTGTGGTTTACGATTTGTAGTAGAGGGTCCAACTTCTTGTTAGGGCCACGTTTTCCGTTCAGACACGAGATGACCCTCGCGCCAGATTCCTTCAGTACAACTCTTAACTTGCCCGCGCCCCACCCTCTAGCCTGGAAAAGAGCGAGCGCAATCTCTGTAGGAACCTTCTCGAAGTGATTATTCAGGTAAGAGGAGAACTCGAGTTGCTGGATGTGGTACCAAGTATTTTGCGGGATGTACAACAAACCGTTTTTCGAATTGGGTACAATATAAAAAACGGTGCCAAGTATGGATGTTGCGACGTCGTCGAAAAGCCAAAGAATAAATTCGCCCAGTATCTGCGTCCGCTTTTGTAGATCTGGTCCGGTATTCGCCAACTTTGGCAACCATAAGATGTCTCCCACCTTCACGCCCTGCATAAGTGTATGAACAGTGAATGTTTCGTGCTCTTGTAAACTAACAAATCGCTCGATATGTCCCGCTATCACCTTCTTGTTGTATTTTGTCCAGTTTTTCACGATCGAAAACACACATTTGCGTAGCAGGAGGGCTACTTGCGCATGTGGAATGGCGTAGGCGATATGTATTGGGGTATTTTGTAGAGACGTGTAATCGCGGGGTTCCCCCCTACTGGAGCAATAAAACTTCACAAGCTCATGAAGTGAAAATCGGTTAAATTTCTTCCTCATCGAAGTTACCATATCGGAAAGGTGCTTAGATCTCGTTGGATGGAGCTCTGAATATTTTACGCCGGAATCGGTCCAGACATTTTTCGCACCCATCTGGCGAGGGAAAACGTCATCACAGCTGAGTAGCTTGTAATCGACAAAAAAAGCCACCTGACCAAATCGATTTATTTTTGGGCTTCGGCAAAACATTTTTCGGCGTTGAATGGTGACCTCATTTGGTTTTTTGATTGGGGCCCGGGGAGGCTGAGGTTGATTCTTCTTCTCACAAACTGAGCGTCCTAAAGACAATGATAAGCTAGGTAAGTAATGATTGAACAAGAATATACGTACCGGTCACCTGAAGATAGTCGCCTGTAGGTTGTTGTATAAATATTGCGGTCTCAGAGATCATTTTTACCATCTCTTCGAATCCTATCTGATCAAGTAAAGCCCGCATGTGGTCTGATTTCAATGCCTCAATATTGCCATCACCAAATCCAGAGGTCTTCGCACGTCCCGGGCTATAATAACCGTTGGCTAAGACGTTATTTGGCTTGTGTCTCTCAAAGTAAGGGAGGGTGTCTTTAGTAATTCTGGAGTGGTGAAAAATAATCTTCACAGCACATCGAAGGACCTGTTGTATTTAAAGCCTCAGCAAAAGGACGAACACTGGCGCCCAAGATGGGGAGAAGAGTAATATACCTCCCCTAAGTCGGTCCAGGGGGATGGCCGGTCCCGAATTTCGCTAAATACTTTATCACCCGTCGGGAGATCGTAACATATCCATGTCGTGTTGAGAAAGTTATGTAGTCCAGGCGGTACCTGCTTGGCGAACCCGCGACCAATTCCGATTATATATTGGGCCAGTGTGCAGTTCTCATCGTAGTCTTGTAGGCAAGATATTGGTGATTTTGGTGGCATTGGGGACCGTGAGGAGAGAGCGTTGTGGAAGTTCTTTTTTTGAAGAGAATAGATGTAAAGGATTGCGGCAGTGTGCCGACTTTATATCTCTGTAAGGATATCCAGGCCACTCGCCTCTAGAAATTACGAATGAAATTACAACTACAATAGAGCGTATTGGCGAACAACCTCTGAGTCTAAATATTTAGCTCTTGGCGACTAGCCAAGAGCTGAAGATTTGAACTCAAGATACAATGGCTTTTTTTTGGTTCCAGATTCAAAACCAAGTTGTGGGAAGATCATCTTCCTAATCGAGTAATTGACTCACGGCATGCCAAGTCCCTGGTTTGCTACCATTGGCTGCCCCATCATGCCCAATCAGGATTGAGGTGTCCCAATCGGGTAGTTAACACAGACCCACAGAGGAATTATGGGTGTGACATTATCAGGTTGATGCAGGCAGGCACGCTTATGGGAAGAATCCTATTGGCCAAATAGCCATTCAAATAGAGTACACTCCGGGGCGCAGTTGATAATAGTAATTGATCATACACAAACACTGACTCTCCTGTGCTACCTATTACAATAGAAATTTTAGGCCAAGCATCAAATTTCGAGAAATGCTGGGAGGGAGCGTGAAACTAAAAGGGGAAAGACAATCTGACGCGTTCATCATGCCGCGCGGTTTGCGGGCGAAGTAAGGAATACGGACTACCAACTGCCTTGTGTCGATCTGAGGCATTTTATCTGTGTTATGCGGACTGCGGACTGCGAAAGGGGAGTTTGCCCACCCAGCAAAAAAGATCCCTGCAACTATTAATTTTGACCAAAAGTGATGGTTGGCCTAAGGTTTCTAATATCAAGAAGGTTCCACATATGTACATGTATGGCGCGAGAAGGCATAGGTAGAGGAATCTTTTTTGTATTATCCCAGCAGCCGTAGTACGTACGTACCATCGCTTGAAGCGTCACAAACCGATTTTTTGCCAGTGGTGTTAGCAGTATGCAAGAAGGGTTTTACGGATTTCACGGATTTTACGGGTTTTACGGGGTCTTACGAGAATGAGAATTAGGCCTTTAGGGTAGGCGCTAGTACAATCCCCCAATTTCTATAGGCCGATTGGCTGCCCATAAGAACCTGAAAATTGTAGGTGCCAAAATTTGTATGGCCAAGACGATTCTCCATGTAAGTAGGTACAGCGATGCGGAAAATTATTGTAGAAACAGGGGTCTAAGACCAGGGTTTAGGTGGCTGTCCTGGCCAATAGGACTCTTACCATACTTCTACAATAATTTTCCCCATCGCTGTAGGTATCGTAAAGAGCGGATAAAGCTCTGATCTCTTCCTTTAAGGGTGAGATTTGGGGTATAGGTTTCACTACATTTTGGTTACCTGTCACACTGCAAGCTACATGGTTAGTTGTGGCGGCTATGTACGACATAGGCGAAGTCCGTGCGCGTCCGCGGTTGGTTTTTGCGATCTGTCCCGAAAAGGAAAAGTCAATGGGTCCCACGAATGATTGACCTGGTTAAATTGTTGTGGGCTGTGGGCTGGGTTGATATTGTGATACGTACTCTAACTCGGAAAGAGTAAAAGATCAGATTCATTCCACCGATTTCCTTCGCACCGTAGTACAATATGTAGTGTACCCAAATGCTGTCCTAATGATATACCTGGAAGGTTTGCAGAAGAGACATAACTCGGGACGATTATTCAAGCGGACTGGGTAGTGGCGATAGTGTCCACGTAGCAGGGTTTCTTTCCTTTTTTTTTTTTTTTTTCAATTCATTCAAATTTTGAAAATGATTACATGAAAACCTATGGCATAAAGAACCTAGGCCTCAAAATTAAAAACAACATCCCCTAAAAGGAAAACAAAGCCTCAAGGTTTTGCGATTAGATTCTATACGAGTTGTGAGTTGGGTTATTTCCAACGTGTTGTCGGCTCACTATCTGACAGTCTCCCACTTTGGCCTTGCCACACTCATCATCGAGCTTTCTTGCGGTGCCTAGACCCCTATAAAATTATCTTCATTCTTATTAGTATCTAAGATCTCACATCCGTGTTCTGTTCTGATACCGCACTCCGGAGGGATGCCTTATGACATCGGCGTCCCCACTGTTGCATTCTGAGGAGGAGTAGTCTCTTCTGCGATGGTCTTGGGATAGTGGTTGTCTGGCTTGTCCATCTAGTGCCGTTTCCGTAAGGTTGAAGAGGGGTGGTGCCGGGGTGCTAGTGGACGGAGCGCTAACCCTTACTCCTACTCTCCTTGCATGATTTACCCCTAATTGAGCCTGTTTGGGATCTGAATGCGCGGCATATATCAGAGTTATCGCTCAATCAGGGAGGATTGAAATCTAAAGATCATATCGTGCTCAAATATCATTTTATACGAACTGCCGGTGTTGTGATTTACTAGGACCAGAAAAGGAGGAGGAAGAAAGAGAAAGACATAGAAAGGTAAGCAATAATATAGATCGATCGGAACGACCCCGCTGGGGCGGCTTTCACAAAAGAACAAGCAGGAGAAGATTACACGGGACCACCACGACCATAACGAACGAAAAAATATATAGCGGTATTAAATAGCTTTGCTGCAGGGCTCTGATAAGAGCCAGAGAACGCTGAAGACGGCGAGCTTTCTCGTCAAGCAAATGTATTCTATAGTCCGTCTCTAATAGTGCCTTTAGGCCGTTCAAGCACCTGACCAAATTTTTCTCCCTGTAATTTTATATTGTCAGACAGCTCTGAAAAACCCTAATGTTACATGTTACATACATCCTTCTCTTCTTATCTTCACCAACAGATAGGTCGCAATGGAACTTGAAATCGCATTCCTTGAGCGAAAATTCGCGGATAGATTGAGATTGTTGATTTGTCATATAACTATTGTCATCATTGCCGGCCGCGGCGATCAACAGTTAGCCACTGTATTTTTTTTACTTTTTTTCGGTGGTGGAGTCATTACGTCTTGCGTACGCGCAGGGTAGAATCCGCTGAACTTAATGCCTTCTTGGCTTCCTCTCCGAGAGCTATATGGTGATCCTTGAGTATCTGCAAATAGTATATGCATATCTGCCTGTCCATTTTGTGCCCCTTTGACAAAAACACAATTTCCCTTAGCTGCCCCCGAATCGCTCTTTCCCCACCACTGAGGGAGAGGCGGCGTTTGATATTCAAGAACAGACGGAGGGGCTGCAATGGAGGACCATAACTGTCGAAGCACGACTTTGAGGGCTCCATTTCTAGGTTTGATAAAGGTTATGGGTATATAAGAGTATAAGAACACAAAGGCACTCACTGGCATGGTGTACCTCAAGATCTCGAGCCACCTCTACAGTTTATAACGAGCACTCTTCCCCGCATCTGCTTTGCGGGGTTATGATATTCGATCTGTCTTAGCATAGATACGAGCCCCGCCGCAGGAGATAGATAGAACACAGGGAAAAATCCCGCAGCCTTACTATGTGATCCGTGCGTGTAAGAGACGGAGTTGGGGGTATGGGTGGGTGGCTGGCTTACGACCCCTACTTAGCTTAGACGTGTCTAGCAAAGTGTTCTAAAAATTAGTAGCCAAGGCTTGTTATGCCCCAAAGCTTGTACATCAGTGTGACTACAGGTATAGTACACCCGCTCTTGCCTTTCATATTGGGCCTTCGCCCCCCCACTTCCCCAGGTTCACAACTCCATACCTTGGTGGGGTGGCCCTGTTGTCACCTTGGAGCCCAAGCTATGGAAGAGTAGGCTGGGTTGGGGAGAAATCTATACATATAAAATCATTGACAACTTGCCAAAGAGGGCTAAATCATAAAAGTGGCGAATATAGTTTAGAGGCCGGAGTATATTGTTGCCCAGTTATATTACTTCTTTCCATTTTAGTTCCAATTTTGCATTGGGGTTCAGGCGGGTTGCTTTTTTCCTGCGGGTGTACTCTACTTTACCTTGCGGTGAAATTAAGTATTAGAGCGTGTTGGCCACACTCATATTTGTCCAAATTTCGAGCTCTTGGCGGGCTATCCACACCAAAAACCAGTCGCCAAGAACTAAATATTTAGACTCAGAAGTTGTTGGCCAATACGCCCTATTGTCCCCCGCGCACAATAGCAACCGACCCTCACCATGTTACTTTAAGCGAGGCATAATTGTTTTTGGATGTAGAAATGGCTATGGCTTGACTCCAGTAAACTCTGATTGCGCTAGTTATTGTGATTCTGTAGGATCTCTCAAGTCTGGTGGGGGTACTTGAATGGTTGTCAGTCGATAATAGTACTATACATGTAATTGGGACAATACTTAATATTACCCTAGTACTCCATAGGGGAGGAATCTTAGGCTCGTCCAAAGTGAACTACAAAATTCCAGTAAGAGATACACGACAAGATTATAATAGTATAGCATGATAGTTAGCGCTAAGATTAGGTCATATATCCCAAAATACCTAAAGATAGGTCTATCGGCATTTTTATAGTAGATTTATTCTTCCTATTAAGAATGACTAAATACGGCACGCGTAAGGCAGGGGCGGCATCCATGTGCAGTCGCAAACCTTAAGGATTTCATCACTGTAGGCATGGATGCTAGCAGTAGAGGAGAGAAAAGATTAAAGCCTCGTGAACTGATGGAGAGGTTTATTAACAAATGAGAGACAGGTCCGTCAAGTGGTTCGTCCACAGGCCAAGCCCCAATATCAAACCAAAAACAACCTATATACGTAATATGCTATGAGGGGCAGACAGAACAAGACATAGATTCCTGCAATATACGGTCGGGGTGAGAACACTGGATAAGAGAAAGTCCCCCCCAAGATCAAACCTAGAGAGACGAGCTGGGTACCGAATCTCGCCATGTACCACTTCAAGCACCATCGAAAGACCCTATCCACAATGTGGCCAGACAGAGATGGTGGTGGAAGACAGTCCAACGAGTCCCACAGGAAATGAACCATAAAGAGGACTAGAAGACCAATAATGACTAGATTATGTTATTAGATTGGTAGAGTACGGTATATGGGTTGGGGACACTCACTGGACAAGGAACAGCAGTTACGCTGGAAAGTATCTCTGCTTTGCAACTCTTTGTTGATCATAGCGAACTGTTCTTTAATGGTAGCGAACTGTTCTTTAATGGTAGCGAACTGTTCTTTAATGGTAGCGAACTGTTCTTTAATGGTAGCGAACTGTTCTTTAATGGTAGTGAACTGTTCTTTAATGGTAGCGAACTGTTCTTTAATGGTAGCGAACTCTTGTTGAAGATTTGCAAACGCCTCCCCACCCAAGGCAGTCGTGACTTTCGCAGGGTCCTCGTCATGATATATAGGCGCGATGGATATTGTGCTAGAACGCTTAATAGTTGCTTTTCGCGTAGACATATTTATGTGGTTTGAGTTTGACCTTCTGTTATTGACGGGCTCTGAGTGTAACTTTATATTCTTATTGACAACCACAAAATAATAGACAAATATGCACGCACTCGTCGACATACCAACAAGAACAATTACTCAGGGATAATAGTACGCACTGACGATGATCTCTCATAAAAATCATTCCTGTTTCTGTCACTTTTCTGGTTCCTATGATTGTGTTTGTGAACTAGGCCACTCTTGCATACAATACTACTAGGGGTTACCACCTCCCAACCGCGAGTTGTGTAAATTTTAGGGGATAGCATCTCTCTACGGTACATGCATGTAGTTATGGGCCTTCGCCCACCCCATTCTCGCCCTTCTCACGGGGCCTTCGACCCTCCCCTCCCTCTCCCCCTCCCACCCCCTCCGCCTCCCCCAATTCCCGCCAGTTAAACCTTTCATTGCCCGTGATGCAATTCAGTTCACAGGTTTTGATGTGTCGTGCCTAGTCAATACCCTCTCACTATCAACCAATCAGATTGCGGTTTGATGCCAAGCGCGCGCAAAAAGAACACTTTACAAGGAGGTACACAGTACTCATACTTTCCTGATATTTGTAAAGAGGACCACCTTTTTTTTTTTTTTTTTTTTTTTTTATATCATAATTTCATTGGTTTCTAGGTACAAGAATGTTGCGTGCAGGGAGACACTATGGCATAAACAAAACCCATCCCCTACGGTACAAAACCCGCCAAAATTCATCAACTCATAGCTTGTAAAGAAAACTCATTCCTCCATAACATAAGAAATTTCAGATGATAAGGAAGACAAAGAAGATAGCGAAGAAGAAGAAGAGGAGAGAGAATAAAGAGGCGACTTAGGAGCCTAGTCTTTTAAAGGATAAGCAGTACAAGTAGCAGAAATATAACAGCCGAGATCGTATATCATTTGTTGGGTACTAAACAGCTCCTCGAGTGAGGAGACGTTTGGAATAAAGCATGCCTTTGCTTCATTGCGGGCTGAGCAGGTGAGAATGGCATGGTGGAAGTCTTCATCTCCCTCCTCGCACCTGAGGCAGATGGGGGAGGAGTCGGGGAGCATCCATGATAGGTGGGTGACGAGGTGGCTTTTGTGGGCTCTCATTTGGCATAACCTGCCTAACAGAAACTTTCAAATCGCTAGGTGAGGGTAAAGCTTGTTGGTAATTGGTCAACGGTAATAGGTGGGGGTGGGGAGTGTTTTCCAGGAATCTATGAGCCGCTGCTTAATAAGAAGGCCTAGTAGTGGATTTGGGGTCGGGTTTTAGGTGAATTCCGGAGAATTGATAAGTAGAGTATAGCATAGTTCATCGATAGGAAGTCTGGTGACACCTTTCCGGTTGGAGTTCTAGTGTTTCGGAGGGTTGGGAATGCCTCTTAAGAGCAGCCTGTTGGCATTGTTTTTAAATTCGCTTTTGATGGGGAAGTAGGAGGGTAGCCGAGCGGTGACGGGGTTCAGCTCAGGTTCAGCATTTAGAACTCTAGCTGTGTAGCGGAGGTGAAGAGAAACTATGTATAGAGCAATGGGTGCGCAGGAGGATTCGGCCTGCAGAATTGAGACAGGAGTAGAGTGGAAGCAATTAGTCACCCATCTAAGGACGGAGTACCATGCGGTTTCCAAGATTTTATAGTTTTTTCTGTGGGGGCGAAGCATGTAGCTCCATAGGTTAGGATCGGGAGGATGGCCATGATGGTGAGGCGACGGCAGTTAATAGCAGTGAGGCCTTTTCCTGCAGAGGATAATCGGCGGATAATGGCAAAGGAGGTCATAGCCGCCTTGAATCTTTTTTGGAAGTGGGGGTGAGGGTCGAGGGATGGGGTGTATTGAAAGCCCAGCTATTTTATTTCAGCGAAGGGGGGAATAGTATGTCCTTGAAGAGAAATAGGGAGGAGGCAGACTGGTGCTTTGTCTTTTTGGGTACGCCAATACATCAGATCCGTCTTAGGGAGAGAAAGGTGTATGTTCATGGGGCTGCCAGTATTGGTAGCCTGTTCATAGCAGGCTTGGAGGAGATTAATATTTTGGGAGTATGAGGGCGACGCGACTGTAAAGGCAAAGTCGTCCACATAGGAGAGTGTAATGCCTGGGGATGGGTCCACGTGTAGGGGAGAGACATATATACAGAATAGGAGTAGGCTAATGGGAGAGTCTTGAGGGGCTCCTACGTTGACAGAAAGTGGTATTTTGGGAGAGCCTGGGAATAGGAGGGTGTATCTTTGTTCAGAGAGAAAAGAGAGAACCCAGCTAATAATATATGAGGGGGTTATATGTTTAGTGAGGATATCTGCGAGGGTGAAGGGGTTGACATGGTCAAAGCCGCCTTTCACATTGAGAAAAAGGGTTGAGACTTTGAGTTTTGACCTTTCAAATAGTCGTATCTCGTGCTGGAGGGTGGTGAATGTGTCTGCTGTGAAAAGGCCCTTTATGGAGCCGTATTGGTGGGGAGAATAGCCTAGCCACTTTACCGAAGACTGCCAGGCGGTAGCACATAATCCTTTCTAGAACCTTTGAGATAGTCTCAAGGAGGACAATAATCCTGTAGGCTGCTGGAGATTTGTAATCTAATTTGTTGGGTTTTGGTAAAACTACCCCGAAGGTGGTTTTCAGCTGCTGGGGGTGATACCCGGACATTAGTATGGGGTTAAGAAGAGCTGGTAGTAGTGTGGGGTTGTCTGCGTGTACTTTCCTCTGGACGATCAGAGGGAATGTATCCGGTGCTAGGGCGGAATTGTTTGAGGAGGCGGCTAGAGCAGCGCAGACCTCTGGAGGAAAGATCTCCTTGGTGTCTAAGTGGAGAGTAGGGGAAGGGGATATAGGGGGGAAGGGAGATGGGGGAAAAAAGTGTGATATAAGAGCCTCATTAACCTCCGAGGGGGTTTCGGCATTGGGGAAAGACAGGAGCTTTTGGGTTTTATCCTTTTTGGCTAGGTGGGTGAGGGCCCATACTTGGGAGGAGTTGACATGTGTTACGTGATCATTCCAATAGGTATCTTTCGCCTTTTGAATGAGATTGAAATATTGGATTTTAACTGCTTTGAGCATAAATGGTGAGGCGAAGCCGCGTTTATGTTCTCTGGAAATCGAGTGGGATATACGCTTAAGTTGTTTGAGGTGTGGGGACTACCAGGGTTTAGATCAGTTACTGAGCCTTCTCCTGTGATGAAATCTAGTATTGGACCCGTTATCGAGGCCAGAGTAGCTTCGAACAAGGGGTCGATTTGCTCGCTGAATGAGGTCATTTGGATCATTTTTCAGCGCGGTTTGGATCAGTGGCCACGGTGCTTCTTTCCAGTTGCATTTGTATAGCGATGTTGGGTGGGATAAGGTGTCCCACTGAAGTTTTATTCTAATGGGAGTATGATCTGATCCTGTGAAGGGGAGATTATTGGTCTAGGAGGGGGAGAGGGCACTGGCGGCGGCGTTTGTAAATACTAGGTCGATAACGTTGTGTCTTTGTAGTGGGTTGGGCAATATACGCGTGGCGATGCCCGGGTGATTAAAAAGAAGGTATCCGTTCTAATGGGCTAGAATCAAATATTGATTTGAGAGTGGTTCTTCCCGGGGGAGAGTGTTCCGCGCAGGTTGGTAAAGCGAGAGTGAATATTAAGGTTCCCGCATACAACTATGGGATCCTCAGAGGGAGGAAACAGTAAACTGGGTAGAAGAGAGCAAGTAGTTAGGGATAGATGCCTGTTATAGACATTTATTACAGTCAGGAAAGAAGGATTGTCGCCTTGAGGATGTCATCAAAAAATAGTAAGGGCGAGCAGATCGCTATGATTCAATGAATGTATATGAAATAAAATCTCTTCTGCGAAGTCCGAGAGAATATAAGTAGCTACGCAGATTTTTGTATTGGGTTGACAGTGGAGAAGGAGGAGTTGGTATGCAGGAGCTGTAAGCGGAAGGCCATTAAACAGATATGGTTCCTGTATTAAAACGACTTGGGGTGGAGAATTTTTAGAAAAGGAAGAAAAGAGTGACAGGAAAACTTTGTGACTATTAGCACAGTTGTACTGAACAATTGCTAGAGACAAAGGGAAGGAGCCCACCGATATTGACGAGGTAAAGGAGCGTGAAGGTGACAAATTTTTGGGCGGGTATCACGGCGTGGAACGCGGTCTAGGTCTGGTTGTGGGAAGAGGGATTAGTCAGGGATTTGTTTGTGTTCCTTAGGTTTCGGTATCAGGGGTTTGGTTTGGAAATAGGGATTCGGGAATAGGAGATAGCGTTGGATTCGGAGAGAAGGGTCTTGGAGGATTCTACAGGGTTCTGTACAGGGGTTACGATGGTTAGTCATTGGGCGTGGATGTGTACTATATATAGAGGTTATGGTTTTGCTTGTAGATAGTATCTTTCCTTTCCTCTTCACGCAACCTTCCTATCTCTAGGGGTTTGTGGTCCTTTTAGAATATATCTTCGGACCTTTCACATGACTTTATTTTGTCTTGATACTACTCCTCGCTTCGCTTAGCCCCGGTCGTTGTTATTGTTCGAACATCACTCTGCCTCGCCCCGCTCCGTCGCACCTTCAGTACCTCTAGCTTTGTCTCGCCGCCATGGTAGTGTACCTTGGCTTGTTTCGTCCCGATCTGTGTTTTTGCTCCATGATAGCGGGGATGAAGAAAACATATTTATAGGGTCTGGGTGGTGACCCCCTCTATGGCGCACGCGGTGGAGGTCTCAGGAGAAATATACGGGGCGTGGGCGGAGGCAGTCAGACTGGAAATAGGTGGGAGGACTAGGGCAGTAGCTGGGGGACCCGCTTTAGGGGGACGCAAGGGGCAGCTGGTGGCGTATACAGTATGGGCACCATTGCAGTTGGCGCATTTTGGGACGAAGGCTGGGCAGGCGCACTCCACGGACTTTAGATGGCTATTTTTGGGGCATGATTGGTTGGTGTATCGGTACTCGTGTCTGGTGTGTTTCCTAGCGCAAAGAGGGCAGGTGGGTGACTTCTGTTTGCAGTCTTGGGTGGCATGAGCAATTCTGGCAGATGGAGTTTGATGAGGCGCTTCAAACTGGATTGCAGCGGCGTGGTTGGGCAAATAGGAGAATAGTCGGGCCGAACTTCGGGGCAATTTCTTGGGGTACTGTAATAAAAACTGAGGTAGTATTTTTGCCTTATCGAAGTTCAGGCTTGGTAAGGAACTGTGCTTTGGTAACTCTAGCATTGCATGTGAACTGGATGTTTTTACGCAGGACCGGGGTGTGCATGTCCTCATTCTCAAAAGGGAAGAGGGGGATGGGGTGAATAATAAATTCGGTATCGGTAGGGGCGAGTCTAAAGTCGAGAAGAGGGTTTGAGCCGGTTTTGAATGCTAGGTTCAAAATTTCTAGGAAGTGGGGGAGGAAAGGCTGGAGGCGAATGTTGGGTTTTTCAGGGGAGGTAATACAGGTTACTATATCTTTGTCGTTTATGGAGACTTTGACTTGGGTATGAGGGAAGGTGAGACCTCCTTCACTTAGGACCCTTCCAAAGTACGCTGAGAGGACGGCCTCGAGCTTGCTACGATCTTCAAAAGGTGCGGGAGATGTTCTTGTTGCAAAGAATCTTCATTGAGTTTGAGGGAGGGTTTTGGTTCAGGGAGGGGTGGGGGTGGAGGTGGCGGAGTTCTTAGATTTCCGGGTGCCGGCCTGGAGGGTAGGTCGAAAGCGAGGGGGGGGGATACGGCCCACCTCGGCAAAAGTTAGGCAGCGCCTATTCCCGTTCTGGTCAATGTGTTCCAATTTGGACAGTTCATTGCTAGCTGGAGCTGGCAGAGGGTGGGTGTATTGGGAGAAGGTCTGTTGAGATTGGTGGGGGAATTAGGTGCTTTGGCCTTGCCTTTGGGCTCTGCGAGTGGGGGAGGGAAGGCTTTGGCGGAGTCTGATAGGAAGGCAATGTTGCGAGCGGTGTCTTCGCCGAGTCTAAGGACAGTGGTGTTTACTGAGTGTGCAAGGTCCACTGCCCCTCCGAGGCATGACACACGGGCTTGGAGGATAGAATTCTATCTAACAATGCCAGACATGAGCGTGAGGAGGATGTCCCGGCGTCTTGGCGAAAAACCCAGGAGTTCGGTGAACAATGCAACAATGGACTAGAAGGAGTAGGGTTAAGCGAAGGAGGGGTGAGACAAGGAACGGTTGTCGTCATAATGTTCTATGAGATTCTGTGGCGTGAGGGATTTGTAATATAATAGATGGTGTGGAGGAATAGGAGGTGTGAATGCGAGGGATCTCTTTGAGTTTCTATGGATGAGTCATAGCGGACTGGTGGAGGAGGGTATTAAATGGCGGTAGGGAATATTTTCTGTAGTTTTTTTCTTTCTTTTCTCTCTGTCTCGTCTTTCTGTCTTCTCGATAGCTAGGAATATTTCATTACCGAAAGAATTATAGTTTCTCCTCTCCAAACTCGCCTTCATCGCAGGGCGACTACATAGTTCTCTGATTTTGTTACCGTGGCTTTGACCTGGTCTTCACTTGCCCTGCTCTGCTCTGCCCTTTCCATTTTTGCCCTTGTCCTTGTCCCTGTTGGAGTCTGCGCTTGCGCCCACCCCGCTCTCGTTCTCCTCCTCGTCAGTGTCCTCCTTATATGGCTGTGTCCTTTGAGCTCCTCTAGAACTTCATAGTCATCTGTTACATTGTCCTCGACTACTCCGTCACAAAGGATCCTTGACTCGTCGATGGTGTTTTCACTCAGGAGCGTAGTGTTGATAGCGGATGCGAAAGGAAAGGGTTCTTCGGCAAAGGTGCCAAAGAGCTCTTTGTCCAAACAATGAATGGCGAGCCCTTTGATGAGATTTTCAAAAGTTGGGGGTGGGGAAGGCATCTTGAAGCCTAAGTATTCAAGACTTTGTTACCTGTGTAACCTGGTTGCTTAGCAGTTTTTGGTGTTGAAATTGTAAAGGGAACCACTATTGCATACCATACTAAATTTGGGGCTTGGCGCGTATTTGTATGGCATGCAATAGGCTCGTTTGATAACGTCAGGATTTGCAAGGGGGTTACGTATGTATAAGGATCAAGATTAAGGCTGCCATTGCGCGCCGGTAACCCGCCCAATAGTGCAGACCTGTACACGGAACTGTGGGTACGAGTGGGGCCTTCGTTTTTGGTTCCTACTGATCTTTCTCCATAAGACCTCTCTGCCTGCAGAGAAATATAGGTTTCAGTTATCAATCACCAGCTCCAACACATACGTTTACCCCAAACTCATACGTTTATCACCTTCATAATGTCGATTGTCACTCTTTCCTGGGGAACAGGGTCCGTTTTCCCTCCTTTTCTTTGCACTCCTTCTCTGGCAAAGGTTTCTAACTGTCAAGTTGGTGGTTGCTAAAAAGGGGCGATACTGATATCCTCAAAGTTAATCTTTTCTCTTCTGACATTGGGTGGGCTGCAAAGCCCATGGTCAAAGACGGAAACGTGTTTTCAACTCAGATCAATATTCCGAAAAACGGTCTACATTTCAAGGTTGATATATATGCCTCTTAGTCAACTACAACAAAAGCTAATTCATCAAAACTTATAACAGATCCAACTTGTGCGCCAAGGTTGGAAAGAATGGGTGCTTCACCCTAACTATCCAACGAAGCTTGATAGCTCCGGGAATCAGAACAACTATATTGCTCCGCCGCCGCTAAAAGGCGTATCGGCACACCCTGGATTCTGGATGACCGGAATCACAAAGTCGACAGCTACCCGGATTATCCCGTGCTTTCTATTTCTCGCAATCCTTTGGTCGCTATCCATTTGCACAATCCTTCGCCCGCAGCCACTAAAACAGCAATCACACAATCCCGAGCCCCGCATTATTGATACTCGTGCTTTGCGCGCCTCACTACCTAATATGCTACAATCCTTAACCGTAGAGCGTGGAAGACCAACGGAGCGTGATTTGTTCGTCCATGAGTTTGTCAAATACTTTGGCATGGTCTTTGGCTTACAGTGGGTACCCCTGACTTACCTTCCATAACGTATGGCATCTGGAACCTTACTAACAGTGCAGTCAGAGCGGATTGTCCTGAGAGCACAATTTCATCGTCAATCAGCCAAGGTCAGTGGATTCTGGAACACCATGGCCTAGCCGAAACAATATCATACTCTGAAGGTCTTACACTTGAAGAGAGGGAATACAGATTTGAACTTCACAAGAACCTGTATGATATGTTATCCAAAATTCAGGCTTCGCTTGAATCCTCACTCCGGATTCAGGAGGTACGAAAGGAAGAAACAAACCTTTGGTCCATATTCGGTAGGTAGCCCCACTGTCTTGGGGTCATTGCTTTTAGAAATTCCTTTCTGAAACTGACCCCTCACATGTAGACAGATTTTTTGCAATTCCCTTCCATAGGCGAATGTGATTATAACATCAATACACGGAAGCTTCAACGTTTAAGGATGGAACCCAGTGGTACTGACATGTACTGAGATCAAAAAAAAATATAGTCGCTATAAGCTCTGTAGAACAAACACGCGGGGGGAAAGGAGGAGGCTCAAAGGTCTTCTTTCTCTATATCTTCGATAACAAATAATATAAGATATACTATGTGCTTCTCTCTCCCCTCATGTATTTGGCTACATGGAGGTTCCATCTTGTCTTTATGTCGGGACTAATAACATCGGCGCCCGACCCTCTGACGAAGAAAACGTGAAAATAAATTCATGCCGTCGTGGTGATACTGTGACTGCTAGCTTTCAATACTAGCCCAGTGTTGCAGAAAATGCGGTGGTGCGCGCTGAAGATGTGGCGGTACAAGGGCTGAGCATATGACGGTTCAGTATCGTTACTCCCTTGTTTATGCAGCATGTGGGAAAAAATATTGTGCTGCGGGTGTAGGAGTAGACCTTTCACGGGGTGTGGTGCAATGACCGAGAACGTCGAAAACGACTATATAGAGTTGGGGGGGGGATTAACAGAAATACTTATTATGCACGGAGAATTCTATTCATGTATCGATTTTATCAATTTGCCTGGCACTCTCTGCGGTCCATCTTGATGTTACTACGCGTTGCACCATACCCCCATGAGAACCATACCCCCGTGAAGAGGTCTAAGTCAAGTCTATAGACTTCGCAAAATCTCGATGGCAAAAAGCTGACAATCTTCTTAGAGGCTTGGTCAATCGGCAGTCGTCGGCTAAAAGGAAACTCCTATTCTTCAATTAGCGAAACATTCTTTTAGTCAAGCGTGCTGGTATGGTCCACTCTTTCTTTGCTGTGGTTTTTGGTTTTTGAGGGTGTTCTCGCTTATGAATTGCCTCCCGGTAAAGTGATTCCTCCCTTTGTTACCCTTGTCCTTTCCCCAACTTCTAACTGTTTGTAGGGGGGACGGAGGACGCGGATGGATATCCCAGGGCACTCCGCCCGTACCTATTATGATACTCATGACCAGCTATCCAGAAAATATCCCAACCCCGAGCACCTCTAACCATTCCTATTCTCCCTGGTGCATAAACCAGGTATATATACAACCCATTCCAAGTTTCCCACGCCGATCGGCCAATAAACGTTTTTGATCTAGTGACTCTGTCCTTCTCCTACTCCTCAATAATCATTACATTTCTCTGCAGAATATAAGGAAGGCAATGGGGGGCCCCGGGGGAGCAATCAGCCCGTCCCCAGTTTCCTTAAACAACCTCGCCCCATCGCCTTCGACAACTCCGCCTAACTCCTCAACCCGCGTTTCCAAACCCCGCCTCTTACCGCAAACCTGCGCACAAACACTATTGTCAACCACGCAGCTTATGTTCGTGCTATGATGGGCATGGCTCTTGCCGACCAGCACCTTTATCCTGTGTCCCCTCGTCTTTACCGTCCGCACTTCAGTTCATGGTATCTATAGGTTGTCCTCTTCTATTGGCTCCCCCTCATTGTTTCTTTTTATCCCCCTTCACACTCCTTTTAACTACTCTCGTTCGCTTTATTTTCCTCAGGTTATTTGTCATTCGTTTTATCTGCCTTAAGTCATTTGTCATTCTTTTTGTTTTTCGCAAGCCATTTGTCATTCATTTTATATTATCAAGTCATTTGTCATGTATCCTCTTTACCCCAGCTGATATCACAAGGGCGCAGCGTGTCCTACCTCATTCAAATTTGAATATCCTAACTTTGGTTGCTCCTTATGCATGTTTAAGTAAGGGGGAGGGATGGCTGCCATAGCCTACGGGCTAGATGCATGATGAAGTATAAATAAATAAATAATATGCATGTTTAAGTTACTCATTTTACGGGCTCTACACATGTATGAAGTATCAATCAATCAATCAAGTTACTCATGGCTGCGTGCATGTATGAAGTATCAATCAAGTTACTCATTTCGCACATCGAGTGAGACTCCATGATCAAGAACGAGTGATATCCAGTGATTTTTTGCATCCGAGTGATCATCAGTCAATTTCAGCATGCGAGTGATATCTAGTGACCGAACTCATTTCTCGTCGTGCAGCAGATGTTTAGTGTACCCCGGGGTCCTTAAAGTGTTACTACTGCCATCAAGCTAGATCCAGTCAATTTTTCCATTTGTATTTCCGTTTACTACTATTATATAGGTCTGCTTGGTTTAGTTCGACATATATAAATTGCTTCCTGGCTTTTGGGCATGGTGGCTAGTAGCTATGCGGTTAGTGGTTTTTGCCGCCTTTGCATCACCTTGAGGACCCCGGGGTACATCAATTTTAACTACAGTTCCATATGCTCCCAATACTTGAGATGCTAGGCGACCTCAGGAGGGTTATCGGGCGACCGCCCAGTATCCAATGATCGCAGGGTTCCGTGAGGACGGTGCGGGGGCGGAAAGCTGTCTTTATGTTTAATTACGTTTTTTTATAACGGATAATAACGGGGGCTCGCGTCGCAACAGTCCAGTAGATCCCTCTCACTAAAAGTCTCTCTAAGGGATTGCTCTCAATTATTGGCTCCGTAGCTGCTGTCGGTTAAAACGGGAACTGGGAACGGGGGAGGTGCTCTAAAGACCTTTCTGCGGGGAGGGGGGGGGATAATTCCTCGTAGCAGCGATGTGTCGTCCAACCGCGAAGGAACATGCCAAGTACAATTACCCCATATATACCTGCGCCGACCGCGAAATCAAAAAGATCTGGTACTATGCCCGCCATCCCTGCTAGAGACCCGAGTGCGGTCTCAAAATGTTGTAGCTCCTGCAACGGGAACACGCCTTGGGCATCATGATATTTAATATGCGAATACCAGCCGTAGGAGGCTTCACGTCAGCTCAAATTGTGAACATCGTATCACACACAAAGGGCGGCTCCAGATGGTACATGTGCCCACATGGGGGGGTGTTGTTTGTGGCTGGAGCCAGGGCGGTAGAGATATGAGAATGTGGTGGAAAGAATATCTCGATGCCGGTTGAGGACGTTCCGGTGAAATTTCGCAGACCCATCACCCCCGATCTCTACCCACAACGACAAGCTCACCAACCGGTACATAATGCGGGTGGACAGTTGGTTCTGAAGAGATCTAAAATGTGATTTATAAAGGTATCCAAAACGGCAAGCCCTAGGGTACAACGATTTATATGGTGGCACGGTAATCTATCCTGGATACGGGGATAAGAAATGATAATTCTGCATGTTTTAAGCTCAAAAAGTGAAGTTATCTTTCGTACTGGGTATAGACCGATATATATCGTCCTATTCTGACTGGGCGATATATATATCCTGCAAGGGCGATATATATATATCCTGAAAGGGCGATATATATATATCCTGAAAGGGCGATATATATATATCCTGAAAGGGCGATATATATATATCCTGAAAGGACGATATATATCCTGATAGGACAATATATAGACGCGGTTATGCCGAGCCATCATGAGCTTTTTCAGCTTCATTACTCGATCACTTGCATCACGAAACTACTATATGCATCACCGCCCACATTAATAGCACCTTCAGATCATCTCTTCCATCATTGGCTTGCCAGAATTGGGGAACACAGTAACTATAAGAAGTATTTGCACATGAATCCAAGCAAAACAGGTTGGGGTTTATCTGTTACTGTTCTAATAATATTGATAGTTGGTATTCATGATAGTTAAGATGAGAAGCTGATGGTGATATCGATGGTGTTGATAATGATGATGGGAGTGATGGGAGTGATGATGATGATGATGATATTAGTGGTTTAGCTTGCTGCCTTGCCATTTTGCCACCTTGCCATCTCCTGACTTCCTGCTGTCTCGCCATCTGCAAAATAGCTTATACCCTCTTATATGATATTTTACCATATAACGATGATAGAAGGGCTCTAGATATCCAAGTTAACAAGTGATGTTATTACGGAGTGGAGATATACCTATCCCGAAAAGATGTGAAAGTGAACGAGTTACCCAATTAGAAGTATAAGGCATTCTTAGTTTTAGGATATATTAGTATATGAGATTTATCTTTTCGACTCTTGTTCCACAGGAAATATATTCAAATCAAAATCTTTATATACTATTTTAGCGAATTCCACACGTCAATCTCTAGTAACTTTAGTTTGGATAAATGACTGCTATTCAATACTATATAAATAGGCTTTAAGTTCAGAGTATGATATGCAATAATAGCTTTTTTTACAAATATCAAAAAATTACTAGTACTAGAATTCATCATATGTAGGATTACTTTAATACTACCAAAAAACATAAGTGATTTTGTCCTATAACGATAGGTACTATACATGCTAATGAATATTAGGCTTCAGAGTTACCTGACCCTATCTTATAATACAACAAAAATTATGCTCAGTGGCTGTTCGTACAAGAAATTGAAGTTATCTTTTAGGCCTATATGAGTGGTAACTATACACAGATAGTTGAACAACATCTTGTATCACTGGCCATTGTGGCCAGTTTCTGCGGTACCTAGTACATTGGGCAGAAAATGTCATGTTTAATAAAATACAAAATCCCAAATGTTTATGTTTGAACATAATAGTAGAGGATCCCGGAATATATTTCCACTGGAGATTCATTTTCGCATCAGATAATTGTGGGCAAAAATGAAAATAGCAATAAAAAGAGTTACTAATGATATCATATATAAACGCCCTGATTTGATTCAATAGTGGAAAGGAAACTACTATATTAGCAAACTCAACTCATACTTGCAGTCTCCCATTACTCTCCCAACAATCTCCTGTATCTCCTAAAAGTCTCCTGAAACACTTAAATATTTTTCTTTAACCCTTAAATTATAAACAGTTAGATCTTGAAATAATATTTGTTACCCTTTAATGTTTTACACTTATTACAATTCTCATGATTTTATAATGAAAATATATGATTCAACAATCGAAAAACATACAAGTGTTTATTGTATGTGATATGAGGCCATAGGATATCTTTATTGTTAACTGAATACTTTGTATTATCGTCCCTTTTTCCAATTTTTATTATGATAATCTCTTGATTGATATCATAGTATGGTGACTATTGGTATATCCTAAGCGTATAGTTCTTTATGTTTGACTAGAGTTAGTGCCAGCTATAAACATAGCTGACTCTAATGTTTTATTGTATACTGAAGTACATTTGAATTACTTATGTTTCAAATTGAGAGCTGGTTGGAAATATTTATTAAAAGAGTAAAAAATAGTTGAGAGAGATATGAAGACAAAAATAAATATAGAATCTCTATCTACACTAAAAGAGTAAATTTTATACAGAGCTTTACTTTAATATGTGAGGCGACATAATTCAACAAAAAAACAAAGAGATTATATTTGCTACTGGTCGTATTACATATCAAAGAGAATGAATCCTTTATAAGTAGTGTATTATTTTTAAACTATTACAATTACAAGGACATTCATAGAACTATATACTTGTTAATAATGTAATCACTACTATTTAAGTAAATAAATTCTGCTATTAAAAGCAGTTTAGATCTACATTGTTTGATGATTATTACTTAAGCTTTGGAACCCCTATTGATTAGTGCAATTGGAGAATTAGGTCCAATTTCTCTATGCATAAATATGTCAGATAATGACTGACCTCTTATTACTATCCCTGTCTTCAAGTATTATCACAAAAAATAGGTTTCCTCAATACCATCCTATCTCCTAAAACACCGATCAAAAATCCTCGTCTGGGTGTGTCGGGTGCATCCTGCACCTCAAAAAGTGACAGGTCGCATTTGGCTCATCTAAGTGTGCCTAAAAGTGGCATGTCTAATATTATCACGGCATACTACGGACTTTACGGAGGGGGAGGATATTGGAGACTAGGTTCTTTTGGTTGCAAGGTTTTCTTTTGGGTTCTTGGAGTTTCTATGGGTTTCCGTTACACGATGTTATGAGTCATGATTGTACAGGGATTAGGAGGAGTATATATACGTTGCTACGGATCTTCCCTTTGTTCTTTTCTTTCTCTTTTTTTCCTTACGTGTTCTTCCTGTTGTCAACCCTACGGTTTCGCTTCGTGTCGTTTGTGTGTCTTTAGTTCTGAATATAATACGTCATTACCATAGTCTCCGCCAAGACCCTCTTGGGTCCCCCATAGTATCTTGCCTCGTCCTCGTCCATAGTCTCATCTTCGTCTTCGTCTCGTCTCGCTTCGCCTCGTCCATAGTCTATGACAGTAGTACGTATCGTCTACTGGTATCTTCGCTTCCATGTCTTCGTCAGAGAGGCCATCTGGACCCTCTGTCCTACAACTCTGCTCCTCGGTTAGACCCCCCCGTCACCGACCCTCGTTCTCGTCCTCGTCCTTGCCTCGGTTGTGTACCTCGGCTCTCTTGTCTGTTGGTTCCGTGTTGCTCCGTAACACTAAGAACACGTCCCTTCTGCCGACCTACACAACACCACTCCGCCTCGCTTAGTTTCGGTCATAATGACCGACCTTAGTTGGGACGTCCCTATGGGGGACCTCCCCCACCCTGTTTTCTTCTCCCCCGGTCCTCTCGAGTGCTTCTTCCCTGAACGGAAGGGGTACTGCTACCTTGCTCTCGTCCCCCAGGTCTTTTGGTTTGACCTTGGCAGTCGCCTTGGTTCGGACCCCCACGTCTACCTCCTCCGCCAGTACGCCCTCGCCCACAGGCTCAAGCGCGCCGACGCCCACTGGGCTAAGGCCACCTTTACTCAACCTGCCCCGGGTAAGCTCCATATCGGGGCCCCCACCACCGACGATTCCTGCCCCGCCCACGACTCCGAAGCCATTATTCGTGGCCTCAGAGACCCCGCCCTCTCCCACCACACCATTGGCCGCCCCATGGAGGTTCCCTCGCTCCGTCCCCATGACTGACCGAGAGACTCTCCGAGTTCTTGGAAACCTTTGGCCCCGTTGAGGAGGATTTTGGGTACGAGCTCACCGAGGCTCACACCCTTGTTGCCGAAGCCCTGGCCGCCCTGACCGCAACCATCGATGCCCCCACTCTCAGAGAGCCTGCCGTATGTACGGCCCACGAAGAGGTTATTGAGAACCTCAATTCCGAACTTGAGGCGGCCGAGGAAAAGGCTGCCGACTTGTGGCAACGCCTGTGCGAAGCCAGCGAAGCGTCTGCCGAGGCCGTAGAAAGCCTCAACGAAGAAGTCACCTCCCTCATTGCTGAGAAGGAGGAGTTCCGCTACCGCCTGGCCCTGCACAAGGAAGCCCTTGCCGAGGCCGACGTCACTATTGTTGACCTTCGCCGCTGTCTTTCTCTTGCCACCCCCAATGCTATTAGGACCCAAGTTCATCCCGCCGCCTGGACCTCGAAGCCTCGTTATCTTGCGCACCTCCGACAACTGGCGTAAGACACCAGTTGAACAAGTGACCCCCAAGCCGGCGTTAAAAGGTCAGCCCCTTTGGTAGAAATTGGCACACCAAAGGGGCTAGTCCCGTCACCTATCTTTGTCCTCTCAGCTGCCGCCGTTTCTGAAGACAGGATGTCTGAAGAATCATTCGTTGTTGCCTGCTCCATCGCTCAAGATTCCGCTGTCCCCATTGCCACCCACGCCCTGATAGACACAGGTGCCTCGGGCTATGCTTTCGTCGATCAAGGATTTGTTCTGCAACACGGCCTGGTCCCGGTTCCCCTGAAGAAGTCACGTTTACTCGAGGTAATCGACGGCAGGCTGGTAGAATCAGGGAAGATTACGCACATGGTCAAGCTCTCTTTGGATATCAATGGTCACCAGGAACTCGCCCCGTTTTTCGTCACTAAGCTGGGACACTACCCAATAGTAATGGGTATTCCCTGGATGAGGCAGCATGATTTGGCTATCCGACCGAAGACGAATAAGATCATCTTCGATTCTGAATTTTGTGTTCAGAACTGCTCTCGGTCTCATGCTCCGGTAACCGCCAAGGGTATTTCTGTCTCGTTCCCAGATGCTCCCGCCATTCAGATTGCAGCCATTGGGGCCGTTCCTTTTGTAGGACTTGCTCGACGCTGGCAGAATAAACTCTTCTGTGCTTCGATCCGTGCCATCAATAAAGCCCTCGCCGAAAAGCAGGTATCGGACCCTCTGGCCCGTGTACCTCAAAAGCTCTGGGAATTTATGTCGTTGTTTAAAGAAACCAATGCGCTTGCCCTGCCACCTCACCGTTCCCATGACTTGAAAATAGTTCTGCAGGATGGCAAGGTGCCCCCGTTTGGTCCTCTTTATGGTATGTCTCGGTTGGAACTACAGGCTCTCAGGGATTATATTACGGAGAACCTGTCAAAGGGGTTTATTCGCTATTCAGAATCCCCCGCTGGTGCTTCTGTCCTATTTGTTAAGAAGTCCGATGGCTCTCTTCGTTTATGCGTCGATTATCGGAAGTTGAATGAAATTACGGTTAAGAACCGGCATCCTCTGCCCCTGATCCCAGAAACTTTGTCTCGTCTCTCTAAGGCAAGGTACTATACGAGGTTAGATCTTCGCTGGGGATATCATCAGATCAGGATACAGGAAGGCGATGAATGGAAGACCGCCTTCCGGACCCGCTACGGACACTTCGAATATAACGTGATGCCGTTTGGATTGACTAACGCCCCCGCCGCGTTTCAACACTGGATTAACGACCTTCTGCGCCCTTATCTGGATAATTTTGCCACGGCTTACCTCGATGATGTGCTAATTTATTCCGAGACTCTGAACGAACATAAACAACACGTCCGGGAAATTTTGAAAGTTTTCCAAATTCATGGAGTTCACCTTAAGCCAGAAAAATGCGAGTTTTACATCCAACAGACTAAGTACCTTGGATTGATTATTACCCCGGAAGGTATCCAGATGGACCCTAGCAAGGTATCAACGGTTAAAGATTGGGAGACACCCACAAAGCTTCGGGAGGTTCAGGAGTTCCTAGGTTTTGCGAACTTTTATCGACGGTTTATCTATGCCTACTCTCGTGTGGTCGCGCCTCTTACCGCTCTGACCAAGAAAAACGTAAAGTTTGAATGGTCCCAGAAGGCGGAAGAAGCTTTTCAGAAATTGAAAGATGCGTTTACTTCGGCTCCGATCCTCGCCCACTTTGATTTTGAAAAAGAAGTTATTGTGGAAACTGATGCCTCTGACTATGTATCTGCGGGTATTATGTCACAGTATGGTGATGATGGGCTTCTACACCCCGTGGCATTCTTCTCAAAGAAACACTCCCCAGCGGAATGTAACTACGAGATCTATGATAAGGAACTACTGGCAGTAGTTAGGAGTTTTGAGGAATGGCGTGCAAATTTGGAAGGATCTCGTTTCCCAATTAAAGTGTTAAGCGACCACAGGAATTTGGAGTATTTTATGTCCACAAAGTCGTTAAACCGTCGCCAGACTCGCTGGGCTGAGTTTTTGTCTCGATTTAATTTCGTTATTCAGTTTCGACCGGGGAAGCAAGGGGGAAAACTGGATGTGCTTACCAGGAGGTCAAGGGATTGGCCAAGGGAAGGGGATGAACGTTTGGCACATCAGTCGCAGGTGGTATTGAAGCAGGAGAATTTAGGATCAAGGATTAAGCTAAGTTTGTTGGCGGGTTCTTTGGCAAATGAACCCACTGAAGGAATGTCCACTGTGAAAGAGTTGTTAACTCAAGCTTACCAAGAAGATAGTTTCCCCGACCAAGTCCTGACAATGCTTCGCAATGGAACTAAGCACTCCAAGAAGATTTCTCTCGCCGAATGCACGGAAACCGAAGACGGCTTTCTATTATACCGGAATGCGATCTACGTTCCCGAATCTAAGAATTTGCAGTTACGTCTTCTGCAAGAGCATCACGATAGACCCTCTGCTGGACATCCAGGCCGCGCTAAGACCCTCGAACTCCTCAGCCGGAATTATTACTGGCCCAAAATGAGGAAGTATGTTGACCAGTACGTCCTGAATTGTAATGTGTGCTCCCGAAGTAAGGCCTCTCGCAATGCCCTACAAGGCGTCCTTCGACCTCTCGCTGTGCCCAAAGGCCCCTGGACCGATGTATCAATGGACTTTATCACTGGGCTCCCCGAAAGTAATGGCTATAATGCAATCTTGGTTGTTGTTGACCGTCTAACAAAGATGCGCCACTTTATACCTTGTACCGAAGAGGCAAATGCTAGGGACGTTGCCACTATGTATCTTGATTCAGTTTGGAAACTTCATGGGCTCCCGGAAACCGTTGTCTCAGATCGTGGCACACAGTTTACGGCCGAATTTTGGAAAACCCTATGTTCCCGTCTTGAGATTGCCCCTCGTTATAGTACCGCCTTCCACCTACAAACAGATGGACAGACTGAAAGGATTAATACCATTATGGAACAATACCTTCAAGCCTACGTTTCATATCAACAGGACGATTGGAGCCAGTATCTCTCTATGGCAGAGTTTGCGACTAATAATCATGTCTCCGTTTCAGGCTAATTATGGAAGGAGTCCTCGTATGTCTTTTGCTCCGCTACAGCATGGAAAGACGATCAATGAGGATCAGGCCAATGGTATGGCTAGGACCATGGCACAGGTTTATGACTTTCTTCGTGATGAAATGGCTAGGGCACAGAAGATTTATGAAGATGCAGCAAATCGGAATAGGAGTCCCGCCCCCAGGTATACTATTGGAGATGAGGTCTTTCTCTCGACTCGGAATATTATGACCAAGCGCCCCTCGAAGAAACTTGATTGGAAACGCATTGGACCTTATGTGATTAAGCGGATGGTTAGCCCCTATGCTTATGAACTTGACCTTTCTGCTTCCATGAAGATTCATCCTGTCTTTCACGTTTCGCTTCTGTCTTTGGCACCATGTATTCCCGTCCCGGGTCAGCTACAGTCCCCGCCCCCAGCAATAGAAATTGAAGGCGAACAAGAGTGGGAGGTGGATCAGGTTTTGGATTCCCGCAGGCGCCACGGAAGACTTGAGTATTTGGTTCGGTATCTTGGTTATGATGAACCCTCATGGCAACCCCCCGAGGATTTAGAACATTCCCCCGACCTGGTCAGGGACTTTCACGATAGATATCCACGCAAGCCTAGGCCTACCAGGAGTTAGGCCTGAAGGAGGGCTTAATCTATCACGGCGTACTACGGACTTTACGGAGGGGGAGGATATTGGAGACTAGGTTCTTTTGGTTGCAAGGTTTTCTTTTGGGTTCTTGGAGTTTCTATGGGTTTCCGTTACACGATGTTATGAGTCATGATTGTACAGGGATTAGGAGGAGTATATATACGTTGCTACGGATCTTCCCTTTGTTCTTTTCTTTCTCTTTTTTTCCTTACGTATTCTTCCATATCATGTAACCCTACGGTTTCGCGTGTCGCTTTGTGTGTCTTTAGTTACTGAATATAATACGTCATTACTATAGTCTCCCAAGACTCTTGGGCCCCATAATATCTTGCCGTCCTCGTCGCCCATACCTCATCTTCGTCTTCGCCTCGCCTCGCTCGTCCATAAGTCTATGACAGTAGAGCACGACCTCTGGTATCTTCGCTTCGTCACGTCTTCGCCACGTCTAGTTAAACATACCCTTCCTCTCGCCTCGTTCTCACTCTTCGTCTACCATTTAATTCTCTCTTGTCTGTTGGTTCCGTGTTGCTCCGTAACAAATATCCTCCAAAATGTGGTATGTCAGTAGGAAGGTGATATGCTGGATGACGCTAAGCCTGATAGGGACTAGCTTATACAATTCACATCATTCTTGGCGTAATTTCCAGCACCCCTGCCGCCGCTTCTACCCCCACCTCTATCTTCCATCTCTATCGACTATCTCCCTATCCCATATTCTAACACTTGTGCTAATGTCTATATAGAGCCCTACGCCTAAACCCACCCCCAATCGACACCATGGACACGCCCAAATTGACCCCATGACATGCCCAAATCGCCGCCCAAATCACCGCCATGGACACACCCAAATAGACGCTATGGACACACCCAAATCGACTCCATGGACACGCCCGAAACGACGACTTCTGCAGGTAGGGGGGTGGGCGCGCGGGTAGGCGTCGCACAGGCAGTGGTGCAGGCATATATTTGTACATACAATTACATAGAATTACATAGAATTACATAGAATTAAATAAACGATGTACCGTTAATCACCTCAAGTGTTCAATCGTCAGTATGATGTCAATCCCCAGTGAAAATTAGCGTCAAGGTTCTGCGATGACCGCTAGCCAGACTAAAGACGACGAAAAGTGCGTCTTGGGAGCCCAAGACTATCTTGCGGCGCCAGGGCACTGGGATGCAGGTAAGCAATTGACTTTTGTGCGTCTTTGACGTCTTTTGCATCTTATGCCAAAAGGCGCAACCCGATTTTTTGCGGATGCGGGCCTGGGGCGTAAAGAAATATGAAATTACAACGGGGCTGGGGCATAGATAAAGACATAGAGATGAAAATATGGAGATAGAGGGGTAGAGATAAAACCGTAGAGATGGAGTCATAGAGATGAAAATGATGATGATGTAGAGATAGAGATGTAGAGGTAGAGGTGAAGGTGTGGAGGTGGAGGTGTAGGTGTAGGAGGAGGTGTAGAGACAAAGGCGTGCGGGTTTAATATCTTCCAAGTCCTAACCCTAACCCTGAATCATATATGATTCTCTCTAGAAGACCTTATGTCTTAACGAGTCTTGGTCAACAATTATCTTTTTCACCCTTTTGGGGGTGTTTTCGAAATTAAGTCTTTTCGCAGTGTTACTCGAGTAGTGCTCAAAATAAGATATGGACTGGCGCTAATGTACCAAGATTGTGCTACACGTGTTTGCCTTTGCCTCTTGGCGCGGCGCAAAGGGCTCACAAGCTTAGGCCTAAGGATTAAAGGTCCTGACATTAAAGGCTTGGGAAGAAATCAAATTTTCATGGTAAAAGACTCTATTATGTTTTTCAAGCCCACCGACCTCCTAAGCTATTACTACAACAAATTCTTTTATGCGTCAACCGATGCATTTATGCACTTTTTTGGTTATTTCCATATCCGAAGAATTTGGTCCGATTCGCCATATGTATTCTGCTGACCAACTGCGCCAAGGGATGCGGTAAGAACAGGTCATACTTTGCTCTCCAACTTAAATAGGTATGGTCTCTCAAATTAAAGCAAGGTCCTTAGCTCTCCCAACACATTTTGCGAAACCATGAACTATACAGAGACCATCGTCTTAGTTTTTGTGGCCTTGATTCTTACCATCCTCGCCCTCTTCACCCTTATCTGCGTCATTGCCCTTCTTAGAACCATTTTCCCTTCCTTGCGCCAAGCGTAGGTATACCTCTTGGATATACATTTGTTATCTATGTACTAATAGTGATCCAGTAAAGCTACTTGTATCAATGCGGAGGTGGATATACGGGCGTGCTCTCAAGTAGTATGTTCCCAACTACTCCCGGATATGTCGGCACACCCTCGGAGAGTTGTGGTTGCACCCAGCCCGGCGGACACTTTTACTTCTCGGCTGCCAAGACTCCATGGAGAACCAGAACCCCCCTCCACCAGGTCTGCCCCAACTCCACCCCACATCAACCTATACCGCGGGGCACAACCCGCCGCTTTGGCGGCGTCCTTTTTCATTGCACCCCCTCAGATGCAAGGGCCCAAGGATTTAGCTTTCTTCGCTACCGTAACATATGGAGGTCTCGGCGGGGGCAGGATAGATACACAACGGAAACACTTGGGAGGCCTAGTCGAGAATGTGGATCTAATTAACGCAAACCATTTCACAAAAGTCAAGAATCACGTTACCTGCCCTGCAAATCGGTACGAGCAGAAAGAGGGGAGCGAAGCACTCGGGGCGCGGTTGGGGCACATCCAAGACATCGATTTTGACGCGGGATTTAGGCCGGGCCTCAATGTAGTACGGATCCAAATTAATGCAAAGCTTATATATTTACTAACTAGTGGCTACAGGAGAAGAAATGCCAACAATATCCGGGCAGCCCACTTCCTATGGAACTGGATCCCCCCCAACCGCGGCTAGTATCAACACTCAACGCGGACGGGGCGTTATCGTGTGCTGGAATGGTGCCAGAGGATTTGGCGAGGGATATAGATCAAGAAATGGTCGATTGTCCACCCGAGATGGGCGCGGAGGAGTGGATGGGAGAGCCGATGGATGAAGATACAAACGAAAGAGACCCCACAGGCGGGGGGGACGCGATGAGTGTGGATTTGGAGATGATAGACGTCTGTGAAAGTGCTGTGCCAAGGACTCATAATCCGACCTACGGAGCCGAGGTGGTGGAGTTGTTACAGGTGGCAAGGCGCTGGAGTCGGTGGGTCCGAGGCCGCCGCGGTGCCCAGGGGGGGAAGGTGCGCCAAGGCATATCACACAAGGAGCCAAGAGGTATCCTGCACAAGATTATCACGGGAGGTGTCAGAAAATACCGAATGCGGAAACGAATAAGACGAACGGAGAAAGTGCGGCGCGTGCTGGAAGAATTGGCCAAGCAACAAGAAAAAGATAAGCATACGTTCAATGTGGAATGGACGGTGCCCCGACAGGTGGAAAGGACACCACTCCCATCAAATAACGGGTATGAGACGGACAGAACGGTAGAATCCTCCTGGAATAACCGGTCAAGCAACAAGAGAAATATCCAAGGCGGACGGGTACGAGACGGACAAACGGTAGAACCCTGCTGGAAGAACTGGTCAAGCAACGAAAGAGATACACCCGGGTGGACGGGTACGGGGCGGGCGGGGCGCGGGATCCTGCTGGAAGAACAGGTCGAGCAACGAAAGAAATACACCTGGGCAGACGGGTATGAGACGGACAAAACGCAGAACCCTGCGGGAAGAACCGGTCAAGCAACGAAAGAGATACTGGACGGGTACGAGACGGACAAAACGCAGAACCCTGCGGGAAGAACCGGTCAAGCAACGAAAGAGATACTGGACGGGTACGAGACGGACAAAACGCAGCACCCTGACGGAAGAACCGGTCAAGCAACGAAAGAGATACTGGACGGGTACGAGACGGACAAAACGCAGAACCCTGCGGGAAGAACCGGTCAAGCAACGAAAGAGATACTGGACGGGTACGAGACGGACAAAACGCAGTACCCTGACGGAAGAACCGGTCAAGCAACAAGGGAAATATCCCAGGTATGGGACGGACAAAACGGCGGGACTCTGCGGGAAGAACTAGCCAAGCAACGAAGGAAATACAGGAAATACACCAGGTTGGCGGGTACGGGACGGACAAAACGGCAGAACCCTGCTGGAAGAACCGGTCAAGCGACAAGGGAAATATCCCAGGTACGGGGCGGGCGAAACGGCAGGACTCTGCTGGAAGAACTAGCCAAGCAACGAAGGAGGTGCGTCAGGATGGCGGGTATGAGACGGACAAAACGGCAGAACCCTGCTGGAAGAACCGGTCAAGCAACAAGAGAAATACCCCAGGAGGACGTACGAGACGGACAAAACGGTAGAACCCATGCTGGAAGAGCCGGTCAGGCAACAAATGATATCTCCCGGGAGGGCGGGTACGAGGCGGACAATGAAGCAGACCCCTCGGTCAAGCAACAAGAAAAAAACCAGTCTCTGATAGAAGAAAACTCGCACCAGCTGGATGGCGGTTACGAGACGGACGAAACGGTGGAAGACTCGCCGGAAGAGTCCGCCAGGATACAGCAGGAGGTAAACCTGTATATGATCCAGGTTGACCGGCAAAGACAGGCCAAGGCAGCAAAAGATACCCTGGACAAAGTTAACAAAGGATGTATGACAAGAAACCAAGAACAAAAACAAGCCAAAGGAAAGAAAAAAGTACAATTCTTGCTGGAGGAATCTGGCGAGGTGGCAGAATCTTCGATTGAAGAACTGGTCAAGAAATCCGCCGCTTTTGGGGCCCCGCCCCAACCAAATCTCCCGCGGGTACGGAGCGGCAAACAGGGCCAGGTGAACCCGCACACGTCGCCCCAGTCGGCGGCGGATTTTGGCGATTCCCTATCTCAATCGAGAGAAAATCTGCAAATTGACATGCAACCTATAGACCCTGATACCCTCGGGGCTCTGCGCCGTGCCTGGGATAACCCGCCGGCGACCCAGGCAGGAAACCTAGATGTAGGTACTCCTTAGGCAGGTTGAGGCATAAATAAGGGGACTAACACCATCAAAGGGAAGGGCACTTGGTGTTGTTAGTCCGAACCTGGCGAAGGCCGGTCGTCGGTAGTTGTGGCGGAGAATATTGGGTGGAGTGGCGGCGGCGGAAGCACCCTTGGGTGACGGGTGACATTAGGATATAGTAGCGGCGATGGTGGCAGAGTTGATGAGGCCAGAGCTCGAGCACTCTACAAGCTTCTCATTGACACTAACTAGGTTATGTTTGGGAGAATTGCATCTCTTTTCTCTTTTGCCTGGGTTACGCAGGTGAACACACGGGCGCAACCGGGGTAAACCCGGCAAGGGCGGTTTGGGGTTCGGGTACTGGGATCCACGCCGCATCAATTGGTTGTAGGTTAGTGAGTCTCCTTCCAAAACAGAGCTTGAAAGTTGAAACTAAAGTTCTCAAAAACCCCCTTGCCGGGGGGGGGGCTTGGGTCTAGGGACCGATCCCTCCCTCACCTCACACAGCGCTTTGCTGGGTTTACTCCGGCGAGCAATGTGTGTTCATATCCGTAACCTAGGCGAAAGACAAAAAGAGACGAAATTCTTCCTTCCAAACATAACCTCGCTAGTGACAATGGTAAAGCTCTGTAGTTTGTTTTTGCGCTCCTGGCTTCAAATATTCTGGGCTTGTGTGTGTGGGGTGGGGGGGGGGGGGGCTGGTTTGTTGGTTGATTGGTTACATGTACATGTCATTATAAGTTACTCGCTATGCCGCAAGAAGGGGTGGGTGCGTAACCGCAGAGGAATGGGAATTAGACCGTTAGGCTAGGCGCTAGTACAATTATGGGAAGTTTACATATCTACCCTCTAATAGAACGGGTGTGCACCATAAGTGCCGGGAACCCCCCCCCCCCCCCCCCGCTCATTGGTTGAATTTGTATGTGCGCCATCTGTGACATTTTTGCTAAACGAAAGAAATACCAAGACCACCTGTGTATTTTTACTTTGAAATAATATCTAATGATTTTTTAAAAAGCATAGAGAAAAAGCTACAGTATTGTCCTCCCCCTTAGCTCCCTCTGAATATTTTTTTGATTCATTAGTTGCTATGGAAGGTTATTATCCAGTTCACAGGTTTTTATGTGTCGTGCTTAGTCAATACCCCCGTCACTCTCAACCGACAAGACCGACAAGACACAAGACATAGTATTCTCTCCTCTTCTCCGCTTCTCTAGCCTACCAAGGCACCTGCGAGGAATACAAAATGACATATAAGATAAGGGATGTACTTCGGGTGTAGGGGTAAGTGAGAAGACACCATTCACACGAACTTGGCAGAGTGGTGTCTTCTCACTTACCCCTACACCCGAAGTACAGTCGCAACTCGATATTCCGGATCGCCAAGATTCTAGGGATTTAGTACGGGATAGCAGAAGATCCGGGATAGCAAATCGATTTTCCAGTACCGCAACAACTGGACAATAACGAACTGGGCCGGACTGAGACCGCATGTTGATCATCAATTGAGCCTCAACCACAACCGCTAAAGAGTCAGTTTGCATGATTCTAGCCAGTGAGAGCACAGAATTCCAGCCCGGCCCCGTTCTTTATTGTCCAGTTTTTGCGGTATTAGGAGATGTAGTTGCCTGACCTAAGCTGTTGTAATCTGGTGAGTGCCAGGATGTGCCAAGACTGTGATTTGAGCTGTAGATCCATTAAGCTTACCCGATTGAGATGGATAAGTTCAGGTCGGGTAATATACCTACAAGTCCCAAACAGGTAGTTATTGGTTGGCTCTTCAACAAAAACCCACCTTTTAGAAACATCTGGCTTGGTTATATTACCCATAGAGAGAGCAAAATAGTTTAGGGTGGTTGGGGACCTTCGAAAGTGGTCTGGTTACAGCAATCCGCAGAGCCGCATCCTACATACCTGGAATAGAAGTGCCAAGCTATTGTAAGCGAAGACCCCCACAACTCACATAATTCGGCGCTTCAGATTGGAGCCTCATCGCACGCGGGACCTACGAACCCCATGTCCGATGGGCTTTATCACATTAAGCATGTATACTACCGTCGCTCAAACGCGCGGAAACGGCCATAGATAAACACGGGGGTAGGGCTATCTAGGCTAGGTCGTGATGATTCGAGAGTTTTTGGCGGCATCTTCGGGGGTACGTCGAGATACGATATCTCATATACCCCCCCCCCCCACTTTCTAATATCTACTAATCCAAGCACCCCCCCCGCCTTACAGTAGTAGTACTCCCCTCCCAGGCGTATACGTGCATCTCTGCACTTTTGCAAAGTCTCATGGGGACCATACAGCGCTGGTGTTGTTCTAGGGTAGATTGCGGAAATTTTAGCGCTGGAAGAATGTGAAGGTCTAGCACTTGAACATACGCGAAGAAAGGGAAGCCCAAGAACGGATATGAGCAGAACTACGCCCCAACCCATGCTGATAACAGATTTGTTTTGGTCGGCGCCGATATCTGTCCGTGGCTTCTGCCTAAGCCGGCTCTAAAAAGGCATCGACGGCAAGGATATCTTACTCGATACCCCTACGCCGTACGCAACTCCACCGTACGCAACTCCACCGTACACAACTCCACCGTACACAACTCCACCCTACGCAACTCCGTACGCAACTCCACAGTAGTCACCCCCGCCGCGAGCACCTACTCTCCCCCGGCATCACCTACTGCATGAATTCGTCTCAGCGGACACTCATATTGACGTTGAAATTACTTGTTCTGGTCGTTTGTCTCCGCCAAGACGAATTACTAGTATTCGTTGTGGGAGTTCGTCTTCCCTGCCTTGCGGCCCGGTAGCGCTTCATACGGTGGAAGTGCTTCATCCAATCAGCGTCGTCGTAGGGGACCAATATTGCATATGCAGATATTTCCCGCAACCACACAGTTTGGCGGAAACTTACTCAATGCAAGTACTTTACCGCCAGTCCACATATTATTATCAGCTTGATATAGGGTTTAGTTAAACAGGATATATTGCTGATTTGGCGTTTCATATGATTTTTTATCATGCCTCTTTGAGCTAACTTTTGGCTCAGTCTGATATTTTTATCATATGATATCATGAAAAGTCCTATATGCTATTGATTCTACTCACTGAAAAACCCAAATGCGCAGGTAGGCTAGTATTTACCCTTGTTTTGCATAAGGAAATTTCACAGATTAAATTATTTATTTCACGATTTAATACTATGTACCACTAGGGGTCGGAAAGTCTTACCCAATGCGTGTAGTGTGGTAACCAAACCCCCCCGCATCTGAGATCCTTAAATCTTCCCCGCAGCCATGTCTACACTTCATACCTATAACGGCGTACTACAAACTACAGCAGGGGAGAGGATATGTGGGAATGGGTTATGAGTTGCGGGTTTCTTTTTTGGGGGCTTTATATTTCTATGGTTTCTGTTACATGGGCTATGAGTCATGAGGGACAGGGGTGTGGAGTAGTATATATATTCGGCTATGGGTTCTTCTTCTGTTCTTTTCTTTTTCTTTCTTTACCCGTTCTTCGTGTTCTCAACCCTACTTTTAGATTTCCTTGTATTCTGTGTTTCTGTTTTCTGTTTAACTTCTGGTTCCTTTAGACTACGTGTGTCCTGGATGAATACGATCTAAAGTATTATATTTATATCTCGTCTCGCCCTGGTGCCCTTATCTCGTTTAACCATAGTTCCCGCTTTACCATCATCTTCATCGCACATCGTCCTTACTTCGAGCCCGCATCGCCTACTACCTCGCCTTGCTCCGACTCCGCCTCGTCCCCGCCAAGCCCTGGTTGTGTACCTTGACTCCCTCTGTCCTTGTCAACACCAAGCCCCCTTACAATACCCTCGGAAATATGTCAAACCAGAGGAACGCTTCAAAACCCTTTGTTTATGTCGAGAACAGAAGAATTGGAGTGAGATACAGAAAGCGGCTGGTAATTCCCGTAGTACTGTCCAAAATATTGTTACTCAGTTTCTAAGGACAAGCAGTTATTACAATGCACCAAAATCAGGCTGTCCAAGAAAAATTGATGAAAGAGGAATGAGAAGATTGGGAAGAACTGTTTTAAGAGATCCTTGAGCTACAATTGATGAATTATCAAGGGGGGCCACACTTTATTCTGGTGTTACTGCAGTGAATTGAGCATTTGTGACGGAGTAACTAGACGCAACGTGACATATGACAATAATGATGCAAGTTGACTCGAGGAGTACAGTCAGTACAATGAAGATACTGACGAGGAGGAGACAAAAGCCGGGCGGGCACAAGCACAGGCACCGGCAAAGACAAGGGCAAAGGCAAGAGCAGAGACAGAGGGCGCAGAGCAGAGCAGGGAAAGCGAAGACCAGCTAAGGGCTTCAGTGAGGATCAAGAGAACTATAGAATTGCCTCCTGCAAAGGCAAGTTTGGAGAGTGGAAGCTATAACTATGAATAGGAGTATATCCCTATATACCGAGAGAACAGGAAGGCGAGATAGATAGAAAAGAAAAAAACAACTAAAGGAAAAGATCTCTCTGCGCTATTTAACACCCTTCTCCGTCAGTCCACTATGTCCTGCACCGCCACCCATAGAATCCCATAGCAAACCACATACTACCGCACCCCGCACTTGTTACGGAACGGGGCCGCAGAATAGAATAGATTTGGGACAAGGGATTGTGAGGAGCAGGGGGGCACAAGGCAGGGGTGCGATAGGGACCTGGTTGATAACCGAGGCGAACGAGTTGAGGACACAAGGTACAAAGGGGCACAACCAAGAATGGAGTTAGAGAGAGAACCAAGTATAATTCAATAAGGGAACCAAGTAAAGAAACTCGAAGAAACTAGGACAGGAACCCAAAGGAAAGGGTTAATAATAGGAGATTGCGTAAGGAAAGAAGAAAGAAGAGACAAAGGAAATCCTAGCCCATACATATACAATTCCATACTATCGATTACTAACCCATATCATGGAATCCCATATAAACCCGAAGAAAGGAAACACCAATACCCTTAACCGATCCCTATACTAAAACCCGATACATTCACCCTAAGAATCCCGACCTTGCTATTAATCCTTTCCCTGCATTCCTAGCGCCCGGGATACGCTGTAACAAATTATCCCCTCCTCTAGGGACTAGCTCCCGCTAGGCTGAGCTTTGCGTGTATACCGAGTATGAAACTCCCGAACCTTGTCCGGTGTACTCCAAATCTTCAGCCGGTTGCCAGGAAGGTTTGGCGTAGCCAACATAGCGGGTCAGATACCAAAGTTGGCCCCTGTGGTGTCGGGAGTCCACAACGGCATCTACCTCCCACTCTTCCTCACCTTTGATTTCGACCGGTTGGGGTGGCGGCTGAACCTAGCCAGGGACATGGTCAGATGCGGCAAGAGCAAGAAGTGAGACATGAACTACTGGGTAGACTTTCATGGATGTGGGGAGGGCCAACTTGTAGGTGTAGGGGCTAACTACTGTCTTAATCCCGTAAGGACCGATTTATTTCTAATCTAATTTTTTAGAGGGGTGCTTTCATGGACGCACTAGGGTTTGAGGAATGGAAGGATTGGCAGGGCTGGGATTACTGTGCGCTCGGAGGTGTGGGTGAGTCAGAATAGTTCTATGGGTTTCTGTTGCATGAGAATATGAGTCATGGGTGGAGTTACGCGGAGTTATGAGTTGGACTTAACAGCGAAGTCTTGAGGTATATAATGGAGGCAGAGCCTACTCTGTACTTTTCTTTCTTTCCTCTTTTCTCCTTACATAGCGTCTTCTGTACCTATTTTCTCAATATATTATAGTCTCTTCTTTATTCTAGTGACTATCGCTGTGTAAGAACCCTTCCTCATACTTCCTACCTCGGAGTATCGCTGTCACCTTCCTGCACCCTGCGGAACAAAGTCCTCGTTACCACGCCCCCTTGAGATTACGTTGCGTAGTCATCCGCACCGTGCACCTCCACCAATGTCTGCCTTACCTTCTCCACCTCCTCCACCACCTCGCGTAGTGGAAGGAGTCACCCTGGACGGAAACTATCAGATCCCTCAAACCTTTGAGGAGTTTGACGCCGTCGAAGATAAACACTATCACTATATACACCTCCTCACCCTGGTAAGGGAAGGAGATCGATGGAAGGCCGAAAGGGACGCAAGCAGAGCCCTAGATACCCAAACAAGACAAGAATTAACCACAGCCCGGAGTCAACTTGACGCCGCCAACAACCACACCGACGCGCTAGAAGCCAGGGTCGAAGCCTTGGAGTTTCAACTCGCTGCGGCCCGTGCACCACCACCACCACCATCACCACCGCCACCGATAGTTCCTCCCCCACCCATCGGTACCCCACCCGCCACCTTCCGCTCCGAAAAGTTCCCAGACCCCCCAAAGTTTAATGGGACCCGGAAGGAGCTACCAGGGTTCCTGAACCTCCTTCGTACCAAGCTCAAGGTTAACCACGATAGGTTTCTGAACGAGGAGGCCAAGGTGTTTTATGCAGTCAGCCGGTTGGAAGGGAAGGCCCTGGACCAAGTCATTCCTATGGCTACCGGGGACGCCGCCCCCTTCACCTCTGTAACCGCCTTTGTTGCATTTCTGGAAGCCTCCTTCGGGGACCCCGACCCTCGAGGAACGGCAAGGAGGGAACTTCAAAGCCTCCGCCAGGGCAAAGGAGACTTCGCGACCTACCTCACACAATTTTTACGCATCATGGGCCAACTCGACTATAACGAGGAAGCCAAGAAGGACGCCCTGGAAACTGGACTATCCGACGACCTGAAGGATGCAATGATTTATCAGGATACCGCTACGGAAGGCTTCGATGCCTACATCAGAAGACTGATGCAGATGGACAATAGGATCAGGGCTAGGAAGGACGCCCATAGGAATAATAGGAACCCAATGGGACAATTCGCCTCCCAACCTACTCCCCCGCACCCATCATACACACCAGGAGGTCTCGCTCCCATGGACCTTTCAGCCCTCCAAGTACAATCAACCATTCGCCCTCCACCAGAGGGAAGATATACGTTTGCTCATGGCCGTCGACAAACCACCGCCGCCGAAAAAAAATGGAGGATGGAGAATGGCATTTACATCTTTGTACGTAATATGTCTTTGCCAGCATCACAAGGCAACCCGCCCGCGGCCCCTCGACTATAGGGGCGCTGCCCTGAATACTTCTTCCGCTGCCCAAATTGAGGTCCCTATTTTGACTTCTTCTTCTTCTTCTTCTTCTTCTTCTTCTTCTTCTTCTTCTTCTACGGATGTTGTTCTTTCTTCTGGTAATTCGGGTTTTCAGTAGTCCCTGGTCAGTATCTTGGCCCTCACCAGGGACCTTCGAAGGACTTTTCTTTATCTGCGTTTTCTATTTCTGGGTTTTCGATTTCGGTTATGGCAGAAGAGGAATTAAATGGAGATCACTTAGTTGTAACTTGTAACATTGCTCACAAAGAGAACTCTATTCCCTCTCATGCTATGGTTGACACTGGAGCCTCGGATTCGTGATTTATTGACGACTGCGGCGCCATCACCAACTACCTATGTTTCCCTTAAAATCTCCCCGTACGCTTGAGGTTATTGATGGAAGGCCTATAGCCTCCGGACAAATTACCTCAATATGTCGAGTTCCTTTGACTATTGAATCTCATCATGAACAAATTCCCTTCTTCGTTACCAAGCTAGGCCAATACCCCCTAGTCCTTGGTATCCCTTGGTTACAACATCACGATGCCACCCTCAAATTCAAAAATAATACTGTGGTTTTCGATTCGGAGTTCTGTAAAAAGAATTGTAACTCCACAACTACAACGGATGTTGTCCCCGGCATTAAACCCCCAGTCTATATGATAGGCCCTGTTCCTTTTAGTCGCCTTGCATGCCGCAAACAATTACAGGTATGCAGTATAACCCTTCACGAAATCGACAAGGCCCCTTACGATACCCCAAAGGACGGATGGAAGCAAAGAATTCCAGCACAATACCATCACCAGCTAAATATGTTCGACGAAGCCATGGCCCAAGATTTACCACCCCGTCGCCCCTATGATCATAAGATTCCCCTAAAGGAGGGAAGAGAACCACCATTTGGGCCCCTCTATGGTATGTCCCGAGACGAGCTACTTGCGCTACGGGATTATATTCGCGAGAATCTTTCCAAGGGTTTCATCCGAGCAAGTTCATCTCCAGCTGGAGCTCCTATACTATTCGTTAAGAAGGCCGATGGATCGCTTCGCTTGTGTGTGGATTACCGGGGATTAAATGAGCTGACGGTGAAGAATCGATATCCACTACCTTTAATCCGGGAAACTTTGGACCGACTCTCAAAAGCCAAGTGGTATACCAAGTTAGATTTACGACAAGGGTATAATCAGATTCGAATGGCTGAAGGGGAGGAGTGGAAAACGGCGTTTAGGACTCGCTACGGCCACTTCGAATACAATGTTATGCCATTTGGCCTTACCAATGCCCCTGCTACCTTCCAACATTTCATTAACGACTGCCTCCGAGAACACTTGGACCAATTCTGCACCGCATATCTGGATGATATCCTGATATATAGCGATTCTCTCGAGGAACATGAACAGCATGTGGAAATAATACTTGGAACGTTGCAAAAGAATGGGATTCTATTGAAGCCAGAAAAATGCGAGTTCCATACCCAAAGTACAACCTACCTTGGGTTAATTATTGAACCGAACGGTATCCGCATGGATCCTCACAAAGTCTCCGCAATACAAGAATGGACGACCCCCAAGACGGTCAAGGATATACAAGCCTTCCTAGGCTTCGCTAATTTCTACCGCCGCTTTATTTTCGGATTTTCAAAACTTGCAGCGCCCCTGACTAAATTGACAAAAAAGAACGTTCTCTTCTTATGGACCCCGGAGGCAGAAGCAGCATTTCAATCCTTGAAAGAAGCCTTCACTACCGCCCCTATTCTAATTCACTTCGATCCTGAGAAACCAATTACGGTCGAAACGGATGCATCGGATTACGTTGCTGGCGGGGTACTCTCTCAATATGATGAACAAGGGAAGCTCCACCCTGTGGCATTCTTTTCTAAGAAGCACACACCCGCCGAGTGCAACTACGAAATCTACGATAAGGAATTGTTGGCTATAATCAGGTGCTTCGAAGAATGGAGACCGGAGTTGGAAGGAGCCAAACACCCTATCGAGGTTATTTCCGATCATAAGAATCTCGAATATTTTATGTCTACCAAGCAGCTTAATAGGAGACAAGTACGGTGGGCCGAATACTTATCACGATTCAATTTTATTATTAAGTATCGACCAGGGAAGCAAGGTGGGAAACCGGATGCGTTGACTAGGAGATCAGGAGATCTCCCTGAGGAAGGGGATGAAAGATTACTGCACCAGAGTCAGACGGTTCTGAAAAGAGAGAATTTGGATCCTAAGTTTGTTGGCGGATTCTTTGACAAACGAACCCGCTGAAAAGAACGCCACCCTAAAGAAATTATTTGAAGAAGGATACTTAGCTGACCCATTCCCGCAAAAGATTCTGGACCTACGGCAGACGGATACCAAGCATTGTAAAGAAATATCCTTGACGGAATGTACTGAAGTGAACGGCCGTCTTACCTATCGCGAAAATATTTACGTTCCCAACTATGCACCATTGAAATTGGAAATCCTGAAGCAGTACCATGATGCCCCCTCAGCGGGACACCCCGGCAGAGAGAAGACTTTCGAATTAGTCAGTAGGGACTACTATTGGCCGAACATGCGAAATTATATCAGTCAATATATTCGGAATTGCCATGTCTGCCAACGAAGCAAGCCAACGACACATGGGAAATTAGGAGTACTCCGACCACTACCTATTCCGGCACAACCCTGGAAGGAGATTTCTATGGACTTTGTTACAGGACTGCCGGAAAGCGAGGGATATGATGCCATACTGGTCGTTGTGGATCGGTTAACCAAAATGCGTCACCTATTACCTTGCAATACCACCGTCAACTCGGAGGATTTGGCTGAGCTGTACCTACGGCATATATGGAAGCTACATGGTTTACCGACACATATTACCTCCGATCGAGGGACTCAATTCACTGCCAAATTCTGGAAGTCGCTTTGCAGTCAACTTAAGATTGAGGCACGAATGTCGACGGCATTTCATCCGGAGACAGATGGCCAAACAGAAAGATAACGCCACATTGAACAACATTCAGACACGATCCTACCAACAGACGGGGGGGGGGGGGGGGGGGGGGGGGGGGGGGGGGGGGGGGGGGGGGGGGGGGGGGGGGGGGGGGGGGGGGGGGGGGGGGGGGGGGGGGGGGGGGGGGGGGGGGGGGGGGGGGGGGGGGGGGGGGGGGGGGGGGGGGGGGGGGGGGGGGGGGTGGAGGGGTGGGGGGTTAGATGGCTACCAATGGCAGAGTTTGCGGCGAACAACCAAGTATCTGCGTCAACCAAGGCCACTCCCTTCTTTGCCAATTACGGCTATCACCCTCGATTCACGATGGACTTAAGGAAGCCGGAGAAGACCCCACCGAGTCTCGATGCCCACGACTTCGCAGTTAAAATGGAGGAGCTACATGATCATTTACGGGCACAACTAAAGACAGCCCAGGATCAACAAGAGAAGTCGGTGAATGCGAAACGCACTCCTGCCCCACGGTACGAAGTTGGAGACATGGTGTTCGTCTCAGCAAAAAATATTCGCACGGCACGAAAATCGAGGAAGCTTGATTGGAAAAGGTTGGGACCGTTTCCCATCCAGGAAGTTATCTCCCCCTACGCCTATCGTCTGAATCTTCCTCGTGCTATGAAGATGCATCCTGTGTTTCATGTTTCACTACTTGATCTTGCTGCCGTCGATCCCGTACCAGGCCAGAAACCCCCACCGCCACCGCCAGTTGTTGTGGAGCAAGAAGAGGAATACGAAGTGGAGGAGATTTTAGACTCAAGGAATCATGGGAGGCAGGGACTTCAATATTTTGTTAAGTGGACTGGATATACCGACCCCACATGGGAACCCGCCGAATATTGCAAGGAGACTGCTGCCGTCGAAGCCTTTCATTTACGCTATCCGAATAAACCAGGGTCGGCGGGGGATAAAGCTCGCAGGAGCTCGCGCTTGAGGGGGGGGGCTACTTTCATGGACGCACTAGGGTTTGAGGGATGGAAGGATTGGCAGGGCTGGGATTACTGTGCGCTCGGAGGTATGGGTGAGTCAGAATAGTTCTATGGGTTTCTGTTGCATGAGAATATGAGTCATGGGTGGAGTTAGGCGGAGTTATGAGTTGGACTTGGCAACGAAGTGCGGGGTATATAATGGAGGCCACGGAGCCTACTACTGTACTTTTCTTTCTTTCCTCTTTTCTCCTTACGCAACGTCTTCTGTACCTATTTTCTCAATATATTATAGTCTCTTCTTTATTCTAGTGACTATCGCTGTGTAAGAACCCTTCCTCATACTTCCTACCTCGGAGTATCGCTGTCACCTTCCTGCACCCTGCGGAACAAAGTCCTCGTTACCACGCCCCCTTGAGAGGTGCATGGTGTGAAGGTTCCGGGTGGACAGCCAAACTCGATCTCTAACAGCATATTTCGAGCTTGGGGTGCGGTGGTCATTGGCAGATTACTCTTGAATCACTTGAGACTTCTTTATTTCAGAGCGCAGGAATTCAAAAACCTGGAACATATCGCTGGCCATACTATTGGCTCCATCCTCACTAGTCGTAGTTCCATGTATCGGGGGACCAAAGGACAAGCGTGGGTGTTTCCCAAAGTTAGCCTGGAAAGGGGACATATTGGTAGTTTCGGAAACGTGGTTATTAGCGACAAACTCGGCAAGAGGCAGATAGCGGCTCCAATCGTCCTGTTGGTACGAAATATAGGCTCGCATGTATTGTTCCATAATGGCGTTCATCCGCTCGGTCTGACCATCTGTTTGAGTGTGGAAAGCCATCGAATACCGGGGGGAGATTTCCAGGCGAGAGCAGAGTGATTTCCAAAGGTACAAGGTATATTGAGTTCCGCGGTCTGAGACAATGGTTTCGGGTAACCCATGTAGTTTCCACACATAGTCCATGAACAGATCAGCAGGGGTAGCAGCATTAGTTTCCTCCGTACAAGGTACCAGGTGTCGCATTTTTGTAAGACGATCGACTACAACCAAGATTACATTGAACCCGTTGCTTTCTGGAAGTACGGTTACAAAGTCCATTAAAATATCGGTCTAGGGGCCGTCGGGAATTGGGAGTGGACAAAGGACTCCCTGTGGGCTAATTCGGGGGACTTTGCTCTGTCGAAAGGTGTGGCAATTTTGGATATATCGATCAACGTACTTCCTCATGATGGGTCAGTAGTATATGCGGGACAAAAGCTCTAGTGTCTTGGCGAGGCCGGGATGTCCTACCGCGGGGGCATCGTGATGTTCCTGCAATAGGCAAAGTTTAAGGTCATCGACAGGGGGTACATAAATAAGTTTTCGATACAGGAGCAAGTCCTCGGGGGACTCAGAGCATTCTGCTAGGGAGATCCCGCGCAAGTATTTTACATTGGTGCGAAGCATAGTTAGAACCTTACTGGGAAAACTATCAACAATCTGGTAAGCCTGTGAAAATAAAACAAATAGGGATACAGTCTTTTCAGTGGTTTCATTTGCAAAACAACCCGCTAAAAATCTAGCTTTCCCTTTGATTCAAGATTTTCCCTTTTCAGAACTGTCTGGATTTGGTGTCTCAAGAGTTCATCCCCCTCCTTGTGAATGTCTCCTGACCTTTTAGTTAGGGCATCCGGTTTTCCTCCTTGCTTTTCTGGGCGAAATTGAATAACGTAGCTGAATTGGGACATAGATTCAGACTTTCAGGCTTGGTGCCAGTTTAGGTCCCTCTTGGTCATGAAATATTCAAGGTTTTTGTGATCTGATAGGACTGTAATGGGAAATTGGGCACCCTCCAAATAGTATCGCCATTCCTCGAAAGCTCGAATAATCGTTAGTAGCTCCTTGTCGTAGATTTTGTAGTTGCACTCTGCTGGAGATTGTTTTCCAAAGAAGAATGCAACAGGGTGCAAGATACCTTCATTGTCATGCTGGGACAGGATTGCGGCAGAGACATAATCACTTGCATCGGTTTCCATAATGATCTTGCGGTCAGGGTTAAAGTGTCTGAGGATTGGGGCCGAAGTAAAGGCTTCTTTTAGATCCAAGGATGCCTTATTTGCTTGAGTTGACTATAGAAATTTTACCTTCTTTTTGGTCAATGCCGTGAGGGGAGACACTACCTTACTATACCAGTAGATGAAGCGTCAATAAAAATTTGCGAAACCCAAAAGGCACTGAAAGTCTTTAACGTTCTTGGGGGTTTCCCATTCGCTAACCACTGAGACTTTTTTAGGGTCCATGCTGATGCCGTCGTGGGAAATAACCATGCCTAAGTACTTGGTTTCTTGGACATAGAACTCGTACTTCTCCGGCTTCAGGCGTACGTTATTTTGTTCCAAAATTTCCATAATTTTCCGGATGTGTTCCCTATGTTGCTACATAGTATCAAAGTAAATCAGGATATCGTTCAGCTAAGCCGTACAAAAGACATCGAGGTGGGGACGTAGAAGGGTATTGATCCAGTGTTGGAAGGCGTTGGGGGCATTTGTTAGTCCAAAGGGCATGACCTGAGATTCAAAGTGCCCTTGACTTGTTCGAAAGGCGGTTTTCCACTCGTTCCCTTTCTTGATTCTAAGCTGGTAGTAGCCCCAACGGAGGTCAAGCTTGGTATAATACTTGCCCTTCGCAATCTGTGTCAAGGTTTTTGGGAGCAAGAGCAACGGGCAGCGGTTCTTTATCGTGATCTCGTTCAGACCCCGATAGTCGACGCAAAGGCAAAGGGAGCTATCAGCTTTCTTTACAAACATAATTGGGGCACCGGCTGGGGACTCTGAGTATCGAATAAAGCCCTTAGACAAGTTCTCCGCAATGTAATCGTGGAGTGTCTGGAGCTCATTCCGGGACATATTGTACCTGGGCTTGAAGGGGGGTTGTTTCCCTTCTTTCAAGACAATGGCAAGGTCATGTGGCCGATGGGGTGGCAGGACGGAACCCGAGGATTCCAGAAATATTTTACCAAATCTGTGTAGCTCAACTGGGACATTGGCGAGATGGGGACCTGGGGATGCAAGAATGTTGTCGATCATCTGTAGCAAAGCACACAGGAGTACATTACCTAGTTTGCGTGTTAGGCGACGAAAGGTGTGAGCGCCAATGGCGACAACGTAGATCGGGGTGAGGATGGGCGAGGCTTTAGAAGTGATTCCCTTTGCGACGACTGGCTGACCAAGGGGGGAGCACTGTCTGAAACAGGACTGGGACGAAAATAGAACCTGGTTCTGTCGGGGCCGGAGGATAATATCGTGGTGCCTCATCCATGGTAGCCCCAACACAATTGGGTAGTTCCCTAACTTTGTTATAAAGAAGGAGGCGTACTCTCGATGACCATTAATAACCAGTTCTAACCTAACAATATGGATAATCCGACCCGACTCAATGACTCTGCCATCAATAACAGTCAGAGCACGGGGAGTCCGAAGGGGCGTAAGAGAGAAGCCATGAGACTTCACAAAGGTAGCATCCATAAAAGCGTACCCAGAGGCCCCAGTATAAATCAGGGTATGGGTTTTGGCTGGGGGGTGAGAGTCTTGGGAAACAGTGCATTCAATAACCAATTGGTCATCGGTCAAGCCTTCCTCTGAATTGGGGCCGGCTGACAAAATGAAAACTGGTGCGGGTTCTGGGGCGGGGATTGGAACGGAGGCAATAAAAGATTTAGTGGTCAGTGGAGGGGTAGGCCCCTCTGGTATGCAAATGTTTACTAGAGGGGCTGACCTTTTAACAGCTAGTCCTGGGTCTTTTGGGGAAATGCCTCACGGCGCCAGTAATCGAGGGTGCGTGGGTCTTGAGAGTAGGGGGAGAGGTAGCGGGTCTTGGTGTGTGTGACAGGGACGGGGATAGCTGTAGCGACGAGGTATGCTTCGAGCTCCTTCACTTAGGTTTCCCAAGCGAAAAGGTCATTGAGGAGGACTTCGTTGTTTGCTGTTGAAATTTTTAAGCTTCGTACTGTGGCGGCTAACTGTGACTCAGATTCCTCCAAGTCTTCTTCAAGGTCGGCCATCTCCTGAATTAGGACTTTGCAATTGGAGGTCGTGGCAACAATAGTATATTGGGCAGCTTCAAGGTCAGCAATGACTGCCTTGAGCTCAGCGTTGGCGGAAGTAAGGTTGGGAACAACCTCGGCATGGATAAGTTCGGGTGTAATAATCATACTTTCAGGGGTTGGGGCAGGAGCCCTAGTGGGTCCGGGAGCGGAGATAGGAGCCAGAGAGAGAAGTAGGAAGATGGTGGCCAAAGCGTCCTCAATGAGGTCATAGGCCTGACACCATTACACGCTATCCAGCTCGTCAGGCACTGGGTATGCCGCGATGAAGGCCCGGAGGCGTTCCATCAGGGGAGCAAGGTCGGAAGACATAATATTATTCATAAGCCGGTTGGTTGGAGATGACGTAACCTAATGTTATGGGATGGACCAGGAGACAGGAATTTTATAACAGGAGCAGGGTCGGGCAGAGAGTCCACAAGGAGTCCCTGATGAAGACGTGGATACGGAGATACCAATAGACAACTCTTGTTGCCGTCATGGACAAAGCGAGGTATAACAGAAGGTCAAGGTGATAACCGAAGCGAATGGGTTCAGGGCACAAGGTACCAAAAGGCACAACCAGGGATGGAGATAAAGAATAAAACCAAGTATAATTTAATAAGCGAACTTAATAAAGGAGCCCAAAGAAACCAGGAATAGGAACCCAAAGGAAAGAGTTGATAACAGGAGATTGCGTAAGGAAAGGAAAGGAGTGAGACAAAGGGAATCCTAGTGCATATATATACAACTCCATACTCTTAATTACTAATCCGTACCATGGAATCCCATAGAAACATAAAGAAAAACAACACCAATACCCTTAACCGATCTCTATACTAGAACCCGATACGTTCACTTAAAGAATCCCAACCTCATTACCAATCTTTTCCATTCATTCCCTAGCGCCCAGAATACGCTATGATACTCACCCTGAAACGGACCCCGCCCCAATGCAAGAAGCGACACAGGCTTATGGCCTTCTCTAAAGAGCGTACGGAGGGGTCCAGCAATATGCAATCGACCTCACCTCACACCACTCCAAAACAAAACAAGCCCAAGCCAAGTTCCATAAACAAGTCCAGGGACTACGAGCTAAGATCAAGAAGGTCCAGGAAGAGATCAAAGAAGATTTAGGAGAGCTTCATGATGACATAATCAAGCCGTCCAAGTCCGAGAAACTTCTTGACCTAGAGAAATACTGGGGTGATTGCAAAAGCGTTCAAACCTTTCAGAGGCAGTTGCAAATTAAGCTTACAGACAATCTCGATCAGTTTCCCACCCATGCACAGCAACCTGTATATTCTATAATTCGATTAGAGGGGCCTGCGGCGGATCGATTCTTTGCTTATGACACGGACGAAGGAATCTCTCTTGATTCGATGTCGGAGTTTTTTCAAATTCTGAGCAACCCTTTTGGGGATCCGGATAGGGTGGCCACATCTGCTCGTAACCTATGGGAAATTAGACAACGCCAGCGCACTTTCTTCGAATATTTTGCAGAGTTCTAGCGGTACATTGCTGGCTCTGAGTTCAACGAGGCGGCTAATATTGAATGCCATTTGGAGGGATTTAATGAAGACCTAATGGCTCTGATAATACAGAATGAAACTCCAATGATGATTAAGGAGTGTGGGCTCCTTCTTCATCGACTTGATAATAAGCAAAGGACATTGCAGGCTAGTATGAGAAGTTTTAGATTTCAGATTCTTAGTGGCCCTACTTCCCGCCCCTTCGTCCCTGGCCCACCTGTTGCATCAACAGCATCTCCAGTCGTACGACTGGCCACCACCACCACCACCACCGAAGAATGCAACACCAGCAGCCCACCCCTCCAATACTCCTGAGGGAGCCGTTCCTATGGATTCATCAACAAGATTTTACAAGTCTCAGGAGATTACAGGGGTCTTGGGAGACTCAGGAGACTGTCAGGAGACTCAGGAGACCCCAATCACAAATGGTAAAGCTTGCTGATGTTTGTCTAACAGTCGTTATCGTCCTGATCCCAAGGAAAGGGAAGCTCTTCGAATTGAGAATCGTTATTATTATTGTGGTGGTGTGGGACATTTGGTAAGAGAGTGCCCTCACTCGCCTTCGGGAAGAGCTCCAACTAGGATGAAGGGAGTACAATTGGAAACAAAGAAGGAAAAAAAGGAGGAGGTAGTATTGTAGGAGGAAGAGTTAAAAACTTTGTACATGGTTTAGGTGGCATAGCCTAGGGAGCTCCCATGGTTTTTTCTAAGATGTCTATTTGAACGTTTTCAGTATCAGAAGAGGAGATGAATGGGAATCAATTGATTGTAGTTTGTTCTATTTCGCAAAAAAAAAAATCTATTGTACCCACTTATGCCTTGATTGATACTGGAGCATTGGGATATGCATTCATGGATGAAGACTTTGTATGCCACCATGAACTAAATATGAAGAATTTAAGGATGGTATCACAGCGTACTACGGACTTCGTGGAGGAGGAAGATATTGGAGAATAGGTTTTCGGTTATAAGGTTTCTTTAGGTTCTTGGAGTTTCTATGGGTTTCTGTTACAAGATGTTATGAGTCATGATTGTACATGCATTAGGAGGGATATATATATGTTGCTACGGATCTTCCCTTTGTTCTTTTCTTTCTCTTTCTTTCCTTACGTGTTCTACCTGTTGTCAACCTTACAGTTTAGTTTCGTTTCGACTCGTGTCTTTAGTTCTGAATACATTACGTCATAACCATAGTCCTTGCCAAAACCCCCTTGGGTCTCCCATAGTACCTCACCTCTTCCTTGTCTCTTGCCTCGTCCTCGTCTGCCTCACTTCGTCTTCGCCCTCGCCTCGCCTCGCTTCGTCTTGATCATAGTCTATGAACGTGGTCCATGTTATCTATTGGTACCTCCGTTTACATAACTTCGTTAGAGAGGCCATCTGGATTCTCTGCTCCATGCCCCTGCTCCTCGGTTGAGTACCATCTTCGTTGCCCCTCGTCTTCAGCTTCGTACCTGCCTCGGTTGTGTGCCTTGGTTCTCTTGTCTGTTGTCTCCGTATTGTTCCGTAACAGACGGAGAGGGAGATCAGCAAGATTTTACAAGTCTCATGAGATTACAGGGGTCTCAGGAGACTTAGAAGACTGTTAGGAGACTCAGGATACTCCAGTCACAAATGGTAAAGCTTGCTGATGGAATTTCAAGGGGGGTCCAGTTTGTAGCCGTTTGCTTGAGGTCTTGAGGAATGTTGATCTTAGGGAGGAAATGAGTGGCGGTATAAAAGAGGCGGCGATAGTCACTATTGTAAAATAGAGACTATAATAGATTGATATATAGATACAGAAGATGTTGCTTAAAGAAGAAAGGAAAAGAAGGAAAGTACAGAAGTGGGCGCCATTGCCTCCCTTATATACCTATTATTCCGTCGCCAATCCTGACTCATACCCTCATATAACCCCATCCATGACTCACCCTTTCGCGTAACAGAAACTCATAGAACCTATTCTGACTCATCCCCACCTCCTAGCGGACAGTAATCCCAGCCCCGGCAGTCCTTCCAATCCTTCGCACTTAGTGTATCCATGAAATGGAGATTGACGTAATTGATGGAATACTTATTGAATCGGGGAAGGTGACAAGGAAAGTGACGTTGGAGTTGGAAATCAATGGGCATGTTGATGAATGTCCTTTCTTTATTACGAAGTTGGGATACTATCCGTTTGTGAATGGAATACCCTGGATGAGGAGGCATGGAGTCTTGATTTATAGCGCGAGGAATGAGATTCACTTTCAGTCATTAGTATGTCTTGAGCACTGTATAGCCAACCGCAAACCTATCATGGCTCAAAGAATCTCAACACCACCTCCGGAGAGACCAGCGATACATATCTCTAGCATTACTCCTCGATCGTTTAAGAAACCTTCTCGAGAGCCTACCATTCAGATTTACTCCATCACTTTATATGCTATTGACAGGGTATTGGAGACTCCAACTAATCCTAATGGAACAATTCCAATAGACTACCAACGCTTCCGACAATTATTTGATGAAACCAATGTGTCCAAAATGCCACCGCACCGTCCTTATGATTATGAAATTAAATTACAGGAGGGAATGGTATCACATTTTGGCCAATGTACAGCATACATCAAGGGAGGAGTTAAAGGCATTGAGTGACTATCTGTTCGATAATCTAAAGAAAGGATTTCTTCATTCCAGCATTTCTCCAGCAGCTGCTCCCGTGTTATTTGTTAAGAAAGCGGACGGATCCTTACACTGATGTGTAGATTATCGGAAGTTGAATGCCATAACAATTAAGAATAGGTATCCTTTTCCCCTTACCCTATAGACAATGGCTAACCTAGCGCGGGCGAATTATATTACCAAATTAGACCTACAATGGAGATTTAACCAGATCCGAACTAAGGAAGGAGACGAGTGGAAGACAGCTTTCAGAACGCGGTATGGACATTAGAAATATTTGGTGATGCCTTTTGGGTTAACGAATGCTTCTGCCACCTTCCAGCGTTGGATTAATGATATCCTGCGCCCCTTTCTGGATCGATGTGCCACCGCCTACTTAGACGATATACTTATCTAGTCGGAAACATTGGAACAACATCAGCAGGATATGCGGCAAGTGTTGGAAGTTCTCGAAACCAACGAAGTTCATCCGAAGCCCAAAAAGTACAAATTTGGCATATCGGGGACTAAGTATTTGGGTATGATCTTAACCCCTGGGGGAATGAAAATGGATTCTGCCAAGGTACAAACGATTGTGGATTGGCAAGCACCGGGAACGGTGAAAAAAGTTCAGGAATTGCTTGGGTTTGCCAACTTTTATTGACGTTTTATCTATCCCTATTCTTGGGTAGCCTGACTCTTGACCACTTTCATCAAAAGGCATGCACGGTTCGTATAGACCCAGGAAACGGAACAGGCCTTTCAGAAACTCAAGACTGCTTTTACTTCTGCTCTAATATTGATACACCCTGATTCCGAAAAAGAATTTATTTTGGAGACAGACGCTTCCGACTATGTGTCCGCAGGGATCCTATCACAGCGGGATGAGGAAAAAATTTTACATCCAATGGTATTTCTTTCAAAGACACAGTCCCCGGCTATCACGTCGTGGAACATGCTTAGCGATGTTGTGAGAAGAAGGATTAGTCAGGGTTGTCTATGGTGTTCTATGCATTTCTGTTACAATGGTTTCTATGAGTCAATGATATATATGTATTTTTAATAGAGGGATTTCTTTGGGGTTCTATGGGATTCTATGAGATGAGTCAGCGAAAGGACTTTGAGACTATATATAGGGAGCTCGCTCACTCGCTTGTAGGATTTCTCTTCTTCTTCTTTCTTCTTCACGCAACCTTCTTTTCCTTTAATGCATACCAGCTTTAATATTTCTAGTATTAGCAACTATCTTTCCTACTCCTTAATGGGGAGAAGAAGATCCATAGTTTTCGTCTCGTTCCCAGCTTCGTTCCTCGTCTCATTCATTCCTCGTCTACACCCCCGTATCGCATTCGAACCCCTAGTAAGGCTTCGTCTCTTGTCCTTATAATGTCATGTCTTGTCTTGGTAGTTTACCTTGGTGCTTCTTGTTCTTGCCTCCGCTTCGCGCCGAGAAACCGGCGGAATGCAATTATGAAATTTACGACAAAGAATTGCTGGCCATCATTTGTTGCTTTGAGGAATGAAGGCCTCACCTGGAGACGGCCCAGTTTCAAGTTAATGTATTGACTGACCACCGCAACCTTGAGTACTTTATGTCAACCAAGTTGTTAAATCATAGTCAGACCCGTTTGGGGGGAGTTTTTGTCTCGATTTAATTTTATTATTCAGTATAGCCCAAGGAAGCAGGAAAGGGAAGTAGATATTTTGACAAGGAGGCCTAAGGATTTACCAAAAGAGGGGGATGGGAGATTGGAACAGCAAAGTCAGGTGGTTTTGAAGAAGGAGAATTTAGATCCAAAGATAGGTTTGTTGGCGACCTCTTTGGCAAATATATTCGGTGAAGGATCTTCTCTCCTATTGGATTTATTTAACAACGCTTACCAATGTGACAGTTTCTCAAATAAGATTCTGTTTAGGTTTCGAGACGGCGTCCGACAATCCAAAGAAATCTTGTTGGCCAAATGAAAGGAAAGCGAGGAGGGGTTATTACTCTACCGAAATGCACTGTATGTCCCTGACCATGAAGAACTCAAGTTCTATCTTCTAGGGGGACACCATGATAAACCCTCTGCTAGAAACCCAGGAAGATCAAAAATGTTGGAGCTTCTAAGTTGAAGTTAGTATTGGCTGACCATACGGAAATATACATACCACTATGTCGCAAATTGCCATACTTGTTGGCGGAGCAAAGTGAATCACAACCCCCTCCAAGGAGTTCTATGTCCACTGTCAGTACCAAAAGAACCTTAGATGGATATTACAATGGACTTCGTAACTGGACTCCCGAAGAGCAATGGTTTTAATGCCATCCTTGTTGTCATGGATCGGCTAACAACGATGAAGCATTTTATCGCTATTATGGAAATGTTAATGCCAGCAATCTGTTTCGTGTATACCTGGAACAAGTGTAGAAATTGCATGGGTTACCGGAGACTGTTGTTTGGAATCAAGGGACACAGTTTACTGCTGAGTTTTGGAAGGCTCTTTGCGACCGTTTCGAAATATCTTTACCATACTCTACTGCATTTCACCCCAGACTGATGAACAAACGGAAAGGGCTAATGCATTTATGGAACAATACCTACATAGCTATGTATCCTACCGTCAAGATAATTGAACTAATTTCCTACTCCTTGCCGAATTCGCTACCAATAATCACATTTCGGAGACAACTAATATGTCCCTCTTTCAAGCAAATTACGGAAGACATCCCAAGATGACGTTTGGCCCCTTGTAACATGGAAAGACGATGAATGAGGATCAGGCTAACAGGTTGGCAAGGGAAATCTTCCAGGCCTGTGAGTTTTCAAAGAGTGAAATGTTTAGAGCTCAACAAATACAGGACAAAATGGCTAATATACTTCGTACCCTGGCACTAGGATACGCGGTCAGCAATCAGGTCTGGTTTTCTACTCGAAATATAGAAACCAAACGACCCTCAAAGAAACTCGACTGGAAACAAATTGGTCCCTACTCTGTCAAATGGATTGTGAGCCCCTACGCTTATGAGTTGGATTTGCCTACATCTATGAAAATACATCCGGTATTCCACGTTTCACTACTATTGCCAGCGGTCAACGACCCTGTCCTAGGGCAGTTTATCAAACCACGCCCACCTGTGGAAGAAGAGAGAGAGGTTGAATGGCAAGTGGAGGAGATATTGGACTCACGAAAGAAAGTATGACGGATACAATATTTGGTTAGGTATGTTGGATATGATGAACCGTCCTGATAGCCTTCGACCGATTCAGTAGATAGTCCTGAACTTCGACAATTGTTTCATCTTCAATACCTCTTGAAAACTCGGCCTATCAGGAACTAAGCCCTAGGAGGGGATCTAATCCGTCCCGGCATCTTGACATCGGTTCCGAGAATTTGGTAGTCGAAGCGCTGTTGTGATTTTTCTGGTAATGATAAGCAAGAGAGAGGTACGATGAATACAGGATGTCGTCATTATATTCTAGGGGATTCGATAGCGTGATGTATTTGTAATGTAAATAGAAGAGATGGTGGGGAGGACTACGAGGTGTGGTAGCAAGTGGTCTTCTATAGGAGTCTATGGGTGGTGGAAGGAGTCATGGTGGAGCGGCGGAAGAGGGTTTTAAATAGTATAGGAAGACTCTTCCTTTAGTTCTTTCCTTCTTTTCACTCTGTCTTGTTTTCCTGTTCTCCTGGTAGAGAGGAATATACTCCTACCTATAGCCATAGTTTCTCTTCGCTAAACTCGCCTTTGCAGGAGGCAATCGTACCGTTCTTTTGAGTCTCGCTGGTGCCCTTATTTGGTCTTCGCTTTCCCTGCTCTGCCCTACGCCCTCTGCCTCTGCCTTGGCCCTTACCTTTGCATTCGCTGGTGCCTGTGCTTGTGCCCACCCGGCTCCTTTCTCTTCCTCGTCAGTGTTCTCGTTGTATAGGCTTTGCTCCTCAAATCACCTTGCGTCATCATTGTTATCTGTCACGTTACACCTGATTACTCCATTACAAGCACAGAACTATAGTATTTGTCTATGACTTTAGCGTATGTGAGCTGTCACTGTATTGCGATTGCGAGGTACAGCCCCGCTTGGGCAGTCCTGACATCCCCGGGCTGGGTAAGAAGTACGAGGATATTTCTACTTCTCCCATCGCTGTGTTTATAATAACAGAGAGCTACAATATCTTCATTACGACCATACCTATCAATTTTCAGTATGTGCAGCTGCAAGAGAAATAATGGTTGGTTGGGATTTATAAATAAACACAACATAGTAGAGTGTTGGGACTTTTCGAACAGGGCTGTAGGTATATGACATCAACCTATTAGCGGTAATGACTTTTCCACAGCTTTTACTATACCACCACTATCCCATATCCCCACCTCCAATTCCCGCCTCCAATTCATCCTCTAATCTACTGATCCAATTATTCTTTAGCTCCGCCCCGTCTCGCTTACCAAACCCAACGTACCATACTCCTCTAAAATCACGGAACCAATACCCATACATGAAGTACCTATGGATTCACAACATCACGCTCGGCACCGGGTAATCAGGTATATATAAACTCAATTGAAACACTTCCTGCTACCTCTTACTCACCCCCCGCCGTGGCCACTCTCGCCACTCCCTAGAATATTTCAGGAAAGCGTCTTGCAACAAGTGAGATTCATGCTCTTCTTAACACAACCTTTGATTACCTCGCTAAAGAGGGAAAGCAGATAGATACGTTTGTGCGGGGCCAGTAATGGTTTGGCCGAGTTGCCTGAAGCATGTTCAGAAGCGTAGAGACAAAGAAAGGGCAGATATAGCTACAACTAGATTAAACCACTCCCTAAAAATGGGAATCGTGTGTAAGTCTTACCACCCCCACAATCGGCCATTATATGCGCATTGAGGATTGAATACGGCTTTTCTGTATACATGGGTATAAGACGCTTCCAATAATACTCCTGCTGTCAGGGTTATTTCTGGACTTTTGGCACAGTTTTCAGGCGCAAACCACTTACTTTAGGCAAGCTTGATATATTAAGACCGGCCAGGGTCCGTGATGGAGTGTGCAGAAAAGTAGCTCTCCTGGGTGTATGAGCACACTTGAAATCTGGCTTATGACCACCATCACATAGATGGGTAACAACATTGGTGAAACTGAGTCCATCCCCACAGTATGTTTATATACAAGTTTTGGGCTATGGGAAAGATGAAGGGCTTGGGGGTAGTCCAAGATCGCCAGATCTACTCAGACGGTTGGGCGAGGTATAGGAACCCCTGTAGTTTACAGCTATGCCAAGGTTGTACCAGCACTCCTTAGGCAATAGGCGACATCTATAAAGAGTTGGTTTTGAGCAGAAGTTAGGGGGAAATCCTCATGGGAAATGCGAGAAATATTGTCTTACTAACTAATGAAGTATTATTGCGAAATTGCTTTAACGCTTGTTGGTTGCATACACTTATTGATGTAAACAAAACAAAAAAAAGTATCATTGCCAAACTAGTACAGAAAAGACGATATTGGCAGCGGACCGAGTGATATACAGTGCATCAGCAGGACTTCATTTGTCTCCTGATGTCTCCTGAGCCTCAGGAGACTCAAAAAATATCCAGAATTCCCAGGAGACACTCAGGAGACCCGAAAGACTATTGAGAGACTCCAGTCACAAGGTGAGTTTGCTGATGTCTACTGTATCTATACACCTCAATATATTTCATAGTTTCTACATTAATAGTAACTATCGCTGCTCCTCTACTCCGATAATTCCCTTATATACTTCCTTTTTCAGGGAGTATCGCTGCAATTACCCCGCACCCTTCGGAACGAAGCTACACCTTTGACACTCCCTTGAGATCACATTGCGTTGTCATTTGCACTGTACACACTTACCAATGTCTACCTCAGCTCCTCCACCTCCTCCCCCAGTCTGTATAGTGGACAGGGTCACTCTTGACGGAAACTACTAGATTCCTCAAACCTTTGAGGAGTTTGACACAGTCGAGGATAAACACTATCACTACATACACCCCCTCACCTTTATACAGGAAGGAGATCAATGGAAGACAGAGAGGGATGCTAGCAGAGCCCTACATGTCCAAACCAGACAAGAGCTAGCTACAGCCCGGGACTAACTCACCGCCTCCACCAACCACACTGGGGCCCTATTGGCCCAGGTCCACACCCCAGAATTCCAACTGGCCGCGGCCCATGCTGCACCACTACTACCACCACTGCCACCACTGCCACCAGCAGTTCCTCCTCCACCCGCTAATACCCCGCCCTTTACCTTCCACTCCGAAAGGTTCCTGGACCCCCCAAGGTTTAATGGGACCCGGAAAGAGCTATCAGGGTTCCTTAACCTCCTCCGTACCAAACTCAGGGTTAACCATGACAGGTTCCTGATTGACGAAGCCAATGTCTTCTATGCAGTCAGCCGGTTGGAGGGAAAGACACTGGACCAAGTTATTCCCATTGCTACTGGAGACGCCCCCCCATTCGCTTCAGTCGCTACCTTCTTGACATTTTTAGAAACATCTTTTGGAGACCCAGAACCTCCGCCAGGGCAAAGAAGACTTCCCCACTTACCTCACACAATTTCTGCGTATCATAGGCCAACTCGATTACAATGAGGAAGCCAAAAAGGATGCGTTGGAAAATGGACTGTCCAACGATTTGAGGGGTGTAATGATTTACCAGGACACCGCTGCGGAGGGCTTTGATGCCTATATCAGAAGGCTCACGACTATGGACAATAGGATCAGGGCCAGAAGGGATGCTCATAAGGTCAACAGAAACCCTATGGGACAATTCGCCTTCCAACCCGCTACACCACACCCGTCGCACACGCCAGGAGGCCTTGCCCACATAGACCTCTCAGCTCTTCAGGCTCGCTCCACTACCTGCCCCCCCACTAGAGGGAAGATATACATCCTCCAAGGGCTGTCAACATACCACTACCGCCAAGAAAAAATGGTGGATGAAGAATGGCCGCTGAGCCTACTGTGTTACCCCCAATCATGTATTCGCCAACTGCCCCCAAGGCAATCGTCCACGTGGCCTCCCTTCCACTATAAGGGGCACCACTCTATCTGCTCCTCCGGCTGCCCCTATTGAGGCCCCCATTCCTATTTCTTCTTCTTTATCTTCTTCTACCGATGTTATTTCTTGTTCTGGTAATACGGGTTTTCAGTTGTCCCTAGTCAGTATCATGATCCTCACCAGGGACCTTCAAAGAATTTTTCTTTGTCTGCGTTGGCTATTTCTGGATTTTCAGTTTCGGTTATGGCGGAGGAGAAGTTAAATGGAGATCATTTAGTTGTAGCTTGTAATATTGCTCACAATAAAGACCCTATTTCCCCTCACGCTATGATTGATACTGGAGCCTCGGGATTCGCATTTATCGATGAAGCCTTTGTGCGCCATAACCAACTCCCTATCCTTCCTCTAAAAATCTCCCGTATGCTCGAAGTCATCGATGGGAGGTCTATAGCATCCTGACAGATTACCTCAATATTCCTAGTTCCATTACTTATCCGCTCCCACCAAGAACAAATTCCACTCTTTGTTACCAAACTGGGACAGTACCCCCTAGTTGTTAGTACTTTTTGGCTACAGTATCATGACGCCACCCTTAAGTTCAAGGACAATACTGTAGCTTTGAACTCAGAGTTCTGTAAAAGGAACTGCTAGGACCATTACCGATGTTCCCTCAGGCATCAAACCACCAACGTATATGATCGGCCACGTCCCCTTCAGTCGTCTCGCCCACCACAAAGAATTACAAATCTGCAGTATAACCCTCTACGAAATTGAAAAGGCCCTTCAGGACACGTTGAAGGACGGATGGAAACAAAGGATCCCAGAACACTATCACAATCAGTTAAGTATGTTCGACGAGGCCCTGGCTCAAGTTTTACCACCAAGCCATCTCTATGATCATAGGGTCCCCCTAAAGGAAGGGAAGGAGCCACTATTTGGCCCCCTCTATGGCATATCCAGAGACAAGTTGCTTGCATTAAAGGACTATATTCGCGAGAATCTCTCCAAGGGTTTTATTCACGCAAGCTCATTCCCAGCTGGAGCCCCGATGTTGTTTGTTAAGAAAGCTAACGGATCCCTCCTGTTTGTGTGGACTACCGCGGACTAAATGACCTGACAGTTACAAATCCGCTACCTATAATTTGGGAAACCTTGGATCGACTTTCAAAAACCAAGTGGTATGTATACCAAATTGGATTTGCGACAAGGATATAACCAGATTCGTATGGCTGAAAGAGAGGAATGGAAAACAGCATTTAGAACCCGCTACAGCCATTTTGAATATACCTTTATTCCATTCGGCATTACCAATGCCTCTGCGACCTTCCACCATTTTATTAACGATTGTCTTCGAGAACATTTGTATCAATTCTGCACCGCATACTTAGACGATATTCTTATATATAGCGACTCCCTCGAACAATAACACGTTGAGATGATGTTAGAAGTGTTGCAAAAGAACGGGATCCTATTGAAACCAGTAAAATGGGAATTCCATACCCAAAGTACGACCTATCTTGAGTTAATTATTGAGCCCAACGGTATCCACATGGACCCCCATAAAGTGTCTGCAGTACAAGAATGGACGGCCCTCAAGACAGTTAAGGATGTGGAAGCTTCTCTAGGCTTTGCCAATTTCTACCGGCGTTGGATTTTTGGATTTTCGAAACTGTCAGCCCCTCCTACCAAGCTTACGCAGACGAATATTCCGTTCCTATGGACCCCAGAAACAGAAGCCGCATTTCAATCCTTAAAGGAAGCCTTTACCACCGCCCCCATCTTGATTCACTTCAACACCGAGAAACCAATTACAGTTGAGACAGATACGTCGGATTACTTTGCCGGCGGTGTACTTTCTCAATACGACGAACAAAGGAAACTACGCCCCGTAGCATTCTTCTCCAAGAAACATAAACCCGTAAAATGTAACTACAAAATTTAAAATAAAGAGTTACTGGCAATAATCAGGTGCTTCGAAGAATGGAGACCAAAGTTGGAAGGGGCTAAACACCCGATCGAGATTATTTCCGACCACAAAAATCTCGAGTCCTTAATATTTACCAAGCAGCTTAACAGGAGAGACGTACGATGGGCCAAATATCTATCGAGTTTTGACTTCATTCTAAAGAATATACCTGGAAAGCAGAGTGGGAAACTAGATGCATTAACTAGGAGATCAAGAGATCTCGCTGAGAAAGAGGATGAAAGGTTACTGCACCAGAGTCAGACGGTCCTGAAGAGGAAAAACCTCGACTTCAAACTAAGTTTGTTAGCGGGTTCTTTGGCAAATGAATCCAGTGAAAAGAACGCCCCCCTACAGAAACCATTCAATGATATATATCTAGCTGACCCATTCCCACAAAAAACCATGAACCTACGGCAAAGAGATACGAAACACTGCAAAGAAATATCCCTAGCAGAATGCACCGAAGTAGACGGCTGCCTGCTCTATTGCAAAAACACGTATGTTCCAGATTCCGCGCCACTAAAGCTGGAAATCCTAAAACAATACCATGATGCCCCCTCAGCAGGACACCCCAGTAGAGAAAAAACCTTTGAGTTGGTTAGCAGAAGTTACTATTGGCCAAATATGCGTGATTACATCGGCCAATATATCCGGAAGTGCCATACCTGCCAGCGAAGCAAGCCAACAATACATGGGAAGTTAGGAGTACTGCGACCGCTACCCATCGCCAAACAACCATGGAAGGAAATCTCAATGGACTTTGCTATGGGTTTGCCAGAAAGTGAAGGGTATGATTCTATACTGGATCGGCTAACGAATATGCGTCACCTTCTGCCCTGCAATATTATTGTTTGAGCGGAAGATACCGCCAACTGATATCTGCAACATGTTTGAAAGCTACATGGCCTGCCCACACATATTACATCCAATAGAGGTACTCAATTTACCACAAAGTTCTGGCAAACCCACTTTAAACAACTTAAGATTGAGGCAAGGATGCCGAGCACCTTCCATCCAAAGATAGATGGCCAAACAGAGAGAATAAATGCAGTGATGGAACAATACCTCTGAGGATATGTTTCCTACCAACAGGATGATTGGGTTAAGTGGTTGCCGATGGCAGAATTCACATCAAATAATGAAGTGTCAGCTTCTACCACAGCTACCCCTTTCTTCGCCAATTATGGCTACCACCCTCGATTTACTATAGACCTATGGAAGCCGGAAAGGACTCCACCAAGTCTGGATGCCCATAAATTCGCAGGAAAAATGATGCAACTATACGATCATCTACAAACGCAATTTAGTACGACTCAGGATCAGCAGGAGAAATCAGTTAATGCAAAGAGGATCTCCACTCTATGGTACGAGGTCGGAAATATGGGATTTCTTTCGGCAAAGAACGTTTGCACTGCACAAAACTTGAGGAAGCTCGATTGGAAAAGGTTAGGGCCGTTCCCTATCCAAAGAGTTATTCCCCCTTACATATACCGCCTGAACCATCCCCGCTCGATGAAAATACATCCTGTCTTCCACGTTTCGCTACTCAACTTCGCCGCTACCGACCCTGTATTGGGTCAGGAATTAGTACTACCACCACCCATTATTGTGGATCAAGAGGAGATGTACAAGGTTGAGGACATTTTGGACTCAAGGCACCATGGAAGGCAAGGGCTTCAGTATTATGTTAAATGGTCTGGATATACCGATCCCAAGTAAGAACCTGCCGAATATCACAAACAGACTGCCCCTATTGATATTTTCCATAAACGTTACCCGGATAAACCGGGGCCAGGGGAAACTAAGGCTCGCAGGAGCTCACACTTAAAGGGGAGGCTATTTTCATGGACACACTAGGATCAGAGGGTTGGAAAAATTGGCAAGGCTGGAATTACTGTGCGTGGAGAGGTGGGAATGAGTCAGAATAGGTTCTATGGTTTTTGTTACTCAGAGGCATGAGTCGTAGTTAGGCTACACAAGGACATGAGTCAGGCTTGATGGCGGGGTGAGGGTATGTAAAGGAGGTAATGGCGCCTACTCCTGTGTTTTCTTCTCTTTCTCTTTCTTCTTCACGTAACGTCTTCTGTATCTATACACGTCCATATATTTCATAGTCTCTACATTAATAGTGACTATCGCTGCTCCTCTAATCTGATAATTCCCTTATATACTCCCTGCTTCAGAGAGTATCGCTGCAATTACCCCTTACCCTGCGGAACGAAACTACACCCTTGATGCCCCATTGGGATGCCGCCACCTTTGCTGAAACTACTCAGGGACTTACGGTCTATGCCCTGTTCCTAGGTGGCTCCACTGAAGCAATACCCTCTGAGATCGCAACTTTGGTTCCCCCTGAACATCACTACTTCTGGCACCGGTTCGGAAAGGAGGGTCTCCAGAAACTGCCCCCTCACTGTCCCTATAATATTCGTATTAATCTTTCTGAAAGAAAGGAACCCCCCTTTGGTCCTCTGTACAGTATGTCCCGAGATGAATTGGCTGCACTGGTCGAATATATAGACAACATGTTGAAGAAGGGCTTTATTGAGTCTAGCTCCTCTCCCGCTGGCTCCCCTGTTCTGTTTGTGAAGAAGCTGGGTGGTGGCCTTCGATTCTGTGTTGACTACCGGGGACTAAATGCTATTACCATCAAAAATTGCTCTCCGTTACTCCTACCCAAGGAAACTTTTAATCAACTCTGCAAAGCTAGTAGTACACCAAGTTAGACCTAAAGAATGCCTACAACCTCATTAGCAAGATTTTACAAGTTTCAGGAGATTACAGGGGTTTCAGGAGACTCAGGAGACTGTCAGGAGAATCAGGAGACTCCAGTCACCATTGGTAAAACTTGCTGATACTAGTCCGAGTTGCCGCTAGGGATGAGTGGAAAACAGCATTCCGCACCCGAGTCGGCCATTTCCAATACCAGGTGAGGCCGTTTGAATTAACCAATATACCTGCGGTTTTCCAGCATTTCATTAACGATATCCTTCGCCTTTTCCTCGACCGCTTCTGCACGGTTTACCTGGACAATATTCTCATCCATATTGAGGATATGGAGTCACATCGTGATCATGTTAATCAAGTCCTACAAGCTTTTACTAACGTCGATCTCTACTGCTCCCCCGAAAAATGCAAATTCCAAGTCCAGAAAAGTAAGTATCTCGATATGATTGTTACCACCAAAAGTCTTAAGCTTGATCCCAAGAAGATTGAAACTATCTTCAAGTGGGTACGCCACTTGAGCGTTCAGGACATACAGGTGTTTGATGGTTGGGCCAATTTCTATCGGCGCTTTATTAAGAATTATTTGGGAATCGTCCACCCTCTTACTATAATTACCAAGGGAAACAAGCCATTTATATGGTCTCCAGCTTGTGAAGCCTCATTCAAAGCATTAAAAACCTCTTTTACCACTGCCCTAATTCTTCGTCACTTTGATTTTGATCGTAAGGCCATTGTGGGGACAGATGCATGAGATTATGTCTCAGGTGGCACTCTCTCCCAGTATAGTGATAGAAATATCCTTCACCCCGTCACCTTTTTCTCTGGAACTTACTTTCCGGCTAAGTGCAATTATTAGATTTTGATAAGGAGCTATTGGCCATTATTAAGTGCTTCGAAGAATTGAGAACTGAAATTATGTGCGTTGCCGAACCTATCGAAGTCTTGAGCGATTACCGGAACCTGGAATACTTTATGACCAAGAGAGATCTGAACCGCTAACAGGCACGCTGGTCAGAGATTCTTTCTCAGTTTAATTATGTAATTAAGTACTGACCTAGGAAGTAAGGAGGAAAAGCAGATGTATTGACTAGGAGATTAGGAGATCTGCTTAAAGAGTGGGACGAACACCTGACGCACCAAAATCAGACAGTGTTGAAGTCCCAAAATTTGGGTTCGGTGGCAGCCATTCTGGCTGTCCGAGGACAGTCACCCCAACAAAATCTTTTTGGACAGGCATATATCACTGAACGATTTCCGAATAAAATCCTAAGACTTCTCCAAAGCGGCATAAGGCACTCCCGAGAAATTACGTTGGCATAATGGTCAACCAGGAAAGGCCTCCTTAACAATCGTGGAAAGCTCTTCGTCCCAAACTATCTAACCTTATATATCCACCTACTCCAAGAACAGTATAATGCTCCATCTGTAGGCCACCCCTATCACAAAACCACCCCCTGCACCTCGTCTCCAACCAAAGCAGTTTCAGAACAGGGTTGTTAAATAGTATTGGTCGATGTCAGAAGCAAGGGAATGGTTTAGGAAGGAGCTCCAGTGATAGAATGTAAGCGCTAGCAGGTATTGGGTAGTGAAAGGATAGAAGGGGCTATATCAGGAATAGTATGGGTAATACGGGAGCTTGGGGTTTCTATGGGATTGTATGGTATGAGTCATCGGTGCGGGGGAATAGTTGTATGTATATTGCTCGTTCTTTTCTATGTCCTCACCTCTCTAGGCAATGTCTGCTTTCTGTTAGTAAATCTATACTTTGGCTTAGGCCCTTCTGTCCTCGCCTCGTCCCTGAACCTGAACCTGAACCTGAACCGGAACCCGTCCTGACCTGAGGTGTATCCTGGGTTGAACCTGTCCTGCCTACGTCCATTCCTCAAACCCTGACCCAGACTCCGACCCCGCTCCGTTAGAGCCCCGAGAAAACAAAGCCTTTTTATCTTCTCACCCGCTCCTATTATTGGTGTTACGGAACGACACGGAGACAACAGACAAGGGAGCCGAGGCACACAACCGCGGCAGGGACGGGGACGAAGACGAGAGGTGACGAAGATAGTACTCGACCGAGGAGCAGGGTCATGGGGCAGATAGTCCAGATGGCATCTCGAACGAAGTTATGTAAACGGAGATACCAATAGATGGGACGTACTATGGTCATAGACTATGATCAAGACAAAGCAAGGCGAGGCGAGGACGAGACAAGAGACGAGGACGAGGCGAGGTACTATGGGAGACCCAAGGGGGTCTTGTCAGGGACTATGGTTATGACGTAATGTATTCAGAACTAGAGACACGAGTTGAAATGAAACTAAGCCCTAGGGTTGACAACAGGAAGAACACGTAAGAAAAGAAAGAGAAAGAAAAGAACAAAGGGAAAGTCTGTAGCAACGTATATATATACCCCTCCTGATCCCTGTACAATCATGACTCATAACCTCGTGTAACGGAAACCCATAGAAACTCCAAGAACCGAAAAGAAACCTCGTAACCGAAAATCTATTCTCCAATATCCTACTCCTCCGCGATGTCCGTTGTACACCGTGATAATTGGTCAAAAATGTACAGGACGGTTGACCGTTACGTCAGGAACTGTCACACCTGTAGCCGAAACAAAATATCTCGTCATGCTCCCCATGTAGTTCTCAGTCCCCTACTGATTCCTCCGAGACTCTGGACACATATTTCTATGGACTTTGTTACCGGCCTGCCTGAAAGCAAATGAAGAGATGTCATTCTAGTAGTGGGTGATCACCTATCAAAAATGAGACACTATATTGCGTGTAATATTACTACAGAATCCGAAGATCTCGCACGCTTGTTTCTTGATTACGTTTGAAAACTTCATTGCCTCTTCACCAGCATTGTCCTTCATCGTGGTACTCAGTTTACGTCCAGATTCTAGAAATCTCTCTGTAAGGCACTCAGGGTGAATCTTACGATCTCCTCCACCTTCCAACCTGCAACTGATGGCCATACAGAACGAATTTATGCGGTGATGGAACAATACCTGAGAAGTTATGTTTCTTATCAATAGGACACCTGGGTGGACTGGCTACCACTAGCCAAACTTGCTTCTAATAATCAACCCTAGGAAACGACACAGGTTTCCACCTTCATGGCTAATTATGGCTTTGACCTCCGCTTTACAGAAAACCTTGTACTGCCCCCGTATACCAACCGCCCTCAAGATACCAATTCCCTGGTTAGGAAAATGGCCGAGATCCACGACCACCTACAAGCTGAGATACACCATGTTCAAGATCGACAGGAGACAATGCTAATACCCGCTAAGTTCCCACTCCTTTGTACACGGTCGGCAACAAAGTATGGCTGAATGCTAGAAATATTCAGACCAATCGGCCTTCCTGGAGACTTGACTGGAAGCGCTTGAGACGGTTTAAGATTAAGTCAATTATTAACCTATATACCTACGAGCTTGACTTTCCCGCCACAATAAGGATAAATCCGGTCTTCAATGTCTTAAAATTAGAGCCTTGTGCCACTGATCCTCCACTAGGACAGGTTCCCCCCCCCCCAGCACCACCGGTAATTGTTGATGGTGATAAAGGATGGTAAGTGGATGAACTTCTAGATTTCTGCCTTCGTTACTCACGCCTGTAGTACTTGGTGAAATGGAAGGGTAAGATGCCCCAACTTGGGAATATGCTAATAACCATACCAACGTCCCCCATTTTCTGTCCCCTTTCCATACGGCATACTCTAACGGAACGTGGTCAGGTTCAGGGTCAGGGTTCGAGAGACGAGTGTGGGAAGGACAGGTTCAACCCGGGATACACTTCAGGTCGGGACAGGTTCAGGTCCAGGTTCAGGTTCAGGTTCAGGTTCAGGTTCAAGTTCAGGGACGGGGCGAGGACAGAGGGGCCTAAGCCAAAGTATAAATTTACTAACAGAAAGAAGACGTTGCCTAGAGAGGCGAAAACATAAGAAAGATCGAGCACTATATATACAATCATTCCCTTACACCGATGACTCATGCCATAGAATCCCATAGAAACTCCCAAGCGCCCGCGTCAACCATACTACACCCAATACCATAACTTCTATCCCGTTACTACCCAATCTTTCCTAGTGCTTACATTCTACTACCTGAGCTCCTTCCAAATCCATCATCCTACTTCCAACATCGACGGATGTTATCCAACAACTCTTTTCCGAAGGCGCCTTGGCGGAAGGCTAGGGGCAGGAGGCAAAGCCGTGATATATACCTACCTATCAAGCTGAGACCTGCCAGCGTTCTCGCAGAGCTCGAACCTAAAGAGAGGGCAACTATCATGGATCCTCTTTCTGTACCTCGCCCCCCGCCAAGGCATCTTCAGAACAGGATTGTTAGATAGTATTGGCCGATGTCAGAGGTAGTAGGATGGGTTAGGAAGGAGCTCGGGTAATTGAATGTAAGCGCTAGGAAAGATCTAACGGGACGGGGTCGGGTCAGGACAAGGACACAGGACAGGGTCGGCTCAGGAGACACCCGAAGTGAGACAGGTTCAGGTTCAGGTTCAGGTTCAGGTTCAGGAACGAGGCAGGGACAGAAGGGCCGAAGCCAAAGTATTAGATTGCTAACAGAAAGAAGACGTTGCCTAGAGAGGCGGAAACATAGGAAAGAACGAGCCCTATATATACACGTATTTTCTTACACCGATGACTCACACCATAGAATCCCGTAGAACCTCCCAAGACTTCGTCCCGACCATACTATTCCCGAAACCACCGCTTCTATCCTATCACCTCCCAATCCTCTCTAGCGCTTACATTCCATTACCCGAACTCCTTCCTAATCCATTCTCTTACTTCTGACATCGACCGATTCTATCCAACGACCCTGTTCCGAAGGCGCCTTGGCGGAAAGCGGGGTACAGGAGGCGGAGCCGTGATAGTTGCCCTCTCTTTAGGTTCGAGCTCCGCGAGAACTCCGTCAGGTCTCGGCTTGGTGGGGTATGACATATGAAAACGAGATAATAGACGGGGAACATTCGTAAGATTCTCAGCATATTCCCAAGTTGGCGCATCATAACCCTTCCATTTGACCAAATACTGCAGGCGCGAATAGTGAAGACGGGAATCCAGAAGTTCGTCAACTTCCCATTCTTCGTCACCGTCAACAATTACTGGAGGTGCGGGGGGAGGAATATGTCCTGGTAGGGGATCGATAGCACAAGGTTCCAACTTCGAAACATGAAAGACAGAATGTATCTTCATTGTAGAGGGAAGGTCGAGCTCGTAGGCATAGGGACTGATAATGGCCTTAACCTTAAAACGTCCCAGGCGTTTCCAGTCGAGTTTGCGAGATGGCCGGGTGGTCTGAATATTCCTGGCGTTCAACCATACCTCGTCGCCGATCTTGTAAGCTGGGGCGGGGACTCTGTGAAGATTGGCATTGGTTTCCTGTCGATCCTGGGCGTAGCGCATCTCGGCTTGCAATTGATCATGAATTTCCGTCATTTTCTCAACAAGAGCTTTAGTATCCTGAGAGCCTTCGATAAATGGAGGTAGAACGAGGTTCTCGGTAAAGCGTGGGTCGAAGCCATAATTAGCCAAAAAGGGAGAGACCTGTGTCGTTTCCAAGGGATGATTATTAGAGGCGAACTCCGCGAGCAGTAACCAGTCCACCCAGTCGTTTTGCTGATAGGATATATAACTCCTCAAGTACTGTTCCATCACCGCATTGATTCGTTCCGTCTGACCATCAGTTTCAGGGTGAAAGGCGGAGGACAGGGCCACATTAATTTTCAGCACCTTGCAGAGAGATCTCCAGAACTGGGACGTAAACTGAGTACCCCGATCGGAAACAATGCTAGTGGGAAGGCCATGAAGTTTCCAAACGTGGTCAATAAACAACCGTGCAAGATCTTCGGATCCGGTAGTAGTGTTGCAAGCAATATAGTGTCTCATCTTAGATAGACGATCGACTACCACGAGAATCGCATCCCTTCCCTTGCTTTCTGGCAATCCTGTAACAAAATCCATAGAAATATGCGTCCAAGGTCTCTGGGGAATCGGTAGAGGGCGAAGAACTCCATAGGGGGCATGACGGGAGGTCTTGCTTCGACTACAGGTATGGCAATTCCTCACATAGCGGTCTACTGTACCGCGCATTCCGGGCTAGTAGTACGAACAGGCGAGAAGCTGAAAGGTTTTTGCCTTTCCCGGGTGACCTGCGGACGGGGCATCGTGATGTTGCTGAAGCAGATGCAAATATAACTTCATATCATCTGGTACAAAGAGCTTTCCGCGATAGGTTAGGAGGCCCTTCCTGGTTGAACATTCCGCTAGGGTAATCTCTNAGAGTCTTCAAGCGCCCGTTTGAAAGTCCTGGGATTTTATTTGGAAATGGGTCGGATGACGTAAAGCCTGTTCAAAAAAGTTTCTTTAGGAATGTTTGACTGTCCTCGGACAGCGGAATGGCTGTCACTCAAACCCAAATTATGGGACTTCAACACTGTCTGACTTTGCTGCATCAGGCGTTCATCCCCCTCTTTAGGTAGATCTCCTGATCTCCTAGTCAATGCATCTGGTTTTCCTCCTTGCTTCCCGGGTCGATATTTAATCACATAATTAAATCGAGAAAGAAATTCCGACCAACGTGCCTGTCGACGATTCAAATCCCTCTTGGTCATAAAATACTCCAAATTCCGATGGTCGCTTAGTACTTCGATAGGTTCGGCAACACCCATCAATTCAGCTCTCCATTCTTCGAAACACTTAATAATTGCCAACAACTCCTTATCGTAAATTTCGTAGTTGCATTCGGCGGGAGAGTGGGTTCCAGAGAAAAAGGCAACAGGATGGAGAATATTCTCATCACTGTATTGGGAAAGTGTACCACCTGACACATAATCGGACGCATCTGATTCCACAATGGCTTTACGATCGAAGTCGAAATGACGAAGAATCGGGGTAGTAGTAAAGGCCGTTTTTAATCCTTCGAACGCCGTTTCACACTCCGGTGACCATATAAACAACACGTTTCCTTTAGTAAGTGTCGTAAGAGGACGAACAATCCCTGAGTAGTTCTTGATAAAGCGTCGATAGAAATTTGCCCAACCGTTGAATACCTGTATATCTCTGACATTCAGAGGACGGGCCCACTTCACAATAGTTTCAATCTTCTTGGGGTCAAGCTTAAGGCCTTCGGTAGTGACAATCATGCCCAGGTATTTAACTTCCTTGACCTGAAACTCGCATTTCTCGGGGGAGCAGTAAAGGTAGGCATCGGTAAGAGCTTGCAGGACCTGATTAACATGATCGCGGTGCGATTCCAGATCCTCACTGTAAATGAGAATATCATCAAGATATGCTGTGCAGAACAGATCGAGAAATGGGCGAAGAGTATCATTAATAAAGTGCTGAAAAACGGCGGGAGCATTGGTCAACCCAAAGGGCATAACTTTATACTGGAAATGGCCGACCCGGGTGCGGAACGCAGTTTTCCATTCGTCCCCGGCGGCAACTCGAACCAGATTATAAGCGTTTTTCAAATCCAATTTAGTGTACCATTTAGCCTTGCAGAGTTGATTAAACGTTTCCTTTGGCAGCGGTAGTGGATATCGATTCTTGACCGTGATAGCATTCAATCCTCGGTAGTCGACACAAAAACGAAGGCCGCCGCCTGCTTTCTTCACGAACAAAACGGGGGAGCCAGCAGGAGAGAAACTAGATTCGATAAAACCCTTTTTTAACATCTCATCTATGTACTCAACCAATGCGGCTAGTTCATCTCGAGACATACTATACAGAAGACCGAAGGGGGGTTCCTTTCCTTCATGAAGATTAATCCGGATATTGTAAGGACGGTGAGGTGGCAATCTTTGAGGGCCTTCCGTTCCAAACCGTTGCCAGAAATGATGATGTTCAGGAGGAACCAAAGTAGCAATTTCCGAAGGGATCGATTCCGTAGAGCCTCCAAGGAACAGGGCGTAAACAGTAAGTTCCTGAGTCGTTTCGGCAAAGGTAGCGGCACTGACAATTTCAAAATCGTGATTGGCGGGAAGCGGAGATGAAATACCCTTAACATAGGCAGGGACTTGATCATCATTGCAACGTTAAAGACAGCGAGGGGACCCAAAGGTTAACGAATTATCGGCAAAGTTAATAGTGACATTATGTCGGCGAAGCCAGGGGATCCCTAGTACCAACGGATAATGCCCTAGACGAGTAACATAGGCGGAAGTTCTTTCGGTGTGACCTTGAATACGGAGGAAGAAATGAGCAATATGAGTAATATTACCGGAGGCGATTTCTCTACCATCGATAACATGAAGAGCACGAGGATTGGGGAGAAGAGTAGTGGAAATTTCCTTGTGGCGTACAAATGATTCATCAATGAATGCAAATCCAGAAGCCCCGGTGTCAACAAGTGAATAGGTTTTAACAGTTTTATTTTCATCGGATACGATACATGAAACAACAAGATGATCATTATCCGAGACCTTCTCACTCGAGACACCAGAAACAGCAGAAGCAGACAAAGAAAGGAGAGGGACCTGGCTTAAGCCACCTAAGACAGGTCCTCGTGAAAACCCGACTGGTCCTGGGCGGCAGCAGACATCGACCCAGAAGAACCCAGACCCAACGAACCGGAAGAAGCAGAAGAAGAACCAAAAGGAAACCCAAAAACATAACCCGGGGAAGAAGAAGAAGGACGAGAAGCATTATTAACAGCAGGGGGAGCGCCGGCCCCAGACATAATCGGAGGTACGCCGACCTCAGAAGTAGCAGCAACACGGGCAGGGCGAGCAGCAGGACGAGCGGGACATTCGGCGGCAAAGTGCCCAGGACCTCCACAGTACATGCAGAGTCCTTGAGCAGCACGGCGGGCACGTTCAGCAGGAGTAATAGGGCCACGGTGTTGAGGGCAGCGGGCACCGGAAAGATCCATTGGCACCGCACCACCTGGAGAATAGGAGGGGTGAGAAGCGGGGGCAGCAGCAGGGGCGGCCGAAGCGCGAACAGGAGCAGAGGAAGCAAAGGGTTGGCGAGCAGCAAAGGGAGAGGGGCGATCTCTGGCCCGAGCATCCCGGAGCCGGTTATCCAGCTTCTGGAGCAAGAGAACATATTCGGAGGTAGCGGCGGGGACGTTGTGATGAATCATAGCAGAGCGAAGCTCACGGGAGAGCCCTTGAGTCAATGCATGTTTCTTGGCCTCATCGTTCCACCTAACCTCAGCAGCCAAGCGTTGAAACTCAGCGAAGTAGGTGGAGAAGTCTCGGCCTCCTTGAGTAAGACGCTCGAGTTCCCGTTCAGCGGTAGCAATGCGGTCTGGATCCCCAAAAGCGGTTTCCAGAATCGTGATCAAGGCTTCAATATCTTCCAGATCAATGCGTCCCCCGATGACAAGGGGCATTACCTGGGCAAGGGCTCGGCCGGAAAGAAGATTAATTGCATAAGCAAGGCGGGCTTGGGCGGCAGGGAAACGATCATGATTGGCGAGCATTTTTAGGCGAAGTTGAGTAACAAAGGGGCGGAGTTCCTCCCTTTTGCCATCGAACTTAGGTGGGTCGGGCATTTTCTCGGAGCGGGGAGTCGGGGAGGGAGCCGGGGGAGGAGCCACAGGAGGAACCGGAGGAGGGGCAACAGGAGGAACTGGGAGATCGGGAGGAGGAACGACTGGGGAGGCAGGAGGAAGAGCCGCCGCTTGGGCTGATAGTAAGCTATTAAGCTGGCGAACTTCCACGAGTTGACTCTCCAGGTTAGCAATTTGTTGTTCAAGATCGGGAATGACAGAAGCAGTGTTTAAGGCCGTGTCCCTCTCGAAGCGGCCCATATCTCTTTCATGCCTAATGCGAGAAAGATGGTATCCCAGAAGGTCAAAGAGAAGGGCCTTGTCATGGTCGTATTGCTCCGAAAAGGCTTGGACATTCTCGGGGGTGGCCCAGGTATCAGGGGCCACATCACTATTAGCGATGTGTGTGGTAATAACAGGTGCGGGTGCAATAGTAAAAGAGGATCCGGAGGCCGCCATAATGGTATCTCGAGAGCCAAAGAGAGGCAACGTAGTCTAACGGGACGGGGTCGGGTCAGGACAAGGACACAGGACAGGGTCGGCTCAGGAGACACCCGAAGTGAGACAGGTTCAGGTTCAGGTTCAGGTTCAGGTTCAGGAACGAGGCAGGGACAGAAGGGCCGAAGCCAAAGTATTAGATTGCTAACAGAAAGAAGGCGTTGCCTAGAGGCGGAAACATAGGAAAGAAACGAGCCCTATATATCTGGCGTGTTTTCTTACGCGATGACTCACCATAGAATCCCGTAGAACCTCCCAAGACTTCGTCCCGACCATACTATTCCCGAAACCACCGCTTCTATCCTATCACTTCCCAATCCTCTCTAGCGCTTACATTCCATTACCCGAACTCCTTCCTAATCCATTCTCTTACTTCTGACATCGACCGATTCTATCCAACGACCCTGTTCCCAAGGCGCCTTGGCGGAAAGCGGGGTACAGGAGGCGGAGCCGTGATAAAAGATTAGGTAGTGGCAGGATAGAAGTAAGGGTATTGGGAATAGTTTAGGTAGTATGAGAGTGTAGGAGATTCTATTGAGTTTCATAGTATGAGTCATCGGTGTAAAGAATTAGTTGTAAATATAGTATTCGTTCTTTCCTATGTTTCTGCCTCTCCAGGCAATTTCTCCTTTCTGTCAGCAATACATACTTTGGCTTCGTCCTTCTGTTTCGACATTGTCCCTGAACCTGAACCTGAACCTGTACCAGAACCTGTCTCCGAACCTGCTCCCTCTCCAGTGTATCCTGAGCTGAACCTGTCCCCGCTCTTGCTACCCGGCCTTACCCTACCCAACGCCTGAACCCGACCCCCATCTATTAGACAAAACCTCTAACCTTCCAGCTCAAGCATCTTCAATCATCATCTACTACTACATTACTCATGGACTCAGCAGAACATATGACCGCTAAAGTAAAATCTTCTATATCTTCCAACTCCTCATCTCTTACTTTGTAGCCAAGCTTTAACTCCTTTAAAGAATCAGATGTTTCTCCAAAATTCACCTGCAGCCGTTAACTCCCACTGAGGACTCAAAATTGCGAAATGAAGGAGCTCCCTCATACCCTTCGTAAATGCCCCATTTCATCTTCCTCTCCTACTTCTTTCACCCGGGAAACTTCCCAAATCACTCGTATACCTACCAAGTATACCCAAAACAACTTCCCTCCAACTATAAATTCCTTGAGTCCCTATAACCTAAGAATATATATGTTTATTCAACACCTCTAGCCCAATACACCCCACATGCCCAATATTGTAATGACAAAACAATAGCAGTAACGACCTTCGAAACCTCTCCCTATACATTATAGGACTTTCTTCGAAAAAAGAATTTCCGGATTAAACAAATAACTACTCACAAAAACAAACGAATAAGAGTGACTAGCCCTATCCATATTCAAATATCCAAACACATCAGGCTCCACCCCCCTAACCAGATAAAATTCAAAATAAGACATAATTCCCCTTCAAATAAAATATTTATAGATAAAAGGAATAAAAAACTCCAGCTTAAGGAGTTACAACGTAAACATTTCTTGATGGCGTCAAACAACGATGTGTGTGGAGGGTGTTGTCCAAAAAACAAAAATTACAGCAGTAACACCTCCTATATATATACCACGTATGCGCTTACGAGTGATATTATATAACCAACCACAAAAAATCGGCATAAGCCCACGTCTAAAAAAAACACAAAATATAATAATATCTCACAATCAATCTACCACCTTGCACATTTGATCATTGCACAATAAATTTTCATACGACACAAACATAAAAGAATTATTATTATCATTATTTGTAAAGCCAAGTTCAATCAGCAGACGAAAAAAATAAAAAGTTTGCCCAAAATCAGTAACTCCTTTAATCTAAGTCCATAAGATATACACCCAAGAAACAAAACATCAAAATGAAAGAAATGCACTCAATTCCACATTCAAGTCATTCCCGAGCACAATACTGTACCAGTGATGAACTATACTGGTGAAGATGGACGGGGCCCAATTATCCAATTGTCATACAGAAGTCGTGAACCATCACAAGCTGTTGGTATCAATAGCGCTTGGAACGATTCCACCGTAGACAAGGGTACCGACTGGACAGTTCATTTTTCTTTTGGTACAGCATAGCTCCAGTTTCAGGCATACGAGATCATAACTGCTTAGGCGAATGTTCAATGCTTTTTCCGGTCTGCGAGAAGGGACGGCCATCGTCAAGAGTAAATTCTTTCTTGACATAGCGAGATGTGCATCAAAAAACACTTTCTCCCTCCATCACAACGTCCCAAGGGGTAACATAAAAAGAACCAAAAAATAAAACCATTTAAATTAACAAGAGGATGGAACCCACTTCCAAAAGCCGTCAAGTGAAGCTATCGGTGTACATGACAGAGGTATCTATTAGGAACTCAAGAGGTGTTCGATGAAAGGTGCCATGCAGTTAACACTCCCCAGCTACATCAGCAAGATTTTACTTCCCTCAGGAGATTATTTGGGTCTCAGGAGACTCAGGAGACTGTCGGAAGAGTCAGGTGACCCCAGTTACAAGTGGTGGGGCTTGCTGATGTAACATGTGAGTTTGAGGGACTGAAAGGCTAACAATCCGGCCCATGTTGTGAGTCAAGGAAAAATATATAAAAGCTAATCAGCAACACAAACATTAAATGAAATAACAACTCAAGGGAAACTTATAAAAAAACCTCATAAACATCAAAAAATCCTAAAAACAGACTTCCAAATGATTCTATAAACCAAACAAAATCAATTAAACCCACTCACATGGCAGTCAAATGCTCTAACTAAAATGTAAGAGCAAGACAGCCAGAAATAAACAAAAAAAAAAGATACATCAACCATGGACGCAGTTTGCAGCTATCCGCTCGGGCATGCCCATGTCCAATACATTCACAAATATAAAACTAGAAAGATTGAACGCTAGAGGCCATTCCTCTAGTAAGAACGCAGGCCATAGCTAACAGGATGCGGTAAGTCTTTCCCAGATAACAACACAGGCAACCCTTGCGAAACAAGCAGGACCAGCATAAATGCCACGTAACGCTGGAAGCGTCCTAGCAAGAGATAAAAAATCAAAAAAAACGGAAAGTAACTAACCGGAAAACACATCTAAGACTAACCACAGTGGCAACGCAGAGGGAGGAAGGGGTCTAACAGATGTAACCACCTCAATTATATCTTTCTCAAAGCCCTTTGTGCCTTACAGCGGCGATTGGAGATTTCTCCCTACTGAACAATTACACTCCGGAACCCAATATCACGGTAGGGTAGGCACTACTAACAGTGAGCTTCTCTCTGATAACTCAGGTCGGGAGTAGGTTACATCCTAAAACGGCAAGAGCTACTACCAAGATGTTACATAAAAGAATGGTATAAACAAAAAAAGTGATAGCGGCCCGGAGAAGGAAGAGGAGGAGTAACGGCCCGGATTCGTTTGATTCCTATCAAAACAGAAGGGGAAGTAGATTCCACATATATACAAAGCATCCACACCAACAACTACACTACTACACAGGAAATCCCTCATATGGGCACGCCCTCACTGCCCTTCTAAACATAACAAGAGCGCTAAAAGACAATGCATGCAACAAAGCATCTACACCAACACGATGGGAAACAACCCGTTGGCCCACCCACACCAGCCTGTAATAAAAAAACGCACGGGCGCTAAATAGCAATGCATGCAACAAAATAACTCATTAAATATAGCAAACAATGAGACCAAATGGCTTAATCGGCGTAGGACAATGCTCAATGACGTGATCACTCACTTCGGTTACCTAATGACACCGCGTTCATTTCTCCTACAATTTTTGTTACACTTTTGCATTAAACGCCTCACCCACATCTGAGCGCTCACTCAAGCGAGCATTTTTAACTAGAAAGAGTTAACAATTATAACCTCCCAAAACATACCATAACCTACTTAACCTTTGCTTATTAAATTATAATGCATATGTGTGGGCGGTGGTTAAAGAGGACTTGTTGCTGGTATGGTCAAGGGGAATCTAACTGTGCAATTAAAACATAGCTGTAACAGAGTAACTGGGCGCAACGTAACAGATGACAATAATGACGCAAGATAGCTCGAGGAGCACAGCCAGTACAATGAGGAGACTGACTATCACAGTGGGGAGTGTACTTAGCGACGTTGCGGCAAGAAGGATTAGTCAGGGTTTTCTATGGTGTTCTATGAATTTCGGTTGAAGGGGTTTCTATGAGTCAATGGTGTGCATGTATTTCTAATAGAAGGATTTCCTTGGGTTTCTACGGGGTTCTATGTGATGAGTCAGCGAAGGGATTTCGGGGTTATATATAGGGAGCTTTTTTCCTCGCTTGTAGAGTTTCTCTTTCTTTCCTTTTTTCTTCACGCAACCTTCCTGTCAATTAGAACAATATAGATTCAGGGAGACCTAGTCATTGTTACACACTCTCGACATTCCCTCGGAAACTTCAAGTACTTCTATAGTTCTCATTCTCGCCTCCGCTTTATTCCCCGTCCCTAGTACTCCATTGCACTCACCCTCGTTCCCCACCTTGCCTCGTCTGACCTCGACTCGTCTTGTCCCTGCCCTGGTGTTATACCATAGCAAGTCCCGCCCTCGTCCTCATTTTGTTCTGTGATACTGACAAGGAAGAGAAGGGAACCGGGTGGACACAAGCACAGGCACAGACAAAGGCAAAGGCCAGGACAAGAGCAGAGGCAGAGGGCGTAGGGCAGGGCAGAGCAGGAGAAACGAAGACCAGGTAAAGACCCCGGCGAGGATCAGAAGAGCTATGAGATTGCCTCCTGCGAAGGCGAATTTGGAGATGAGAAACTATAGCTATGGATAATAGTATTTTTTTAGGTGTCAAGAAGACAGGAAGATGAGACAGGGAGAAAAGAATGAAAGAACTAAAGGAAAGATATTTCCACGCTTTTTAATATTCTCCTCCGCTAGTCCGCTATGACTTACACTCCCGTCCATAGAAACCCATCGAAATCCATCGCAACTACACCCCATATTTCTCCCCACCATCTTTCCTAATTATAATACAAATCTATCAAGCCATAGAATCCTATAGAACTAAATGACGATACCTCTGCTTTATCGCATCTTCTCCCCGCTTATTATTCCTTTAACAGTAACAGTGCTTCAACTACCAACCTTCGTGACCGATGCCAAGACGCCAGGACACCATCTCAACCACACGTCGTATCCCTCCCCACTATCTTCTCTAATTATATTACAAATCCACCACGTAACAGAATCTCATAGAATCTAATGACGACACCTCCAACTTATAGGATTCCCTCCTCGCTTAACATTCCTTCATTAGTTATATCAGTGCTTTGTTAACCAAATCACCAATACTGATACCAAGACGCCGGGACAGATCAGGTCCACTCCTAGGGCTCAGCTCCTGATAGGTCGAGGTTTCGAATAATATTGACAATGAAACAATTGTGGAAGTTCAGGGCTATCTTCAAGGTCATCTCATTGCTGCCAGGAAGGTTCCTTGTATCCAACATATTTAACCAAATATTCCACCTGTCGTCCTCTCTTCCTTGAGTCCAATATCTCTTCCACTTCCTATTCAACTTCCCCTTTGACTTCCACAGGTGGAGGTGGTTCCACAATTTGTCCTGGGAAAAAATCATTAACCGCCGGTGATAAGAATGAGACATGACATACTGGATGAATTTCCATGGATGCGGGGAGTTCTAACTCGTATGCATAAAGGTTCACGATTCGTTTAACTAAATGAGGACTGATGTGTTTCCAGTCGAGTATCTTGGAGGGTCGCCTTGTTTCTATATTTTGTGTAGAAAGCCAGAGAGAATCACTAACAGTATAACAAGATGCTGGCGTCCAATATAAATTAGCTATTTTCTCCTGTATCTTCTTTTCATGGATGCACTAGGTTCGGGAGACTGGAAGGATTGGCGGAGCTTGGATTATTGAGTGCTCGGAGGTGGGGATGAGTCAGACTAAGTTCTATGAGTTTCTGTTACGCAAGGAATGAGTCACAGTTGGGGTTACGTGAAGGTATGAGTCAGGCTTGGCGACGGGTTGGTGGATATATAAGGGAGGCAATGGCTCCGTCTTCTGTACTTTCTTTCTTTTCCTTTCCTCTTCACGCAACGTCTTCTGTATCTATCTAGCAATACACTTTATAGTCTCTAGTTTGCTAGTGACTATTGCCGTCTTTCTATCAATCTTACATATATACTCTCCCCTTCTTGGGAAGTATCGCTGTTACTACCCCGCACCCAGCGGAACGAAGCTACTCCCCTGACACCCCCTTGAGATTATGTTGCGTCGTCATCCGCACTGTGCCCACTCACCAATGTCTACCCCAGTTCCTCCACCCCCTCCCCCAGTCCACACAATGGATGGAGTCACCCTTGATGGAAACTATCAGATTCCCCAAACCGTCGAAGAGTTTGACACAGTTGAAGACAAACATTATCACTACGTACACCTCCTCGCCCTCATACGGGAAGGAAATCGATGGAAGACAGAAAGAGATGCTAGCAGGGTCCTACATGCCCAAACCAGACAAGAGTTGGCTGCAGTTCGGACTCAACTCACCGCCTCCGACAACCACACCAATGCACTAGAGGCGCAGGTCTGCACTCTGGAGTTTCAACTTGCCACGGCCCGTGCACCACCACCACCGCCACCTCCACCGGAAGTCCCTTCCCCACCCGCTAATACCCCGCCCGCTACCTTCCGATCCGAGAAATTCCCCGACCCCTCAAAGTTCAACGGGACCCGGAAGGAGTTACCAGGATTCCTGAACCTCCTTCGCACCAAACTCAGGGTTAACCATGATAGGTTCCTGAATGAGGAGGCCAAGGTCCTTTACGCGGTTAGACGGTTAGAGGGGAAAGCGTTAGACCAAGTAATTCCCATGGCTACCGGGGACGCCGCCCCATTTGCCTCTGTCGCTGCCTTTGTTGCGTTCCTGGAAGCCTCTTTCGGAGACCCTGACCCCCGGGGGACGGCAAGGAGGGAACTCCAAAGCCTCCGTCAAGGCAAGGGAGACTTTGCCACCTACCTCACACAATTCCTACGTAACATGGGCCAGCTCGACTATAACGAAGAAGACAAGAAGGACTGTCACAGCGTATCTCAGACGCTAGGAAACGAAAGGAAATGCTTAATAATTAGGTCGGGATTCTTCGGAAGAAATGAATCGGGGTTTAGTATATGGATCGGTTAAAGATGTTGGTATTTCTTTCCTCAGGTCTCTATGAGGTTCTGTAGTACAGATTAGTAATCGGGGACATGGAGTTGTATATATACGAGTTAGAATTCCCTTTGTCCCTTTCTTTCCTCTTTCCTTACGCAACCTCCTGTTATCAACCTTCTCTTTTAGGTTTCTGTCTGGTTTCTTTCTTGGTTCTTTAGGATAAAATATACTTGGTTATTTACTTCGCCGCATTCTCGTCATCGGTTGTGCCCCTTGGTAACACTGTGTCCCGAACCTGCTCGCCTTGGTTATCTTCCTTGGCCATCAGTCTCATTCTGCCCCCGTCGATGACCGTGATCCGAATCATCCACTGGTGTCTCCGTGCCTACGTTGAAGTCAGAGACTCCCTGTGGATCCTCTGCCTGACTTTGCTCCTGTTGTAGATCCCTCTTGTCTTTACACCCCGACCCCGCCCGTAACAAGGACGCCCTGGAGACCGGACTGGCAGACGACCTGAAGGACGCAATGATCTACCAGGACACTACCGCGGAAGGTTTTGATACCTACGTCAGAAGGTTAATGACCATGGACAACAGGATCAGGGCCAGAAAGGATGCCCACAGGGCTAATAGGAATCCCATGGGACAATTTGCCTCTCCACCTACTCCCCCACACCCATCACACACTCCAGGAGGCCTCGACCCTATGGACCTCTCAGCCCTCCAGGCTCGCCCCGCTGCCCGCCCCCCACCAGAGGGAAGATACATCTTTGCACATGGCCGTCGACAGACTACCACCGCTGAGAAGAAATGGAGAATGGAAAACGGCCGCTGTGCCTATTGCGCTGCCCCCGATCACGTCTTCGCCAACTGTCCACAGGGCAACCGTCCCTGTAGTTCCCCTCTGGCCCTAAGAGGTGCCGCCTTGTCCCCTCCCCCCGCCGCCCCCATTGAGACTTCTGCTCCCATTATTTCTTCTTCTACGGATGTTGTTCATTCTTCCGGTAATTCGGGTTTTCAGTAGTCCCTGGTCAGTATCATGGCCCTCGCCAGGGACCTTCAAAGGATTTTTCTTTATCTGCATTTTCTATTTCTGGGTTTTCCGTTTCGGTTATGGCAGAGGAGGAGTTAAATGGGGACCACTTAGTTGTAGCCTGTAATATTGCTCACAGTAAGAACTCCATTCCTACCCATGCTATGATCGATATTGGAGCCTCGGGATTCACATTTATCGATGAAGCCTTTGCGCGCCATCATCAATTTCCTATTTTTTCCCTTAAAACCCCCCGTACACTTGAAGTAATAGATGGAAGACCGATAGCCTCTGGACAAATTACCTCTATCTGCCGTGTTCCCCTCCGCATCGGCTCCCATCAAGAACAAATTCCACTCTTCGTTACCAAACTGGGACAGTACTCCCTAGTTCTTGGTATTCCGTGGCTACAACATCACGACACCACTCTTCGATTCAAAAATAATACGGTAGCTTTCGATTCAGAGTTCTGTAAAAAGAACTGCAATTCTACAACTACTACCGATATTATTACCGGCATTAAACCACCAACCTATATGATAGGTTCAGCCCCTTTTAGTCGTCTCGCCCACCGCAAGCGACTACAAATTTGCAGTATAACCCTCCATGAAATAGAAAAGACCCTTCAGGGTACTCCGAAAGACGAATGGAAACAAAAGATCCCAAAATGCTATCACAACCGGCTAGACATGTTCGATGAAGCAATGGCCCAAGACTTGCCACCTCGCCATCCCTATGACCATAAGATCACCTTGAAGGACAGGAAAGAGCCACCATTCGGGCCCCTCTACGGCATGTCCAGAGACGAGCTACTCGCGCTACGAGACTATATTCGTGAGAACCTTTCAAAGGGCTTCATCCGCGCAAACTCATCCCCAGCCGGAGCCCCGGTATTATTTGTTAAGAAAGCCGACGGATCTCTTCGCTTGTGTGTGGATTACCGAGGATTAAATGAGCTGACAGTGAAGAATCGATACCCACTACCTCTAATCCGGGAGACATTAGATCGACTGTCAAAAGCCAAGTGGTACACCAAGTTGGATTTGCGACAGAGATATAATCAGATTCGCATGGCAGAAGGAGAGGAGTGGAAAACAGCATTTAGGACCCGGTATGGCCATTTCGAATATACCGTTATGCCATTTGGCCTCACCAATGCCCCCGCTACCTTCCAACACTTTATTAACGACTGTCTCCGAGAGCATTTGGATCAATTTTGCACCGCATATCTGGACGATATCCTTATATATAGCGACTCCCTCGAAGAACATGAACACCATGTCGAAATAATACTGGAAGTGTTGCAAAAAAACGGGATTTTATTGAAATCAGAAAAATGCGAATTTCATACCCAAAGCACAACCTACCTTGGGTTGATTATTGAGCCCAACGGTATCCGTATGGACCCCAACAAGGTTTCTGCAGTACAGGAATGGACGACCCCCAATACGGTTAACGACATACAAGCCTTCCTAGGCTTCGCTAATTTCTACCGGTGTTTTATTTTCAGGTTCTCGAAACTGGCAACTCCTCTTACTAAACTCACAAAGAAGAACGTCCCATTTTTATGGACCCAAGAAGCAGAAATTGCATTTCAAGTATGAAAGGAGGCCTTTACTACCGCCCCCATTTTGATGCATTTTGACCCTGAAAAGTCAATTATAGTGGAGACAGATGTGTCGGATTATGTTGCCGGCGGTGTACTCTCCCAATACGACGAGCAGGGGAAATTGCACCCCGTGGCATTCTTCTCCAAGAAACACACACCCGCGGAATGCAACTACGAAATTTACGACAAGGAGTTACTGGCCATAATTAGATGCTTCGAAGAATGGAGACCGGAGTTGGAAGGGGCTAAACACCCAATCGAGATTATTTCCGACCACAAGAATCTCGAGTATTTTATGTCCACCAAACGACTTAATAGAAGACAAGTACGATGGGCCGAATACCTGTCACGTTTTGATTTCGTTATTACTTATAGACCGGGAAAGCAAAGTGGAAAGCCGGATGCATTGACTAGGAGATCAGGAGATCTCCCTGAGGAAGGGGATAAAAGATTATTGCATCAGAGTCAGACGGTTCTGAAGAGGGAAAACCTTGATCCTAAGCTAAGTTTGTTGGCGGGTTCTTTGGCAAATAAACCCGCTGAAAAGAATGCCTCCCTACAGAAATTATTTGACGAAGGATACCTAGCTGACCCATTTCCACAAAAAATCTTGGACCTACGAAAAACAGATCTGAAGCATTGCAAGAGATATCCCTGGGAATGCACGAAGAGCGATCGCCTACTTTACCGCGAAAGTATCTATGTTCCCGATTATGTACCACTGAAGCTGGAAATTCTGAGGCAATACCACGATGCCCCCTCAGCAGGACACCCAGGTAGAGAAAAAAGCTTCGAGCTGGTTAGCAGCGACTACTACTGGCCAAATATGCGGGACTATATCAGCCAGTGTGTTCGAAACTGCCACACCTGTCAACGAAGCAAGCCAACGACACACGGGAAGTTAGGAGTACTCCGACCGCTACCCATCCCAGAGCAACCCTGGAGAGAGATCTCTATGGATTTTGTCACGGGTCTACCGAAAAGCGAAGGATACGATGCCATACTGGTAGTCGTGGATCGGCTAATGAAGATGCGCCACCTTTTGCCTTGCAACACCACTGTTAATGCAGAAGATTTGGCCAACCTATATCTGCAACATGTTTGGAAGCTACACGGCCTGCCCACACATATTACCTCCGACAGGGGTACTCAATTTACTGCAAAATTCTGGAAATCTCTCTGTCAATAACTCAAGGTCGAGGCCCGGATGTCAACAGCCTTTCACCCGGAAACAGACGGCCAGACCAAGAGAGTATTACGGAGCGAAGCGGGGGATCGAGGCGAAGCAAGCCAAGGTACACTACCCAGGCTAAACGAAACGAGGCGAGGGGTAAATCGGGACAGGATACACGAGACGAGGGACGAAGCGGGACTATCGCGGAGAACGAGGCGAGATTCTAATGGGTGAGAACCCTGATAGGTATCGGAATCAATAGAACCAATACTCCAGAAATATATTCGAAAGGACTACAAGTTCCTAGAGACAGGAAGGTTGCGTGAAGAGGAAAGGAAAGAAACTATCTACAGACGAGAACCCAACCCGTATATATACACCCCATATCCGACCGATGACTAACCCGAGCATCCCTGCACAGAACTCCATAGAATCCTCCACAACCCGTAACTCCGAACCCCGACCTTATTTCCTATACCCGAATCCCTAACCCCGAACCGAACCCCTGACACCGAACCCCAAAGAATATAATAGAACTCCTGACTAATCCCTCTTCCCGCAACATCATTCGACCGCGCTCTACGCCGTGATAGAGAGTGAATGCAGTAATGGAACAGTATCTCCAGGGATACGTTACATACCAGCAAGACGATTGGGCTAAGTGGTTGCCGATGGCAGAGTTCGCAGCAAATAACCAAGTATCAGCCTCCACCAAAGCTACCCCATTTTTCGCCAACTACGGCTACCACCCTCGATTTACTATAGACATATGGAAGCCGGAAAGGACTCCACCAAGTCTGGATGCCCATAAATTCGCAGGAAAAATGATGCAACTATACGATCATCTACAAACGCAATTTAGTACGACTCAGGATCAACAGAAGAAGTCAGCGAACGCAAAGCGCACTCCCGCACCTCGGTATGAGGTTGGAGATATGGTATTGGTTTCAGCAAAGAATATTCGTACAGCCCGGGAATCAAGGAAGCTCGATTGGAAAAGACTAGGACCATTTCCTATTCAGGAGGTTATCTCCCCTTATGCCTACCGCTTGAACCTACCCCGCTCTATGAAGATACACCCCGTCTTCCATGTTTCACTGCTCGATCTCGCCGCTGTTGATCCCGTATTAGGCCAAAGACCACCGCCGCCACCACCAATTATCGTGGAGCAAGAGGAGGAGTACGAAGTTGAGGAGGTTTTAGACTCAAGGCAGCATGGGAAGCAGGGACTCCAGTACTATATCAAATGGACAGGTTATACTGATCCTACGTGGGAACCCGCCGATTATCACAAACAGATTGCCGCTGTCGATATCTTTCATATACGCTACCCGAATAAGCCGGGGCCAGGGGAAGTCAAAGCTCGCAGGAGCTCGTGCCTGGAGGGGGGGGCTACTTTCATGGATACACTAGGTTCGAGAGACTGGAAGGATTGGCGGGGCTGGGATTATTGCGTGCTCGGAGGTGGGGATGAGTCAGACCAGGTTCTATGGGTTTGTGTTACGTAAGGAATGAGTCACAGTCGGGGTTACGTGAGGGTATGAGTCAGGCTTGGCGACGGGTTGGTGGAGATATAAGGGAGGCAATGGCTCCGTCTTCTGTACTTTCTTTCTCTTCCTTTCCTCTTCACGCAACGTCTTCTGTATCTATCTAGCAATACACTTTATAGTCTCTAGTTTGCTGGTGACTATCGCCGTCCTTCTATCAATCTTACATATATACTTTCCCCTTCTTGGGAAGTATCGCTGTTACTACCCCGCATCCTGCGGAACGAAGCTACTCCCCTGACACCCCCTTGAGACTTCTGGGCCCTGAATATCTCGCTCTTCAGAAAATCAAAAACCTGGGATATCTCCCTCGACAACCCATTTGCTTGATTTTCATTTACGGTTTTTCCATGCTGCAGAGGTCCGAATGTCATCTATGGATGTCCTCCATAGTTGGCTTGAAAGAGGGACATATTAATTGTTTCAAAGATATGATTATTGGTAGCAAATTCGGCTAGCGGAAGAAAATCAGTCCAATTGTCCTGTTGATAAGACATAAAGCAGCATTGGTATTGCTCCATAATCACATTGGTCCTTTCAGTTTGTCTCTCAGTTTGTAGATGAAAGGCGGTAGAATATCAAAGGGCAATTTCTAGGCGATTACAGAGAGTTTTCCAAAGCTCGGCAGTAAACTCTGTTCCTTGATTCGACACAATCGTCTCCGGTGGTCCATGAAACTTCCATACCTGCTCCAGGTATAGGTGAGACAGATCCCTAGTATTGATATTCTCCACAGTGGCGATAAGGTGTTCCATTTTTATCAAACAATCCACTAGCACAAGAATGGCATTAAACCCATTACTCTCCAGAAAGCCAGTTACAAAATCTATTATAACATCCGTCTAAGGTCCCATAAATATGGACAATGGTCGTAGGACTCCTTGTAGAGGATTATGGTTTGCTTTGCTCAACCAGCAAGTATGGCAATTTTAGAGATAACGGTCTATATATTTCAGCATAGTCGGCTAATAATAATCTCGAATTAGGAGTTCCAAACTCTTTGATCTTCCAGGGTGCCCAGCGGAAGGTTTATCATGGTATTTCCGTAGCAGGGAAAGCTTCAACGCATCGTAGTTGAGGTTATAAAGTGCATTTTAGTGGGGTAACAACGCCTCCTTATTTTCCTTACACTTAGCCAGTGAAATCTCTTTGGATTGTCAACTCCGCCTCAAAGTATTGAAAGAACTTTATTCGGAAAACTATCGTATTGGTAAGCTTTACTAAATAAGTCAAGTATGGGAAACGGTCCTTCAGCGGGTTTATTTGCCAAAGAGCCCGCTAACAAAGCTATCCTTGAATCCAAATTCTCCTTCTTCAAAACCACTCGACTTTGTTGTTCCAGTCTCTTATCCACTTCTTTCAGTAGGTCCTTAGGCCTCTTGGTCAAAATATTCACCCTCCTTCCCTGTTTTTCTGGCCGATACTGAATAACGAAATTCAATCGAGATGAAAACTCTGCCCAATAGGTCTGACGTCGATTTAAGAGTTTAGTTGACATTCAGTACTGAAGATTGTGGTGGTATGTAAGTACTTTAACCTGGAACTGGGCTGTCTCCAAATGAGGTCTCTATTTCTCAAAGCAACGAGCAATGGCGAGTAACTCTTTACCGTAAATTTCGTAATTGCAATCCACCGGTGAATGTGTCTTTGACAAGAATCCAACAGGGTGTAGTATTTGTTCGTTGTCTCGTTGTGACAATATCCCTGCCGACACATAATCTGATGCAACTGTTTCAACAATAAATTCCGTTTCAAGTTCAGGATGCATCAATATGGGAGCGGTGGCGAAAGCCGTTTTAAGTGTTTGAAAAGCGTTCTGGACCTTCTGAGTCCATTCAAACTGTACATATTTCTTGGTTAACGTAGTTAGAGTCTTCGCTACTCGGGAATACGTATAAATCAAACGCCAATAGAAATTAGCAAATCCAAGAAACTCCTGAATCTCCTTCACAGTTTTTGGCATCCCCTAATCCACTATGGTTTGTATTTTGACCTGATCCATCTTCATTCCTCCCGGCGTCAGAATCATGCTAAGGTACTTGGTTTCCTGAACACTTAACTCGCACTTTTCCGGCTTCAAATGAACTTCATTCGCTTCCAAAACCTGCAGCACCTGTCGCACATCCTGTTGATGTTGTTCCAACATTTTTGAATAAATTAAAATATTATCAAGATATGCGGTCGCGCAGTGATCCAAAAAAGGACATAGAATTTTATTAATCCACTATTGAAATATAACCGGGGCATTTGTCAATCCAAATGGTATTACCAAGTACTCTCAATGTCCATAACGAGTCCTAAAAGCTGTTTTCTATTCATCCCCTTCCTTAATCCTAATCTGGTTATAGCTCCAACGCAAGTCCAACTATGTAAAATTATTAGCTCTGCCTAGGTTCAGTATAGTTTCCGGAGTAAGAGGTAATCGATGTTTGTCCTTTACTGTTATAGCGTTCAGCTTTCAATAATTCACACACAAACATAGTGAACCATCTGCCTTTTTTACAAACAGTACCGGGGCCCCAACCGGGGAATTACTGGAACGAAAGAAACTTTTTTTCAAATTATCGGCCAAATATTCTCTCAATGCCTTCAACTCTTCTGTTGATATACTATACATTGGACCCAAGAGTGGTGTAGTCCCTTCTGGCAGCTTTACTTCATAATCGTAGGTACCGTGTGGTGGTAACCAAGATACATTGGTTTCATCAAACAGTTGTCGGAATTGTTGATAGTATCCCCGGATCTTCCCATCAGGATTGGTAGGCATTTCCAATATTTTATTAACAGCATACTGGGTAGTCGAGTAAACTTGAACGGTGGGATTCCGGAACAGTTTTTGAACAATCGAGAAGTAACTGCTGGAATATGCGTAACTGATCTCTATGACGGTAGAGTTGAAATCCCTCGAGCCACAATAGGTTTGCTGTTGGCTATGCAGTGTTCAAGGCATACTGACAACCGGAAGTGAATCTCATTCTTCCCCCTATCAATCAGGACTCCATGCTTCCTCTATCCGAGCTTGGTAATAAAGAAAAGACAGTCTTGCACATGTCCATTAATCTCAAGCTCCAACGTCACCTTCCTGGTTACCTTCCCTGATTCAATAGTTCTTCCATCAAGGACATCAATCTCCCTCTCAGTCCTCAAGTTCTTCATCTTCAATTCATGGTGGCGCACAATGTCTTCATCAATAAATTCATACCCCGACGCTCTAGTATCAATCAAGGCATAGTTGGGTACAATAGATTTTTTATTTTGAGAAATAGAACAAACTACAATCAATTGATTCTCATCCATCTCCCCTTCTGATACTGAAAATGTAGAGATTGACACCTTAGAAAAACTTTCGGGGGTCCCTGGACTATGCCGCTTAGTGCAGGGAGAAATCCTTTAACTTCTCCTCATCCGACACTACTTCCTCTTCTTTTTCCTTCTTTGCTTTCAACAACGCCCCCCTCATCCTGGGTGGTGCCCTTTCTGAAAGCGAAAAGGTATAATCCCTAACCAGATAGCCAACTCCCCCACAATAATAACAACGATTTTGAACATGACAGGCTTCCCTATCTCTGGGATCCAGACGGCGACGGCTATTTGACAAATCCATAGGTACAGCTCCCACAGAAATATATGAAGGGTAGGTTGCTGGTTTTGTATTCTTCGGTGATATTGGTGGTGATCCCCGTATGACTGGGGGTGCTGTTAATACAATAGGTAAGCGAAGAGTGAAAGGACCAGGAACAGGGCCACTAGGCATCTGAAATTTAAACCTCCCAATTCTGGCCTGTAGTGCTCTTTGTTTATTATCAAGCCGTTGGAGGAGGAGCCCTCACTCAATGGTCGTCGAGGTTTCGTTCTGGATCATCAATGTCTTCAACTCGTAGTTGAGTCTTTCCAAAAGATATTCAATCTTGGCCGCCTCCTTGAACTCAGAGTCGGCAGCATACCGTTAGAACTCTGCAAAGTACTCAAAAAAGGTACGTTGATGGTGCCTCATCTCCCTCAAGTTCCAAGCAGCTGTGTCTGCCCTATCCGGGTCTCTAAAAGCATTATTCAACATTTCGAAAAACTCCACCATTGAATCAAGGGCAATCCTCTCATCTGTGATATAAACAAGAAATTGGTCCGCTGCAGGTCCCTTCACTTGAGATATACCATCCACCAGTTGATGTGCAGTAGCAGGAAACCTATCCAAGTTGGCGGTAAGCTTAATCTGTAGCTGTCTCTGGAACGTCCTCAAACTTTACAGTTACCGTGGTATTTCTTCAGGTCAGGGAGTTTCTCGGACTTGGACGGCTTGGTTAAGTCATCATGGAGCTTCCCTGAATTTTCTTTGATCTTTTCCTGTAGCTTCTTGATCTTAGCTCGTAGTCCCTAGACTTCTTTATGGAACCCAGTTTGGTCTTATTCGGTTTCGGAATGGTGGGTAGTGAGGTCGATGACACATTGCTGGACCCTTCCATATACCGTTTGGAGGAGGCCATACGCTTGCTTCGTTTCTTCCATTGTGGTGAGATGCACTTCAGGGTGAGAAACAAAGAACTCTTCGAGGTCCGTATGGGGCTTTTGATAATCAAATGCATTGGTATTCGGGGTGGTCATAATGAACTATGGTGAAAGGGACTCGTGCTGTATCAATTGAGTAGAGGTGGTCTCGTCTTAGTGTAGCGGTAAAGGGATATCCCGAAGTGGCTAGAGATAATGCTAGTGCTAAGTAATAGTTCTGTAGCATTTAAACAATTAAGATTATAAACTGGATTCTACTTGCTTGAATTCTTGAAGGATCATGATTCCAGCAAGACAAGGGCAATTCAGGCTTCTATTTTTACATGAGTGGCCCGAGGCTAGGACACGTCTTCTGTTTAAGATTACGCCACTATTCCTTCCATAACATTCTATCCTCCCAACATCTTCCCGATTCCATACATCGGTGTTGGTTTCTAAAACAACTCATACTATCTGCGACCGTGTAACCCTCCAAGAGCCAAGGCATAATACGATAGGACGTTAGAGGTGCCAAGCACGCTACCCCACCTCTATGTTTTTTCAGGGAAAGTCTCCCTCATACGATAGAACGTGTAAGACAACCAGCCCATGCTATTGAGACATACTATCACGGATCCGCCCCCTGCATCTCGCCTTCCGCCAAGGCAGCTTCGGAACAAGGTTGTTAGATAGTATTGGTCGATGTCGGAAGTAGGATGACGGGTTAGGAAGGAGCCCGGGAAATAGAAGGTTAGCACTAGGAAGGATTGGGTAGTGTCAGGATAAAAGTAGGGTATTGGGACTAGTATGGATGGTACGAGTGCGTAGAGGTTTCTATGGGATTCTATGGTATGAGCCATTGGTGTAAGGGAATAGTTGTATATATAGTGCTCGTTCTTTCCTATGTTTTTGCCTCCCTAGGCAATGTCTTCTTTCTGTTAGCAATACATACCTTAGGCTTTGGCCCTCTTCTTCTCACCTCGTCCCTGAACCTGAACCTGAACCTGCCTCGACTCCGGTGTATCCCGAGTCGACCCTGTCCTGTCCTCGTCTCCCCTGACCCTGTCCCTGGATCCGACCCTGCCCCGTTGGACTACGTTGCCTCGCCTTTGACTCCTGAAACACCAATATGGCGTCCCCCAGGTTCTCCAGCACTATTTCCCCTGCACCTGTTATTACCGAGCGCATTGCTGATAGCTATGTGATTCCCCCGATGTGGGCTGCCCCCGCTACGCTCCAAGCTTTGTTCAGTCAATAGGAACATGATAAGGCTCTACTCTACGACCTCATGGGATTTAATGTCTCTCCACTTTGACACGAGAGAGACATTGCACGTTTCGAACGAGACACGGCCTTGAACACTGCCTCCTTTATTCCCGACCTCGAACAACAAATTGTGAACCTAGAGAGTCAGCTCTCAGAGGTCCGCCAGTTAAATACCTTACTTTCTGCCCAGCCTATCGCTCCTGCTCCTGTCCTGCTCCTGCTCCCTCTCCCTCTGTAGTTCCCCCCCCCCACTCCCCCTGTTGCTCCTCCTGCTGCTCCACCCCCTGTCAAGGCGTACAACCAGGGGTCCTAGTTTGGTAGGTTTCCTTGTGTTTGGGTTTCCTTTGGTGTTCTGTTCTCTTTCAGTGTTTCTTTCGTTTTCGTACAAGTCCTGTATGCTCCTCGCTTAGCCCCTAGTCTTCCCCGCTCCTGAGTCCTAGTTTACCCGACACCCTGTAGACTCTTCCCTGCTCTGGCTGCACCCCTGTTTACCCTTATCGTCGCAGGACTATTCAACCTGGACATATGGGAAGATGGCTTGGTCCCTGGAAGCACATCCTATGGCTTGTGAAAGGTCTTCTTTGCCTTGGCTTTGCCTCATTCTCCATTCGCCTCCCTGTTCCCCGATCCCCATAGCACTTCGTGAGGTAATGTCCAACCTTGCCGTCTCACATGTCGGTGAGGCATTTACCTAACGATTCTGGTTGTGCTTCCGTCCCCTGTCCTATCGCCTCTTGGTTCTGTCCTGCCCTGTTCTTTCCTGTCTCCTGGTTCATGTACTTTCCTGGTTCATTTTAGTTCTGTTTCTTCTATGCTTTACGGCAGAGTATGCTCCGCCTCCTGTGTTTCCTTGTCTCCTAGGTTTAATCGGTTTTTATAGAGTTCTGTTCCTCGCCTGAGGATTCTGTATTTTGGAGTTTCTATTTCTGTTGTGCCGTCTGGATTAATCAGCAGCATTATGATTTTTGTATATAGGGAAGCTCTCTCGTGTCTTTCGAAGAGCTTTCCTTTCTTCCTTAAGTTATCTTTCTTGTTCTCTGGATCCTTCTAGATACTCTTTAATACAATATGTCGCTCCTAGAAGGACTTCTCTCATAGACCTGCTCCTGCCCTTGGCCTCTCCTGGCCTGAGGGCAGGCCCTCGAGCATGCTCTCGTTCCGCCCTCGCTCCTGTTTCTCCTCGTTCTTGTCCTCGTTTGTTTTCTGTTCTGTTTGGTGTTCGCCTCCCCTATATCTCCATGGTCGTCCGTTACCTGCGGTAGCGTGAGGTTCTCAAGGGGGCGTCAGGGTATGAACTTCGTTCCGCAGGGTGCGAGGTAGTGGCAGCGATACCTCCCAAGGAGGGGGAAAGTATATGTCAGAAGGAAGAGAAAGACGGCGATAGTCACTAATGTAATAGAGACTATAAAGTAAATTACTAGATAGATACAGAAGACGTTGCGTGAAGAGAAAAGAAGAGAAAGGAAAAAAACAGAAGCGAGCGCCGTCGCTGTTACGGAGCGGGGTCGTGGGACAGGGACGATGGGGTTTTACAACAGAAGCAGAGTTGGGCAGAGGGTCCACAGGGAGTCTCTGACTTCAACGTAGAGACGAAGGCACCAGTAGACGGCTCGGATAACAGTCATATATCGAGGGCGTTCAGGGACGGGAGGCGCGCCTTACTAGGCGGCGGAGGAGAGATGGAACAGAGCAGAATAAAGTAGTAACCAAGTATATTAAGACTGAAGACTTAACAGAGAACCAGAAGCGAAACCGGGAACAGGAAACCCAAAGAGAAGGGTAAATAACAGGAGGTTGCGTAGAGAAGAAAGAAAGGAAAGTACAAAGGAAATCTCAACACCTATATATACAACACTAACCCATCGCTTACTAATCCCAACTGTAGAAACCCATAGAAACCCACGGAAGAAAACCCAACACCTATAACCGATCCCTATACTAATCTCCGATGACCACATCCTGAACCATTTCTAACAATTCCGATCCCTATTCTTAATCCTGCCCTCGGTTCCCACTTGGGCCAAATACGCCGTGACAGTCGCCTCCCTTATAAATCCACCCATCCATCGCCAAGCCCGACCCATACCCTCGCGTAACCCCTCACTATGACTCATTCCTTTGCGTAACAAAAACCCGTAGAACCCATTATGACTCATTCCCTCCTCCTAGCGTACAGTAATCCCAGCCCTGCCAATCCTTCCAATCCCCCGATCCTAGCATATCCAGGAAAGAGGTCTCCCCTCATCGCGTATACTACTTAGCCTCGTGTACTTCTGGTCTTCCTGTCCTGTGTCCAGGTTACGTCCTGGTTCTCGTTTATGTCTTCGCCCTATCTCCCCTTGGCCTTCGGCTCATCCTGTCCTTGGTTTGTCCGGTTCCTGTGGTGGTCTAGGGTATCCCCCTATCGTGTATACCACTTAGTCTCGTGGACCTTTGGTCACTCCTCTCTTGGTTCTCGTCCCTGTCTCCGGTCCTCTCCCGGCACGTCCTGGTCCTTGCAGTGGTCTAGAGTATCCCTCCATCACGTATACCACTTAGCTTCGTGGACCTTTGGCGTCCCCTCTCGCCTCCCGTTCCCGCCTCGGTCCATCTCCTGCCTTCTTGCCTGCCCACCACCTAGATAATGTCTACGAGGACCCCAATTGGCGAAGTACGAAGCTTCACGCAATGCCGCTCCCACTCCGCCCGTTACACCCCCGACTCCTCGTTCCGAGAAGGTCTCCGATCTACCAAGATTTGATGGCAAAAGGGAAGAGCTCCGCCCCATTGTTACTCAAACGTGACTTAAGATGCTTGCCAACCATGATCGATTCCCTGCCGCCCAAGCTTGCCTTGCCTATGCTATTAACCCTCTCTTTGGTCGCGTCCTTGTTCAAGTGATGCCCTCGTTGCTGAAGGACGCATCGACCTGGAAGATATTGAAGCCCTTATTTCTATTCTGGAAACTGCTTCTGGGGATCCAGACCGTATTGCCACTGCTGAACGAGAACTCAAGCGTCTTACTCAAGGGGCTGAAATTTCTCTACTTACTTTGCTGAATTTGAACGATCGGCCGCTGAAGTTAGGTGGAATGACGAAGCCAAAAAACATGCACTTACCCATGGTCTCTCCCGTGAACTTTGCTCTGCCTTGATCCATCATGACGCTCCGGCCGTTACGTTTGAATACATCCTCCTATTTCAGAAGTTGGGCAACAGGCTCCGGGATGCCCGTGCCAGAGACCGCTCTTCCCCCTTCGTCGTCCGTCAACCTTTTGCTCCCCCTGCTCCTACTCGTGCTCCGGCTTCCTCTGCTGCTACTCCCGCTTCTCACCCCTTTTATTCTTCACAAGGCGTGGTGCCAATGGATCACTCTGGTGCCCGCTGCCTTCAACGCCGTAGCCACTTTACCCCCGCCGTACGTACCTGCCGTGCTGCCCAAGGACTCTGCATGTATTATGGAGAACCTGGGCATTTTGCCGCTGAATGCCCTGCTCGCCCTGTTGCTCGTCCTGCTCATGTCGCTGCTACTTCTGAAGTCGGTGTACCTCCGGTTATGTCTGGGGCCGGCACGCCCCCTGCTGTTAATAATGCCTCTCACCCTTCTGTTCCTCCAGGTTATGCTTTTGGGTTTCCTTTTGGTGCTTCTTCTCCTCCTTCTGGTTCTTCGGATTTGGGTTCTCCTGGTTCGATGTCTGCTGTTGCCCATGATCAGTCGTGTTTTCAGGAGGACCTGTCTTAGGTGGCTTAGGCCAGGTCCCTCCTCTTTCTTTGTCTGCTTCTGCTGTTTTTAGTGTCTCTGGTGACAAGGTCTCGGATAACGATCATCTTGTTGGTTCATGTATCGTATCTGATGAGAATAAAACTGTTAAAACCTACTCACTTGTTGACACCAGGGCTTCTGGATTTGCATTCATTGATGAATCATTGGTACGCCACAAGGAAATCCCCACTACCCTTCTCCCCAATCCCCGTGCCCTTCATGTTATCGATGGAAAAGAAATCTCTTCCGGTAGCATTACTCATATCGCTCTTTTTTTTATCTGTATTCAAGGCCAAACTGAAAACATTTCCGCCTATGTTACTTGCTTAGGACATCAATCGTTAGTGGTAGGTATCCCCTGGCTTCGCCGATATAATGTCACTGCTAACTTCACCGATAATTCCTTGACCTTTGGGTACCCTCGCTGTTTTCAACACTGCAATGATAATCAAGTCCCCACCTATGTTAAAGGAATTTCATTGCCGCTTTCTACCAACCACGACTTCGAAATTGTTAGTGCCGCCTCCTTTGCGGAAACTACCCAGGGAATTACAGTCTATGCTCTGTTCCTAGGTGGCTCTACTGAGGCAATACCTCCTGAGAGTGCAGCATTGGTCCCCCCTGAGTATCATCACTTTTGGCAACAATTCGGAAAGGAGGACCCCCAGAAACTGCCCCCTCATCATCCCTATAATTTCCGGATTAATTTTCGTGAAGGGAAAGAACCCCTATTTGGTCCTCTGTACATCATGTCCCGGGACGGGCTGGCTGCACTGATCGAGTATATAGACGACATGTTGAAGAAAGGCTTTATTGAGTCTAGTTCTGCCCCCGTCGGATCTCCTGTCTTGTTTGTGAAGAAGTCGGGAAGGGGCCTTCGATTCTGTGTTGACTATCGATGGTTAAATGCCATTACTGTGCAAAATCGCTACCTGTTGCCGTCACCCAAAAAGACCTTCAACCAACTCTGCAAGGCCAAGCGGTACACCAAATTAGATATGAAGAATGCTTACAACTTGGTTCGAGTCGCTGCTGGAGATGAGTGGAAAACCGCATTCTGTACCCACTTCGGCCATTTCCAGTATAAGCTAATACCCTTCGGCCTGACCAATGCCCCCGCGGTCTTCCAACATTTTATTAATAATACTCTTCGTCACTTCCTTGATCACTTCTGTACAGCATACCTCAACGATATCCTTATCTATAGTGAGGATTTGGAATCACACCGCGATCATGTCAACTGAATCCTACAAGCCCTTACTGATGCCGATCTTTATTGCTCCCCCAAGAAATGCGAGTTCCAGGTTCAGGAAGTTAAGTCCTTAGGCATCATTGTTACCACCAAAGGTCTTAAGCTCGATCCTAAGAAGATTGAGACCATTGTTAAGTGGGCCCGCCCTCTAAAGTTTAGGGATATACAGGTCTTCAACGGTTGGGCAAATTTCTATCTGCTCTTTATCAAAAACTACTCAGGGATTGTCCGCCCCCTTACTATGCTTACCAAAGGAAACGTGCCTTTCATATAGTCTCCGGCTTTTAAAGCTGTGTTTGAAGGATTAAAAACCGCTTTCACCACTGCCCCGATTCTTCGCTATTTCGATTTTGATCGTAAGGCCATTGTGGAGACAAATGCATCAGACTACGTCTCAGGAGGCACACTCTCTCAGTACAGCGATGAAAATATTCTCCACCCTGTCGCCTTTTTCTCTGGAACTCACTCTCCGGCTGAAGGTAATTATGAGATCAATGATAAAAAATTACTGGCCATTATTAAGTGCTTTAAGGAATGAAGAGCCGAGCTAATGGGTGTTGCTGAACCTATTGAAGTCCTGAGTAATTATCGGAATCTGGAATACTTTATAACCAAGAGGAATTTGAATCGCCCACAGACACGGTGGTTAGGGTTTCATTCTCGCTTTGATTATGAGATTAAATATCGACCTGGGAAGCAAGGAGGAAAACCAGATGCATTGACTAGGAGATCAGGAGATCTTCCTAAGGAGGGGGATGAACGCCTAATGCAGCAAAGTCAGACAGTGTTGAAGTCCCAAAATTTGGGTTTGTTGGCAGCTATTCCGGCTGTCCGAGGACAGTCACCCCTAGAAAATCTTTTTAAACAGGCTTATGTCACTAACCCATTCCTGAATAAGATTTTAGGATTCCTCAGAGACGGCGTGAGGCATTCTCGAGAAATCACCTTAGCAGAGTATTTAACCAGAAGGGGCCTCCTGACCTACCGCGGAAAGCTCTTCGTCCCAGACGATACGGCTTTGCATCTGCACTTGCTTCAACAATACCATAATGCTCTGTCCGTAGGCCACTCTGGAAAAACAAAGATCTTTCAACTCCTCGCCCGCTCATATTATTGGTCCAGGATGCGCAGCACAGTTGACCATTACGTTAGAAATTGTCACACCTGCAGCCGAAGTAAAACATCTCGCCACCCCCCCTATGGAGTTTATCACTGGTCTGGGCGAGGATGAGGATTAGAGCAGGCCAAGGTACACAACCAGGGCGAGGTGAGACGGAGTGAGACAGGTCACTATGCTACACAAGGAATGAGAGGAACGAGGTAACGAGACTAGCGGCGAAGCAGGGACTATAGGGGTTCTGTGGGCCCCTAAGGGGAGAGTAGGAACGTCGTGGCGAAACTAAAGAGTCCTAAAGTATCTATTGACTAAAAGAACAAGAAGGTTGCATGAAGAGGAAAGGAAAGAAAGAGAAATCCTACAAGCAAGAGAGAGAGCTCTCTATATATAACCCCAGGATTCCCTCGCTGACTCATCCCATAGAAACCCATAGAACTCCAAGGAAATACCTCCATTAGAAATACATGCATACTGTTGACTCATAGAAACCCTGCAACAGAAACTCATAATACACCATAGAAAATCCTGACTAATCCGTCTTCTCGCCACATCACCAAGCACGCTCCATGCCGTGATAGATATTAGGTCCCCTCTAAGGCCTAAGTTCTCTTAGACTTCCGTGGGTATGGTTCATAAAACCCTTTGATCAACTCGGGAGAGTTGTCTAAGTCAGCGTAGGGCTGCCAGGATGGCTCGTTGTAACCAGTGTACTGAATAAGGTACTCAAGTCTTCCACGTCATTTCCGAGAGTCCAAAATAGCATCAACTTCCCACTCCTTTTCTCCTTCAATCCTCACTGGGGGTGGAGGCGGTGACACTTGCCCTGGGACTGGGTCGTTGGTGGCAGGTGAGAGTAACGAAACATGGAACACTGGGTGCACCTTCATCAATGGAGGTAGCGTAAGCTCGTAGGCATAGGGGCTGACAATCCGTGCCACTGGGTATGGTCCCACTTGTTTCCAATCCAGCTTCTTTCAGGGCCGTTTGCTCACTAAATTCCGGGTGGATAGCTATACCTTATCTCCGATAGCATATCGCGGTGCAGGAGTCCGACTGGCATTAGCTGACTCCTGCCGAATTTGTTGAACTCTAAACATCTCCGCGCGAAGGAAGTCAAACACTTCTGACATATCTCTTGCCATGGTGTTGGCTTGATCTTTATTGGTGGTAGTGCCGTGCCGTAACGGGCCAAAGTTCATTCGGGGGTGACGTCCATAATTGGCTTCGAAGGTGGAGAGCTTGCTTGACTCAGAGGCATGATTATTCGCAGCGAACTCGACCATGGGGAGCTAGGTAGCCCAATTATCCTGTTGGTAGTCCACATAGCTTCAGAGGTATTGTTCCATAATGGCATTAATCCTCTCGGTCTGCCCGTCAATTTAAGGATGGAAAGCAGTGGAATAGCGAGAGGGAATCTCAAGGCGTTCACAAAGGGATTTCCAAAAGCTGGACGTAAATTGGGTACCGCAATCTGGGACTATTTTTTCCGGGAGGCCATGCAGTTTTCAAACATTTTCCAAATACATTCGAGCAACATCTCTAGCTCCTGATTCTTCAGTACATTGGATAAAGTGTCTCATTTTAGTGAGGTGGTCGACGACAACGAGTTATGCGTTGTATCCATTACTGAGCGGTAGGCCTGTGACAAAGTCCATTGATATGTCCGTCCATGATGCTTCAGGGACTAAAAGAAGGCGAAGGACTCCCTGAGGGACAATGAGGTTGGCTTTGCTCCTTCGACAAACATGGCAGTTCATAACATAGCGATCCGTATATTTTCGCATATTCGGCCAGTAGTATTCTCGGCTTAATAATTCGAGGGTCTTTGCTCTGCCTGGTTGTCCTGCTGATGGTTTGTCATGGTATTCTTGGAGAAGATTGAGTTGCAACCTTTCATGTTCCGGTACAAGAGCCTGCGTCGATATAGGAGAAATCCATCCTCGTTTTCCATGCATTCGGCTAGAGAAATTTGTTTTGATTGCTTCGTTCCATCCTTTAGCATCGCGAGTACCTTACTTGGGAAACTATCTTCTTGGTAAACTTTTAAAAATAACTTTTGGATGGTGGACGTTCCTTCATTGGGTTCATTTGCCAAAGAACCCGCTAACAAATTTAGCTTAATATCAAGATTTTTTCTCTTTAACACCGTCTGATATTGGTACGCAAGGCGTTCATCCCCCTCCTTAAAGAAATCCCCTGATCGTCTAGTAAGTGCATCCGGTTTTCCCCCTTGTTTCCCCGGGCGAAATTGTATAATAAAATCAAAGCGGGATAGAGATTCTGACCAGCGAGTCTGGCGGCAATTTAGCAACTGGGTTGACATAAAATATTCCAGATTCCTATGATCTGTTAGGACATTAATTGGGTACGAGACCATCTCCAAAAAATAACGCCATTCTTCAAATCCTCGAATAATTGCCAGCAACACTTTATCATATATTTTGAAGTTGCATTCGGCTGGTGTATGTTTCTTTAAAAAAAAATGCAACAGGATGTAGTATCCCTTCGTCATCTCTTTTGGACATAATGGCAGCGGAGATATAGTCGGAGGCGTCCGTTCCCACAATAATTTCTCGATCAGGGTCAAAGTGTCTCAGTATCGGAGCGGACGTAAATGCAATATTGAGATCTTGAAAAGCTTTCTCGGTCTTGTCTGTCCATTTAAAGACCACTCCTGTTTTCGTTAGGAAGGTTAGGGGGAAGACTACTCTAGAGTATGCATAGATAAAGCGTCAAAAGAAATTCGCGAATCCTAGAAATTCCTGCACGTCCTTTAGATTGGTTGGGGTATCCCAATGCCTAATAGTAGCGATCTTTATTTCGTCCATCTTAATTCCTTTTGGCGTAAGAACAAAGCTAAGGTACATTGTCTCTTCCACATCCCATTCGCATTTTTCGGGTTTAAGGTACACTTGTTTCTCATTGAGTATCCAGAGGACTGTATGGACATGGGTTTTATGCTCTCCCAGTGTGGCGGAATATATCAGGATATCGTCTAGGTAGGCGGTGGCGAAATAGTCGAGGTAAGGGCGAAGCATATCATTGACCCAATGTTGGAAAGCCACTGGCGCATTTGTCAAACCAAAGGGCATAACTGTATATTCAAAGTGTCCATAACGGGTCCTGAACGCTGTTTTCCACTCATCTCCTTTCCTAATTCTCAACTGATGATAACCATTGCGAAGATCCAACTTGGTAAAGTACTTCGCGGAGGAAATGCCCATAAAAGTCTCTGGTGTTAGTGGGAGGGGGTGCCGGTTCTTAACCGTTACCGCATTTAACTTTCTATAATCCACACAGAGCCGAAGAGAGCCATCAGCCTTTTTGACAAACAATACGGGGGAGCCTGCTGGAGATGTGTTGTGGCGAATGTGTCCATGGAATTAATGCCGTAATGGAATCATACCTGAAGAACTATATTTCCTACCAACAGTATGATTGGGTGGACTGGCTACAGCTTGCTGAATTTGCCTCCAACAACGAACCCTCGGAAACAACACAGGTCTCCCCCTTTATGGCTAATTATGGCTTTGACCTGTGCTTTACAGAAAACCTGGCGCTGCCCCCGCTTACCGACCGCCCTCAGGATACCAATGCTTTTGTTCAGAAAATGGCTGAGATCCACGACCACCTGCAAGCCTTGATACGCTATGATCAAGATCGATAGGAGGCCAATGCCAATGGTCAATGGGTTCCCGCTCCCCTGTATAAGGTAGGCGATGAGGTATGGCTCAATGCTAGAAATATCGAGACCACTAGGCCCTCTCAGAAGCTTGATTGGAAACGCCTGGGCAGATTTAAGATTAAGTCTGTTATTGTCCCTATGCTTACGAGCTCGACCTCCCTTTCACGATGAAGATACATTCTGTCTTTTACGTTTCGAAGTTGAAGCCCTGCGCTACTGATCCCGTACCGGCATACGTTTCTCCCTCAGAACCGCCGGTTATTGTTGATGGTGATGAAGAATGGGAAGTGAACGAACTTCTAGATTTCCGTCTTCGCTATTCACACCTGCAGTACTTGCTTAAATGGAAATGTTACGATGCGGCAACTTGGGAGTATGCTGAAAATCTTACCAATGTTCCCTGTCTTTTATTCTATTTCCATACGGCGTATCCCACCAAGCTGAGACCTGTCGGAGTTCTCGCGGAGCTCGAACCTAAAGAGAGGGTAACTATCACGGATCCGCCCCGTGCATCCCGCCTTCCGTCAAGGCAGCTCCGGAACAGGGTTGTTAGATAGTATCGGTCGATGTCGGAAGTAGGATGACGGGTTAGGAAGGAGCTCGAGAAATAAAATGTAAGCGCTAGGAAGGATCGGGTAGTGACAGGATAGAAGTAAAGGTATTGGGAATAGTATGGGTGGTACAGGAGTTTAAGAGTTTCTATAGAGTTCTATGGTATGAGTCAGCGGTATTGTTACGGAACAACACGGAGACAACGGACAAGAGAGCCGAGGTACACAACCGAGGCATGGGTGAGGACGGGGACGAGGAACGACGACGAGAGAATCTAACCGAGAAGCAGAGTTGTAGGGCAGAGAGTCCAGATGGCCTCTCGAACAAAGTTATGTAGACGGGGATACCAATAGATGATACGTACTACGGGCATAGGCTATAGTGGGGACGAAGTGAGACGAGACGAAGACGAAGATGAAACTACGGACGAAAACAAGACGCAGCACTATGGAGGACCCAAGGGGGCCTTGGCGAAGACTATGGTTATAACGTAGTATATTCAGAACTCAAGACACAAGAGACAAAGCGAAACTAGACTGTAAGATTGAGAATAGGAAGAACACGTAAGGAAAGAAAGAGAAAGAAAAAAACAAAGAGAAGGTCCGTAGCAACGTATATATATCCCTCCTAATCCCTGTACAATCATGACTCATAACATCATGTAACGGAAACCCATAGAAACTCCAAGAACCCAAAAGAAACCTTATAACCGAAAATCTATTCTCCAATATCCTCTTCCTCCGCGAAGTCCGTAGTACGCCGTGATAGGTATAAGGAAGTGGTTGTATATATAGTGCTTGTTTGTTACGGGGTGCGGCCGGAGAGTGGGACAGAGGGGATCTAGAGTAGGAGCAGGGTCGGACAAAAGATCCACAGGGAATCTCTGACTTCAACGTAAAGACGGAGGCACTAGTACATGGCTCGGATCACGGTCATACAGCAGGAGTATAGGGGGACGGGAGGCCTGGATAATAACCGAGGCGGGCAGGTTCGGGACACGGTGGTTACCAAAGGGCACAACCGATAACGAGTTTCAAGAGTACAACAATAATAACCAAGTATATTGAAATAGAAAACCAAATAAAGAACCAAGGATCGAACGAGAACAGAAACCCAAAGGAAAGGGTAGATAACAGGAGGTTGTGTAAGGAAAGAAGAAAGAAAGAGACAAGGGAATCCCAGCTCGTATATATACAACTCCATTTCATCGATTACTAATCCGTACTATGGAACCCCATAGAAACCCAAGGAAAGAAACACCAACACCTTTAACCGATCCGTATACTAAACCCCGATACGTTCCTTTTGAAGGGTCCCGACCTCGTTATTAATTTTTCCCTTGCCCCTTAATGCCCGGCATACACCGTGACATCGTTCTTTCCTATGTTTCTGCCTCCTCAGGCAACGTTTTCTTTCTATTAGCAATCTATATCTTCGACTTTAGCCCTTCTGTCCTCATCCTGAACCTGAACCTGTCTTGTCTTTGATGTCTTCCGAGCTGACCCCATCCTTGTTTCCGTTCCTGATCCTGCCTCTACCCGACTCCCGACCCTGACCCCATTCCGTTAGAGAGGAAGAGCAGAGACAGATGGCCCAAGGCAGAACAGGGCAAGTCAA